>CM042694.1:21401174-22601174 GCA_023614405.1 Avena insularis | reverse complement strand
AATTTTACAAAAATATAGGAAACACTTAAAATTCAATAAAATGCACTTTTAAGATCCTAAATGAATATATTATTATAGAAAAAAAATACTAATTTGTATTTTTGAAAAGTGAATTTGGTGTGATAAAAATAAATTTTATTTCCTTAAAGGAATTTCAGAAAATATTTAAAAAAGTAATAAATGAAATAAATTCATAGAATGATATTTGTCTTTTATTAATTAAATAAAATAGTAAACTTTTACTAAAAGGGTAAAACATACTAAGAAGCAAATAGTAAATCATTGCATGACATTACTATGCATTGCATATTGCTTCTTTAAATATTGTCCTTATCGGGAAATAATGGTTCTTTGTAGAAACCGGAGCTCAAGGTCAGGTGGAAGCATCCGACTTCACTACCTTGCAGTCATAAGGCAAGTTCATAACTTGCTCATGTCCTTTGAAGATTCTTTATCAAAGATATTGCAAATTGTGTGTTATCATCTATGATTTGGAAAAATAAAATGATATCTTCTCTAATAAATAAGATGTAGTATCATCCTAAGTGATGATAAAGATCAGCAATGGAACTTAGGGTTCCAACTGCATAAGTCACATAGGCTTAAAAACCTATGACATCAGTGATTCTAGCACCGTATAATACGCGTTAACCATGAGATTTGGAATGGGACAGAGAAGTCAGTTGTATCTTCTTCCTTTCATATGGAGGCAAGATGACCTTATGGTGACGTTGGGATTCCTGGTATGGATCCAACATATGGGTGGGCACCCTTAGGCCCCACGATTTTGGTGTCTAGATTATTTATGAGTGGCTGCTGAAGGTATAGTCGGGCCTTTTAGGGAGCTTACCAGGGGCATCACCACTTCATAGAGTCTTCCGGAACTCACCAGGGTTATAGCTTGCCCTAGTTGGAGGCTTAATGGAGGTGTAGTCAGCCCTGGAGGATCGTGCAGACATATGGGGTCGCGGAGAGGGCAGTGATTGGCTTGGATCACCTACTGGGCCCCACATCATGGAATTGTGGATGGGAAAGTACGCCCGGTTGTGCAACAAGGAGTTGATCTCTCATGGGTAAAGCAACGCACCTCTGTAGAGTGTAAGAATTGTGACATGTTACTCCCTGTTCCGGGAAGGAGCTACGAACGCGGCAGGAAAGGAACTCCATGAAGTTTTGGTCAACCTATGAAGGCTGATGGGCATAGTTTTTGATAATAAAATCAATCTTTGAAGAAATGTTTGCGAAAATTGCATAGTATCAAGGACGTATCGTCCGAGGTGGTACATAGAGCATCAAACTTCCCACCTTGCATATAATGAACTTGCCAGGTAACGCTGTTACTCACTGATACATTGCAAATGTATCTATAATTTTCGATGTTCCATGCTTAGTTTTATCCACTTTCTTGTGTTTTGTTCCAACTTTGGAGTACTTTTATTATGATTTCTTGGACTAACCTATTAACAAGAGCCACAGTGCCAACTGCCTGTTTTTTGTTGTTTTTGGTTCCAGAAAAGTCAGAAAATGAATATTCTCGGAATTGGACGGGACAAAAGCCAAAGTGCCTATTTTTCCGGAAGGGATCAAGTGCCAGGATACGAGATGGAGAAGGGTTGGGGGCCGGCCACACCACCTGGCCGCGCGGCTAGGCCTGGCCCACGCTAGGGGGTGGTCTGGCCGCCCCCAGCACCCCCTCGGCCTCTCCTTCCGCCTATAAGTTGCCCTCAGGACGAAAACCCTAAGTACCCGATCAAAAATCCACGAAAGAGTCTGTAGCCGCCGTCATCTCCATCCCTAGATCGGGAGGGATCTGAAGCTCTTCCCGGCACCCTGACGGAGAGGGGAATTCACCCTAGAGGCCTTCTTCATCACCATGCAAGCCTCCGGTGTGATGCGTGAGTAGTTCATCCTTGGACTACGGATCCATGTAGTAGCTAGATGGCTGGTTTCTCCTCCTTTGTGCTTTCATGTTTAGATCTTGTGAGCTCCGTTCATGATCAAGATCATCTATTTGTAATTCATACATGTTGTGTTTGCGGGGATCCGATGGATATTGAGATGCTATTTCAGATTGATTATTGATTCTATCATGTCTTTGTTATTTGAGATCTTGCATGCTTTCCGTTGTTAGTAGCTATCTTGGCCAAGTAGATGCTAGCAACTCCAAGAGTTAGTATTTATGCTCGATAGTGGGTTCATGCCTCTGGTAATCTGGGGAAGTGATAGAAATCTCTAAGGTACTAGATGTGTTGTTGCTACTAGGGAGAAAACAACGATCTTTTGTTCATAGAACAATCGTATTGTTTACTTTACACGCAGTTCGTAAAGCAATAATCTGTTGCTTGCAACTTAATACTAGAGGGGGTTCGGACGATAACCTTAAGGTGTATTATTAGTCATAGATGCAGTTGGATGGCGGTCTATGTATTATGTTGTAATGCCCAATCAAGTCTCAGAGGAGTCAAGATGATTAGTATATGCATGTATTGCTTTCTCGGTGTTTGTCAATTGCCCCGCTGTAATTTGTTCACCCAGCATGTTATCTATCTAAGGAGAGCCACCTCTAGTGAACTATGGATCCCGGTCCTTTTCTTTACATACAATCTATAAACTGTTTCTGCTTTGTGTTTACTTTCTGCAAACTTTCACTTCTTTCCATTCGATACGTTTAATCCTTTGTTTTCCGCAAAACATGGTGAGATTGACAACCTCATCGCAAGTTGGGGACAAAGTTCTGTGGTTGTGTTGTGCATGTCTCCACGTTGCTACTAGCACCGGTAGTGCGCCCTGCCAAAGCTCAGCTAGTAACACCTTTGAGGTGTTTCTTGCTCCTACTGGTTCGATTAAACCTTGGTTTCATAACTGAAGGAAACTTGTTGCTGTGCTCATCATACCTTCCTCTTGGGGTTCCCAACGAGCTCTACATCAACACTGACCATTAAGCATTTTTCTGTGCGCGGTGCATTGAGCCATCAAGCATTTTTCTGGCGCCGTTGCCGGGGAGTCAAGGACATCTTCACAAGGGGAGTCCCTCATAACCAATCTCTTTACTTTGTTGTTTTTATTTTGCTTAGTTTCTTTTTGCTTTGTTTGCTTGTTTTGTTCTTCAAAAATCCAAAAAAATAGTTTTACTTGTTTGCTTTCTTATTTGAAAATCCAAAAAAATGACTACTCTTGAAAACACTAAGTTGTGTGACTTTACTAGCACCAACAACAATGATTTTATGAGCACACCTATTGCTCCACCTGTGGCTGAAAATACTTTCTTTGAGATAAAACCTGCTTTGCTCAATCTTGTTATGAGAGAGCAATTTTCTGGTATTGGTAATGAAGATGCTGCTTCCCATCTAAATAACTTTGTTGAAATTTGTGAGATGCAAAAGCATAGGGATATAGATGGTGATATTATTAAGCTGAAATTGTTTCCTTTCTCTTTGAGAGGAAAAGCTAAAGAGTGGTTGAATTCCTTAACTAGGAATAGATTGATTCCTTGACTAAGTGCAAAGATGCTTTTATTGGAAAATACTATCCTCCTGCTAAGATTATATCCATGAGAAGTGAAATAATGAAGTTTAAACAACTTGATAATGAGCATGTTGCTCAAGCTTGGGAAAGAATGAAATCTTTGGTAAAGAATTGTCCCACTCATGGACCGACTGCTTGGATGATCATCCAAACTTTTTATGCAGGATTGAACTATTCTTCAAGGAACCTATTGGATTCAGCTGCTGGAGGTACATTTATGACCATCACATTTGGGTGCTGCAACAAAACTATTGGATAATATGATGGTTAATTATTCTGAATGGCATACTGAGAGAGCTCCACAAGGTAAGAAGGTAAATTCTGTTGAGGAAACCTCCTCCTTGAGTGATAAGATTGATATAATTATGTCTATGCTTGTTAATGGGAAAGCCCATATTGATCCAAATAATGTTCCTTTAGCCTCTTTGGTTGCTCAAGAAGAACAAGTTGATGTGAACTTCATAAGAAATAACAATTTTGGCAACAATGCTTATGGTAATAATGCTTATAGGAACAATTTTGGTAACAACAATTATAAGCCATATCCTCCCAACAATGGTAATGCTTATGGAAATCCTTATAACAATAATAAGAGTTCTCCCTCTAAACTTGAAGTTATGCTTAAAGAGTTTATTAGTAAACAAACTGCTTTCAATAAAACTATTGAGGAAAAACTCTCTAATGCTGAAAGAAATATAGCATCTTTGGCTGAAGCTCAATCTACTTTCAATAAAATGGCTGCTAAACCTGAAATTAATGAGAATCCCTTTGTAGCTACTAGTGCCATATAAGTAAGAATTGATGAAAATGTTAGACTATTAGCTGAATTACATGCTAAGTGGGAAAGAGAAGATGAAATTGCTAGAAACATTAGTGTTTCTACTATTACCACCACTAGTGTTGAGGCTAGTAATAGTTCTACTACTTTAGATGATAAAGTTGATTTTGATCTTGATGGTTGCAACATCTCTGAAGTTATTAAGTTCCTACAAAAGCTTGCTAAAAGTCCTAATGCTAGTGCTATGAACATGGCTTTTACAAAATACATTACTGATGCTCTCATAAAGATTAAAGAAGAAAAGAGGAAACATAAAGCTTCTATTCCTATAAAGCAAGAAGATGGTTGGGAACCCATCATTAATATGAAGGTGAATGACTTTGATTTCAAAGCTTTGTGTGATCTTGATAGTAGTGTTTCTATTATGCCTAGAAGGATTTATGATATGCTTGATTTGCCTCCTCTTGAAGATTGTTATTTGAATGTCCCACTTGATGCTAATGCTAAAAAGAAACTCATGGGGAGTCTTAATGATGTTCTTATTATGGTTAATGATTCCTATGTCCCCATTGATTTCTATGTCTTGGATGTTGAATACAATGCTTCTTGTCCTATTACTTTGGGAAGACCTTTTCTTAGAACTGTTGGTGTCATCATTGATATGAAAGAAGGCACCATTAAATATCAACTCCCACTCAAGAAAGGTATAGAACACTTCCCTAAAAAGAGAGAAAAGATTTCTTTTGCTTCTCCTATGAAAACAAAATTTGGTCTTAATGCTTCTTCATTTGAGAACACTTGATTCTTTCTTTGCTTCTTATGCCTAACTTAAAGGCGTTAAAGAAAAGTACTTGTTGGGAGATAACCCAAGAGTTTTAGTTGAGTCTTTGAAGTTATTACCTCTGTAATAACCTCTCCTTATCCTTTTTATTTGCTTTTTGTGCCAAGAGTAACCTCTAATGAGAGTGAAGTAATGATTGGGAAAGTTGCTGTCCCGAAACAGATTTCTGTGCTTCATCGTAAAAATTCCTGAGAGAGCTCTGTACGTCGGATTGAGCTGTAATGTTTTGTTATTCTCCCCCAGGTTGTTATCTAACTTTCGTTAGTTCAAAACTTTTTGATTTGAGCAACAGAAGGTCTTCGAAAAAATTCGTCTTTACCTGCTGGTCTGTTTTGACAGATTTCTGCCATTTTCTGCATTTGCCTCTTGTTAGTTCCTTCTTGAGTTCCTTTGGGGAATTGAGCTTTTTGAGGGAAGTGCTACAATAGCTAGTGTTCTAATGGAAGTTTATTTGGTGTTATAACTGAACCTTGAGACTTATTTATCTTAAGTGCACTAATGTTGCTAATGAGATTGTGTGAAGTTTTGTATGAAGGGAAATTTTCAGGTGTATGGAAGGAATGAGTAATGAGATGAAGGATGGACTAAAGCTCAAGCTTGGGGATGCCACGCGTGTCACCCCAAGAAATATCCAAGAAGTACAAGCGTCAAAGCTTGGGGATGCCCAAGGCATCCCCTTCTTCATCAATAAAAATTCCAGGTTTCTTCCAAACGCTTCATTTTTATTGTTTCATGCACAGTTATGTTTCTCTTGGAGCGTCTTATTTTTCGTTTTCGTTTTGGTTTTTAGTTTGCTTGGTTTGCTTAGTTTTCTAAATAAGTTGGTTGGACCCCCTCTTTCACACTTTGGTTTGCAAATAGTTTGGTTTGGTTTGGAAAAGAGTAGGAAAGTTCATGCTTATGTGGTAAAAAGAGCTCGTTTTTGACGGTGGCTATGCTTTGTCATGCCATGCTTGATATTGTTTTGGATTTATGCTTAGTATTCTTTGCTGTAGCATGACTTGTTATAAACAATTGAGATTGCTTAATGTGCCTTGGATGAATCATGTGTTGTTTTAGCATATTAAAGCATAGTATCGTGGTATTCTCCTTTGATGATTTATTTGGGTTGACTTGGCGCATGCTCACACCATGTTATGACTATCTCAAGTCACCATAGCCTTTATGATCCTTTAGTTTTCAACGTGTAGTATCACTTTATGCTTTGATCAATGATGTTTTGTCGCTCTGCATGATTATGGCCATTATTGCTCTCTTAGTTTGTCGCTCCCAGTCTTTTGCTAGCCTCCACAACCAAGTATGAGTTCCACTCATGCATCCAACTCCGTAAACCAAGTTTTTCCAAAGAGTCCACCATATCTACCTACTAGCTTATGCTATTCCAAGTATATTCATGCTTTTGTCTACCTTTCACTTGTTATGAGAAAACTAGTGATTAAAACTACCTTTTGGATGGTGGTATATGTATTATGTTGTAATGTCCAATCAAGTCTCAGAGGAGTCAAGATGATTAGTATATGCATGTATTGCTTTCTCGGTGTTTGTCAATTGCCCCGCTGTAATTTGTTCACCCAGCATGTTATCTATCTAAGGAGAGCCACCTCTAGTGAACTATGGATCCCGGTCCTTTTCTTTACATACAATCTATAAATTGTTTCTGCTTTGTGTTTACTTTCTGCAAACTTTCACTTCTTTCCATTCGATACGTTTAATCCTTTGTTTTCCGCAAAACACGGTGAGATTGACAACCTCATCGCAAGTTGGGGACAAAGTTCTGTGGTTGTGTTGTGCAGGTCTCCATGTTGCTACTAGCACCGGTAGTGCGCCCTGCCAAAGCTCAGGTAGTAACACCTTTGAGGTGTTTCCTTGCTCCTACTGGTTCGATTAAACCTTGGTTTCATAACTGAGGGAAACTTGCTGCTGTGCTCATCATACCTTCCTCTTGGGGTTCCCAATGAGCTCTACATCAACACCGCCATTAAGCATTTTTCTGGGCGCCGTGCATTGAGCCATCACTCACTCTTTCCTTTGAACCCCTTCTTAGACTCTGAGAATCCAGAAGACACTTCGATGTACGTAGCTGATGGACAAGAGGACGTCTGCTACGAAGAACCCGACCTGTCCAAAGGAGTTGAAGGGGTGGACTACGAGATACGTGATGGAGTGGAGGGCAACGAGTCCGAGTAGTTTCCTTAGTTATTAGTAAACCAATTGAGCCGAGCAGCAGGAACTATATAGAATAAGTTGTTGAGCTCAATTCAAAGTAGGAGTTTGGATTTTATATTTTCCGCTGAAACTACGTAAGTTTGGTTTGTAATCTCATAATGCTTGAAGTTTGAGAACTCTTGGTTTGTAATAATGAAGTGTGTATGTTTGTATTATGGACCCGCAATGTTTCTGTTGTACCACTCTGAGGGGTGTGATATTTACGGAACGGTGTTCTGTGAATGTCATATCAACGACTATAGTGTACTACACATGCAGTGGTATGCTGGGTCACCGCAAACTGCAAACAATATGTCAGGTCTCGTACAGTTTGCTAGATATATTAGTGCACCAATTGCACTAAGATATGGGAATTCTGGTCCCAATATCTCCTCATCATCATCCTTAGGTCTAAAAGGGTCTTTATCTCTATCAAGAGATCTAACAACCATAGGTGTTTTAGATGGGTATGCTTTATCCATGTTAAATTTCTCCAATATCTTTTGGATGTAAGCAGACTGATGAACTAATATTTCTAAAGAAATATGTTCAAGTTGCAAACCGAGATTTTTTTGGTCTTACCCAAATCTTTCATCTCAAATTCCATCTTCAGATGATTACTAGCCTCATTTATCGCTTGTGTAGTATCAATGATATTCAAATCATCCACAGTGGAAATGGCACCAAAGTTTCCAAAACAGACTTTGGCAAGGAAAGAAGAGACTCTCGATGACTATCAGGGGGCTTTAACTGAACAGCTTCGAGAACTTTTGAGGGTTTTTGGTTGCACAAATAATATCCCAGTCAATACCATTACCTATCATGATGGGCGAATGTTAGCCAAATATCGTGTTAGCATCCAATTACCGAAGAAGCTTGGTTTATATCACAATTTAGCTATGGGGGAAGGTAGAAGTCACCTAGCAGCATATCATGTTGCTATTGTGGAGGCGATAGCCAATGCTCGTGAACACAAAGTAGAAGAGTTAGCTAGAAGCACATATTCTGTGATTCCTCATGACTCTATAGATGAGGAACCGGAACCGGATCATCTTACTTTAGTAAGGAAGCATCCAAAATTAGCTTCTAAGTTTATGGATCTGTATCGAGTGATGGTTGGGTCTTTGTATAAGACACAACAGGTTATTGTAGAAGATTAGGTTGATATGCTAGAGGATTTAACGGATCCTAAAAGAAGGGAGAAGTTAACATCTAAATTGGAGAATGAAGCAGTGGATAGGGTTAATCCAGTTTTCAAGGATATACCTATAGATCCAGCATCTTTTACACCATATCCTTACTCACCGATACCATAACCTATTAGATCTCCTGATGAGGGCACTAGTCATACAGTACCACAGAGTTCTAGGGGAACTGAGGACTCGGAATTACCTATTGGGAATTATGAAGGATGGAGGTACGGATCAATGGATGGATCTGCCGGGAATCCTATTCCTGTGGAAGATTCAGTTGGAGATATCGGGCAGACTAGTCGCATGGGCGTCAGATCTTATTCTGTTGATGGAAGAGATGTCCACGTGGAAGATCCTGAAGAAAGGGTGTTCGAGTCACTAGAAAACTATCCTACTCTAGATGATGTACACTATCCAATCATAGCTGAGGACTATCGTACCCAGCAGAGTACTTGGGGGGCACCGGAAGGGGAATATTCTGTTGATTCCTCTAGAATCGGGATGTAGGAGATGGATGAAGAAGAAAGTGATGAGGATGATTTGGTAGATACTTCGGATGAGTTGGAAGGTATGGATACACTTCAGCTGAATGATTTGTCAAGTCCAGAGACTTCTGATACTAAATATCGTCCGTCAAAGAGGCAAGTCGTTTCACAGTCGGTGCGTCGTACTTCACGTTAGCACGGTTGTATTCCGGGTATGTACGATGAACAACGTAACTTCTGGGGAGTGTGACTTTGATTAGGAGCATCTCCATAGGAGACGAGAGTTGGAGTTGGAAGACTTGATGTAAATAAATAAGTGGGATAGTACCACATGAGCTTGTAATGCTTAATGAGTAAGGGCTTGTAATCACGTTGTATAAATTATATTGTTTGTAATGTAGAATATGTCTGTAATGCATATTTGGTTCTTATTTGGATCTTGTTTTCCATTGTGTGACTAGTTTTGTGCATGAAGTTGAGCTCAGAACACATATGCATGATGTAATTATGAGTATTCACTTATGTTACAGGACTAGGGGTGTATGGAAACGGGTGTAGAAAACGAGACTGAGCAGCAGCGCATGGAGCGTGAAGCCAAAGAAAAGGCGGATGAAGACGCCAGAATGCAAGCGAATTTACCACCACCACCACCAATGAGGCCACTGATGGAGCATAACTTTATGCAGTACATTGATGTCTACGCACTTCTATTCTTGTAGACAGTTGTTCGGCCTCCAAGTGCAGAGGTTTGTAGAACAGCAACAAGTTTTCCCTTAAGTGGATCACCCAAGGTTTATCGAACTCAGGGAGGAAGTGGTCAAAGGTATCCCCTCTCAAGCAACCCTGCAATCAAGATACAAGAAGTCTCTTGTGTCCCCAACACACCAAATACACTTGTCAGGTGTATAGGTGCACTAGTTCGGTGAAGAGATAGTGAAATACAAGTGGTATGGATATAAGATAACGGTGCTAGAAAATACTTTGATGGCGTTGAAGAGACTAAAGGCAAACTGAAATAAAGATGGAAGCAAGCAAACATGTAACAGATCTAATTGCAAACGGTGTATCAATGCTTAGAAACAAGGCCTAGGGATCATACTTTCACTAGTGAACACTCTCATATAAATATCTTCTCTTCATGATACTACTCTTAACTACTCTCTGGTTGAACACTCTAATCAATGGTAGGGCTATAATAGCACACCTCAAAGTTCATCTTTCCCATCTAGAAAACCTCACACTGTCACCTTGAGTACTAGATGAGTCCAACAAACACCACAATTTCATAAAGACATTCAACTCCAAATATAACTCATAACAAGTATTTAAAATCTCTAGCCTAAGTGCCACCATGGTGTGCACGCTGTCACTTTCACACACATGGGGAGAGCAGAGATCTATTAAAGCACCTGAGTAGCAAGGTAGATCTATAGATTACAAGCTCATGATCTCAATAAGATCATGCATAGAGAGATATGAACACATAGCTACTGGTAGAACCCTTAGCCTCGAGAGAGAACTACTCCCTCCTCATCATGGGAATCAACAATGGTGATGGAGATGGTGGTGGAGATCGATGGAGATAGCTCCGGGGGAATTCCCCGTCCCGGCAGGGTGCCGGAACAGAGACTTTCTATCCCCTGAATCTCCCCTTCGGTGGCAGCGGCGCTGCGGAACTTTTCGTGGATTTCTGATTGATTATCTAGGGTTTTGGTATCGGGAGGCTCTTATAGGCGAAGGAGGCAAGGTCGCTGGCCGGCCAGGGGGGCCACACCATGCCCTAGCGCGGCCTAGGCTGGCCCGTGCCAAGGGTGGTGTGGCCACCCTGTGGCCCCTCTCCAACTCTCCTTCTAGCTCCGCGAGTCTTCTAGGAAAATAGTAACTTTGGCTCTTGTCCCGTCCAATTCCTAGAATATTCATTTTCTGACTTTCTGGAACAAAAAACAGCAGAAAACAGGCAACTGGCACTGTGGCTCTTGTTAATAGGTTAGTCCAAGAAATCATATGAAAAGTACTCCAAAGTGTGGACAAAACATAAGAAAGTAGATAAAACCAAGCATGGAACTGTAGGGGTTCGTAGCATGGAAAACAAAAATTTTCTATCGCATACAAACAAACAAGCCAAGATCTATCTACTAGATTGTAGCAACGAGTCGATAGTGGAACTCACCCTCGAAGATTCCAAAGCGGTTAACGAGAGCAGATTCTCGTGGGTGATGTAGTGGTACTCTTTCCGATCTCAAGATCGCGTAGACGATCCTTCAGTATACGTTCAGCAGCGCTCCATGATTGGTCACACGTTCGGTATTTCGAAGACCTTCCTCTCCCTTGTTCCAAAGCAGCGGAGGTTGTAGCATTCTCCTCGCGATTCCGGCAACTGTGGCGTGGTGCAGGAAGTAGAGGGAAATCCCGAGGCTTCGCCTTAAGCCGGTGCGAGTATGGTGGACTTTATGAGAGAGGCTATAGTGGTCTAGTAATTAGACACACCAATTAGAAGGCTCTAAACCAATTAGAAGGCTCTAAACCGAAATAGCTCTAAACCGGGGTTTAGATCTAGGGTTTAGTTTAGAGGATAGGAACTTGTGTGTGTGTGGAGGGGAGCCCTGCCCCTCCTTATATAGGTGGGAGGGGGCTGGCGCGCCAGGGGGAGGGAGTGGAGTCCCTCCCCAACTCGGCATTGGAGTTGGCCGCCGGTTGGAGGATGTATCCAACCCCAACTCGGTTTCCCTCTTCTCCTCCTCTTTCCACTTTCCAAAACTTGCCGTTTGACTTTCAAACTAGCCGTTTGACTTTTCAATTTAGGATTTAAATAAACCCTTAATTTTGGACAGCGAGAACACTTAGTACATGATGCAATCATTCCAATATGTAATGACACATTCATGTACCCTTCCCCTCCAGTGCTTGGACATTCCGGGACCTTCTAGAATGTTCCCGATGAAAACACCGGAACCATTCCCCAACTCCGAAATGGGACTTTCCTTATATGAATCTTATTCTCCGGACCATTCCGGATCTCCTCGTGATATCCCGGATCCCATCCGAGACTCCGAACAACATTCGGTCTCTTTCTCATAATACCATAACTACTCAAACAACGTCGAATCCTTAAGTGTGTCTCCCTACGGTTCGTGAATTATGCGGACATGATCGAGACACTTCTCCGAACAATAACCAATAGAGGAATCTGGAAATTCATATGGCTCCCACATATTTCTACGATTACTTTGCGATCGAATGAACCACTTACATACGATACCAATTTCCCTTTGTCTCACGATATGTTACTTATCCGGGGTTATGATCGTCGGTATCTCTGCATACCTAGTTCAACCTCGTTACTGATCAGTACTCTTTTCTCGTTCCCGTCATATGTGATCCCGTGTGACCAAGTCACATGCTGGCAAGCTCATTGGAGGACATTTCACCGAGAGGGCCAGAGAATATCTATCCGTCATGTGGATGGACAAATCCCTCTTGATCCATGTGTTTCAACCAATACTTTCCGAACACTCAATGCCACCTTTATAGCCACCCACATTACGGTGTGGTGTTTGATGACATCAAAGCATCCATCCAGAAAGGCAATATGCATGATCTCATGGTCAAGGAATTAGGTTACTATGTATCAGAAAGCATATAGCAATTGAACTATTGAAATGACTTGATCTTTATGCTACGCTTATCTATAGGAGTATGTCCACCATATCATTCTCCTAATGATATGACCCTGTTGTTAATAACATATCTATGTTCTTGATCAGGAAACAATGATCATATATTAACCAACAAGCTAGTTTAACAAGAGGATTTACTAGGGACTCTTATTTTAGTTTACAAATCACACAAGTATTAATGTTTCCGGTTAATACAATTATAGCATGGTATGTAAACATTTATCATAAGTATGAAGATATGATAATAACCACTTTATTATTGCCTCTTGGGTATATCTCCAACAGTCTCCCACTTGCACTAGAGTCAATAATCTAGTTTCAAACCTTTGTGTATTCAACACCTATGGCTTTCCGTGTTGTATGTACCGATTGCTAGTGGTCAATCGATCTCCGGATCGACACTTCCAGTCCGTGTGTAATTGCATGTATTTGCGTCTCTCGCATCACTCATTCTCTAATGAGATGGCTTTGTATGATTTGGTCTTTGATTGTGACCTTTAGTTCTTTGGGGTTAAAACATGTTGACAATATTGTCGTACAATATATCTTCATAGTATTATCCCGCTGTGAACTACACCTAGTTTGATAACAAACTACTTGACACAAATGCCCTCTTTTGCTGCTATAATAGCAGTCATATACTTAGCCCTTTGTTGTAGTATCTGTCACAATGTCTTAACTTTGGAACTCATCCAAATCCATTATGGAACTCACTTTCCATTATTTTGTGCCACCCTTAATTTAGATTGAGATAAACTAAATTTGTACTTTGTGACAAAACTAGTATCAATGTAGTACTTTTACAATGAACTAACCATCTATTTGTCACTTCTACAAATAATATACTCTTAGTTCTTCCAAAAGATCATAAGAATATCCTTACTATTGTCCAATGATCATCTTACAAATCATTCTGGTATATGCTCACAACATTTAGAGCATAGGACATATCTGGATTTGTACATATCACAGTATGATTGATATAAATACTCTTTGTGATTTCATACATCAAGTATCAATCTATACTTGAATCTTTGTTTCACTTACCAAATGTCAATACACTTGAATATATCATCAACATTGAACTCTTTCAATCCTTTCTGTGCAACAAGAACCTTTCTTGTAGTTTCTATATTGAATTCATTCAATATCTCGTCTATGTACTTCTGGCACAACCATATTAGCGTCTATTGATGCCAAATATTTGGGTTTTGCCTAAGTCTTTCATCGGGATGAAATTCTTAATATGTGTTAATAAAAGATACATTATTTCCAATCAACAATATGTCTTCCACATAATGTATTAGAAACATGTCTTAGAGCTCCCACTTAATTTCTTGCAAATGCAAGCATCTTCATTGTCTCCGATGAAATTAAACTCTTTTAACAGTTTCATCATAGTGAAGATTCCAACTCCGCTATGCTTACTTTAACCATTGAAGTTTGCATATGCTTTTAGCATCCTTTGAATTAACAAAACCCTTTGGACCGTGTCATGCACACGTCCTAGGTAACCATTCTATTAGAAGAACTTGTTTTGTTTATTCTACTACCACATAACAAATTATATGTAGTGGTTGCTACATTAATCCGTCTAGACTAAAAATCGCTATGAAAGATCAAATCTTGTCATATACAACCTTTGAACATTGTTGTGAACTCTTTCCCAACATGTCGACTATTGATGTGAAACATCCATATCTACTTCTTTATAGATCCAAACACAACTGCAAGGTCTTACACCTTTTCCGAGGGTCCTTCAAGTTCAAAACTTGATTTCTCGTGTATGGAACTATCACGGATTATATGGCTTCAAGCCATTTGACGGAGTCAGGGCCCATCATCGCTTCTTTGTATGTAGTAGGTTCATTATTCTCAAATAATGATTCAACCCTCAAATCTTGGTATTTGATTGTTCATCCGACCTACTTGTTTCAATAGAAACTTTAGACCTCCGTGACCACAACCTTTGAGGCACGTGAGCCATGAGCATTGTTGCTGCTTCCAGAACACTTTTCGGTGCTGCGCAACTTTGCACATATAGCTAAGGTTCGTTTAACCTTATCAAAGTTCTATTGTCCTCCCATTTAACTTTTCACGAAAAAATTCCTTCTCAAAGAAACTTGACGTTCTAAGCGACAAACACTTTTGTCTCCGGTGTTTATGGAGGAATACTTAACAGTAATACAAAGACAAGTTTATCCGACTTTGGTTGCAAACATCTTTCTTATGCATAGCATACCAATGTTTAAGAAAGGACTACTTGGGTTTTATCCCAAACCATAACCTTATATGGTGTCATTTCAGCGGATTATGATGGAGCTCTTTTAGTGGAAAACGGTAATCACTAAAGCTTTTAATCTTTAAAATATAATGACAGTTTATGAATTACACCTTGATCTTACCATGTCAAACAAGGTTTAATTACATACCTCGAACGCTCCATACCCTTATGGTGTTTCGGAAATGCAAATCCACTTGGCGATTCCTTAAATCTTAGGTATTATGCTAAACTTGTAACTCAAATATCTTCCTTTATGATCTTATCATAAACTATTTATATTCTTGTTACAATGATTTTGCACTTCATCTTAAAATTCTTTGAACTTTTCAAATATTTCACACTTCATCCTTATTAAGTAAATATTCATATATTCACTCAAATTTTCGGAGAAAGCATATGAAGTTGAAATCCATCGCTCTTGACTACACATAATGGAGTTCGTACAACAATATGCACAAGTTCCAATAAGCTAGTCTTTCGTTCCCTTTTGGCCTATGAACGAAGTTTTAATTATCTCTAGGAAAGTTTCACAAACGTCATTTGATCAAAATCAAAAGACTCCAAAATTCCATCCACATGGAGTTTCTTCATGTTTTCTTTCCAATATAATTTAAACGGCGATGTCACTTCCTAAGTGATCTTTCAATCAATTTGTCTTTCGACATTTTTAGCACTAGTTTTATGGATGTGATGTCTCCAACGAGATTTGCGAATCATCCATCTTTTATGGATTACGGCAATTATTTGAACAACCCTTTTGTTCTCATAATACCTGATAAAACAAATCTTGAAGGCAAGCTTTTGATGTTTAACGAGCAACACAATAACCCTTTATTTTGTTCTCGATGAACATCATCACATATTCTTTGCTAGTTACTTAGGCCATTGTAGTTCATGAATTGTGTTGTTTCGTATGACGATTCATACCAACAAATTCAGTATCAAAATACTTAAGAACCACATCGTTTAATAAGCAAAGAATATAGCCATAACATGTATATCATCTATATACTTAAACTGAACAATTCTAGTCTTTTCTTTTACGCCATATACTTATGAGATTCTCTTTCAGTATTTCCTTTTACATTTGAAAGAATCTATCAACATCAATAGTGGAGTCATACATATGACACATAATCCAAAGCGTGTATAATTAAATACAAATGTCTTTGGACTTGCACTTTGAAGTAGATCACCATCATCAACTGTTTGGTGTTCTTCCAAATTCCTTTCTTTAGTAATCTCTTGGTGTAGTAAACATTTTACCTACATCAAATATTCACCTTATCATGGAATCGTCCATGATCAAGCTACTTTTAGCTTATAACGATGAATTATGAGTATAATGTTGCTTTCCAAAACCTTTTGGAGGATTAGGACAACAAGTGTCTCCAACCTTTTGCAAATTCTCATCAAAATATGAGAACATGAACTTTGCCATATTATACTCTATCATGTTGTAACCAAAACTTCGTTTTAGATATCACAATATCTTCCACACATCATGGTTTCTGAAACAACTCTTTCAGATCCTAGATTACCTTGATATTAAGACAATCTTTGAATATCAAGAATCATGGAGACAAACATGATACTTATATACTAACATTTGGAATTGTTACTCTTGATTTAATACTAATTATTAAACTTCATGGAGTGACCGGAACTTACTGAAAGTTTGCAATAGGACTTTTAAACTTTAGATTAACACTTCAATACAATACGATACCAGTTCGTAAAGTAACTAACCAGAATTCTATAGTTCTATCATCTCAATTATAACTAAGCGCAAGGTGGTAAACGGATGCCAATGACTACAACAACTATGCAAATTCACTTTGATTTAGTTTATGATAAATTGAGTTCTAATTAATAATTAAATTAATCTAGGTGAACTCCCACTCAAAACAATATCCCTCACATTGTTTTAGTGATCACACGAACCAAATCCACCACATCAAAACCGATCATCACGAGAGTTGATATAGCTTCAATGGCGAACAATCAACATGTTCATCATATCTACTATATGACTCATGCTCTACCTTTCGGTAATCCGTGTTCCTGAGGCCATGTCTGTACATGCTAGGCTCGTCAAGATCAAATCTTAGTTACCGCATAAGCAAATCTGGCTTGCTTACGTTGTATTCACCCGCGGAATCAAAGACACCCGATCATCACGTGGTGCTTGAGCGACAAGCTTTGGCAACGTGCATACTAAGGGTGAACACTTTAGAACTTGAAATTTATGTGCATGAGGGATCATCTTATAATGCTACCGTCGTCTACTAAGCAATACAAGATGCATAAAGGATTAACATCACATGCAATTCATAATATGTGATATGATATGGCCTTTCTTCTTTGTGCTTCCGATCTCCATCTTCAAGCACGAACATGATCTCCATCATCACCGGCATAGCATCAAGGTCAATGATGCTTCTTCATGGTTGTCGTCCACCACGCTTCAACTATTACAACTATTTTGAATAGACACAGGTCTTAACAAAATTAAAGACAACCATATGGCTCCGCCGGTTGCCAACTTACAATAAGGAACATTGCATACATCAAATATAATCACAATCATGGCCATATCACATCATCAGACACCCGCAAAACAAAGTTAGACGCTCTACTTTCTTTGCATATTTTACGTGGTTTGGGGCTTTCAATAAGTGTCGTTCTAACTTACGAACAAGAACCACAACATTGATACTAGCATTGTTGATCACCCGTTGTAAATTGGATCTTTACTATGCTAGGAGAAACAGGCACCCGCAAAGCCACTTATGCAAAACGAGTTGCATGTCAAGCGTGGAGCAAGTCTCATGAACGATGTCATGTAAGGTTAGCCCGGGCCGCTTCATCCCAACATACCGCAAGATGCAAAGTACGAAAAGTAATCTACAATAAAAGCATCAACGCCCACAATGACCATTGTGTTCTACTCTGTGCAAATGATCTACATATAGACACGGCTCGATACCATCAGTAGGGGTTCGTAGCATGGAAAACAAAATTTTCTATCGCATACAAACAAACAAGCCAAGATCTATCTACTAGATTGTAGCAACGAGTCGATAGTGGAACTCACCCTCAAGATTCCAAAGGGGTTAACGAGATTAGATTCTCTTGGGTGATGTAGTGGTACTCTTTCCGATCTCAAGATCGCGTAGACGATCCTTCCAGCCATCGTTCAGCAGCGCTCCAGCTTGGTCACACGTTAAATTTCGACGAAGACCTTCCTCTCCCTTGTTCCAAGCAGCGGAGGTTGTAGCATTCTCCTCGCGATTCCGAAGACAACGGCGTGGTACCGAAGTAGAGGGAAATCCCAGGCTTCGCCTTAAGCCGCAGTAGTATGGTGGAGCTTATGAGAGAGGCTATTAGTGGTCTAGTAATTAGACACACCAATTAGAAGGCTCTAAACCAATTAGAAGGCTCTAAATCAAATAGCTCTAAACCGGGGTTTAGATCTAGGGTTTAGTTTAGAGGATAGGAACTTGTGTGTGTGTGGAGGGAGCCCCGCCTCCTTATATAGGTGGGAGGGGCTGGCGCCAGGGGAGTGGAGTCCCTCCCAACTCGGCATTGGAGTTGGCCGCCGGTTGGAGGTCTCCTCCCAACTCGGTTTCCTCTTCTCCTCCTCTTTCCACTTTCCAAAACTTGCCGTTTGACTTGCAAACTAGCCGTTTGACTTTACAATTTAGGATTTAAATAAACCCTTAATTTTGGACAGCGAGAACACTTAGTACATGATGCAATCAGTCCAATATGTACTGACACATTCATGTCCCCTTCCCCCTCAGTGCCGGACATTCCGGACCTTCTAGAATATTCCCGATGAAAACACCTAACCATTCCCCAACTCCGAAATGGGACTTTCCTTATATGAATCTTATTCTCCGGACCATTCCGGATCTCCTCGTGATATCCGG
This sequence comes from Avena insularis, assembly GCA_023614405.1. NCBI lineage: Eukaryota > Viridiplantae > Streptophyta > Magnoliopsida > Poales > Poaceae > Avena > Avena insularis. The sequence goes on along the minus strand of CM042694.1, from coordinate 22,582,251 downwards.
ATCCCATCCGAGACTCGAACAACATTCGGTCTCTTTCTCATAATACCATAACTACTCAAACAACGTCGAATCCTTAAGTGTGTCTCCCTACGGTTCGTGAATTATGCGGACATGATCGAGACACTTCTCCAACAATAACCAATAGAGGAATCTGGAAATTCATATGGCTCTACATATTTCTACGACGATTTATGCGATCGAATGAACCACTTACATACGATACCAATTTCCCTTTGTCTCACGATATGTTACTTATCCGGTTATGATCGCTTGTATCTCTGCATACCTAGTTCAACCTCACATCGATAAGTACTCTTTTCTCGCTCCCGTGATATGTGATCCCTTGTGACCAAGTCACATGCTTGCAAGCTAATTGGATGACATTTCACCGAGGGCCCAGAATATCTATCCGTCATGTGGATGGACAAATCCCACTCTTGATCCATGTGTTTCAACCAATACTTTCCGAACACTCAATGCCACCTTTATAGCCACCCTGTTACGGTGTGGTGTTTGATGACATCAAAGCATCCATCCAGTAAAGGCAATATGCATGATCTCATGGTCGAAGGAATTAGGTTACTATGTATCAGAAAGCATATAGCAATTGAACTATTGAAATGACTTGATCTTTATGCTACGCTTATCTATAGGAGTATGTCCACCATATCATTCTCCTAATGATATGACCCTGTTGTTAATAACATATCTATGTTCTTGATCAGGAAACAATGATCATATATTAACCAACAAGCTAGTTTAACAAGAGGATTTACTAGGGACTCTTATTTTAGTTTACAAATCACACAAGTATTAATGTTTCCGGTTAATACAATTATAGCATGGTATGTAAACATTTATCATAAGTATGAAGATATGATAATAACCACTTTATTATTGCCTCTTGGGTATATCTGCAACAGGAACATCAAAAATTATAGATACATTTGCAATGTATCAACATCCCCAAGCTTAACTCCTGCTCATCCTCGAGTAGGTAAGTGATAAAAAGAAAGAATAATTTTTGAGGTGACATGCACCATCATAAACTTGATCAAAGTAATTGTAAAACATTCGAAGCTGGGATCATAGTACTTCAATCATAACATGAAAGAGAAAGTTCTAGCAATAAGACAAAGAAACTATGTTGCAACATGAAAAGGCATAAACAAAAGATTCATGAATAACAGTGCTTTGCAAGACGTTTGTTTGTTTCACATAAAGAAAACATAGCATAGTGGCATTCAACTTGTCCCTCATAGAGTAGCAAATATAAATGCATAGGACACCTTCAAAGTTCATAAGAGTGACTAGATACAAATAGTTTAAAACAAGCAATATCAAGTTATGCATCAATCAACAAGTCTTGGACAATGCACATAGAACTAAGAATGGCCACTATGCTCTCAAAGTAGATGCATAAAGATAGAAGGTGGAGACTCAATATAATGGTGGAAGAAAGACCTTCATAGAAGGAAGCAGAGATTCAAGTTTCATAAAGAGCTTCCAAAAATTATGGTACTTTATAGCTTTCAGCTCTCATTGCCCCTATCATAAGCATCTTGAAGTGATTAAGGTTAAAGTGAACAAACTATGGTGTATATGCTTGACGAAGTATAAGTTAGAAATCTCATGTCTCTTGAATACGAGGGTCGCTCCTCATGCTACTCAAGTTTAGTCACCAGTAAGTTCTTGTCATCGTAAGTACAGGTGGATCATAGAGAACCGCCAACGGGGTACCCCTTGCCCGATGATACGGAAGAATCCCCATATCAAAATGACAAGGCAAGCAGACAACGAGCATCTCAGCAATCTTCTTATTTATCATGGGAATATTGTGCTTTTTTCTCTCTTTCCTCTTTTCATAATATCTTTTTTTCTTTTTCTCTTTTTTTTTCTCAATATAGGACTATTTTTTTATAAGAAGAATGCTTCATAGACAGCTCATTATGGTTACGCTGCAGGTTTCCACCATGTCAGCATGGATTAGACCAGCGGCCTAGGCGTTTCTCTAACATATATACATAACTCCATGGACTTACAAGCTCCCCTTTCATTTCACACCGACGGCATCCATATACAAAAGAACATGATATCAACTACGTACAAAGTACCCGTGCAATGTTGAAAGCGTTCCCCATGACATCATGGTTCTGCTAATTCCCAACAAATAAGTGCAAGCATATACAACATAGACGACACAATGGTTCAAGTTTATTAAGGGCAAGAAAAGTAAAAAGTGTGCCATCAAGTTCGTGAGAGCTTTAATCACTAGTTTTCTCATAACAAGTTTAATTCGGAAGGTAAACAAAAACATGAATATACTTGGAATAGCATAAGCTAGTAGGTAGGTATGGTGGACTCTTTGGAAAACTTGGTTTAGGGAGTTGGATGCATGATTGGAACTCATACTTGGTTGTGGAGGCTAGCAAAAGACTGGGAGCGACCAACTAAGAGAGCAATAATAGCCATAATCATGCAGAGCGACAAAACATCATTAATCAAAGCATAAAGTGATACTACAAGTTGAAAACTAAAGGATCATATAGGCTTATGGTGACTTGGGATAGTCATAACATGGTGTGAGCATGCGCTAAGTCAACCCAAATAAAGCATCAAAGGAGAATACCACAATACTATGCTTTAATATGCTAAAACAACGCATGATTCATCCAAGACACATTAAGAAATCTCAATTGTTTATAACAAGTCATGCTACAACAAAGAATACTAAGCATAAAGCCAAAACAATATCAAGCATGGCATGACAAACAATAGGCCACAGTCAAAAACAAGCTCTCTTTACCACTTAAGCATGAACTTTCCTACTCTTTTCCAATCCAAACCAAACTATTTGAAAAACAAGGCATGATAGAGGGGGTCCAACCAATTTATTCAGCAAACTAAGCAAACAAATAAAATGAAAAACCAAAACGAAAACAAAAAATAAGACGCTCCAAGAACAACACAACTATGCATGAAACAATAAAAATGAAGCGTTCGGAAGAAACCTGGGATTTTTATTGATGACGAAGGGGATGTCTTGGGCATCCCCAAGCTTTGACGCTTGTATTTCTTGGATATTTCTTGGGGTGACACGCGTGGCATCCCCAAGCTTGACCTTTAGTCCATCCTTCATCTCATTACTCATTACTTCCATACACCTAAATTTTTTCCTTCATACAAAACTTCACACAATCTTTATTAGCAACATTAGTGCACTCAAGATATTAGGTCTTTAGGTTCAGTTCTAACACCAATAGAACTTCCATTAAAACACAAGCTACTGTATCACTTCACTCAAAAAGCTCAATTACCAAAAAGAACTCAAAAAGGAACCAACAAGAAGCAAATGCAGAACATGGCAGAAATTTGTCAAAACAGACCAGCAGGTAAAGACGAATTTTTTCGAAGACCTTCTGTTGCTCAAATAAAAAAGTGTTGAGCTAACGAAAGTTAGATAACAACCTGGGGCAGAAGAACCAAAATTCACGCCTCAAAAAGACGTTCATATATTTTACACGAATTTTTACGGTGAAGCACAGAGATCTGTTTCGGGACAGCAACTTTCCCAATCATTACTTCTCTCTCATTAGAGGTTACTCTTGGCACAAAAAAGCAAATAAAATGGATAAGGAGCGGTTATTACTGAGGTAATAACTTCCAAGACTCGTCTTAAACTTTTGGGTTATCTCCCAATAAGTACTTTTCTTTAACGCCTTTAAGTTAGGCGTGATAGTTTGAGAAGATACTCACATAAGAAATATGAATTAAAGTAAAAAAGAGCATCAAGAAGCAAATTCAAAACACATTTAAGTCTAACCCACTTCCTACGCATAGGAATCTTGTAAAGAAATAAGTCATGAAAGCACAAAGCAACAAGCATAAGAAATCAAAACAAGTGCAGCTTCAAAATTTTCAACATAAAGAGGGGAAACTTAATATTGTTGAGACACATAGAACCATGTTTATCTCTCTCATAATAACTTTCAGTAGCATCATGAATAAAAGTAACAATATAACTATCACAAAAAACATTCTTATCATGATCCACATGCATAAAAGAATTAATACTCCCCACATAAACATAGTCATTCTCATTGATTGTAGTGGGAGCAAATTCAACAAAATAGCTATCATTATTATTTTCATCACCATAATCATCAAATATAGCAGGCATATTGTAATCATAATAAATTTTCTCCTCAATAGTAGGTCGACTGAAAATATCATATTCATCATTGTCATCATCATATATGGAGGTTTGGTATCATCATAAGCAATATAATAGCTATCTTCCAAAGCTGGGGAACAAAAAAGATCATTTTCATAAAAACTAGCTTCCCCAAGCTTAGACTTTTCCATAGCATTAGAAATAATGGTGCCCAAAGAATTCATACTAACAACATTGCTATTAGCATGCAAATAAAGTTCCATAGGTTTTTTAATTTTCTCTTCAAACACTTCATGTCCTAACTCAAGATAAATACTATAAAGCTCTCTAATTTTGTTGTTGTTTTCCATTAAGCCTAACTAGTGAAAACAAGAAACAAAAAGACAAACTTGCATAATCTAAAGGAAATAACTTCGAGCACTCACACTAGAGGATGTGAGTACCTTTTACCTTACCTCCCCGGCAACAGCGCCAGAAAATAGCTTGATGTCTACGCACTTCTATTCTTGTAGACAGTTGTTGGGCCTCCAAGTGCAGAGGTTTGTAGAACAGCAGCAAGTTTTCCCTTAAGTGGATCACCCAAGGTTTATCGAACTCAGGGAGGAAGTGGTCAAAGGTATCCCCTCTCAAGCAACCCTGCAATCAAGATACAAGAAGGCTCTTGTGTCCCCAACACACCCAATACACTTGTCAGGTGTATAGGTGCACTAGTTCGACAAAGAGATAGTGAAATACAAGTGGTATGGATATAAGATAACGGTGCTAGAAAATACTTTGATGGCGTGGAAGAGACTAAAGGAAAACTGAAATAAAGACGGAAGCAAGCAAACATGTAACAGATCTAATTGCAAACGGTGTATCAATGCTTAGAAAAAAGGCCTAGGGATCATACTCTCACTAGTGAACACTCTCATATAAATATCTTCTCTTCATGATACTACTCTTAACTACTCTTCGGTTGAACACTCTAATCGATGGTAGGACTATAACAACACACCTCAAAGTTCATCTTTCCCATCTAGAAAACCCCACACTGTCACCTTGAGTACTAGATGAGTCCAACAAACACCACAATTTCATAAAGACATTCAACTCCAAATATAACTCATATCAAGTATTTGAAATCTCTAGCCTAAGTGCCACCATGGTGTGCACGCTGTCACTTTCACACACATGGGGAGATCAGAGATCTATTAAAGCACTTGAGTAGCAAGGTAGATCTATAGATTACAAGCTCATGATCTCAATAAGATCATGCATAGAGAGAGAGAGAGACATGAACACATAGCTACCGGTAAAACCCTTAGCCTCGAGAGAGAACTACTCCCTCCTCATCATGGGAATCAGCAATGGTGATGGAGATGGTGGTGGGGATCGATGGAGATGGCTCCGGGGGCACTTTCCTGTCCTGGCAGGGTGCCGGAACAAAGACTTTCTGTCCCCCGAATCCCTCCTTCGGTGGCGGCGGTGCTGCGGAACTTTTCATGGATTTCTGATTGATTATCTAGGGTTTTGGTATCGGGAGGCTCTTATAGGCGAAGGAGGCAAGGTCGGTGGCTGGCCAGGGGTCCCACACCATGCCCTGGCGCGGCCTGGGCTAGCCCGCGCCAAGGGGGGTGTGGCCACCCTGTGGCCCCTCTCCGACACTCCTTCTAGCTCCGTGAGTCTTCCGAGAAAATAGTAACTTTGGCTTTTGTCCCGTCCAATTCCGAGAATATTCATTTTCTGACTTCCTGGAACCAAAAACAGCAGAAAACAGGCAACTGGCACTGTGGCTCTTGTTAATAGGTTAGTCCAAGAAATCATATGAAAAGTACTCCAAAGTGTGGACAAAACATAAGAAAGTAGATAAAACCAAGCATGGAACATCAAAAATTATAGATACATTTGCAATGTATCAGACATGCAAATGATGCAAGAGTCCCAGAACAAATTCATGGAGGGGTTAGTAGACCGTGTGGGATAGCCGAGGGCACCTCAAGGACGTGGTGTTAGTCTTTTAGATTTCCAGGATACCAAGCCTTTACGTTTCGCATCCGCTCTTGAACCAATGGATGCAGAGGACTGGTTAACAGATACCGAAAGAAAGTTGAGAACTATAGGATGCAATGAGGAAGAGAAGTTGAGGTATGCAACACATCTATTGATCGGACCTGCACCGTCATGGTGGGAGAGTCAGTTAGCTATGCAACCTCCAGGGAGAGATTACAATTGGGAGGAGTTTAAACAAAGATTCCATGAATACCATGTTCCGGAGAGTATCATAGAGTTGAAGCGTAGGGAGTTTGAAGAACTGCAACAAGGATGCTCCAGTGTCATGAAGTATATTCAGGAGTTTAGTGATTTATCTCGTTATGCTACTGAAGAAGTTAGCACAGAGGTGAGTAGGAAGAAGAGGTTCATGCGTGGACTAAATCCATTTGTGAAGATGCAGTTGAGGCTTGCCAACACTCAAACTTTTCAATAGTTGCTTGATGTAGCTATCACCTTTGAAGATGATTACAAAAATGTTCAAGAGTACCGTAGGAAGAGAGTAAAGAAAGAAAGAAGAGGATTCAGGCAAGTAAACCCAAAACTAATCTAGAGTTTCAACCTAGAAACAAACCCTACAACAACAACAACAACAGGAGTAGTAATAACAGTGGAGGACAATTCAATCCTAGAAGGAACGTCATATGTCATAATTGCAAACTTCCGGGACATATCAGTAAGGATTGTCAGAAACCAATGATAATTTGTTTAGGATGCGGACTAAAGGGTCATATTAGGCATGATTGCCCAAACAAACCACCCGGTGGTTGGCCCACAAAAGGTGGAGGACAAGCCAGTGGAGGCGGAGGTGGACAGTCTAACCGAGGGGGAAGCTATGCCAAAAATAATAATGGCAAGAGAGGTAGACCTACGGGAAAGTTGAATTGCGCAACCTTGGAGGAGGTGGATAACTCAAATCAGGTGGTGATAGGTACGCTCAATATTCTCAAAAATCCCGGAAAAGTTTTATTTGATACTGGTGCAACTACTTCTTTCATATCCGAAGAGTTTTGTGATAAATTTGGGATTAGAAGGGCACCGTTAGAAAAACCTATGACCGTAGTTACCGCCGGAGGGATCATGGTAGTTAGACATATTAAACTAAACCAAGTCATCTCAATCTGTGGTCAAACCTATTATGCGGATCTTTATGTGATCCCATTAAAAGGAATAGCAGTAGTGTTGGGAATGGATTGGATGACAGACTATGGAGCTCAGATCAATTGTGAAGAGAAAACCGTTTCAATCAAGTATCCAAGTGGAGGAAGGATAGTCTATCAGGCGGATAAACATAGTCATATCATGGTAGATCTGAAGTTGAACTCAATGAAGGAGGTCAAATTAGAAGATATTCCGGTGGTGAAGGAGTTTCAAGATGTTTTTCCAGCAGAGTTACTAGGAATGCCACCTGATCGGGAGATAGAGTTCACTATTGACCTGATACCTAGTACAACACCAATAGCTCAAGCACCATATAAGATAGGGCCAAAGGAATTAAAATAGCTTAAGGAGCAAATTGATGAATTAGCCTGGAAAGGATTCATACAGGAAAGTGTATCTCCATGGGGAACTCCGGTGATCTTTGTGGATAAACGAGATGGGGGACGAAGAATGTGTGGGGATTATAGAAATCTCAACAATGTCACTATCAAGAATAAATATCCATACCAAGGATACAAGATTTATTTGACCATGTCAAGGGAGCAGGAGTATTCTCCAAGATTGATCTAAGATCAGGATACCATCAGATAAAAATTAAACCTGAAGATGTTCCTAAAACAGAATTTGTATCAAGGTATGGACATCATGAGTATTTAGTCGTACCTTTCGGTCTGACTAATGCACCAGCAATATTCATGTATTTGATGAACAAAATCTTCATGCCTTACTTGGACAAGTTTTTCATAGTATTCATTAATGATATTCTAATATACTCCAAAGATACAAAAGAGCATGCAGAACATTTGAGAGTAGCACTACAAATCTTAAGAGAACATAAGCTTTATGCTAAGTTCAGTAAGTGTGAATTTGGTTGGACGAAGTAGAGTTTCTTGGTCATGTGATCAGTAAGGATGTAATTGCTGTAAATCCGTCCAAAGTTCAATCAGTACTTGATTGGAAGGCACCAACCAATGTGAAGCAAATCTGAGGTTTCCTAGTTATGGCCGGATATTATCGGAGGTTCATTAAAGGTTTTTCCAAGATAGCTGGACCAATGACCAAATTGTTAAGAAAGAACACACCATTCATATGGGATGAGAAGTGCGAGGCGAGTTTCCAAGAGTTGAAGACCAGATTAACTACCGCACCCATACTAGCAATTCCAGAACCAGGAAAGGATTACACAGTATATTGTGATGCATCCAAGGAAGGATTAGGTTGTGTGCTTATGCAAGATCGTAAGGTAATTGCTTATGGATCTAGGCAATTGAAACCACATGAAGTGAACTATCCAACCAATGATTTAGAATTAGCAGCAGTAGTGTTTGCTTTAAAAGGATGGAGACATTTTCTCTATGGGTCAAGATGTGAGTTATATACTGACCACAAAAGTCTCAAATGTTTCTTCACTCAGAAGGAATTGAATATGAGGCAGAAGCGGTGGCTGGAGTTGATTAAAGATTATGATCTAGAAATCAATTATACCCCTGGAAAAGCAAATGTCGTGGCAGATGCTTTAAGTCGGAAAAGCACAGATATACAACCTTTGAATAGAGAACTGCCGAAATAACTACAGATGGATTTGGAAAGGATGGAAATACAATTTATAAGTACAACAGTTCTTGGAGGATTAGCTACCATGCGAGTGATTGAAGAACAGAGTAGTGATCTTCAACATGAAATTTATAGACATCAAGGTGAAGATCCTTTCATTACTGAAGAAGTTCGAAGAATCTCTCAAGGTCAAACCTCAGTTTTACACCTAGGAGATTATGGATCTTTATGGTTTCAAAACCGTCTTTGTGTACCAGATGTGACAGAGATTCGAGAAGTAATACTTCGGGAAGCTCATGAAACACCATATTCCATACATCTGGGTAGTACAAAGATGTACATGGATTTAAAAGAGTTATTCTGGTGGAATAATATGAAGAGGGATATTGCAAAATATGTATCAGAATGCCATACTTGCCAAAGGGTTAAAGCAGACCATCAAAGTCCAGCAGGACCATTACAGCCTTTGGAAATTCCAGAATGGAAGTGGGAAGAAATTGGTATGGATTTTATCACAGGACTACCCATGACACCAAAGAGAAAAGATATGATATGGGTAATTGTGGACAGACTCACAAAAAGTGCACATTTTATTCCAGTGAACCAAAACGATAATGGTGAGAAATTAGTGGAAATTTATGCCAAAGAGATTGTGAGTAAGCATGGGGTACCCAAGAAAATTGTGTCTGATAGAGGATTTGTGTTTACATCAGCATTTTGGAAACAATTACATGCAACACTAGGTTCAAAGTTGGATTTTAGCACAACTTATCATCCAGAAACTGGAGGCCAGATAGAGAGGACCAATCAAATCTTGGAAGATAGCTTAGAGCTTGTGCATTAGATTTCAGAGGTTCATGGGAAGATCATCTACCATTGGCAGAATTTTCCTACAACAATAGATATCAGAGTAGTTTGAAGGCAGCACCTTATCAAGTACTATATGGAAGAAGGTGTAGATCACCTATATGCTGGTATGAACCTGGTAGTAGCAAAGAATTTGCACCAGATTATATCAAGGAAAGACAAGATATCATTGATATCATTAGAGATTGGTTGAAGATATCTCAAAGTAGACAGAAGAGTTATGCTGATCAAAGCCAGAGATCATGGCATCCAGAAGTGGGGGATATGGTATATCTCAAAGTAAGTCCGATGAAGGGAGTAAAAAGATTCGGAGTCAAAGGAAAACTAAGCCCAAGATATATTGAACCATTCAAGATACTGAGTCAGAATAGAACAATAGCTTATGCTTTGGAGTTACCAAAAAGGCTAGCTCAAGTTCACAATTTTTTCTATGTTTCACAACTCCGAAAATGTCTTAAAGTTCCAGATGATGCCATCACACATCAAGAGATTGAGTTACAAGAAGATTTAACTTATGTTGAGAAACCATGTCAAATTCTAGAGGAAAACTGGAAAAGGTTGAGAAACAGGGCAATCAAATATTGCAAGGTACAGTGGGAACATCACCCAGAGCGAGAAGCCACCTGCGAGAAAGGAGATGATTTGAGGGAAGCATATCCAGAATTATTCAGGTACCCATCCGCAAACTACGGGATGAAGTTTAATTTAAGGGGGGAAGTCTGTAACATCCCAGCATTAGGATCCAACGAAGGGTAGAAATAGGAATATAAGTTTGTGCATGCATGCATCCGTAAAATCAAGGTAAATTTTTTGCCAAACAAAACACTAAAGGGATCAAAGTTTCTTTCACTAACTAGAGGTAGAAATAGCTCTTGTTAGTGATTGCTATGAATTTTGACATGATCTTTAGGCAGTATTAAGATTTTGGGAAAATTACTTTGAATTCAAATTTGAAATTCAAATCCATTTGAAAATATTTGAATATTAGAAGTTATGAATATTGAGGGGTTTTCCAAAAGAAAACCTTATTAACATTGTTTGATTATAATAAAGAAATAGTAATCAATAATAAGAATTAAAGGCAAGGAAAATTAAATAAGAAATAAATTCTTATTTCTTTATTGAATAATAAGGTTACAACTGGTGATAGATACATCAAAAGTATAAGATTACAAAGAACAGAAATTAAACTTTATTAACTTGTAATAATATCTTTACAAGATCTTTTACAAAAAGGAATACAAAGAAGGTTACAACTAAAGCCTATACTACCTATCTACTCCTATACTAATCTTGTGAGTCTAGATCTTGTTCCTGCAAATAAGATAAACAACTAGAAAGGAAATTAGGGGTTAGTTAGATAATTTTTACTCTCAGTGGTGAACAGTGAAGTACACTGTTCATGGTACATCATTGAGTAAATGAAGGGGCAAGTTTCACCAAAGGTGAAGTATCTGTTCTTTTCAGTAAATAGTCAGAGATTACAGTAGAAGCCAAGTGGATAAAAATAAGTTTCACTGTGCTATCAACCAAGAAATGTAATAGTAAAAGCCAAGTTACTTGAGCTGATCCACATGCACAGCACACACACAGCTTAGTCAACTAACTGCATGGAGTGTGCTGTCAAGCCAACAACAGCAGTACAAGCAACCATACAGAGCACCAGTCGAAGGAGAGTACAGGAACTCAATTCTCCTTCTCAAGCACACACACAACTATTGAGCTTGCCAAAAACCATAGCCAAAATACTCCACTAGATTACCCAAACCAACCACTTCTTCTTCACCAGATGGTAACATAAGGAGGGGGTGGAGCAGGTGGATATCAAGGTCAAGCACAAAATCACAGGAGCAGCACCAGGAGGTGCAGAGCTAGATCAAGTCAGCAAGCAACACCTCAACCTCATCAACCATCAAGTAATTTGGTGAGTACAAATAACACCATCTTAAGATCAAGTCATCATAGAGTCACTAGAGCATGTGTTATTTATTTGATCTTCTCAGAAAAACACCCAAGTGGGGTGTACATCCATCCTAGAAGAAAGGTAAAAAGACAAATGATAAAACCTTACCAGCCTTTACCAAGATCTCAGACCAACAACACTGATCTTGGATAAAATATATATTCCAGAGTAAATTATCCCAAGGTATGGATTCTGGGCACATCTCCTAAAAGAGTAGCACCCTAGAATCTACAGATCTACTAAATCCAAGATGAGTAGCTGGTATCCATACTAGAAATCATCTATTAGAGACAGCAAGTTAGGGAAACTAGCCCTATACCTCAAAACAACATCATAGGCATGAAACAGTTGTTGGATATCATAAACCAACAGATACAGCAAGGATTTTCAGAGCAATTAAGCATCTAGACACTTCTGGAGCATTTGTAAACCCAAAGCTAGTACCAAAACAAATCATGTGTACCATTCTTAAGAGGTGTCACCAAGATTTGTTCTAACCAAGCAAAGCTTACCAACTGATTACATAATTGTCAACACCCGGATTTTTAATCCCAGATGCCCGTTATGCCATACCTCGCAATCCCAGGATTTCCATTTTTGCGAGACATAACGGATTGGATATCACAGTACATCATCCATTACAAACCATACATAAGGTTTTACACAAATAAGGATCTCATGATCCAGTCTTTAATACAACAAGCAGCGGAAATAAACGATAGCGTAGCGGTGGGGTCCATCTTCAGGGGCACAGGCAATGCTGACGAAGGCAAATAGTCCTAGTTATCATAGCCGTCCTGCTGACCATCATCTTGATAATCTCCTTCATAGTCTGTCCATGATAATAGCCAGGGACAAAAGCCATGAGTACTCTTTAAGTACTCGCAAACTACTACTAACAAGGGGTAATATTTCTAAGTTAAAGTACTGAATCTAAGTTAACTGTCAAGTTAAGTTTGAAACCTAAGCTGAGTTCTGAAGCAAGAAAAGATAAAGTAAAGTTCTAGAATCACTTAATTTGGAAAGCTTTTATCATTAACACAACCCTGTTGTGGTCAAGTCAAAGTTCATCATTCGTTTCAAGTTATTTAGAAAACATCTGACAACGAAACAGTATGGCCATTCCAACTGTCCATAACCGCGGACGCGGCTATTCGAATAGTTTGACACTCTGCAGAGGTGTTACACTTTCACCACAAGATTCGATACATCTGTCAGGGATAACCCTGAATCATCATACTTAGTATGCAGATAATCAAACATAACCTTCCTTTTAGACACCCTAGTATAAGCACCTCTCCTATGAGCATGGCCTCCCAACCATGACCATCAGTCATCTTGGGCACTGCATAGGTGGACATCATTGAGAGGTAGCCTCAGCTCAAACCTCTCCTGTGAGGGAACTAATACTAAAGCATATAAATTTCCAGCTAAGCCTTACCCAATTCAGGTAATGTGGTTGTACGGTAAATTTGGAATGGTATCGCATCCGAATCCAACCATTAGTTTTATAAAAGGGTTAAGGCTCATGCCTCATCATTTTCATCATCATAAACCAGTTGTGTTTTGCAACACATGTCAAAACATCTCAATAGAATGACTCATCATTCCAAGGTTTTCATAACTCATTTTCACCAAGTGTTCCCATCTAAAGTGACTCAAGTTTTGAGCTATTCTAAAGTACTAAGTTAAGAGTGTTCACTAAGGTGGAAAGATGGGATCAATCTCATGCCATAGAATGACATCTAAAGGTTTCTAAGTAGGTCAAGTTTTATACTCTTTATGCTACCTTCTGGGTTAAGTAAAGAACTTTGTGTAAACTAAGGGAGGTAAAACTTGTCAATAAGACTTGGGGTATTAATAGTTAAAGGGGTGTGATCAAAGCATGCTTATGGCATCTTTGCTAAACCATCTAGTTTTATTCTAGCTCGCTAACAATAGCTTGCTAAAGTATGTTTTGCAAGGGTTAGCTTGCCACTAATAGCTTGCCTTGGTTGGTGCAGTGGTTCAAGTTTTCTTCTTCTTCTTCCTGGTAGAACTCCTCCTCCTCGAAGGCTTGGTCGGTACTAGTGTCTATAAATACATAGGTAGGAGACAATCACCAACAATACTTAACTAGGCTAAGTAGCATTCTAAAACACACAATTGATGATCTATTATCATCACAAACATCACAAGTTTAATTCAATAGTTTCAACCTTTTTATTTTGGAAAAGTAATTTCTACTCATTGAAATATTAACTAAAATTTAATATTCACCACCAAAATATGGGATCATGTGGACCCATGTCCTCACCACATATTCTAACATGTGGGAATGATATTTAAGGGTTGGATCAATATTACTTTGGTTTAAGTTCATTATTTAATGATTTAAAGTGACTAGAAATGCCTATATAGCATTATTTTGGCACTAGTCCAAAGTCACTGCATGTAAACCTTAATATTATTACATATTTGGATAGATATGATGAAATGTGATTTTTGAGAGTTGGAATCAACTCAAAAGCTAACTTGGTTGATTTTATAAAAATGTTTCAAGTTGCAAAAGCTTCTGTCTTCTTATTTTTATTAGGAGAAATCTATAACTCTAAATGAATTAAATCCAATGGGCTTGGATAGATCATTTTACTACCTTTCAGACAAAATTAGTTTCATGCAATTTGGATTTTTCAAACTCACAGAATTGAATTTTGAAACACTGGACAAAAACTATATTCTAACTAAAAAGAAAAATCCAGATTTGAATCTGTGGGCTAACGCGGGACAGGGAATGGGCCGGCCGAGTGGCGCTCCGCGGCGTGGGGCTCAGCTGACAGGGGGGTCCCACTTGTCAGCAGCACTCAAAACGCGAAACGGTACGCGCGCTGTGGGCCGTGCGATTAGAGGCTAGATCTACGGCTGAGGGTCGTCGTCGACGACAAACAGGTCGCCGGCGAGCTCGAACCCTAGCGGCTCGGTGGGGGTCTACTGGTGGCGTACCAGGGCTCCAGCAGGGTCGGCGAGGCGGGCAAACGAAGTGGAAGACGACGACGAGGCGAGGCATGGTCGTGATGGAGCTTGGGGTGGCCGGAATCAACGACACCCTTCTTCTCCCGAGGCGGTGGCTCCGGCTCCAATTCCAGCGAGCTGCTGCTCCACTTGCTCCGGTGAGAGGTGGGTGAGGTTCAGAGAGGTGAGGGGAGTGGAATGGTGTGAGTCTTTGGTGCTGGGGAGGGCTCCTTTTATAGGCGCGGCTGAGCGGCAGAGAAGCATGGGCAGTGCTCGCCGGTGACGACGCCACAACGAGCTAGAGGCGTGGGCGGTGTGCTAGGACGGTGGGCAGTGCCCTGGCGAGTGTCACGGTGGTGCTTGTGCAGTGGTTTGTGGTCGGGGAAAGTGAAGAGCGCGGCACGCACTAAGTCTCTACCGACGGCGAGTTTTACGGCGGCCGGCGACTACGGGGCACGGTCGGGGGATTGGGCATGTCCATTGGCTTGCTAGGCCGGTGGGGATCGTGTGGTGAGCGGTTGGAGCTAGCGAGCAGCTGCCAGGGGGGGCGCGCTGGGCGGCGTCGGCATGATGGTCGAGGTGTTCGGGCAAGGCGGTTCGATCATTCTGGTCATTGTCCTGGCTGGGGCTGGTTGGGCGGTGGAGGTGGACCACGGGCTACCTCCAGGACACTTGATGGATGGCGGCGGCCGGCGGGCGTGCTGTCGCCGGTGAGGTGCCCAAATGGGGGCTCGGCCTTAATGGCCATGACCATTTGGTCGTGGCATAGTGTGTGGCTGGGCTAGAGAGGGGTAGGGGAAGTAGTGGAGAGATTTTGGTGGCAAGTTGGGGAACAAGTTTGGCCAGAACACTATTTAAAAATAGTGAAATTTGTTTGGTTTGAAATCTGCCTGCCAAGTGTTTGACAAAATGGCCGCAAGAGAAAAGGTTTTGAATTTTGAGTTCAAAATTTTTGGGTGATCTCCACTAGTGCTAGGTAGTCTCTAGTTGCAAGGGTTTTGAAAATGGTGCTCAAATAGATGGTTTTTGAAATAGGGGTGATCTATGCATATGCATTAGATTCAATTTTAAACTGTCATTTAAATTAGTTTATAGAATGTTTTTAGTAGATCAAAAGGTGGGCCTTGGTACCTCATTATGTGTACTAGCAAGGGGTGCAAAGTTCAAGAATTATTTCTGTTAAGAAATGAGTACTAGGAATAGCCAAAGTAGGCATGAGAGTTAAATTTGTCAAAAGGACCATTCCTTCTTTTTAATTCTTTTTGATTTGATTTTCTTTAGGAAAAGTTTGGGAATGATGTAGATGATGTTTAAATCACCTAAGAAATTTTTTCAAGCATTGGATCAATCAATCATGGCAATTCAAACAACTCCTATTTTAAATGCACACATATATGAATGCTTTCATTTTAAATTTGGCAAAGTTTTTGTTAACCCCATTTTTGGATGATTTGATCATGATAAGCTTGGATTAAAGTTTTGGGATGTTACAATAATCTAGGCCAACTAACAGTTAATCATCTTCCCAATACTTCAATTGGAAATCATATTTCATAGAAGGATTATTAGCAAAGAGTATTCCAACTCAGACATCACAGTGGGTTTCAATAAAATGAAACCATCACAGAGGCAACAAGGGTGATCACATAGGGTTCAGTATACATTCACAAGGGGGTTCTCTGACAGAGAACAAGATGGTAACAACTAGTCAGCAGAGTACCAACTGATAGAAGGGAGAACAATTGGCTAGAACCAATAACATGCAATAGACATCACTAGCCCAACCAAAATACTAGAAGGGTATCACTGGTAGGTGGAACCAGATTATGAACCCTAGACAGGGGAATTACTAGTGTTCATCATGCCCAGGAAGTAATTAGAGCACAAGAGAGGAGCACATAAGGGGAAGTAGTCAGACTTACTCAAGGTCCTCGCAAAAATAACCGAAGAGGAAGCATAGGATGGCCGGTGGCGAAGCGGAAGCGGTGTCACGGGGAGCACCCCGAAGGGGCACTACAACCCGCGCCTACAGCACGTCAGAACCGCCGGAGAAGAGGGAAATACACCGTGAGAAATCCCGGCGCACCATCACCGATGCTCCAGGGCAGCCAAACCCTAACCCTAGTTTCAGGAAGGGGTCAACGTGGCCAGGAGAGAGTCCCAGCGGCGAATCTGCTCGGACAGAATGGAGCAGCATCGTCGACTTAGCCATCCTGCACCGTGGCAGCGGCAAAGGCGGCCGGATCCGGCAGGAATCATGCGCGGCGGTGACAGCAGGCGGAGGAGGTGACCGCGTGAGCGAGAGAGAGAGAGAGAGAAGAGAGAGGAGTGTGAGTGCGTGGGGGGTACTGGGACTGTGGGCAGTCTAGTACTACCCTGGTGGGCGTAACCAGGCCAAGTGGGTCGGGTTAGGTTGGGTCGGGCTAGCCCAGTGGGCCAGGCCCGTATATTAATAGGGTTATTTAAAAAAGAAATAATTACAAATATACCCCTGAAATAAAACAACTCTAGATAAATAAATAAAAATCTTAAAAATACAAATAATATATCTATGAACTCACAAAAATATTTTCTATTGAGTAAAAATAATCAATAGAATTTTTGGCAACTAAAATTTAGGGCTATTAGTTATAAGATGCCAATTACTTTTGAATTTTACAAAAATATAGGAAACACTTAAAATTGAATAAAATACACTTTTAAGATCCTAAATGAATATATTATTATAGAAAAATACTAATTTGTATTTTTGAAAAGTGAATTTGGTGTGATAAAAATAAATCTTATTTCCTTAAAGGAATTTCAGAAAATATTTAAAAAAGTAATAAATGAAATAAATTCATAGAATGATATTTGTCTTTCATTAATTAAATAGTAAACTTTTACTAAAAGGGTAAAACATACTAAGAAGCAAATAGTAAATCATTGCATGACATTACTATGCATTGTATATTGCTTCTTTAAATATTGTCCTTATCGGGCAATAATGGTTCTTTGTAGAAACCGGAGCTCAAGGTCAGGTGGAAGCATCCGACTTCACTACCTTGCAGTCACAAGGCAAGTTCATAACTTGCTCATGTCCTTTGAAAAGTCTTTATCAAAGATATTGCAAATTGTGTGTTATCATCTATGGTTTGGAAAAAGAAAATGATATCTTCTCTAATAAATAAGATGTAGTATCATCCTAAGTGATGATAAAGATCAGCAATGGAACTTAGGGTTCCAATTGCATAAGTCACATAGGCTTAACAACCCATGAGATCAGTGATTCTAGCACCGTATAATACGCGTTAACCATGAGATTTGGAATGGGACAGAGAAGTCAGCTGTATCTTCTTCCTTTCATATGGAGGCAAGATGACCTTATCGTGACGTTCGGATTCCTGGTATGGATCCAACATATGGGTGGGCACCCTTAGGCCCCACGATTTTGGTGTCTAGATTATTTATGAGTGGCTGTCGGAGGTATAGTCGGGGCTTTTAGGGAGCTTACCAGGGGCATCACCACTTCATAGAGTCTTTGGGAACTCACCAGGGTTATAGCTTGCCCTAGTTGGAGGTTTAACGGAGGTGTAGTCAGCCCTAGAGGATCGTGCAGACATATGGGGTCGTGGAGAGGGCAGTGATTGGCTTGGATCACCTACTTGGCCCCACATCATGGAATTGTGGACGGGAAAGTAGGCCCGGTTGTGCAACATGGAGTTGATCTCTCATGGGTAAAGCAACGCACCTCTGCAGAGTGTAAGAATTGTGACATGTTACTGCCTGTTCTGGGAAGGAGCTACGAACGCGGCAGAAAAGGAACTCCATGAAGTTCTGGTCAACCTGTGAAGGCTGATGGGCATAGTTTTTGATAATAAAATCAATCTTTGAAGAAATGTTTGCGAAAATTGCATAGTACCAAGGACATGTCGTCTGAGGTGGTAGATAGAGCATCAAACTTTCCACCTTGCATATAATGAACTTGCTGGGTAACGTTGTTACTCACTCTTTCCTTTGAACCCCTGCTTAGACTCTGAGAATCCAGAAGACACTTCGATGTACGTAGCTGATGGACAAGAGGACGTCTGCTACGAAGAACCCGACCTGTCCATAGGAGTTGAATGGGTGGACTACGAGATACGCTATGGAGTGGAGGGCAACAAGTCCGAGTAGTTGCCTTAGTTATTAGTAAACCAATTGAGCCGAGCAGCAGGAACTATATAGAATAAGTTGTTGAGCTCAATTCGAAGTATGAGTTTGGATTTATATTTTCCGCTGAAACTACTTAAGTTTGGTTTGTAATCTCATAATGCTTGAAGTTTTGGAACTCTTGGTTTGTAATAATGAAGTGTGTATGTTTGTATTATGGACCCGCAATGTTTCTGTTGTACCACTCTGAGCGGTGTGATATTTACGGAACGGTGTTCTGTGGATGTCATATAAACGACTATAGTGTACTACACATGCAGTGGTATGCTGGGTCACCGCAAACTACAAACAATATGTCAGGTCTCGTACATTTTGCTAGATATATTAGTGCACCAATTTCACTAAGATATGGGAATTCTGGTCCCAATATCTCCTCATCATCATCCTTAGGTCTAAAAGGGTCTTTATCTCTATCAAGAGATCTAACAACCATAGGTGTTTTAGATGGGTATGCTTTATCCATGTTAAATTTCTCCAGTATCTTTTGGATGTAAGCAGACTGATGAACTAATATTTCTGAAGGAATATGTTCAAGTTGCAAACCGAGAAAAAATTGGTCTTACCCAAATCTTTCATCTCAAATTCCATCTTCAGATGATTACTAGCCTCATTTATCGCTTGTGTAGTATCAATGATATTCAAATCATCCACATACACAGAGATTATACAAAATCCATCAATAGATTTCTTGATGAACATGCATGGGAAATCATCATCATTCAAGTACCCTTTATGGAAATGGAACTCACTTAGTTAGTTGTACCACATTCTACCCGACTACTTCGAGCCGTATAATGACATCTATAGCTTTACACAATACATTTTGCGATCTGCCTTTGGATCTGGAATCTTCATTTCCCTAGGGACTTTCATGTAGATATCCGTATCCAGCGACCCATATAAATATGCGGTCACCACATCCATCAATTGGATATACAAATTCATTTGCACCGTTAGTGATATCAAGTATCAGAACGTGATTCCACTCATCACAGGAGAATATGTTTCATCGTAATCGATGCCAGGTTTCTGTCTAAACCCTTGTGCTACAAGCCTCACCTTATATCTCACCGCCTCATTGTTTTCGTTCCTCTTTCGAACAAAAACCCATTTCGCCCCTACGAGGAAAACATGCCGAGGAGTAGGTATTACTTTAGTAAATACCCCTCTCTTGGTAAGCGAGCGCAATTCATCCTTAATTGCAACCATCCATTTGGGTCAGTCCGAGCGTTTCATACACTCTGCCATGGTCTTTGGTTCACGGTCCAATGCCAGGTGATCTGCAATCTTTGAGGAGAAAAATATGTCAACATTTGTAGACTTTCTGTTGAACGATTCTCCTAATTCATATAGTTTGTGGAAATCTCTTCAATACCTTCAGACTCATCATGATTTCTTTTAACGATTGAATCGAGGTGTTCTAATGTCCCAACACCTATATTTGTGTGCACACTTGTGCTAGGCCCTGGATGATGAACATCCTTTAGATTTCTTTCTTCAAAACTTGGTTGAATGTCAACCCACGGTTGACCTATATTTACTGTTTGAGAGGTCCTCATTTCCCGCGGACGCTTCTGACAAGCCTTATCCTTTTTGTCCAAATTTCTTCTTCTCTTGGGAAGTTGGGTGGTCTTAGCTATCTCAACTCTCTCTAGGATATTCATAGCGAGAACATGGGAATTAGTGACACCTTTATAGTCAATAAATGCATCTCGCAGATTATTTGCAATATTTGCAAATTTATGATCCTCTGAACCTCCAGTTCATATTCATGCATACGTGGATCTAAAGACTGTCATTGTATTGGGAACGGCAGTACCTGAGAAGGTTAGATAGAGGTGTGGGGACTAGCAGGGAAGCTCCCGACGGTGTCCGTAGGTGGGATTGGATAAGAGCAAGTGTAACGGGACAAAAGAAGTACCCAGGTTCGGAGCCCTCATGGTGAGGTAAAACTCCTACTCTTGCCGATCTAACTATGGGTAGAATACGGGTACAATCGCTCCTCGAGATGTATGAGCTAGCTACCTCTTAAAATGCTCAACCCTTGCTACGAGAGCCTTGCCTCTCCTTATATAGGCAAAGGGGTAACGGTCTCACTGGCCAGTCCAGCTGGCGGGTCCCACAGGCGGGCCCTAGCCGGCCGGTCATCTACAATACTCGGTATGGTATGTCATGTCGAAGTACAAGTCGTGCAGGTCGTCGTGGGTATAGTGAACGTTGTGCGAGCCTGTCGTCAGCATCCGACCACTGTGCCCGTGTCACCAGCAAAGTCTTCGGTATGGCCTCATAGTTGCGGGTCTTGTCGCTGTACCAAGGCGTACCGTGCACTGTGCAGTGATGTGCTCATCGTTCGACGTAGAGCTCGTTGGGAACCCCAAGAGGAAGGTATGATGAGCACAGCAGCAAGTTTTCCCTCAGTTATGAAACCAAGGTTTAATCGAACCAGTAGGAGCAAGGAAACACCCCAAAGGTGTTACTAGCTGAGCTTTGGCAGGGCACACTACCGGTGCTAGTAGCAACATGGAGACCTGCGCAACACAACCACAGAACTTTGTCCCCAACTTGCGATGAGGTTGTCAACCTCACCGTGTTTTGCAGAAAACAAAGGATTAAACGTATCAAATGGAAAGAAGTAAAAGTTTGTAGAAAGTAAACACAAAGCAGTAAACAGTTGTAGATTGTATGTAAAGAGAAAGGACCGGGATCCATAGTTCACTAGAGGTGGCTCTCCTTAGATACATCACATGCTGGGTGAACAAATTACAGCGGGACAATTGACAAACACCGAGAAAGCAATACATGCATATACTAATCATCTTGACTCCTTTGAGACTTGATTGGGCATTACAACATAATACATAGACCGCCATCCAACTGCATCTATGACTAATAATCCACCTTCAGGTTATCATCCAAACCCCCTCAAGTATTAAGTTGCAAGCAACAGATTATTGCTTTACGAACTGCGTGTAAAGTAAACAATACGATTGTTCTATGAATAAAAGATTGTTGTTTTCTTCCTAGTAGCAACAACACATCTAGTACCTTAGAGATTTCTGTCACTTCCCCAGATTACCAGAGGCATGAACCCACTATCGAGCATAAATACTAACTCTTGGAGTTGCTAGCATCTACTTGGCCAAGATAGCTACTAACAACGGAAAGCATGCACGATCACAAATAACAAAGACATGATAGAATCAATAATCAATCTGAAATAGCATCTCAGTATCCATCGGATCCCCGCAAACACAACATGTATGAATTACAAATAGATGATCTTGATCATGAACGGAGCTCACAAGATCTAAACATGAAAGCACAAGGAGGAGAACCAGCCATCTAGCTACTACATGGATCCGTAGTCCAAGGATGAACTACTCACACATCACACCGGGGGCTTGCATGGTGATGAAGAAGGCCTCCAGGGTGAATTCCCCTCTCCGGCCGGGTGCCGGGAAGAGCTTCAGATCCCTCCCGATCTAGGGATGGAGATGACGGTGGCTACAGACTCTTTCGTGGATTTTTGATCGAGCCCTTAGGGTTTTCGTCCTGAGGGCAATATATAGGCGGAAGGAGAGGTCGAGGGGGTGCCGGGAGCGGCCACACCACCCCCTGGCGCGGGCCAGGCTTGACCCTTCTCCGTCTCGTATTCTGGCACTTGATCCCTTCTGGAAAAATAGGCACTTTGGCTTTTGTCCCGTCCAATTCCGAGAATATTCATTTTCTGACTTTCCTGGAACCAAAAACAGCAGAAAAGCAGTATGGCACTATGGCTCTTGTTAATAGGTTAGTCCAAGAAATCATATGAAAAGTACTCCAAAGTTGGAACAAAACACAAGAAAGTAGATAAAACCAAGCATGGAACATCAAAAATTATAGATACATTTGTAATGTATCATGCAGCACGTCGCCATGTCCTCTTGATTGCGCCCGGCTACATCTGTGTAGCCAGCCTCGTATCTTGCCGCCCTTCCTAGTTTCGGCTATCGGCTGGTAGCCAGTACGAAGTGCCTGCGTCTGGCTACGATCTGCTAGCCGGACGCGAGCCGCCTGCCTTAGTTCTTGCCTGGTTGGGGTACTCGGGGGTCGTCCTCCCGACACTAGCCCCCGAGCGCATGTGGATTCCACCCTTAGGTGAAATGTGCGCGCGCTCCCTCCTGCGTTTGAAATTTGTGTCCGGCTGGCGCCTGACGGTTGCGCTACCCGTGACGTCAGTGCTGATGTCGGCCACGCGCTCATGCGCCATCATTGCACTACCGTGCGCAGCGTTACGTCGCATCACACGTCATGCACGTCGCCTTAGGAACCGCCTTCTGTTGTTTCAGTTTCTGGCCCAGGATCTCGCATTCGGCGCCAGCATAGAAGATCTAGAGCGGTGGCGAGGGAGTGGCGTGATTCGGTGGACGCCACATGGCGTGGTAGACGGTTGCTCTCCCAGGGCTTTAAAAGGCTGCCCGGGGGAGCCGTTCCCCCTTCCACTCACTGCATCCTCACTTCTCCCCTGCGCCATTGTTGCCTCGCTGCTGCTTCTGCACGCCCGCTGCCGGACTTAGCCGCGCTGCTTGCTTAGCATCACCGGCGACATGGGCCACCGCTTCTCAGAACCCACCACTATGGCGGACGAAGTCGTGATGGCCTTAGAGCGCAGCGCCTGGTGCGGGTCCTCTATGATGGAGGACCACATCACCAAGTATCGCGCCACCCGGGTGTTGCCGCCGGAGACGGAGGTGAAGGTGCGGCTTGCACCGCCGGAGGAGGAATCGCCGCACCCAGAGGAGGGGGAGTGGGTGATCTTCCTCTCCCACCTCGTGCACGGCTTCGCCTTGCCCGTGCACTCCTTCTTCCTCACTTTTCTGGCTTTCTTCGATCTCCGCCTCCACCACCTCGGTGCCAATGCCACCGGCACCCTCGCGCACTTCGCAGCTTTCTGCGAGTGCTACCTCGGGATCCATCTGGATCTCGAGCTCTTCTGTCGGATCTTCCGCGTCCGGCGATAGGTCCAGTTCACGTAGGGGCCGTTGGTCGCCTGCGGCGGAGCGTCGATCTACTCCTGCTCGTAGACCGACTACCCCAAATTCAAACTCCAGGATACGGTCCGACTATGGAAGCAGTCGTATTTTTATGTCAGCAACGTCACCAAGG
This sequence comes from Avena insularis, assembly GCA_023614405.1. NCBI lineage: Eukaryota > Viridiplantae > Streptophyta > Magnoliopsida > Poales > Poaceae > Avena > Avena insularis. The sequence continues at coordinate 22,558,174 of CM042694.1, read as the reverse complement.
TCGACCGGATCAACCTGTCGGCTTTCCAGGACATGGAGTCAAGCCGGCAGCACTGGGACTTGAAGATTTATGGCGAGAAGGCGGAGACGGATGCGATGCTGAACCGGATGCGCTCCCTCGTCACTTCTGGCTTAACCGGCCTAGACATCATGCTCAGCTGGATGTCCTGGCTGATGATGCCACTACAGCAGCGCACCCACAAAATGTGCTTCTACTCTGGCCGGGTGGACCCCACCCGGCTATCTCGCCGTGCTCCCCACTACCACAACCTTAAGGAGTGTGTGTGGACGATCACCAAGTAGCGGCTGCTGGAGGGCTGGAAGTTTGGGCAGGCCCCATATACGCGTGACAACCGCGTGCCCCGGGTAGGTTCCCTTATCCAGCCGGTGCTTTCCGTCTTCTGTTCTGCTCTTTTAATCCGACTGACTCCTTTTCTTCTTTTCTTCTGACAGAACTTCCCCTGCATCATCCGGGAGGAGGGCGAGACCCTCCTCCAGGACTTCACGCTCGACCTCCCTGAGCCACGCGCACGTCGGTCTGGCAAGGAGTCGGATGACGATGCCGACGTCTTCCCTAACCGGAACGACGAGCCGACGCACTACCCCCACACGCCAGTCGATCAGTAGGAGGCCGCCCTGGCTCCTGAACCGACCTGACGTCGAGCAACGGACGATGGCTCTAGCCGGTCTGGTGCGGGGGGAAGTGGATCCAGCCGGCCTCCGGTGGAGGAGCCGGCTGCAAACAGGAGCCGGACCGGTGCCCCACCCCTGAGCCGGCTGGGCCGAAAGAAGGCGCCGGCACCGGTGGTGCAGGGGTAAGGCTTTCCTGTGCTCCTTCTGTCTTGCGCTTCTTCTTTTTCTTCTTGCATGATCTTTCTTCTTCTTGTTTGCTTATTGGTTTTACTTTATCTTTGCAGCTTGCTTGTTTTCTTCGGTGCTGCTAGCCCGGTGTGGATGCCGACTGGCTCGCTGCCACGCACGCCGCCTACCGCTCCGCCTACTGCCGCCACTGCTGCCCCCACTCCGACGTCTAGGGCTTCGTCGCAGCTGCCTCGTGCGGATCCGGCTACGGTAGCCGGGGCCGGGGATGCCCCACCGACTACGGTGGTGCAGCCGGACGCCGCTGCGTCGAGCCCGCAAGGCAGAGGTGTCCCCTCCACGGGGACGAGGAGGGCTGCAGCCGGCGGGAACTTTGGTAGCTAGGAACCGACATGCGGTTACAACACAAGATTATCTCCTATTTACAATGTTTAAATAAATCCTAACAGTTCGGTTGATTGAGTTGGTTTAATCCATGTCAATCCCATTCAATCACCCTATGCTCGGAGAAAACCCCCTTGTGGCATTTGAACCCTAGGATAATTTGCCCCCGCAACCAAATCAGCCCTTAAGGACATGTTTGGTTGCCTATAGTGGTTTCACATCTCTCTGGAGGCAGTTCCTAGAGAACAAGGTCCAAGAGACTCCGCCTTGTTTGTGTAGGGTTTCGTAGCAGAAAACAAAAAATCCTAACAACAAGAACGATATATCCAAGATCTATTCTTTGCAAATGTAATGTAACAGAGGGATTTGGTGTTTATACCCTTGAAGACCGAAAGCTTTACGTTCCAATGAACGTTAATGATATAGTCTTACGGTGACACCGACCTCAAGGTTGTGCAAACATACAAGCGATGAGTGCTACAACTAGCAGCACCTCCAAAGTTTTACACGCGTCCGGTGTATACGTCTCCCAGACTCTAGTCCAACGAATCAACGAAAGAAGAATGATTCGAACCGAGAAACCAGCAACACGATAGCATGTGTATGGTGGAGAAGTCAAATCCCGTATGCACTTTCCAATATTATGAAACCACAAGTGAGGGAGAGAGGCAAAAGTTAAGGGGGTGAATGAGGGGAGGGGCTCCCTCCTTAATATAGGCCAAGGGGATGGGAGGTGCCATCTAGGGCGCCCCCACCTCGACTGGGGCCCACCGTAGGGCGCCTTTGCCCCCCATCCTTGGGCCACCGGCCCCATGGGGTGTGGGGCGCCTCCTAGTGGGCTGCCTTGGTGGTGGACCATTAGGGGTAGGCCATATATATTTAATATTTTCATATTTAATTCTTTTAAGTAAATATTAAAACATATTATTTAAGTCTCTGAATAATTCATTGACTCCGAAACCTTTCCGATATCTCTCTAGAACAATTTCGGAGATCTCTCTCAATTCTCCAACGATCTCGAATCAAACCCTAAGTGTCGTATACCCTTAAGCATACCACCCTACGATTCGAGAACGTGTAGACATGATCGAGACACCTCTCTGGTCAATGACCAACAATGGGATCTGGAAACCTATGATGGTCCCTATGCATTCATCGAATTAAGTTTATCACTTGAACCTTAATTGTCGAGTCCCATTCCCTTTGCTACATGATACCTGGTTTGTACAAGATTTGAACTTCGGTATCTCTATACCTAGTTCGATCTTGTTACCGACAAACACATTTACTCTTTCTCATGATATTACATTCTCGTGACCTAGCCATATGCTTGCAAGCTTCGTAGATGTAATCTCACCAAGTGGGCCCAGAGTATCTATCCGTCACGTGGATGGACAAATCCCAATCTTGATGCATACGCCTCAACCTATTCCTTCGGAATGCCCGAGAGACACCTTTATGATCATCCTATTACGGTGTGACGGAAAAGGGTGGGCAAGTTCTTCCATGAGCATAGGAAGTTCGGGAAAAACGCCTTTTATAGTGATCGAAATGACCCCCCCTCTCCAAGCGATGGGGCACCATCCATGTCGTTTGTAGCAAGTTCCAAGGCTCGTACGAGGCGGTGACAAAAAGGACAATAAGCGGCATGTTGCCGGTTGACATGGTAAAAACTCTTCCTCTCTTTGTCGATGTGTTACATATGCATTGAGCCATTATTGGCATCCATATGTGTAGGTCATGAAAGCAATGGAGCACTTCAAGAAGGTAAATGACAACAAGGCCTTCACGTTGACCCATTGTTGGACGTTGATCAAGGACACCAAAAAATGGGAGCTCAACTATGCCCTTTGGAAAGAACTTCCCGCGAAGAAGAAGGGCAAGTGCAAGGGAAATGCTTCGACGGGCGATGTCGTTGACCTAGAGGACGACGATGGCGAATGTGTTGGCAACCCTATAGGTGACGGGACTATCGCCCGTGCCCGCCGGCCTGGAGGCCACAAGGCTATGAAGGCCGACATCGCCCACCAGGATGGGTCCTTGGCCTTCCAGGAGACCTTGAGGCAGCTCTGGGGAATAAGGAAGAGGCCATCACCAAGAGAGAGGAGAGGCAACACAAAGAGAAATAGGCCACCATCAAGACCTTTGTCGAGCTCCAGACGAGGTCTATTGAGATGGAGGAGGCCAACGCCAAGGCTAGGGTAATGGATATTGAGGCCAAGGCAAAGGCCATGGAGGCCGAAGCCGAAGCCAAGGACAAGGAGGCTGAGGCCGGGTCTAGGGTGTTGGAGGCAGAGGCCAAGGCCGAGGAGACCGAAGCCAAGGACAAGGAGGCTGAGGCCAGGTCTAGGGTGTTGGAGACAGAGGCCAAGGCCAAGGAGGCCGAAGCCAAGGACAAGGAGCCTGAGGCCAAGTCTAGGGTGTTGGAGGCAGAGGCCAAGGCCAAGGAGGCTGAAGCCAAGATCATGGCCGAGGAGAATGCCATCATGCTCACCGACTTGGATACCATCACCGACCCCGATCGCAGGGCTTGGGTCGAGAGGAAGAAGAAGATCATTCGGGCTCGCGATGCTTGAAGGGCAACGGCGACGGTGAATGCCACTTTTTGGGAGGAACTTGCCACTTTTTGGACATAGTGTATGAGATTGCCACCTTTTGCACATTTCAGGTCAACTAGCCATTTGTTGGCGATGCCCAAAGGGCAATGGCGCACGTCTACTATATTATTTGCTTGTCAATTTATGTATTTATATTCTTATTTGAGCTGATTGGCAAAGGATTGGCCAAATTTAGCCAGCGATGGCGTCAACATCTGGGTCGGACAGATGGGTCACACCGTTGCGCGCAGTTGGTCGGAACACGATCCAAACCTCCCTTCGGCCTGACCCATCTAAATCAAAACGGATGTTTTGAGTCGCATGCTTGGGTCGACCCGGTGAAGATGTCCTAAGGAACAGACCTGACCTTGACAGTGATTGGTACAGACGTACAGTACGTTGTTCGTTGTCACAAGTGATCCATCTACCAGCATCATTTGTGACACCCAAAGCTCTCAATTGCTTGTAACCTAAAGGAAAAAACACTGCATGACAGATATCAGAAGAAATTGCCGCAAAGAAAAAATATATCAGAAGAATTTTTTTTCTTTTTTTTAGCGTGCCGAAAGTGGAACGCTACATATTTATTAGCTATTCAGGCTTTCAGAGGTAGTGCATTTTTTCAGCAGAGAACATGCAAATCTTAAAGCAAGCGCAGCTATCAACAGTTGGTATGACACTGACACACAGCTAGCTAGCATGGAACTGTTTCGGCGATCATGCAAAGAAAACTTCCATTTTACATGGAGCCAGCCCTCTTTCCATTGCCACCATATACTGTACTTGAGAATTTTGAAGACGCCATTCCTACCTACATGATCGGGAGGTAACGGAGCTCGTTGCCAACTCCTGTACAATTAATGGCGTCCACCGTGCCATGCTCCGCCGGCCTCGCGTCTCAGCCGCCACGGCACCGCAACTGCAGGTTCCAGCAGCGTCAGCGGCCGGGCAGCAGCCTTGTTTCATCAGGCAATCGATCAAACCTATCTCTTCTCTTGTACTGGACCGTCTATCTGTTGCCTTCTTATTCTGGTGTGGTCTTTCTGACGTACGGAAATAACTTGCTGTAGCTAGAAGAGATGTGCAGGTTAGATCTATGGGTAGTGGGGTGAGCATGGCCATGGATGGCGGGGCACAGCATGGAGCCCCGGTTGCAGTGGTCACCGGGGCGTCGCGAGGGATCGGGAGAGCCATAGCTGTGGCTCTTGGCAAAGCAGGTTGCAAGGTAAGCAGTACCTGTAGTAGTAGTTCGTATGTTGGGATTAGCAATCGAAAAAGAAACTAGATTACCAATCTTAGAGAAATATCTACTACTGGTAGTGTAATGTAGGGTAGTCGAGATGTTGTGTACACTACCCATAAGTCATAACTCATTGGAGGCTTCGAGCTAAACTTCTGCTTTTGTTTGTATAATTAAGGTGGTTGTGAACTATAGCAAGTCTGGCACGGAAGCTGAACAAGTGTGCAGAGAGGTGAGTATACATTGTATCACATGGCACCTCGCCACTTTTCTCGCCACGCATGTTATCCTTGTGCCAAACACATGTGATCCATTCAGATTGAGGAGTACGGCGGGACAGCCATCTCCTTCTCCGCCGACGTCTCCATGGAAGCCGAGGTCGAATCCATGATGAGAGCGGTGAGTCGTCGTCGTTACTCAGGCCAGTAGAATAGCAGACGATGTGAATATAGTGACGAATGGAATTCATGCATGGCACTGCTTGTGTGGGATGTTGCCACAGGCAATCGATACCTGGGGAACCCTGGACGTGCTGGTGAACAATGCAGGTTAATTCTGCTGATTTTGATCTCTCGATCTGGCCTGCACAGCTAGCTAACTAACCCAATGCATTTGGCACTTGACCACGGGTATGGGTTTCTTGATGAGCAGGAATCACACGAGATGCGCTGCTAATGCGCATGAAGCGGGCGCAATGGCAGGAGGTGGTGGACGTGAACCTGACAGGCGTGTACCTCTGTGCCCAGGTGAGGGAGATCTTTCTTCTCTAGGCGTCCGTAACCGGCACCGACCAAACATGCTAAGTTTCTTCCGCTATCCCGTTTCAGGCCGCGGCGGCAGTAATGATGAAGAGGAAAAAGGTACAGAGATCGAGACATAAGCGACGATTTTTCTTCTGTATGATCAAAAGGTTGGAACAGTTTTTCTTGATTGGTCGATGGATTTGCCCCACCCCAGGGAAGGATCATCAACATCGCGTCTGTCGCCGGGATCATCGGCAACGTCGGGCAGGCCAACTACTGCGCCGCCAAGGCCGGGGTGATCGGGCTGACCAAGGCCATGGCCAGGGAGTACGGCGGCAGGAACATAAACGCAAGTAGCTCGCTGCAGCCATGTCATCCCATGGCAGCCGCGCAGGCCAACCAACCATGCATGCAAGAACAGACACACGCATGGTAACTGAACTAGCCTGTCTGAAACTTTGCTTTGCCTGCAGGTGAACGCGGTCGCGCCGGGCTGGGTGGCGTCTGACATGACCGCCAAACTAGGCGGCGACATCGAGAGGAAGGCGCTCGAGACGATACCGTTAGGTAACTGGGTCTAGTACTGTTCCATCTGGAGATTTTGCTCTGAATTTTGGTTTGGTTCTCCTGCTGCTTGTTCTGCTGCTGCTGCTGCTGATGGATATTTGCAGGACGGTTCGGCAAGCCAGAAGAGATCGCGGGTCTGGTGGAGTTCCTGGCCGTTCACCCGGCTGCGAGCTACGTGACCGGGCAGGCAAGTTTCGAATTGGTTTTGAGATAGTATGTGATCATGTCATCCGTATGGACGATGTTAACGTAGTTCTGCGCGTGTGTACTTACTGAAGATCTAGAGACTTGTTTAATCTGCTACTGCAGGTGCTCCCGGTTGATGGTGGACTGTCCATTTAAGTGCAACTAACGCAGAACCACGGCAAGGTGCAGATAGCAAAGTTGTGACCAACAAATAAGCACGGTGCTCCTTTCCTTGCCTTTGTGCCAGACTTGTAAAACAGTAGCTACTATTTTGTTGGGTACAAAAAGTTTTAGTCTGAAGCTGGAAGTTTTCAATACTACGCCGTCGCAAAAAACAGTGGTTCTACAACCGAACAAAGTCATTTGTAATAGCAGTACTCACCGAAATCATTCATAAAAGTTAACACTAGAGAAAAAGTGACGAAGTGAAGCTTTAAAGCTTTGTTGGTGATAAATAGCAGTACTCACCGAAATCCTAACCTTTTCGTTCGAGGAAGCGTCAATGGGGTGAGGGCTCGAGCTCGGGGTCCTGAGCCTCGCGCAACTCTAAGTTGGACATTCTCTCATTGAGGAGGGTGCTGCCCACACACTAGAAAATGGGCCTTTGGTTCGGGCCATTAGTCCCGGCCGTGGCTGGGGCCGGGACTAATGGTCCGAACCAGACGGTCCGAGGAGGCCGAGGCACTATGTCCCGGTCCGTAAGGAGTCATTAGTCCCGGTTTGAGATACAAACCGGGACAAATAGGTCTGGGCCGACGCATAGAACCTTTAGTCCCGGTTTGTATCTCAAACCGGGACTAATGGCCTGGCCCTATATATATGCATCCAGCCCTCCACTCTCTCCTGTTTTTTTCCTATGTGAGAGGTGGGTATAACTTTGTGCTAACTTTTTTTCTTCATATGCACTAGAGGTGTTCGGTGAAATGCCTGTTAGAGCGATGCCACTTGAGTTCACACAAGACAAAACATGATATAAGGTGCCAGAGCGACACTTAAGGTTTCTCCTCTTTGTTTTGAAGTGTCCTAAAAGGTTAGCAACTATTTTCTCGTTTTGACCGCGCGGTACTAATTTAAGCATCGTGATTGCGTTTGATATATATGCATGGTTGTATGATGCAGATGAGCCACCCATGGATGTACGGTGACCGACGCTCTGACGCTTACAGAGAAGGCATGCGTTCTTTTCGCCTTGTGGCCGAGGCGAACAAGCGGCGGGATGGTTTTATGTGTTGTCCATGTGTTGAATGTCGGAATGAGCAGGCTCACACTTCCTCAAGAGTCATTCAGAGCCACCTGCTTCGGTCCGGTTTCATGTCCGGCTATAATGTTTGGACCAAGCACGGAGAAAGAGGGGTTATGATGGAAGACGGCGATGAAGACAACTACCGATCTATGTTTCCTGAATACGATGATACCGCAGTTGAAGATAATGAAAAAGAAGGGGGTGAAGAACAGGAACCAGATGAGCCCATTGATGATTTTGGTCGGGTCATTAGTGATGCAAGGCGAGACTGCGACACAGAAAAGGAGAGGTTGCAGTTCGAGCAGATGTTACAGGAGCACAACACATTGTTGTATCCAACTTGTGAAGATGGCCAGAAGAAGCTGGGTAGCACACTGGAATTGTTGAAGTGGAAGGCAGAGACTGGTATGACTGGCTCGGGATTTGAAAAGTTGCTGCTAATAATGAAGAAGCTGCTTCCAAGAAATAACCAATTGCCCTCCAGTACGTACGAAGCAAAGAAACTTGTCTGCCCTCTAGGATTAGACGTGCAGAAGATACATGCATGCCCTAATGACTGCATCCTCTACCGCGGTGAGAAGTACGAGAATATGGATAAATGCCCGGTATGCACTGCATTGTGGTATAAGATCAAAAACATGACCCTGGTGATGTTGAGGGCGAGCAACCCAGGATGAGGGTTCCTGCCAAGGTGATGTGGTATGCTCATATAATACCACGGTTGAAACATTTGTTCAGAAATAAAGAGCATGCCAAGTTGTTGCGATGGCACATGGAAGACCGTAAGAAAGACGGGATGTTGAGGCACCCTGCTGATGGTCGACAGTGGAGAAAAATCGAGAGAGACTTCCCGGACTTTCTTTGGTGGCGCAAGGAACTTATGGTTTGGTCTAAGTACCGATGGCATGAATCCTTTTGGGGAAGCGAACTGCGATCCACAGCACCTGGCCGTGACTCTATGTATCTACAACCTTCCTCCTTGGTTGTGCATGAAGCGAAAGTTCATTATGATGCCAGTGCTCATCCAAGGCCCTAAGCAACCCGGCAACGACATTGATGTGTATCTAAGGCCATTAGTTGATGAACTTCTATAGTTGTGGGCCAAACCAGGTGTACGTGTGTGGGATGAGCACAAACAGTAGGAATTTGACCTACAAGCGTTGCTGTTCGTAACCATCAATGATTGGCCTGCTCTTAGTAACATTTCAGGACAGACGAACAAAGGATACAATGCATGCACACACTGTTTAGATGAGACTGAAAGTATATATCTGGATAAATGTAGAAAGAATGTGTACCCGTACAATCATCGTTTTCTTCCGCCCAGTCATCCCTTAAAGAAGAAAGGCAAGCATTTCAATGGCAAGCGAAACCGGACGAAGCTTGTCCCCGTAGTGGTGCTAATGTATTTGGTATGGTCAAGGATTTGGATGTAATCTTTGGAAAGGGTCTGGAGGACAACCTGTTCGAAAGACCCCATTCTACGGACACGCACCCATGTGGAAAAAGAAATCTATATTTTGGGAGATACCCTATTGGAAAGTGCATGAGGTCCGCTCTGCAATCGACGTGATGCACCTGACGAAGAATCTTTGCGTGAATATTCTAGGTTTCCTGGGCTTGTATGGGAAGTAAAAAGATACCCCGGGAGCACGGGAGGACCAGCAACATCATAAAGGACGAGACGGCAAGCATCCAGGGCACTTTCAAGGGCTTGCCAGCTACGCTCTTACCAAAGAAGAGAAGTAAATCTTTTTTGAAGTCCTTTTCAGTAGCAAGGTCCCGTCTGGCTTCTCGTCAAATATAAAGGGAATAGTAAATATAAAAGAGAAAAAAAATTCAAAACCTAAAGTCTCATGACTGCCATGTGCTTATGACGCAATTGCTTCCGGTTGCATTGAGGGAAATTCTACCAGAAAATGTTCGACTAGCCATTGTGAAGGTATGTGCATTCCTCAATGCAATTTCTCAGAAGGTGTCGATCGAGAAAGTCTATCGAGTTCTGATTGATGTGGTCCAATGTCTAGTCGACTTGAGTTGTTGTTCCCATCCTTCTTCAATATTATGGCACCTCCTAGTTCACCTAGTCAAAGAGATTAGAATTCTCGGTCTGTGTTTCTACACAATATGTTCCCCTTGAGAGGTTCATGGGAGTCTTAAAGAAATATGTTCATAACCGTGCTAGGCGAAGGAAGCATCTCCAAGGGCTATGGAGCAGAGGAGGTCATTGAGTTTTGTGTTGACTTTCTTCGACCTTAAGCCGATTGGTGTTCTGAATCTCGGTATGAGGGAGGATGACTGGAAAAGGCACACTAGGAAGGAAATCAATGGTATGTAGGGACGGGCATTCTTTCACTCAAGCACACTACAGTTCTACACAATTCCACCGTGGTAGCTCAGTATATCGAGAAACACAAGAATATTCTACGCTCAAAACCGGGAAGCTGAAACCTTGATTAAAGGGAACACGAGAAGAATTTTGGCAATTGGTTGCAGACACATCTCATGAATAACACCACTGTTGGAGATGAGTTGTACTCGTTGGCGAGTTACCATCTTCGACTATATGTACTTTCCAAAGTGCGAGATAAATGGGAATACATTTTACACGATCGCCCAAGATAAAAAGAGCACCAACCAAAACAGTGGTGTCCGCTTTGATGCAACAGATGACAATGGACAGATTGACACATATTATGGGTACATAGAGGAGATATGGGAACTTGACTATGGATCTACTTTTAAGGTCCCTTTGTTTCGGTGCAAATGGGTCAAGCTGACAGGAGGCGGGGTACATGTAGACGAAAAGTACGGCATGACAACAGTGGATCTCAATAATCTTGCGTACATGGATGAACCATTCGTCCTAGCCAACGATGTGGCTCAGGTTTTCTATGTGAAGGACATGTCTACCAAACCGAGAAAAAGGAAAGATAAGCAAAAGAGTATAGAATACGATGAGCCAAAGCGCCACATAGTTCTTTCAGGGAAAAGAAACATCGTGGGAGTGGATGACAAGACAGACATGTCAGAAGATTACAATAAGTTTCATGAAATTCCGCCCTTCAAAGTGAAAACTGACCCAAGCATCCTGTTAAATGATGAAGATTCTCCATGGCTACGGTGCAGAAGAAAACCACAACACTAGTTGTTGGTGATGTGTAATAATGTATTAAACCTTTTATTTGAGACATAAATCTATGTAATTAAACCTTTTATTTAAGACATAAATCTATGTAATGTATTAAACCTTTTATTTGAGACAGAGGTGGGAACCGGTGGAAAGCGCGGGAACCCAGTGGCGCGGGAAACTTTCATCCCGGGTGGGGGCTCAAACAGGGACAAAAGATGGGGGGGCCTTATCTGGGGGAGGATTATCTGGGAGGGCCTTATCTGGGGGGTGGCTAACCTTTAGTACCGGCTGGTGGGTGCAACCGGGACTAAAGGTGGTTTTTGTGTCATCTAACAAAACTGTCGGTGGGATAAGGACGCGTGGGTAACCTTTAGTACCGGGTAGGGGCTCAAACCGGGACTAAAGCTGTCGGTAGGATAAGGACGCGTGGGTGGACGCACTGCTGGATGAGATAAAGCATGTAGCACACGACGCCTTGTCGGAGGAAGAAGACAAAGTAGAAGCGGCGCCGTGCCTATAAAAGGAGCATCGATACGCCATGGCAAGCAACTCAACAAGCCAACATGGATGGAGAGTTTCATCCCCATGGATGGAGGAAAGGGTTGGGAAATCTCCCGTGGCAGAACTTCTCGAAGATGCCCTTGGTGCACATGCCCTATGGCATCTTCAGAAGTTCCGCCTCGGAAAATATTTTCCTGCTAGCCCGTGAAAGACTCCATCTCCGCCTCCCTAGGGTTAGAGGTATGGTGAAAGCCATGGGATAGAGTGGAGAGAGGCGGTAGATATGAGTCTAGATGTGCTATGGCAACGACCAAGCCTAAACCCTAAACCCTAAAGGGGCTACCCTCGTATGGAGAAAGCTACAGGGGTAGACGATCCGAGGCCCCTGCCTAGGGTTTCATGGGAGAAGACCACGAGGCGTCGGAATCACATGAAAATGGCAAAATGGTTAATAGTTTGACTAGTTAGAATAATTATTTTATAAAACAGAAAATGGATTTGAATCTCTGATTCAAATTCAAGCACTTTTTATGTTAAAAATATGCAAAATATAATAGTTAATGCATTTTTAAATTGGAAATGGCAAAATGGTTATTAGTTTCACTAGTTAGAATAATTATTTTATAAAACAGAAAATAGATTTGGATTACTTATTCAAATTCAAAAACTTTTCATGTTGAACATTTTCTCAAATTCATAAGTATGCAAAAACTCTATAATTCAAATGTTTAAAAAATCTAATAGTTACAAATTGTAATATTTGAAAAACCAACCTAGGCCCACAGCGCGCAAATTTGGGCCTTTAGTCCCGGACCAGAACACCATCCGGAACTAAAGGCTCTGCAGGCGAAAAGGCATCCAAAGCCTTTAGTAGTCGGTGCGTGGGCAGGACTAAAGACCCCTTTAGTCGGTTTGTGCCTGCACGAGGAGTAAAGGGTGAAATATTATTGTCTTCCCCGGTCGAATCCATCGACCGGAGCACATCTCGCGAGGAGCTAGCAGTATGCCGCTAGGCTGTCAAAATTTGGAGCTATGCCGCCGCCTCGCTACCTCGCCGCCTCTCCGCCCGTCCGCGTAGCCACCCCGTCGTGTTGCCGACTCTCCAGACGCCCGTCTGCGTAGCCACCCCGCCGTGTTGGCGCCACATCGCCGCCTCTCGAGACGCGCGCACGTCCGTCGGCCCGTTGCTGGGAGGTACTTCCTCTCTCCGTCCCCGTCCAGATCTGACCACCGTCTGCTTCTTGAACTGGCGGCGCCCTTGCCCCCAGCCTTTGAGCCCAAACCACTTTTTTTAATTTTTTGTATTTTTTATATATTAATTAAGAATTATTACTAGTAATAGATAGAATTATTACTAGTATTTACTAGTATAGTATATATTAATTTCTAGTGTATTTTTTATATGTTAATAATTATTACTAGTATATATAGATATAGTATATATAAATATGTTTGTGTATAATAGTAATAGATCATATAGATATAGTATATATATGTTTTTTTTATTTCTTGTATCTTTTTTATATTGTAATATTTATTACTAGTATATAAATATAGTATATATATGTTTGTGTATATATATTTATTACTAGTAATAATATATATAGTAGTGCTAAAGAAATAACTACCCTAATAATTAGTGTAGTATATTTTCTTTTTTAGTAATATATAGTAGTGTAATATAAAGTGTATTTTTTATTTTTTTAGTAGTATATATTAGTATAGTATGTTAATAATTAGTGTAGTATATTTTTTTATTTTTTAGTAGTATATAGTAGTGTAATATAAAGTGTTCGCGGGCCCCGCACTTAGGGTTAGGGTGGTAGTGCTCACGGGCAGCCGGACTTAGGGTTAGGGTGGTGGTGCTCGCGGGCCCCCGCACTTAGGGTTAGGGTGGTAGCGCTCATGGGCCCCGCACTTAGGGTTAGGGTGGTGGTGCTCGCGGGCCCCCGCACTTAGGGTTAGGGTGGTAGTGCTCTCGGGCAGCCGGACTTAGGGTTAGGGTGGTGGTGCTCGCGGGCCCCCGGACTTAGGGTGGTAGCAAATTGCGTGTTCATATTATTGTTTAGTGTTATTTTATGCAGGAATATTGAATGAAAAATGTTATTCTGTGCATTTTGCAGAAAACTATGGATCCAATCCAGAGAGACCTAGCACAGGAAGAAATTCTCGAGGATATGATCAACGACACCCCCCATGTTGATCCACCTGAATCTCCGTCGATTTATGTGAACCCCTCCGGTGAGGGAGAGGAGGTCGACCGAAATGATCAAGGAGAAGCCGACAGCTCCGGTGGTGGAGAAGCCGACGGCTCCGGTGGTAGAGAAGCCGATGGCACCGGTGGTGGAGAAGCCGACGACGAGATATATATATGAAGTCCGTGATCGAGATGCATTAATCGAGTTGTATATATATATATAAATTGACGAATGTTTCTTCTCTTAGGCCTCCACATCGAGCAAAAAATATTCCAAACGAGGCCCGCCAAAAGTTGGACGCATCTCGCGTTATACAATTACGGGTATCACCACGGGTGAACCGTGGAACCCGAAAAGGCTAAAACTGTATTTAAACAACAATGCGGAGTTATGGTTAGGGATCGCTTCGATCACCGTTCAAGAGTGGAATAAGACCAAAGGCGAAGAGGGTGAGTATGTCTCCGACAGTGCAAAGAGGGTCTTTGAATGACCTCATGACACATTTCACCTGCCGAATGTGAGGATGATGCCGACACAATGCATTGAGGAAGAAAGTCAAGCGATGGACTCTTACGAAGATGGCCGAACTATTCAAGAACTGGAAGAAAGCATTATGGCAAAAGTATCAGAAGACGAAGAAGGCTCCTAAATTTGAATGCTATCTAACGAAGCAGCAGGCTAACTGGGATGCATTTGTGAACTACAAGGAGTCACAACCTGCTATGGAAATGTCGGATAAAAACAAGAAAAATGCCGCGATGAAGAAATATCACCATCACCTGGGGCCAGGGGGCTACGCGGCTGCCATGCCAAAGTGGGATGCTAAAGAGAATGAGCTGCTTGCTAAAGGGATCACTCCAGAACCAATATGAAGAATGGGATCTCGAGGGCAAGGAATTGGTTCCTTGGGCATGGGAGTGAGTATGACGAAAATCTGAGGACCTTATTTGCAGTGACGGGATTAGGATACCCTGGGATACATGGCAGAAAGTGGTGAAGGAGATTAAAGCGGGGACAACAAAGTTCCGTCCCGATAGAGAGAAAGACTTGTTGACAAAGGTCCTCGAGAATGACGAACGCGGAGGACGTGTACGAGGCCTTGGCCCTAGTTATACGTGGGAGATGGGGTTTCCCAAAGACAGAGATACTTATAGGAGCCGAGAGAGAGCAAAGAGGCGACGGCAGGAGGAGGAGGAGACAAGTTCACCGAGTTGATAGGAACACTTCGAATGCATCAGCAACAGATTGACGAACTTCGAGGAGCAAAGCCGCAAGATCTCAGACTCAATATTACCGCCGTCCCATCTCAGCGGAAAAGCAGCGTGGCTAAATCGAAGGTCCCTTCTGACGATGCACGTATGGTAGATGGCGGTCCCGGCTACCCCGTGGATGGAATCAAGGAGCACGCATCTTGTGAGCTCCATCAGAAGGTGAAGAACCTATCCATCAAGGTGGCAGTCGGATGTGCTTTACCTTGTACACCTGGCGCACGCTGGCATGGCCGTGAGATTCCAGCTGGCTATGCTAAAGTTGGTGTGGATGAAATCGCAATGGGGTGGGACTCAATGGAGCTTGACATCCCTGGACCTGAAGGTGAGAGGACACTCGGAGAAGTACTGGGTGGTATCATTCTATGGGACAAGAACAACATCAAGCTTCCAGGCTGGACGCCAAAGCCAACACCGCCTCCGAGTGGTCGCATGTCACCTTCACCTCCATCACCTCCAAGAAGCCCACCCCATGACTACGACCACCATAGCCCGAGTCCATCTCGATCTCCGCCGCAGCCTCCGATTAGTACTAAACGACGCAGGAGCCCAAAACGACAAATGTCGCCCCTCCCAAGAGTACCTCATAAGAATCTTTCTATCAGACCTTATGATCGTACTAACAAGGAAACCGACATGATCGTAAAGGCCGAATGTGTTGCGCAGCTTCAAAAGAAGAAACCTGAGCCTGCCCCGGTATACACCGAGAAGCAAAAAGCGTATGCACTTTCTTTTCTGAACACAAAATTGCAATATGACTTGCACCATAAGACAGATGACTATCGACGCACACTTCAGAAGGAAGTGAAGAAGAGAAAATAAAGTAGAAGTGCAAGCGGGAGCAAATCATCAAGTCAAAGTGCAACCGGGAAAAGAAAGGACGTCCCCCAGCTCGGGGAACAGGCCAAAAAATCGACCCCACCCCTCAAGGTGGTATCCTATGACACTCCCCAGCAGGATATGGAACAAGCTAAGAAGCTTGCGGCCGCTATGAATGTGATTGTTGAGGAATTTCTAGGTTCCCAGGACGACAAGTTACCCAAGGCTCAGGTAGTCCCTACATATGTCCCAGGGAAGCCTCTGGTCAGCTTTGAGCAGTTCCAACAACTGCCAACACAAATGCGGAGTTTACATAAATGGTACTTGAAAGCCGTAAAGGAGGAGAGAATAATGATCGTGGCGAAAGTCCCACATGACTACTACTTCCGAGAAGATGAGGTCCATGTTGAGTTTCCAGAACTCTTCTAGTTATACACTTTAGACGCCATCGACAAAAGTCTCATGAGTTGCTATTGTCTGTAAGTTGTTGAATTCATTGTCTATATATAAGTTGTTCATTTTTTTCAGTTGTTCAGTTCATTGCATGTAATTATCCTAATTATATCCTTTTGTACTCTATTATTATGCAGAATGAAGATCATGGAATGTAAAAGAAGGTCAATCTTCAGTGTTGGGTTTATTAACCCAGATAAAATACATCGTCAGACGCTAAAGGATAAACCCGAGGAAACACAGGAAAACCTTCTAAGGTTTCTAACGGAGCAAAATTTCTGTGACCACATACTGTTTCCTTACAATTTCGCGTGAGTGTCTTACTCTATTGTACACATTCTCTTTTGCTTACTCGATGTTAAGTGTAATTGATGAGTTACTGATGTATATATAAACGTGTATAGTTTCCACTGGATTCTCATGGACATTCAACTTGATAAGGGAAGAGTTGAAGTCATGGACCCATTAAGAGACCCCTGGAACAGTTTAGTGACATGCAGGACATGCTCGAGAGGTAATTTTTGCGCTACAGCGGTCTCTTTCGTTGATTTCCTGAGATATCACGTAATAAATAACTCATTCATTTTCTTTACCGGGTAGGGTTTGGAACCAGTTCAAGAGTGCGGTTACGGGTGACTTTACTGAGAAGCTGACGGTCTCGGTAAGTAGTAGGCGCATCTCTTTACTTCTAGTTTCAATATAATTATGATGCATGATTATTATTTTGATTGAATTCTATTCTCGTAAAGTGCGCGAGGCAGCCACAGGGGACGAATCTATGTGGATTCTACGTTTGTGAGTTCATTCGCATGTTTACCAGTGAGCTGAATAATTATAGAGTCGATGTAAGCAATACATTCATAACATTATTTTTATTACCATCACTTTTTGTTATCATGATTGATATTCATATTGATCTCCTTTTCTTATATAGTTCGAGAAAATGCGGGATCAGCTGCTACCACAGCAACGCGTAGTAGCAATTGCTGAAGAACTGGCAGGATTCTTGATGAACGAGATGATAGATGACGCCGGAGAATTTAGTGTGAATAGGCGTCGATGATCCCCGACCGTGTAATTGAATAGACGGGCTCTAGTCCCGATAATTGTGATCTCGATGTGTAACTATCATGTATATATTTGTATGCTCGATCTTAAGAGAAGTTATCTTATGTATGCACGAACATGTACGGTATGTGGTAGCGTAGAAAACTATTTTGAAATGAAAAAAGAATAAATTAAATTCTCGCATGACGGAAAGTGCCTAAAATTTTTGCCGGCGAAGAACCATTGTCCCGGTTAAATGTCTGAACCGGGACTAATGGGGGGGCACCCAGCGCCCGCAGAGACAGCCACGTGGATGCCCATTGGTCCCGGCTGGTAAGAGGTCCGGGACTAATGGGTAGGCCTTTAGTCCCGCCCCTCTAGTCCCGGTTACCAGGACCGGGACTAAATCCCCTTACGGGCCGGGACTGGAGGCCCGTTTTCCACTAGTGACACGTTGGGCCGACCACAACTTTCTCACCGCGGCAGGGTTGAAGGAGGATTTCGACCTCATGTGCAACAAGGCGGGGTTAGCGGTACTTGGCTTTGCAAGACACGATACCTACGCCGAGCTTACCCATAAGTTCCTTGCCTTCTTCTACGACGACCACATGGAGAAAGGTTATATGTGCATGATAAGCTTCACCACGAACCGGCAGCACTATGACATAAATTTCGAACAATTTTGCAATGCTTTCAGCTTCCCTCATACTGGGGAGCCCACTGTTACTAACCTCTATAGAGTCACAAGTAGAGAGACTTGGGAGGTTATTTCTGTTAATGGTGGCAGGCAATTTTATCAGAAGAAGATGTCCACCATTCAGAACCCAACCATCTGTTACTATGCTTTGTTTCTCGCCAACACACTACTGGGAAGAGGCGACACATGCTCCATGGCTAATGCGGACATGGCAATGATCACCAAGGCTCTCTTCCCCACTTCACCGCAAAGCCCCAGTCCTGTAGCTCTACTCATCTAGCACTTTCGCCACCAAAGAAAAAAGACCAAAGGTGATATTCGCATTAGTGGATTGGTAACCCACCTTGCCTATGCATTAAATATTATACTACCTGTTATGGAACATGTTGACGGCTCCAAACTCATGGGCGTCAAGTATTTGACTGCTTGTAGCTTCCTTGGTGTTTACCATGCTAACCGGAGGCTCTGAGCATATCAATTCAGTTATCTTGGTGATGCACAGGGTGAGCATGTTCAGTTACCCTGCCCCCAAGCCTTCTCGATTATGGAGAAGAACACTTGGATCCTCACCAAGGACCAAGTGATGGAGATCATGGCTAACCTCCAGCCCGATGAGGAGGAAGAGCAGGGACACAACCCTGCTTGGGAGGGACAGCAGCATCAACAAGGGGGAGCTTGGGACCCGTGGCCCAACCAGCCACAACAGGGGTATAACTACGTCCCCTATCAGGAGTTTCAGCAGCTCAACCAGCGCGTTGGGGAGATCGACCACACTCTTCAGAAAGTGAATGAAGATGTGGATACTTTGACACACAACTTCAGTCACTTCATGACCCACTTCCCCGACTACTACCAGCAGTATCCACACCAGTCGCCAAATGACGGCAATAACTGAGCCTGGCAATAGCCTAAGCTTGGGGGACATTTGAAAACCTCCAAACTTTGCATTCATATTTTTATTTCTTATTTTGATTTATTTTATTTCTTCAAATTTGCATGTTTATTTTCATCTTTGCATGTCTAAACCGAAAATGCAAAAAAATAGTTGTAACTTTATTTGCAAGTTTGTTTCTTTGTTTCTCTCGAAGATTGCTTAATTTCAGGTGACTTGGCAATAGGGAAACATAGAGGGGGTTTGACTCAAATACGAGAACGAAGCAAGCAATAAAAGGTATCATATTCCTTTCATCATCCTTTCTGCAACCTTAAATTGATCCTACAATTATTTACTTGCTTGCACTGGAGTCACTCCCCACTTAGCTTGTTATCCTAGGAATTTTATTCCTTTGCTAGTGTCTTCTTTTTAGCCTTGAAACAATGAGCAATGAACTTGGTTAAAAATACTTTCTACATTTTTACAACAATAAAAAGCATCTGAAAGATGACTTGAGTCCATGTTTAGCCCAAAGAATTTAATTTTAGCACTACTCCATTCCATTTGAGCTTAATATAAATAGACTCGATAGTACCTTTGATTGAAATTGTTTGATAAAATGGATGCTTCGAAGTAGTAGAGATTATGCCACTACTTTTCTAATAATTAACGTAATATATTGCTTTACACGTGTCATTACAACTCTATCGTGCTCCATGGGGAACTTTTAACTCCGCTAGCCAACGAACGATCTAAATGTGGGAAAACACTTTATTTCGGCTATTGAGTTATATAAACGTCTGTAGCAGCAATGCTATGACAGCTAATTTTTTTAGTCTCCTCATAGTTTCACGTTCCAAGTGAAGTTGTAGTACTCCTCTGGCCCCTAATTGCTCAACAATTATTTATTGGCATGGTCACGAGTGCACAACACAACCCCAATTAAACATGATAAAAATAGTGGCATGATTTTTCTATGAAAGAGCTAAAGTTTTTGAAAGGCAAAAGAAAGGAAATAGGTGCTTTGAGAGTCTTGAAATTTTGACATGGGAGTAGATGAGTTGTTCTTAAATTAAATGTTTTGATGCCAACTTGAGTACTCTTAATTGGTCAAACAAACAAGAACAAATACTTTTCATCTCTCAACAAAGAGAGGCACCAAAAGGATTTGTCTCATTTTCCTAGCTAAACTTTCGACACTTGCTTGGGCATATGATTCATTTGCTAACAAGAAATACGTGGTTAGGAAGTGGACACAGTGCAATCTTGTGAATACTTGTATGATCATATTTAAGGTTGCAGGGATTGTGAAGAAAAAAATTTGATACCAATTCAAACTTGTGAGTTCCTTTATTTTCAGTCTCGAATCTCCTCTATTCTTCCTTATTTCCTTGTCCCTCGAGGGCGAGCAATATCTAAGCTTGGGGGAGTTGATAGCTATGAGATTCAACACATTTTTGATGGCTTTTATTGATAGTTTTCTCCCGAATTTGATCGTTTTCTAGCTTTACCTAACGCTAATACTTCGGTAGCAAAGAAAACTTGGTTTTAAATGTGTGTTTTAGGTTCTGAATGTCAACAGAAGGTTTTAACTAGAGAAACACAATATTCTGGAGAAAACAAGCAAGTCTCTCTTCGAAAGCACTCGAGGGGGATATTTTTAACGAGTAACTATACAGCAGGAATATTTTCTGGCCGTATAGTTCCCGTCATATAGTTGCCGCCGCCTCTGTCTTGTCAAAAGGGACAACTTCCGTGAAGGGACCGAGGTCGAAAACACAACGCAGCAGCCGCCATACTATCCAGAAGGGAGAAAGAAGAGATCCGGAGAAGAAGGGGAAGACGTGCTTCATCTCGCTCCACGATCTTCGCCCTCCTAGCCAATACGCCCCCATAGCCACTACTTGTACTAGAGAGAGAGAGGGATCTCCACCTTGCAAGACTAGGATTTGAGATTGTTTCTTCTTATCTTGAATTGTGTTGGATATTTTTCTATTCTTATTGTGGATCTCCACGGTAATACAAAGACGAAATCCCTTTATTTGATTATATTGATGATCCGTTCTTCTCTCATGTGTGAGTAATTCCCTTGGGCGTGGGAGATGTAGGGGATTGGTGAGATATGATGTGCCTTCATATATTTTCCATTAGTTTGTGATTGATTCTAATTACTATATTATGTGTGATTGACTATATGTGGGATGCCTAATGCTTGTTGTCCAATTAAGGGCCCAAACAACATGATGATTTGTTCTACATAGATAAGATCTTGTTCGCTAGTGGACCGACAACCTCCGGGTGACATAGGGATATCAATGGAAAACTAGTAGACTCGAGGATAACGAGGAACCACTGTGCTTATTGCATTAGTCCGATCCAAGGAGCTTAATCACTAAGCGACCTGAAGGGTCTTAATCGTCTAGTGTCTGACCATGGTTTTGGTAACAGGCTAGTAGAATTATTGAAGTTGGGATAAAATTTACCAAGAGGAGTTCCGGCTAATTATGGGTTGCTCGCCTACACATATATTTATAAGATTATAATTGTTATATTTATCATTCGTCCACCTGGCACAATCACTATCACCATAAACTGAATCTCCCCGTGCCTTCTTTTTCCATCTGTAGGAAACAACAAACAATCAAGTCGTTCTTTACTTTTATGCTTTATATTTCTGAAGTTTATATTTTAGTTCTATTTAAATACATCTCACTTAATCAAAACCCCATTCTTATTTCAACACTTGCAGTCAATTCACTCAAAAACCTGTGACAACTTCGGGTGTGACAGAGACTTCACCCATAAACACTTACCTTTGGACTCCCTGTGGGATCGATATCTATATTTCGAAACTAGCTACAAACGATCTGTACACTTGCAGACATCACCTGATAATCAAATGGGGAACGTTTATTTGTATGAGAAATCTCTTATAGATCACACATATATTTTCCCATCTAGTACTAGTGAGACCGAAGCCTAGAAGCCCCTCTCTCGTTTCATTTAATCCTACAACTACAATCTCTTTAATTCAGTTCATATTCCTGTTAATTTTCGTCTTAGTTTATTTTGTTCTTGTTAAAAGTTCTTTGTTATTAGATACTTTAAACCTCTCTCAATTATCACTATTCTAGTAACTTATAGAATAGGCTATTTCCAAACTACGGTTTGGGTGCGAAACGTGGCTGCATTGATAACGTGGCTGTGGGGTCGTGTTGTTTCTATTCGTCGATCTCCTATTGGGACAAACTCTTAAATATTTGCTGCTACAAGTACTACAATAACCCTGTTGTTGGTGTAGGAATCCAGTCATCAATTACATGGTTTGGAGTACATCAAATTGATTGGCACTTAGACAGATTCAAAGCCACCAAACCATCTGGAAATATAAAATTGCTGAAAAAATGATTGCATGCTGTAAGACTTGATATGACACGATTTTATGTCTATTAGTCAAACTCCCTCCTGTACTTTCTATGTTCGAATCTTGCGTTGTCCAAGTTCTTCGCTAGGTAAAACTCTTAATAAGGCGCAATATCGATAAATTTTCTCCCTTTCCAACTTAATTCTTTTGGATTCGGCGTTAGTACAGCCAGGTCAGGTGGACCATCGACCATCAGTACAATGTATTTTTACTACTCAGCCTATGAAAATAAATATTTTAACCCCACTTTAGATAAAAAAAACTTGCCATAATATTGTTTCAAAAAAATATCTTCCCTTAATTAGCCTTTCGTGGTGAGCAGAGCCGCCAAACCCGAGTATATATTTTTTAGGGTACCAACTATAATGAATTTTCACAAAGGACCTAAATAAAAGATTGCACGTTCGAACCAACACTGGAGCTTTGAGTTACCCCAAGCACAGCCTCCGGTGTTATGGTGTGACAATATTGGAGCGACATACCTGTCTTCAACTCCAGTCTTTCACGCAAGGACAAAGCATATTGAGGTGGATTTTCACTTTGTCTGTAAGTGTGTTGCTCAGAAACAACTTCAGATTTCGATTCATCTCCTCTAAAGACCAAGTTGCTGATATCTTCACAAAAACACTTACGTTGCCTTTGTATGAGCATTGTAGATGCAATCTCAATCTTCTTTCACCGGTTGAGATTGAGGGAGGGTGATAGAAATACGTGATAGACTTGTATCAGTATACGTGTTAGCCTTTGTATATACACCTAACACATTGTAACTTGTATTGTAACCTTGGTCATATATATATAGAGGAGACACGCCGGCCCTTGTGTGCTGTGTAACCCACCCATAATATCTTCCTCTAATGCTATTAGCTCACATACAAGGCAAAGCAAAAAAAACATGGTTGAATAATTGCAATGTTCAGTTAACACTGATGAACTGGGTACAATTATATGAGCTATTGTTGGACAGATTTCCTGAACAGTAGTATCCATGAATCTATGGACCAATTTCAGCAGCTCAAGCAAGTTAACATTGTCAACCAGTATATTGATCTCTTTTAAGAATGGATGACAACCATGAAACGAGATCACAACTATGTACCTAAATTCTTTTCACCCTTCGATTCATCAGTGGACTTAAAGATAAAATCAAGCATGTCGTCAAATGTCACAAGCCCGCCACCTGATCTCAGATCAGCTTACTGGTATCCCCGACAAGAATAATTGTCATACTTGTCTACTAACAAGAGACAAAACAACACCAACATCATAGCTAAACCAATCCCAACTCAGCAGCTTGCCAGAAATACAAGTTTAGAGATAACAGAGCAAGGCCACTTGCTAACAAAAACAAAGAGAAGGGAAAATGTTGGTATTGCTCGGAAGACTGGCATTTTGGTCACAAGTGCTCGGGAATTAAAAGCATGGTCCATGCTATTGAAATGCAAGGCCATACTAACGATGAAGAACTGGAAATACCTGCCCCTACTATTGACAATAACATTCCACATCAACAACAGGCAGCACGAGATGACCATGGACTAGACGCACCTACCAAGAACCTGATGTTACTATCCATGGAAGCATTACATGGCATTCCTGGTGAAGGAACTATGTCTGTCAAAATATCAATTGGAGGAAAACAAGAACTTGAACTCATCAATACAGGCAGTAACAATACCTTCTTGGATCAAACCTTTGCCATTGTCCATCAGTTGCCCAGGATACCTTCTTCAAAGAAGAGAGTCATGGTATCAGGAGGTGGAGAATTAGCATCTGAATCCATCCTACCACAATGCATCTACCATATTGAAGGAAACACATTTACGCATGATTTCCATATTCTTCCACTTAAAGGATACGACATTATCATAGGATCAAATTGGTTGAAGAGGTTCATCCCTAATTTCTTGGATTGGGAAAATAGAAGTATCTCCATATTTCATCAAGAGGTTCAGCCCTAATTTCTTGGAATGGTTCACCTTGGTTGACCACCAAGTCAGGGGTAAATATTGTCTCATCTGTTAAAGCATGCTCCAAACTTCTACTGCAAGGAGCAGATGCACTTGTTCTACATCTCAATATGCCACCTACTTATCAAGCAAATGGAACGCATGCCACTGTCCAAGATGGAAGTAATGATGTAGTTATATAGCAGATATTCAAGTAGAGTTCAAGGATATTTTTGCAGAACCTGATGGTTTACCTCCGGCCAGATCATGTGATCATAAGATTCCCTTGCAAGAAGGAGCTGCTCCACCCAACATCAAGCCTTACCGAATGCCACACAAATAGACAGATTTAGTAGAATAATTGATCAAGAATCTGTTGGCTAAGTGTGAAATCAGACCAGGTGATACATTGCAAATGTATCCATAATTTTTGATGTTCCATGCTTGGTTTTATCTACTTTCTTATGTTTTGTCCACACTTTGGAGTACTTTTCATATGATTTATTGGACTAACCTATTAACAAGAGCCACAGTGCGAGCTGCCTATTTTCTGCTATTTTTGGTTCCAGGAAAGTCAGAAAATGAATATTCTCGGAATTGGACGGGACAAAAGCCAAAGTCATTATTTTACCGAGGGACACCTGGAGCCAGAATACGAGACGGAGAGGGGCTGGGGCCCGGCCACACCACCTGGCCGTGCGGCCAGGCCTGGCCCGCGCCAGGGGGTGGTCTGGCCGCCCAGGCACCCCCTCGGCCTCTCCTTCCGCCTATATATTGCCTCTGATACGGAAACCCTAAGTACCCGATCAAAAATCCACGAAAGAGTCTGTAGCCGCCGTCATATCCATCCCTAGATCGGGAGGGATCTGAAGCTCTTCCCGGCACCCTGCTGGAGAGGGGAATTCACCCTAGAGGCCTTCTTCATCATCATGCAAGCCTCCGGTGTGATGCGTGGGTAGTTCATCTCTGGACTACGGGTCCATGTAGTAGCTAGATGGATGATTCTCCTCCTTTGTGCTATCATGTTTAGATCTTGTGAGCTCCGTTCATGATCAAGATCATCTATTTGTCATGCAACATGTTGTGTTTGCGGAGATCCGATGGATACTGATATGCTATTTTGGATTGATTATTGATTCTATCATGTCTTTGTTATTTGTGATCTTGCATGCTTTCTGTTGTTAGTAGCTATCTTGGCCAAGTAGATGCTAGCAACTCCAAGAGTTAGTATTTATGCTCGATAGTGGGTTCATGCCTCTGGTAATCTGGGGAAGTGACGGAAATCTCTAAGGTACTAGATGTGCTGTTGTTACTAGGGAGAAAAAAACAATCCTTTATTCATAGAACAATCGTATTGTTTACATTACACACAATTCGTAATGCAATTATCCATTGCTTGCAACTTAATACTGGAGGGGGTTCGGATGATAATCTGAAGGTGGATTATTAGTCATAGGTACAGTTGGATGGCGGTCTATGTATAATGTTATAATGCCCAATCTAATATCAAAGGAGTCAAGATGATTAGTATATGCTTGTATGCGTTCTCGATGTTTGTCAATTGCCCCACTGTAATTTGTTCACCCAACATGTTATCTATCTTAGAGAGAGCCACCTCTAGTGAACTATGGACCCCGGTCCTTTCTTTTACTTTCAATCTACGATCAACTGTTTACTGCTTTGTGTTTACTTTCTGCAAACTATTACTTTCTTCGACTTGATACGTTTAATCCTTTGTTTTCAGCAAAACCGGTGAGATTGAAAACCTCATCGCAAGTTGGGGGCAAAGTTCTATGGTTGTGTTGTGCAGGTCTCCACGTTGCTACTAGCACCGGTAGTGCGCCCTGCCAAGGCTCAGCTAGCAACACCTTTGGG
Organism: Avena insularis; assembly: GCA_023614405.1. Taxonomy (NCBI): domain Eukaryota; kingdom Viridiplantae; phylum Streptophyta; class Magnoliopsida; order Poales; family Poaceae; genus Avena; species Avena insularis. The sequence continues at coordinate 22,532,158 of CM042694.1, read as the reverse complement.
GTGTTTCCTTGCTCCTACTGGTTCGATTAAACCTTGGTTTCATACCGAGGTAAAACTTGCTGATGTGCTCATCATACCTTCCTCTTGGGGTTCCCCAACGAGCTCGATATATTTTGGGCCATCACCAAGCACAAGTCCCTTCTCCTCACCAGCCATCCTTGTCAGGAATAAACACAAAACCTGGAGCCTTTGTGTTGATTACCGACAACTAAATGCTCTAATTATAAAAAACAAATACCCTATACCAGTCATCGAAGATCTCCTAGATGAGTTACAAGGTGCGACAATTTTCTCCAAGTTAGACCTTCGGTTAGGTTACCACCAAATACGTATGCATCCCCAACATATTGCTAAAACTGCATTTCGGACACATATGGGACACTACGAGTATTTGGTGATGCCCTTTGGCTTCACCAACGCACCAGCCACATTTCAGGAACTGATGAATTAAGTTTTCAGCTCTCTGCTCAGACATTTTGTCTTAGTATTCTTCGACAACATCCTAATATACAGTCATAACATGGAAGAGCATAGAAGGCACCTCAAGGTTGTACTACAAATACTCAGAGCTCATCAATTAAAAGCTAAACTTGCTAACTACAACTTCGCTACAGAATATTTTGAGTACCTTGGCCACATTATCTTAGGTGCCAGTGTGGCAACCGACCCAGCCAAGATTGCTGCTATTGCCTCATGGAAAAGGCCAAGAACCATCACTCAGTTAAGAGGATTCCTAGGATTGACTGGTTACTACAGACGGTTTGTACAAAACTATGTTGCCATCTACAAACCATTGCACCAAGCTCTGAAGAAAAAATCATTCTACTAGGGACCTCAGCAAGATTAAGCTTTTCTCACATTTAAGAACACAGTGATTACTCCTCATGTTCTCAGTTTACCCAATTTTGACATTCCCTTTGTCTTGGAATCAGATGCATGTGCCACTGGCCTCGGGGCAGTATTGATGCAGATGGGAAAACCTATTGCTTTCTATAGCAAATCTCTTGGTCCAAAAGCTATGATCCTTTCAATCTATGAAAAGGAAGCCCTAGCAATACTTGAGTCTTTAAAAAGTGGAGACGCTACTTGTTGGGCAACAAGTTGACAATAAGAATATATCAGAAAAGTCTCAAATATTTGTGTAGTCAAAGGTTGTTGGAAGGCATCCAACACAAACTAATGTTGAAGCTTCTAAAACTTGACTATCAAATTGAGTACAAGCAGGGATGTATAAATGCTGCAGCTGATGCTCTCTCGAGAAGATACCAACCTGAAGAAAATATGATGTCAATATGTAACACCCCGTCCACTAGGCCCTAGGAGTGTCACTCTTGTTAGCTTAATAGGATATCTAGACTGGCCCCACATACCAACACTAGTCTTTTCTGTGCATTTTATCCTCACTCATGCGCACTCGGTACCCACTTCCTGGTCGGTCACCCATCCTAGAATTGCTCTAGGCCAAGCAAGCTTAACCCTAGAGTTCTTTTCGAATGAGCTTCCGAAAAAGAAGTTGCAACCTGTTGATATGTGTATTCTATCAATTCTATTAAGCCATGTGCCTGGATCTCACACAATCTCTACAACAATTCCCTCTTGGATTCTTGATGTGGAGGCCAGCTACATTGGTGATCCAAAATGTATGCTACTACTGCAACAACTGTATGTAAACCCTTCTAGTTAGCAACATTACTCCTTGCAATCAGGCATTTTGCGCTACAAGAACATAATTCTGATTGGAGAATCCACCGACTTAAAGGACAAATTATTTCACTCCTTTCATGACTCGGCATTTGGCGAACATTCTGGACAACGAGTATCTTATCACATATTGAAACAAGTATTCTACTGGCCAAATATGAAGAGCTACATAGATGAAAGAGCGGCATAGTGCTCTATTTGTTAGATCTCTAAAATAGTGATAATTCAATATCTAGGGCTACTGAACCCATTACCAATTCCACCAACAAAGTGGAGTGGATCAGTATGGAATTTATCGAGGGATTTCCTAAGTCGAATGGCAAATATGTTATCTTAGTGGTTGTGGACCGTTTGACCAAATATGCCCACTTTATACCCATGTCACACCCCTATACAATACACAAGGTCGCAACACTATTTGTTGATACTATCGTTAGATTACATGGCTTGCCCAAGGTCATAGTGTCTGATCGAGACAAGATTTTCACAAGCAAGCTCTAGCATGAATTATTTGCGGCACTCAAGGTTGACTTGCGCTTCTCCACAACATATCACCCGAAATCTGATGGTCAAACCGAGCGTGCAAATCAATGCTTGGAGCAATGCCTAAGAACCATGACATTTCAAGAACCAACAAAGTGGAGTGAATGGGTGGCAATAGCTGAATGGTGGTACAATTCAGCATACCACACTTCTATCAAGAAGTCACACTTCGAGGCTTTATATGAGTACCCTCCTCCACAGATACAAGATCTCACTATCCCAGCAACTGCGCTGCAAATCTTGCGACAAACCTAGCTCTGGCCCAAAAGAAAATGAAGAAATTTGCAGATAACAACAAAACATCTAGAACATTTTCCACTGGTGATTTGGTATATCTGAAGATGCAACCTCATTGAGAAACATCATTGGGCCTGGGAAACGCTCTGAAGCTCACCTCAAAATTCTATGGACCTTTGCGCATCCTACAAAAAGTTGGTCAAGTTGCTTACAAGCTTCAACTACCGGTAGGCACGCAACTTCACAATGTATTCTGTGTTAATCAACTGAAACGACACGTAGGCCCAAAGACAGTACCAAATCCACAGCTCCCCGTTCTTATTGAAGAAGATAAGCTCAAAGTAACCCCTGTTGCTAATTTGCAGCGTCGGTTAATTCCTCGCAGCACTGGAGACTATGATGTGCCAGTTCCAAAATGGCTAATTCACTGGGACAACATGTCGGCTGGTGAAGCAACTTGGAAAGATGCACACGACATTTAGGCTGCATTCCTAGTTTTCCAGCCTTGAAGTCTAGACTTGTAGAGGTGGGCAATGTCAGGCATGTGCTACACTTCAACTCACAAGCTTCAGTTAACAACACTATGGATGGACCATTGGTTATCTATGTAATGAGATATTAAACTCGATTAGTGCCATAATGGCCAGCTTGTAATGATTCAGACAAACACGTGGCTTTGGGATGGAAGTATAAATCCCAGAGGGGGTGGTAGGGAGGCAAGTGAATAAAAAACCCTAAACTTTATCTCGCTTTCCCTTACGCCAGTCATATTCTTCTTAGCTAGCCAGTTTCCTTTCTGTTTTTGCTAGCTAGCTTCAGTTTACTGCAATTTTCCTTAAGTTAGAGCCTCATGTACATGACTAGTTAGATGTCCGTGCTTCGCCACGGGTTACAAAAAAAATCTACAGCACAAGTAAACATATTACACATGGACATTTACACACAACGAACTCATATACATGAAGTAGCCTGACAATATTATCATATGTAATAAACGATGTAACCATTCTTACCAATCAATAAATTGATGGTAGGCTTTTCCTAAAAAACTGAAGCGGGGTGGCCCGGGTTTCCGCTTTGCAACACTAGCTATAACTGATTTTGCCTAGGATTCAAAGGTAAATGAAGCGGCTCCCCACGGTAGGATCAAGAACCGCTCAACGAACTACTGGACACTACACTTACTGGCGCAACAACCGACGAGGCGGAGAGCGTGGTGGCAGGCTGGACGACAACGAGCTCATGTACCTACAAGTTGAGAAGCTATAGAGGAATCTCTATACCTGCATCAAAACGCAAAACTTGCAACACGAAAATTGTGGGAAATAGTGAGATCTAACTACTCCACAAAGGAAATTCCGAGCGGTCGATTGTCTGCGACAAATCTGAAAAAATTTACCCATAAAACTCTAACTTTGACCACAAATCCGAGAATATACAGTCCACGAACCTTGAAGCTGGTCAGAATGGAATCCCATCGTCAATGCGCATCTTTTTCATGCAGAGCTCGTGTTGAATCAGGGCATATTTGTGCTAATTACAATGTGTCGAGATTAAGACAGTTTAGGGAGAAGAGAGAAAAGGAAGGAGAAGACAACGTTTGCACCAAGCGATGCACTCGTGCGCTCGACGTGGGCTGCCTCTCTAGAAACGGTCGATTCGACTGTTGTCCCTGAACTTGGCTGCAGACTGCTTTACAATCCGTGCTGGTCACCACGCAAGGTCCATCTAAACACCAATCAGACCGATTTTAGTCCAACTCAGCCTGCCCACGACAAGTGCAAGCTACCAAACACGTCCTAAGAGAGGCGTGCGTCAGACTGCGGGAGCGAGCGAGCCGGGGAGTAGTATCCGTTTCCTAACCGAGGCGGCTCCCTGCTCTATTTTTTTTTAGAGAAACTTGCAATAATCCTAGTTTTCCCGAAGCGTGCCTACATATCCGTGGGTTTCCTCTTCCCCGAAAAAAACGCAGACGGGAGTGGAGCACAGGAGGTGCCTTAACCCTAGCGGCTGATCCGGCGAAATTGATCGCAGCCCTTGTCACGGGTGAGTGCAAACGTAGCGAAATTGATCATTGTGTAATCTTGTTCCAGCCATCGCCGTAGCGCCTCGCTCTCTCACTCACTCGAACGCACCCGCAGCCGATCCCCTTTCTTGCACCCGTTCTCATCCGCACGCCATAGCGCTTCTGGTTTCGGCCATCGCCGTCGGCAGCTGCTGCGGCTGACCGCCGCCTCCTCTCCCCCCTCGTCAGGTGGAACCCTAGACGCCGCCGGCCTCCTTATCGTGTCCTCGATTCCATTGGCTCGCCAACCTCTAGCTTTTCAGTAGATCCCCTTTTGCAGCATTTCCACACCTGTGTTTGAAGCTGAAACAAGGTTTATTGCATCGCAGGAGGTGGTTCCTAAGGCAAGGCAGGAGTGGTGGACTGGGGTAGCCGGCTCGGCGGTAGTTTTTGACCGCAGCCCTTGTCCCAGGTGAGTGAAGATGGCGAATTTCTCATTTTATGGTCAGGGTGATTACCGTGCACGATATCGCTTTTTGTGTATTGATCTGGTTTGGGAATCTTTGCTAATTTATCTTTGTCTATGATGAAGGAGCAGAGAGACCGGCAGACATGTTGGGGACAACCACATCAACTACTCCTTTGTATTTTGTTGCACGGTAAAGCAGCATGCTTTGATCTTCGATGAAACTCAGTTATCGTTGTTTATATGCATTACATTGACAGGAAAGCACTGTAAAGAAGAATTTGTGAACGACTTGGGTCGATACAATTAAAAAAAACTGCTTACTTATTCCATGATATGGGGCCAAATTTAGGAATCCGCTTATGCAATAGAGACTATCCACTAAGGAATTAAGCAGCGGTGTAGTATTTTTTTATCAGTTTTCATTTTCCATCGATGATAGATTTTTATCTAGGAAGAAAAGTCCTCGGTATCTCTAGAAAAGCAGACTTGTTTGTCAGCAGCAACAATAACAGTTATACCAAAAAAAGAAGAAGAAATGAAGCACAGTTTTTTAGATTGTGTCAGTCTAGTCCAGTATCTTTGAACTGCTAATTTTGCAGGGAACCACACTTTTTTTTAGCTTAATGCTGCTGAAGATATAACTTCTTATTTGTTGGCCACCAACAGCAACAACAGAAAGAGCAGCAATGATGGCAATTTTTTTTTTGGCTATCTCTTCTAATCCCTATAATATCCATTGCATGAATCTAAGTTGGAGGTCGTACATAATATATGCATTGCAGGCACATGTTCTTGAGCTTTTTGCTGCTATAATGCTGATTTTGATAAGGCTCCTACTAATCAGCATGTTCTCTAATTTGAATTTTTTGCGATAACTTCCTTTCCATGTGCAACATATCTTCAAAACTTGAACACTTCAGCTGATGCTATACATTTATTTTTATTTTAACTCATGCAGTTTTGACAGAAGGTTGGAGACTTGGCATGATCCCACTCCTAGGAAATCAGAATCTACTTTCGAGGAATTCCGTGAGGCTTGTGTTAAGGCTGCCAGGCGCAATTTCAGCCTTGTGGCTGCTAGGTCATCAGTTAAGCCTAGTGAGGAGCATGTTAGGCAAAGAGAAGAGCATGATCGCAAGAGCTTGATGATAGCACTGGAAGTCTATAGGACGCAAAATAACATGAAGGTCATACTCATATCATTCAATAATTATTACTGTTTTGGTTATTCTTCCATGACTATAGTGCTGTGTTAGTTAATATTGGTACTTCTATTCTGTTTTTAGAATGGACATGTAGTTTTGTACTTATCTAAACCAACTCATAGTAGTTCGTTATTGTACAAAATCTGTACTGGAATATTATGTAATCATTACTACTCCTATTCAGTTTTCAACATGGCTTAATAAGTTAATCCACCCACAACAACGAGTGCTTTTATAGGTTAGACAACTGATTCAAGTCATTATTGAAGCTAGCTGCAGGATTGAAATGCAATTTTCTATTTATCTGAAATGAGCCTGTTATATTGACATACGCTTATATTATATTGCAGCCTACTGAACTTGAATTTGTGGAAGTGAAACGAAGGAATCTTATTGATGAAAGCGGGGTGGGATATTTACATTTTAACTTTCTAGTGAAAGGATTGGATGGTAAACAAACAATGTTTTTTGCTGAGGTGCATCATGATCTTGAAGATGAGAATGATGTTTATCTTTGCAAGCCTTTGGCAGAGGATGACTTAAAGCCATCAAAAAAGAATGACCAAGGTATTTTAATACTTTTATTCCATTTGTTATGCTAATACACTGGTGCAACTTTGAGTCATATTTCATATTATTATTTTTATTTGGGTTGGCCATTAACTAATGCACTTTCTTTATTTTCAAGCTCTCTGTAAAGGGTGTGAATATGGAGCTAAAGATCTTATACATCCCACCTGTGGTAGCTTTCGTGGTGGGCACAAGAATGTTTGTCCTCTGCGGTTAGACAACGATGACGACGAGTGTGATTACGCGTTCATTTAGGCCTTGCCTGCATTCGGTGTAACTGTATTGTGTCCAGTATTTAGTTCAAATTTGAGCTGAATACCGGTGTCCCCACTAATTTGAGAGCCATTCCAAGTGGGAAGTTTGTGTTATTCAGTTGTGTTGAGAGGTACTGCTTAACTGAAATGAAACGACATGTCATCAGGCCCCTTCTTGCAGCTATTCAAAACTCCTCAAGTTTGCATTGAAGCAGAACAACTCATGACAATAGGTGCTTCAATGTAAAGGCTTACCATCAGGCCCAGCTAGCTTTCAAAATTGCTCTGAAAATAAGAAGCTAGCTTTCAAAATTCAGTCTAGGTCTCTAGCTGTTAGCCGTGTTTCTTCAGATACATGTCCATGTCCTAGGAGAGATGTTCTCTCGTTGTGTCAGTGTGTACCCCTTCACACTTCTCTCTGTAAAATGTTCCTAGATCAATAAAGTGTTTTCATGTTATTATGTTCCAAAAAGTTTGCTTTGCCTTGAAGAGTATAGAGTGGTCAGGACAATGAACTGCCCAGGTAGGTCGTCTTCTATTTTACTAATTTAAGAGTGCTCTGATCTGGTAATTCTGTGCCCCAATCTGGTCCGCTGAGCACATTTAGCTTAATGTGCATGCAATACAATCTAACAACAGTGAAAATGGTATGCTTGGGGGAGCACACCTACTTCTATAGATAGGTGAAGTAATAGACGCTGCCATTTGCAGAAATCTGGGTCAAATATGTATGCTGCGATGACAATATTTTGATGTATAGAGTAGCCGGTATGGCCTCTATGCTAGTACACCATGCAATGTAGCTATATTTAGTGGATGTATTTCCAAGAATCAATAACCATCCATGTGGCAAGTACATGGATACTGTCAGCTGACAAAGAACAGGAAGTTTCTACACAAATACCAAGCTTCATTTATAACACTCAAACTCTGATGTCCTTATAGGTAATAAAATAAGCAGGTTTACTACAATCCACCAAGAATAACATTGTTGTTAATGACCAATACAACAAAATTTGTAAGCAAATAATATCGATACCCAAAAGGCCAAAAGTTGTTGAAATACTCCATAGTTGTTGCCAGTACTGGAAAACATAACATGGCAACCTGTTGTAAGACATAGTTGGAACATGAAATTTATACTATACCACTAAAGTTGCACTCGACATGACACATAAACAAAATAACAAACATAATTCACTTACATGTATGGCTGATAAAATGTTTGCTCCAAATATTGATACCATAGAAAACCTACAAAAAATCGAACTATGTATGACAATGTCACGCATACCCGCAAAAATAGAATACTTAAAGTGTAAAGGTCAAAAGATAAAAGTAACCTGGAAAAACTAACTTTCATTGTGAGAGCAGCAGTGCTATCTTTGTTTTTATCTCAACAAAAGCAGTATGTAACCATGAATGTGTGATAAGAGTATAAAGTAATGAAGCAACATATGACAGCCATTCAGAAAGGTTGATAACAACATCAATTTATAAAATCCAACATTTGAGAGAATCTGAATAGATAGTGGTGCACAACTTTGAAGCATAAGCTAAAAGGAGGAGATATATATATCAGGATGACTAATTATGAATAAGACAAAGTTACGCCTGGGAAATCAGTCCATTGTCATTCAGTCTAGGTGAAGAAAGCACCTATGTATATTACTGTTGGCTGTGATCATTTATTGTTATCCATAATATATCCTAGGTTGCAATGGGATCTCTAGAGACCACACATGATAAGTTTTTGGTCTTAATGTATACTCTTCTTTTTAATCACTTTAAGTAAATACTTCAGGGATCCGAATTCAAACTTTTAAGCATTTTTTGAAGAAAAAAATATCTACCAACAAACCCCGCTAAAATCTCTCATACATATTCACTACAGCTTGACGGCAATGCAAACTATCTTATCATCATGGACACTAAGAGCAAGTAAAGGCAATGCAAACTATCTTACCAACAAACTACCTCCCATGCCAAGAACCTGGAAAAACAATCAACAAAAAAAAAACTGGCAAAATTTATCGATGTGAGAATCACTAAACTGTGAAAATAGCTGAAGGTAGCCACCATATGATAAACAACATAGTCCATAAATGCACATGGAAGAATAAGGAATTAACACACGTATCTACTATGTGCAAATTTGTTATTTGGTGAAGGAATATAAAGCGAGCCTCAGTGTCAAACAAACATCAACGATGTCACGAATCATCATCATCTAAAATATTTCTCACTAAGAACTCTTATTAATTGAGGAAAGAAAGAACTAAATCTGGCAGAGAACACAAACAACAACAATCTCCAAAGTACCAGTGAGAGCATTCCCAGCAGAGTAATCAACTACAACACCTGGCACATCGTGCACCGGTCGCTTACCCACAATATAAATATATATCCTAGTCCTTTCCATCAGTTAGGACTTTTGGTTCAGATGTCTAGTGCATCAGTTCAATATGGTATCAGAGCCAAGAAGTTTCAACTTCAAGACCCTGCTCACGCAGTTAAAAAAAGATTCTGAACCGCTTTGTTCCAGTAGTCTGCATCCGGAGATGCAAAAGCTTCTGAAATAGTAGTGGAGTGTCATCCACTAGGTACACAATGAAATTATTATCAAAAGACCTTGCGATCCTCTATCTCTTTCACCTTGTGGGACCTTAATTGTCATCCTCGTCCGAATCTGAACTCTCATCATCTGATTGTTCATCAGACTCAATGGGAGTTTTAGGTTCAGAAATAGGATCGTATTCCTTATTAGATATTCTAGCCATATCTCTCATAGGAAATATATCCTCAAAAAATGTAGCATCTCTTGATTCAAAAATGGTACCGACACTCATGTCATCCACTTCAGATTTCACCACAAGAAATCTATAAGCAATGATATGAGCAGCATAGCCAAGAAAGACACAATCCACGGTTTTTGGTCCAAGCTTACGCTTCTTGTTGATTGGCACGTTGACTTTTGCGAAACAACAAGTTCGTAAGTAGGAGAGTGTCAACCTTTTCTTTTCCCATTCTTCAAATGGAGTAATCTCTTTATTCTTAGTTGGAACACGATTTTTAGGACATGACATGAAGTCAATATAGCCTCCCCCACTATTCCTTAGATTAACCGGTAGTGTCTAACATGGCGTTAACCAAATCTGTTAGAGTCTGGTTTTTCCTTGCAGCAATCCCATTGGATTGAGGGGAATTGGGAGGCATCCTCTCATGTATAATACCATGTTCCGAACAGTTTAATTTGAACTCATTAGAAAAGTACTCTCCACCATGATCAGACCCAATTCTTTTGATCTTTCTCTCAAGTTGATTTTCAAGTTCTGCTTATAGATTTTAAAGAAATCTAAAGCCTCGTCTTTAGTTCTCAAGAGATATACATAACAGTACCTAGTAGAATCATCAATCAAAGTCATTTAATATTTCTTTCCACCAGTTGTCAATACACCATTCATCTCACATAGATCTGAATGTATGAGCTCAAGAGGTGCCAAGTTTCTTTCCTCTACAGCCTTGTGAGGCTTGAGAGGCTGCTTTGTTTGCACACAAGCATGGCACTTAGAACCTTTGACAATAGTGAATTTCGGAATTAAACTCATACTAGCAAGCCGCGACATACAACCGAAATTAATATGATAAAGTCGTGAATGCCAAACATTAGTCTCATTCCTAGTAGTGCATGCATGGTTCACTACATCATCACAGGAGTCTTTTTTTGGAAAAGAGTATATATTAATATCATCGAGATACCAATTACACCCAGCCTCTGCAACAACGCATGCCCTAGCAGCCTTATTGATGCACACAACCCAGAAAAATAAGAAGAATTACAAAAAGGAAAAGTCCCGCAATAGAGAACGATGCCTCGAAGCAACGACACTAACACCACTAGAACAACACTAGTAGTTCAACCACTCCAATAGCAACGCCTTCAAGAAGGAAATAGTGCACAAGCACTGTTGTTGCCCGATCAAACATCATAGGTTTTCACCCTGGAGAAAGTCTTACTTGCAAAACAATACCTTCAACAAGGTCATTGCCAGGCACAACCAATTAAGGCCAGACCTTAGATTTGCACCTTGCAAGGTAATACTGGGAACACCTCCTGTGTTGTCGCCCCCACAAACAGTCACTACTGCAAGTCACAGATCACGCAGCTAGTTCCTCGTTGCCTCAAAGACTCAAATCACCATTGCTGCCCTCATGTTCCTGCTTTCCTGACATTCTCCGCATCTGACTTCACCATGGATCGTCGAAGACATGAAACATGATGGTAAAAAATAGTAGAGCTTCACAACGCTCCCGCTGAAACCAAATGGCCAGAAAAACATGGGCACACATGACCGAATACCTTCCGATCCAGTAATCTCCAGGCATGATGCGCCCATAGGAGTTCACCAGCGTTGCCTTCCGGAACCCGCCTCTCCAGGCCAGATCAACGAGTGCAAGCAACAAGCAGATCTTTGTCTTCACGCTGAAGGAACCCTAGGACCGACTGCCATTATTGGACAGAACAACTGGCCCCCATGTCGCCGTCCTCCGCCTGCCCCCTCCGGCGGAAGAGGAGACAAGACTGCAATAACCACGCGCCCCTGCCGGTCCGTTGGCCCGAGCAAGAAACATCATGCCGCCTCCCCATGCACCTTCAGGCAACCAAAAGGCCACGCTGATGGCGGATCTAGGAGAAAGCCTAGACCTATGACCACAGCCGCCACACCTTGCACCGATACCCGATTGGTAAGCCGCCGCCACAACACGATCTAGGCACCGGCCTAGCCTCCGCAAGCAGCTGACCTCCATGATCAGATCTCACGTCCAGGGAGCAGCCACCACTGCCACACAACCATGGGCATTGCCCTGGCCGCCGTGATCTGCTCTCCCCGGCCCCTTCAACGCCGGGGCCGCCGCCACCGCGGCCGACACTAGCGGCAGTGGCGGAGGGGTGGTAGATCAGGGAGGGGGTGGTTGGCGCCGGGATAGGTATCCCCTGGCGGCGCCCTGGGGTGCACCGCAGGATGGGTTGGGAGGGACGACAGTGCACATTCATCACAGAAGTCTACCAATGAAAAGCGGGACATGCCTCTGCATTCATAGCCTTTTTCAAAAAAAGTTTCATACTTAAACAATACTACTTTTTTGGACTCAAGTACCAACTTAAACCCATCTTTTAGAAGACGCGATCCACTAACGAGATTCTTCTTGATAGAAGGGACATGATGCATGTTCTTCAATTGCAAAATCTTGCCTGAAGTAAACTACAGATCTACCGTGCCAACACCAAGAACAGTACCATGTAACCCATTCCCCATCATGATTAAGGAATCTCGAGCCTGATAAGAGATGAACATGGAAATGTCAGCACACACATGGACATTAGCACCTGTATCAACCCACCATTTTGTCGGTTGAAATACTAAAATAATAGTAGGTAATAAATTACTGTACCCAAAACCTAAAGTTCCTACATTAGTATTGCCAATGACCATGTTGATAGATTTAGAACTATATCTAGCATGACCCTTCTTGCCTTTATTGGGTGGACAACGATGAGCCCAATGGCCAATCTTGCCACACACCCAACAAGGTTCTTTCTTTTCCTGGTTTTGCCCCTTCTTCTTCTTGAAGTTGGTAGTCTGACAGACTTTGTTATTTCCCTTGGAATTGTGGGCATTTTTTTGCACCATATTGGCAGCAGAATGTCCCTCGGTTCCACTAGTGTGTTTTTATTTTTCCCTCGCCTTCTGACGAAGGGTAATCTCGACAATATCCATGAAGAAGGACTTGGGGTTTTGTGGAAAAGAGAACGCTAGGGATTTCGTCGGAAGTCAGGAAACAATGGAATCAAAGTCGCCTGAATATTGAGAGAACCGCTCTGTTACAAATTGCTTGGGGATTGTTCGGCCCTTTTCCTAGGCTTCTCTTGCCCTATATATAATAGGTCAGGTCTCAAAGCTGTATGCGGATAGGTTATATGATTACAACACCAACTCGATGTCGGCCTTTGTTCCTCTTTCCTAATACAATTGTAATCTTTGTCGATTGCTCCTTTGGATCTTCATCTTGACTCTTCATGGATCGTAAGCCTTTCCGTAGGCCCTAGGTAGCAAATCATAGGGACCCGAGTAATCATACCTATGTTAGTAGCCCCCGAGACTCTACCCGAATCGTAGATTCGGGTTGAGTCTCAATAAAATGTTTAATTCTTTGTTTTTACTATTTTTAATGTTTTATAAGGATTTGTACAACGAGCCTGATGCATCCGACGGATCAGGAATCAGTTAATTGCTCCTGGGCAAAAAAACAAGGTTGTCCTACATAAATTTCAAGTCCCTAGGCCTGAACTCGGGATTTATTACTGGCGTAATTCAGTTCGAGCCACTGAGGTCTTATCAAATACTGAGTTCTAGTTTTATTTTATCGGGTACCCAACGTGTCCGTCGGGATTTTTCATCGTATCATAGATACAGATATAATACTGGCAGGGCGCATTCTTGTGCGATTACCAGGCCACACAGGACGGATCTCGGTGTCTTACCTTCATGTTTCTGAACATGGCATTCAAAGTTTTGTCGCACTTAGCTGCGATTCGAGATTTATATATTTTGTCGACTGCTTGATTTTTGCTTCATATACACCCTCCCGATAGGAGGTTTTTTTTGTCTTTCCTTTATCAGGTGCGCATCAGCGCTCCTGATAGGAGTAACCCTCGAGGCTATGTTCGGATGTATGCATCAGGACATAGGCTCAAAAATCTTTCTATTATGATGTCAATGTGTCCTCAAATATTTGTCGGGTGCGTGACCAGCGCTCCCGATAGGAGTAGCCCCCGAGGCTACAGTCAATTTTTTTGTTTTCGACTGTAGTCTCAATCTTTTTCATGGAGGAATTTACTTTGACTCCCTATTTTTCTTCGGGTGTGTATCATTTCCACTGAACCGTTTTTGTTGTGACGTTATTGATGATGAATTTTACGCTCCTTTATTCTCGAAACATATGCTCGTGACGAGACGTGTCGAGCGTGGGCCTGTGCTGTAGTAATGATGACGCGTGGTGGCGTATTCAACGCAGTTTCCTGACTACACATCCCCTTTTTTGCGCAAAGATTGAGGCAGCATGCGCTGTTCTCCCATTTTTACCGTGGTAATAACTTCTTGAGATATTTTCCTTTACGGAATCTGCGGACACGTGCAATTATTGTGTGTCTTTTGGACGTTTCAATTTTACATCGAACGGTCCAACTTGTGTAGCTTTGCTCTTTATAAGGGAAGGGGATTTCCTTTACCCCTTTTTACCTTGTTCTTGCTAACTTCATCTTCTTCCTTGCGCCCATGCCTTCCTCCGTTCTCCTTGCGAACCCCTGCTTTGCGCTAGCATTGCTTCGTCATCACCATGGGGAAAAGCATGGTGGGAACTTCTTCCATGACTGCCAAGGCCACCAGGAAGAGGGTTGTCGGATGTGCTCCTTCCAAGTGCACGACGCGGGAGCTACGCGAGGTGCGGAACTCTGGCCATCTGACAGAGGCTCCTTCAAGCTTCCTGGGGACGAAGCTGCTCCAATCCCCGAATCGGGCTGGAGGGTAATGTTCCTCTCCTTTATTTTTCGCGGCCTTTCTCTTCCTGTCCATGAATTTCTTCGTGGCCTCCTTTTCATCTATGGCGTGCAGATGTACCAGCTCAGGCTGAACTCTATTCTCCATGTTGCTTGTTTTGTCACTCTCTGTGAATGCTTCCTCGAGATTCATCTCCATTGGGGGCTACGGAAGTATTTATTTTATGTTCGCCGCAACGCCACCGACACCATCGTCCATGACGTAGGTGGCACCATTTTCTCCATTCGCTCTGATGTAGATTACTTTGATTTTAAACATGCTAATTCTGTCCAAGGATAGAAAAACAAATGGTTTTACATCAAGGATCAATCCGTCGAGGGTCAGTCTTTTGGGTTAGCCCCTTTTGACCCGAAGAAAACTTGCCGTCAGCTTGACTCCTAGGATCAGCATCCTACTGCCGAAGAAATGGCGGAGATACAACCCTTTCTTGACCGTATTTCAAAGTTGCGGCATGAAGTTGGCAAGGAATTATCGGGTCTTCAGATTTTAGCATACTTCTTGTGGATCCGCGTGCAACCTCTGCATGCCCTTCTTTCTGGTATGTGAGCATATACCGGCAAGAAGGATCCCATGACAATTTCTCGGGATGATTTGTCTCTCAAGGTTTATGAGAAAAGGGGTTCGTAATTCCACGACCCTTACAGCAAAAAGTGTGGTTCCTTCTGATTGTCGTGTTGAGCCCTTTAGCAAGAAGAATCATCTTTCGGAGGTAAATTCCTTTTTCTTTTTGCTCCTTGCTCATCTAACTTTTGTAATTGTTCCCCTTTGTGATTGATGGCTTTCTTGTTTATGCAGGATCATGATCATTTATCTTGCCTTTCCCCTCTGCCTGAGAGCGGTCAGCTTCCCGCCAATCCTTCCGCTTCTGATAATCTTCCTTTGACTGGGACTGCCGTTGATGAGGAGATAGAGACATCTGCCACATAATCTTCATCGAGGACGTCGTTGCTTCTGTCGGCTTGTTCCGAGGATTTCCGTGTTGCGCCTGTTGGCGAAAAACAGAAACGTCTAGACGCCGCGGAAACCATTGAAGACTTAGATGATTCTACAGCCTCGAAACCTTCGGGTGATGTACCATTATCGTCAGCTCCTTCCCAGAAGAATCTTTTCTGCTTTGTACAGGACGTATCTTCGTAAGTACTTATCTTCTCTTTGCTGTTTTGTTGGATAATTCATTTGCTGATGCTTCCTTATTCTTCGTCTTTGCTCTTGTAGTGGGGATGATGTGGAAGACCCGCCTTTGTCTCATCTTCGCACTTCTGTTGCTCCTTCTGCCAAGGAGCCAAAAGATTTGCTCGCGTCTTCTCCGGATTCAATTATCTAGAAGGATGTTGCCTCTTTGTCAAAGCCCCTGGCACCAAAAAGAAGAAAATCGGCTGGCAAAGGCGTGGTGATATCCGAGAGCCCTGCCAAGCTGGATATGCAGGATGTAAGTGCATCCATGATTTTTTAATTTCACCATTGATCCTCCTTTATTTGCCTTTCCTAATGTCCTTCTTTGCAGCCTGTGATGCGTGAGATGGTTGATATGGCTGCTCACTTCATCAAGATCCATAATGAAGTCGAAGGTCTGAAAGGTATATTGTTATCTGTTTTGCAATTTCTGTGCTTCCTCTCATTTTTCTAACTTTTTTTGCATTACTTTTTGATTCTTTCAGCCACTGCCAAGGAGTCCGAGGTCATTCGGGACAAGGCGTTGAAACATGCCGACGATCTGGCAGCCAAACTTTGGGTCGCTGAACAAGCTTTGGACGAGGCTAAATAGAAAGCCAGCACTGATGCCGAAGAAAAGGCCAAGCAAGCTGCCATCTGAGATGAAAATCTTCAGAAACGCTTGAAGACCCTCAACACTTTATTAACTCGTAAGTATTTGTTTGGCAAGGGGTAGTTATTGTTTCAGTCCTCATTGTTTCTATATTCTGATCGTCCCCCCTTTTTGGTGTGTGTAGAGATGTCAGGCCAAAATTTTCTGCTTGATGAAGACAAGAAGGTTGACCCCTTATCGAATGTTGTTAGCACCTTGGAGGCTAATAGTGTTCATGTGTACAACCTCCTTGTCCGATCACGCCGCGCTTTCAAGGGTTTGCATGCCGAAGTTTTCCCGTCGAAGGAAGTACCTGCCGACCTGAACGATCTTATCGCTATTTTCGGCACCGACCAGAGTCCGCTTGTTGGATATAGCGTGACTTAGTTGAAAAGTGGTGCGGAAACTTCAATGGCATTGGCGATGGCGCATGGAGAGAAGTTCGACTAGGAGAATGTTAGCTCCTCTATCCCAGTCAACTCCAAAGGCCAGCCAGTTGATTTGAAGCCTTTCGTTAAGAGGGCCAAGAATTTTTCTCGGCTGCTTCTGGGTATAAAGTCAGATCCAAAGGGATCAACTTCCCCTTCTTCGGCTGGTGCTCCTTCTTCAGCTGATGTTCCTTCTTTGGCTGCTGCCCCTACCATAGCTAGTTCTCCTTTTGTCAGCCCAACCTTGTCTTTGGAGAAATCAGCTCCGTAGCCTTGTTTTGTAGTTTCCTGCATTTCTTCTGATGCCGTTGTAATGAATATTTAACTTATCATGTTGCTAGAATGCCTGCTTTTGATGAGAAGGGTGTTTTTGTATGTATGTATGTATATGAGTGGCTCTTTCCTTTGCTGAAGGTTTTCTATCTTTTATGTGTCTTGCTAGATTTTGAATGATTCGGCTGCTCCTCCTGCGCCTGTGCAGACGCTGCCATTGTGCGTACAGTAGACCCGCCTTTATATGCTGAAACAATTGAACATGTGAATAAAATCGAAGGAAAACTATGGATTATTCAATCAATGGTGGATGTTGCCCAATCGAATACGCGTCAGGCCCTTGATCGTGAGGCATATTTCTTGGACGAGATTTCTAGGGCAAGTGAAAAGATGCTATGTAAGTCCTTAAACTTTTGCTTCCTGTCGTTCCTCTTTTTGTGGGATGCCAATTTCTCTCTCCTTTTCTTTTTCTTTGAAGGCATTCGATTGTACGAGAGGAAAGAAACCCAACGTCTACGCAACCAAATGCAAGCTCTTGTGTCTACTTCTCAAAATTCCGGATTGATCATCGTCACGCTTATGCCGTGGCCTTGCTTCAGGACCATGTATCTAAGGTGGAGCCGTTTGTCCAGTGCTGTCGCAGATCCCTGGCCATTATTTATAATGCCATGTTTCCTTGGGATCCCCAGCCTTAGACTTTAGCTGATTTGATGGAGAACTTTCGGTAGGGTGAACGGATTCATCATTTTGTAAAGCTTCAACTTGTGGCGGGTGCCAAGCTTGCGCTGTCTTGGGTGCATGTGCATCATCCGACACTAGATCTCGACGTCATATCATTGGGGCTGCCTTCTCTTGCTGATGGTGGTCTTATCGACATGGTGCCTCATTATGCTGCTACTCGTAGACCCGCAGTTAGAATTGTTCAAAGGTGCCTAGAGGCAGACGAGGAGTTGCTATCTGACTGTTTATGCCTCTATTGTGTAGCTTTTGTACTAATATTGTATAGATCTTCTTTATACTTGTCAAAAAGGTCATATGCTTTATACGAAATTTTGATTGTACATTGTATTCTTTTGTTGAGGACCCGAAGAACTGATGTCTCTTTGCATAACTGCCTGTATGTGCCTTTAGAAATTTTTATGCCGAGAAGTACTTCCTTTATTCATTGATGAGTATAAATGGTTACACTGCATGGGCATAATCGCCTGGCCATTGGCCTTATTGGATATAAGAGTAACTAATTTTTCTAAAAGCTACGGCTTCTGTCTTGAGGTGTTCCATCATTCTTCTTTGCAATAAGTGTAATTTTTTAACTAGAGGCACCGTGTCTGCTCGGCGGACTAGAGAGAAAAGCAGTTGATTTTCTGGGTTGCTCGTACTTGGGAGAACTGACGAGTGCGTGTTCCTACGTGAGACCGGAGGTGGAGGCCGAATAGGTAGCTTTTGCGGGTGCTTGGTGCTCCTGATTTTCTGGATTTTGCTCACTCCATTTTTCGTGCAGTAGTTCTTCATCCGCTATTTTCAGCTGGCCAAATTGCGTCTCCATCCTGAAGGATTCTGATATTTTGTTGAATTCGTGATCGTAGCTGTTCGAGCGCCTAAAGCTTCCTTTTATTGTTATGACCCCATTGGGTGATAGCATTTTTAGTACCAGGTATGCGTAGTGGGGTATTGCCTTAAATCGAGCGAAAGCTGGTTGTCCCAGGATCGCGTGGTACTGTGATGGCCAATCCATGACTTCGAACTCCAATTTTTCACGCCTAAAGTTGCTTCTTGATCCGAAGACTACGTCGAGGTATACTTTGCCTAGAGGAGTTTTGGCTTTGCCTAGGACTATTCTGTGGAAAGTTGTATCTGTCGGTGCTAGATTCATTAGGGACCAATTCATTGCTCGTAGAGTTTTGGCGTAGGTGGGGTTGATGCTGCTTCCTGCATCCAAGAAAACTTTGCCCATGTCGAACCCGTCAATTTGTGCCTCCACTATTAGTGCTGATTGACCAGGTCGTGGGACCCGAAGTGGGTGGTCAGCTCTGTTGAAGGTTATTTCTTATTCTGACCAATGAAGATACTCCGGTGTAGGGGGTGGCGCTGTTTCTGCCATGTTTACTTGTCTAGTGATCAGCTTATGTGTTCTATTGGATGGTCGCCCCTTCTGGATCATCGATATAGCTCCTTTTGACCTGGGGTACTCATCTTCTTGGTTTGGTGTGTTTTGCAGTTGTCCCGCTGGCGGACGCCCTGGTGGTGGTGGTGGTGGTGCACCGGTAGCAAAAGCGCTAGGTGTAGTGGCGTAGCCTCGGTTTGCTGCTTTGGTTGCCCTTGCATTGCATAGCTCTTGTATTTTAAGAATGTTCGGCAGTCCTTTAGGAGGTGATTGGATCACCTTTTCCCTATTGAGTCTACGTAGAAGTGCATATTGCATGGTCTTTCCAACATTTGTCCTGCTGACATAGGTGGGTCTCGATTTATTGGCTGGTACCGTTGTTCCGACTGTCTTCCTCCGGCACCGTCCCTGCTACTATGGTACCCGTTATTGTAGTCATCGCTTTGTCGGTTGTCCCCTCTAAAAAACTGACTGCAACATTACTTGGTGTGCTATACCCATTGTTGTTTCGTCGCCTTCTGTCATTGTTGCGCTGCTCCCTGTCTTATTCGGGTGGGCGGGCTCTTTTGTTGTGTAATGTATATTCTCCATCGGCCCAATGGTTGGCTATTTCCATCAGCTGCGAAATTGTCTTTGGTTTGATTCGTCCCAGTTCTTCAATGAACTCTTATTGACAAAGTCCATCGTTGAAAGCGTCAATTCCTCTTTCATCGGATATCGTTTCAGCCGAGTTTTTGATAATGCTCCACCGCTAAACGAAAGCTCGTATTGATTCTCCTAGCTCTTGTTTACAGGCTCGTAATTGTTCTAGAGATGTGGGTCGCTTGAAGGTGGAATTGAAATTTCTGATAAACTTGTCCTCTAGGTTGTTCCAGTTGCTGATAGAGTCTTCAGGTAATTGTATTAACCAAGAGCGAGCCGTGTCGGTATAATGCAGTTGACAGCTTTGCATCGCGGTGGCCTTGGAGCCACCTTGTAGTTTAACTGTGGCCAGATAATCCGTCAACCAGGCTTCGGGCTCTTGGAGGCCGTCGTATTTCTGATGATTGTGAGGTAGTTTGAAATCTTTTGGTACTGGACTCTTGTGAACCCGCCGGGTAAAGCAATTGGCTCCGCATAGTTCTTGCTCTTCCTCGCTTTCATTGTCATAATATCTTTGGCTGTTACGCTCTTCCCTAGATCGATCGATCCTTCACTGTGTAATATCGTTTCTTGCATCATTCCGTGGCTATGATCCCGAGAAGTGGACCCGATGTGATGATCGTGATCATCGGGTGTGACCTATTTGCCGAGGGCTGCTGTGACGGCGCGGGGATCTGTCGGGTTGCCGTATGGTTCCCTGCTCTGCCTGCGCGAGAGATGCTTCCACCATACCGAGGTTCATCAGGGCGGAGCGATGGAGGGCTGCACGAGGATTGTCGGGTGCAGGTTGAGTTATTATTAGGTATGTTTGTGTGACCACAATTGTTGCTTGAGCCGTTTTTGCCTTGATATTTCCTGCTTGATCTATTGACATGAAAGACAGATCCAGATCCCGGATCAGTTCACTTCGTTCTGCTTCGGGGATGTTCTATAGTCGAGATGTTCCCCTTCTTGGCGGTGCTCCTCATATCATGCTCCCTGATCCTCGGGTAGAGCTTAGTTAGGCCCGTCGTAGGCTGGATTCGTCGGCAAGTCTTTTTCTTTCATCGAGTTGTTTTTACATCCTTAACATGTCTTTTTATTGTGATGGAGCAAATATTGGTATGCTAGTAGATCTTCACGTGAGGCATCAGCTGTCATGGGAATTTCACCTAAAATTGCTGCTCTTGCTTTTTCCCATGCTTTGGCTGGCAGTCGGAGAGCTTGCCTCTCACCTCCGCATGTCTCTCCTCCTCCCGGGCTTACGCGGTTGTTTGCTGGGTCTTCCCTGTTTCCCGATTTCCTTTGTTTCCATGGTTTCCTGCATTGTCGCTTGATAGGATATCATCAGGGTTACAAATAGGATTACCATTGGAGTCCTGCTGGGTCGATGCATCG
This sequence comes from Avena insularis, assembly GCA_023614405.1. Lineage (NCBI taxonomy): Eukaryota > Viridiplantae > Streptophyta > Magnoliopsida > Poales > Poaceae > Avena > Avena insularis. Next base: position 22,510,927 of record CM042694.1, on the reverse strand, counting down.
CTGATGATCATGCATACTTGGTGCTGGGTAATATATGGACTTGTGGCGTCGTCATCCGAATTGGGGGAGACACTGTCGGGTGGATCAGTGAAGTCCATAGATTTCTACTCTGGGTAGATTTCTGCCATCCTTATTCCAAAGTCAATGCTTTCACTGCTTTCCTTGGGTTCGGAGTTTGCTGGGCTTGTTCTGTATGGTGGAGTTAGTGGGGAGTCTGATCCGAAGGAGAGATTATCGTAAAGACCATCAAGGTCCTCAAGATCCGTCTCATCTTGCTTATTTTCGTCGCGTGCTTCAATTTCCGCCGTGACCTCCATGGAGGATCCGACAGACGATGTTGCAACCGCCATAAGCGTAGTTTGTTCCACCGACAGTTCTAATGTAATCAGGGCCGAAGGGTGTAACTCTTGGGGATCTTCTGCTTGGAAGTGGAAGGTTCCAATGATCAGATCAAATCCGCCGTTGAATCCGGTGGGTACTATCACATGGGTGGGCGGGCGTGGATCTGCTTTTGTTGGGCCGCTGCTTGGAAGAGAGAATTCTGCTGAATCCATGGTTCCATTGTTCAAGTTTCCCACAGATAGCGCCAATTGACGAGGGGTAATCTCGGCAATGTCCATGAAGAAGGACTTGGGGTTTTGTGGAATAGAGAACGCTGGGGATTTCGTTGAAAGTCAGGAAACAATGGAATCAAAGTCGCCTGAATATTGAGAGAATTACTCTCTTACAAATTGCTTGGGGATTGTTCGGACCTTTTCCTAGGCTTCTCCCACCCTATATATAATAGGTCGGGTCTCAAAGATGTATGCGGATAGGTTATATGATTACAACACCAACTCGATGTCGACCTTTGTTCCTATTTCCTAATACAACTATAATCTTTGTTAGTTGCTCCTTTGGATCTTCATCTTGACTCTTCATGGGTCGTAAGCCTTTTCGCAGACCCTAGGTAGAAAATCATAGGGACCCGAGTAATCATACATATGTCACCTTCTCTTCAACATCCAAAGAGCCAATGAGGTACTCAACGGAGAGCTCATACCTCTGATGTTTTAGAGAAGTGGCAAAGTTCCTTCATGAAGGGGAAGATTAGCGACAATGCATCCCATAGTTCCTTGGCATCACGAATATGCATATATGCATCAATCAACTTGTCTCCAAGCACACTGAGTATGGAGCCCACAAAAGTACAGTGGTATCCCTAAACGCTCTCTCTTCTTCGAGAGTAAGCGGACCTCTGAGAGTGCCATATGCAACTTTTTCTATGCCCATAGCAGTAAGCCACAAGAGGGTTTATCTTGCCATCTCTTAAAATTAGCACCTGTAAACGGGGTCAGTTTGAGCGAAGCAGCAAAGGCAGATGCCGAAAATTGCCTAAATAAACAAGGTTTTTGGATTTTTGGATTATTAGGAAAATTCCACATGAGATTAATTACCAAAATAAACATTATGTAAGCACTAGCAGATCTAAATACATGGAGCCAAACAAGCCCATCTAGTAGATTTGAAAATCTAGCAAGACCTAGTGCATACAAAGAGAGGAATATCACGTACAGGTTGACCGGGAAGGTCATCACTATAGCAGCACCTTGGTCTTTGTCTTTGTCGCCCATGGTGCTGTTGAGGTTGTCTGTTGATGAAGAAGAACATAGGAACGAAGGTGAGTAGTCGCGCCGAGATGCTCCCCAAAAACCTTATCGCCCTACTCCCGGTGTAGGAACTCAACGAACGGGGTTTCGAAGGCCTGCTCTCCTGGATAGCAGTGCACGCAGCCGCCGGTATGGGGAAGCCTAGAGAGCAGCGCAGCAAGAGGAACAAGGCGAGAGAGACAGAGAAAGAGCAAGTTGTGTCTAGATCCGTTCTGTCTCTCCTCTAAGCCTGGGAGGTGAGCCGACCGAGTCGCCAGGCGGAGGAAGACAAGGACATGCGTCAAACATGCAGACGAATGTTGACACGTAACCAACAACTGGTGCACCAAGCAACAATTTAGTCTTCCAAAAAACGAGTTTCTAACTCAAACTCGATTCACAAAATGCGTCGCGCGTGCGGGCGAGGCGAGGCGGGCGGCGTAGGAGGAGGAGTGTGTGTGGACTCCTTCTCTTCTTACTCACTTATTGGGAGTGAAAGAACTCACCTTATAAGCTGGTCCAACTCTCTCCCAACTAGCAATGTGTGACTAAACTTTGTCTCCCATATAGCTCCTAAGCTGCTATAGTAGATGGGCCTTGAGATTTCAGGATTTATTAGACTACATGGGCCGCAACCCATATAAATCTAAAATCTCCCACCAGATCTCAGAGGCACATCATATGGCTCATTATTTCCAATCACTGTTTAATATACCTGCAGTTCAGTGGAGACTGTTAAGTTGAACTTCCACCTAGACAAAGAGATATGCTTGACTATAACTGAACAATGGACTATGCCTTGAATTGTCAGTCTTGTGCAACAAGTTTCGCTCAATGCCGTTACTGGTACTTGGCTACCATAGGCTACCCCTCGGGTGTAGCTTATAAGCACACTCCTTGGCCTTTCATGAGCTTCCTAGAGATTCACCCAAATCTCATACACTGTGATTAGCAGTGTAGCTCATATAGGTGTGTTCTTTCAAGATCACGCTGTAGGATAGTGTTTTTGCTCTCAAGGAGACGAACATAACACATTAAGATGTAATCAACCTTCCAAACAGTATGCTATGAGAGAATTGCATATGCAACGGAGTGGGAGTTTTAGAAGTTTCTCTCAACTCAGTTGTTTTAGTTTGTTTTCCCAGGTCCTAATTCACGGGATCTCCGATCACATAGGTTGGGTTACCCCCTTGACAACTCACGTGGGTCTCAAACCCATCTCCCTCGATGCATTTTCTATCAAATTTCTTGATAGTTCTTTCGTAAAAGGATTTGCCAGATTCTTAGCTATTTGGACATAATTCAATGCTATAACTCCAGCATTTCTCAGCTTTTGACAGACTTCAATCTTCTCTTGACATGTCTTGAACTCTTCATATTATCCTTAGGACTGTTCACTTTGACAATCATAGTTTGGTTGCCAAACTTCATAAGGATTGCCGATATTGGTTTTTTAACCATAGCAAATCTGTCAAGAGTTCACGAAGCCATTCTGCTTCAATAGTCGCAGTATCTAATGCTGTGAGTTATGCTTCCATAGTTGACATCGTTAAGATGGTCTACTTGCAAGACTTCTATGAAACAGTGCCACCACCAAGAGTGAATATATATCCACTTGTGGCATTTATCTCATCAGCATCTGGTATCCAATTTGAATCACTATACCCTTCAAGTACTCTTGGATACCCGGTATAATGAATTCCATAGCTCACTATTCCCTTTAAATAGCGCATTACTCTCTCAAGAGCATTCTAGTGATCATCTCCCGGGTTGGCCACAAACCGGTTAAGTTTGCTCACATCAAACGAGATGTGAGGCCTCGTAGCGCAAGCTAAATACATAAGTGAGCCAATAATCTAAGAGTATCTCAACTGATCTCTTGTCACCTTTTGATTCTTTTGAAGCAACACACTAGGATCATAAGGTGTGGGAGAAGATTTGAAATCATTATATCCAAATCTACTCAACACCTTCTCCACATAATGTGATTGCACAAGTGTAATCCATTATTCTCATCTCTCAGTAGCTTGATGTTTATGATAACATCATCTTCTCCAAGATCCTTCATCTCAAAACATTGAGACAAGAAAGTTTTGACCTTATTAATCACTTTGAGACTTGTTCCAAAAATTAGTATGTCATCAACATACAAACATAGGACAACTCCCTCACTCCCACCATGGCGATAGTATACACATTTGTCGGCTTCATTCACAATGAAGACCACAGATGTTAAAGTTCTTTCGAACTCCTCATGTCATTGCTTGGGAGCTTCTTTGAGACCATACAAAGTTTTTTTTTCAATTTACACACCTTTCTTTCTTGACCTTCTAGTACAAAACCATTAGGCTGTTCCATGTAAATTTCCTCGTCTAACTGTCCGTTTAGAAAAGCCGTCTTAACGTCCATTTGATGAACGATAAGACCCTGAGAGGCAGCCAGTGATAGTAGTACTCGAATTATGGTCAATCTAGCCACAGGTGAGTAAGTATCAAATAAATATTCACCTTCTTTTTGGGTATAGACTTAGCCAAAAGCTGAGCTTTGTACTTTTTCAGTAGTACCATCAGCCCTAAGCTTCTTTTTAAATACCCATTTACATTCTACAGGTTTACACCCATACGAACGTTTAGATATATCCCATGGTCCATTAGCAAAGATGGAATCCATCTCGCTTTGAACCGCTTCCTTCTAGTAGTCTGCATCCGGAGGTGCAAAAGCTTCTGAAATAGTAGTGGGAGTGTCATCCACTAGATACACAATGTAATCATTACCAAAAGACCTTGCGATCCTCTATCTCTTGATTCTTGTGGGAGCTTCATTGTCATCCTCATCTGAATCTAAAATCTCATCATTTGATTGTTCATCAGTCTCCATGGGAGTTTCAGGTTCAGAAAAAGGATCATATTCTCTTGATTCAAAAATGGTACCAACATTCATGTCATCCACGTCAGATTTCACCATAAGAAATCTATAAGCAACGCTATGAGAAGCATAGTCAAGAAAGACATAATCCATGGTTTTCGGTCCAAGCTTACGCTTCTTGTTGATTGGCACGTTCACTTTTGCCAAACAACCCCAAGTTCGTAAGTAGGAGAGTGTCAACCTTTTCTTTTCCTATTCTTCAAATGGAGTAACCACTTTATTCTTAGGTGGAACATGATTTAGGACATGACATGAAGTCAATATAGCCTCCCCCACCATTCCTTAGATAAACTGACAATGTCTAACATGGTGTTAACCAAATCTGTTAGAGTCCGATTTTTCATCGTAGCAATCCCATTGGATTGAGGAGAATTGGAGGCATCCTCTCATGTATAATACCATGTTCCGAACAGAATAAATTGAACTCATTATAAAAGTACTCTCCACCATGATCATACTGAATTCTTTTGATCTTTCTCTCAAGTTGATCTTCAACTTCTGCCTTATAGATTTTAAAAAAATCTAAAGCCTCGTCTTTAGTTCTCAAGAGATATACATAACAGTACCTTGTAGAATCATCAATCAAATTCATGAAATATTTCTTTCCACCAGTTGTCAACACACCATTCATCTCACATAGATATAAATGTATGAGCTCAAGAGGTGCCAAGTTTCTATCCTCTGCAACCTTGTGAGGCTTGCGAGGCTTCTTTGCTTGCACACAAGCATGGCACTTAGAGCCTTTAACAATAGTGAAGTTCGGAATTAAAATCATACCAGCAAGCCGCGACATACAACCGAAATTAATATGACAAAGTCCTGAATGCCAAACATTAGTCTCATTCCTAGTAGTGCATACATGGTTCACTACATCATTACATAAGTCTACCAATGAAAAGCGGAACATGCCTCCGCATTCATAGCCTTCTCCAACAAATGTTCCATACTTAGATAATACTACTTTATTGGACTCAAATACCAACTTAAACCCCTCTTTTAGAAGACGGGATCCACTAACAAGATTCTTCTTGATAGAAGGGGCATGTTGCATGTTCTTCAATTGCACGATCTTGCCCGAAGTAAACTTCAGATTACCGTGTCAGCACCAAGAACAGTAGCATGTAACCCATTCCCCACCATGACTGAGGAATCTCGAGCCTGATAAGAGGTGAATATGGAAATGTCAGCACACACATGGACATTAGCATCGGTATCAACCCACCATTCTGTGGGTTGAAATACTGAAAGAATAGTAGGTAATAAATTACCGTACCAAGAACCTGAAGTTCCTGCATCAGTATTGCCAATGACCATGTTGACAAATTTAGAACTATATCTAGCATGACCCTTCTTGCCTTTATTCGGTGGACAACGATGAGCCCAATGGCCAATCTCGCCACACACCCAGCAAGGTTCTTTCTTTTCCTGGTTCTGCCCCTTCTTCTTCTTGAAGTTGGTAGTCTGGCAGACTTTGTTATTTCCCTTGGACTTATGGGTATTTTTCTGCACCATATTGGCGACAGAATGTCCCTTGGAGTATGGTTGTATTTTGACCTCGCCTTCTCTTAAACATCCAGAGAGCCAATGAGGTACTCAACAGAGAGCTCATGCCTATGATATTTCAGAGAAGTTGCAAAGTTCCTCCACGAAGGGGGAAACTTAGCGACAATGCATCCCAGAGTTCCTTGCCATCATGAATATGTATATATGCATCAACAAACTTGTCTCCAAGCACACTAAGTACGGAGCCTGCAAAAGTACATTGGCCTCCCTGAACGCTCTCTCTTCTTCGAGAGTATGCGGACATTTGGGAGTGCCATCTGCAACTTTTTCTATGCCCATAGCAGTAATCCACAAAGAGGGTTTTCCCTTGCCATCTCTTAAAAGTAGCACCCGTAAACGGGCTCGGTTTGAGCGAAGCAGCAAACGGAGATGACAAAAATTGCCTAAATAAATAAGGCTTTTGGATTGTTGGATTATTAGGAAATTTTCGCATAAGATTAATTACCGAAATCTACATTATGTAAGCACTAGCAAATCTAAACACATGGAGCCAAACAAGCCCATCTAGTAGTTCGAGAAATCTAGCAAACTAGTGCATACAAAGAGAGGAATATCACTTACAGGTTGACCGGAAAGGTCATCACCGCAGCAACACCTTGATCTTTGTCATTGTCGCGTATGGTGCTGTTGAGGTCGTCAGTTAATGAAGAAGAATACATGAACGGAGACGAGCAGTCACACCGAGACGCTCCCCAAAAACCTTATCGCCCATCTCCTGGTGCAGGATCTCAACGGGCGGGGTTTTGAGGCCTGCTGTCTCGGATAGCAGTGCCGCAGCCGCCGAGATGGAAAATCCTAGAGAGCAGCACATCAAGAGGAACATGGCGAGATTGACAAAGAAAGAGCAAGTTATGTCTAGATATGTTCTGTCTCTCCCTCTATAGCCTGAGAGGTGAGCCGATCGAGTCTCCACGCGGAGGAAGACAAGGACACGCGTCAAACATGCACACGAATATTGACATGTACCCAACAGTTGGTGCACGAAGCAACAATTTAGTCTTCCACAGAACAAGTTTCTAACTCGAACTCAATTCACAAAACGCGTCGCGCGTGCGGGCGAGGCGAGGCGGGCGGCATAGGAGGAGGAGTGTGTGTGGACTCCTTTTCTTCTTACTCACTTAGTGGGAGGGAAATAACTCACCTTATAAGCTGGTCCAACTCTCTCCCAACTAGCAATGTATGACTAAACTTTATCTCCCATATAGCTCCTAAGCTACTATAGTAGATGGGTCTTGAGATTTCAGGATTTATTAGACTACATGGGCTGCAACCCATATAAATCTAACAATCTCCCACCAGATCTCAGAGGCACATCATATGACTCATTAGTTCCAATCACTGTTTAATATACCTGCAGCTTAGTGGAGACTGTTAATTTGAACTTCCACCTAGACAAAGAGATACGCTTGAGTAAGTACAACTAAACAATGGAATATGCCTTGAATTGTCAGTCTTGTGCAACAAGTTTCGCTCAATGTCGTTACCAGTACTTGGCTGCCATAGGCTACCCCTCGGGTGGAGCTTATAAGCATAGTCCTCGGCCTTTCATGAGCTTTCTAAAGATTTACCCAAATCTTATACACTGTGACCAGTAGTGTAGCTCATATCGGTGCGTCCTTTCAAGATCACTTTGTAATACAACGTCTTTGTTCTCAAGTAGACAAATAGAACACATTAAGATGTAATCAACCTTCCTAACAGTATGCTATGAGAGAATTGCATCTGCAGTAGAGTGGTAGTTTTAAAAGTTTCTCCCAACTCAATTGTTTCAGTTTGTTTTTCCATGTCCTAATTTACGGGATCTCTGATCACGTGCTCAGTCAAATGTGGCCGGTCCAGACCTTGCGCTACGCTGCATGGGCGGCAGAATATTCTTCACGTGCTCGCAGTCGTAGTGCTCGAACTGAACGTTTTGCCAAATTGTTGTAAAAGCATAGGTGAAACTCCAGGGTGAATTTTTTTTGCGGGTATGAGGGTGCTTAGTGCTGTTGACTTAACCTTCACTCTTTTAGGCAATGAAAAGTTCGACTTAACCATCACTGATTTCTGTTTGAACTATGAGAATGATTCTCTCTAGCTGCCAAGTGCCAACACGAGAGGGAAACAGAGGCCATGTAGTCAACTCCGTGGACACTTCCATCAGGAACGGCAAGGCAGTCAGGCCAAGTAAGTTCCACACATAGCCAACAAGTTTCAGGACCGTGGTTGCATTTCTCCCCGTGGACCGATTTAGTCATGTGACCATGGTTGTATTTCTCTAATCTGGTGCGCTATAGCGGGCCCATTTTATTGCCACGTCGGTTCTTTACGGTAGAGAATCGTATTCAAGACCGTAGACATAGCCGACAAGTTTGAGGACCGTGATTGCATTTCTCTAGTCTGGGCGCCATAGTGGGCCCACCTCATTGCCACATCATCATCTCTATACACTAGAGATTAGTATTCCGGACCGTATAGGGCTGGAATTGAATTATAACTCGAAACTCGTGAGCTAAAACGAGTAGCTCCTGATTCGGCTCGACTCGACTCGAATTTGATTTCTAATGAGTCGAGCCGAGTTTTAGATTTGAACTTGTTTGATCACCCAAGCTAAACGAGCTACTCGCGAGCTACTCGTTTAGCTTGTTAAAATCTTTAAAATATAGAATTTGATTTTTTTTATAAAACTGATGTTTCTTGCACCATAATGGTGTAGAGATACTATATTTTTTATTGATCTTGCATTTTTAAAATTATGAAAGTACTATCTTTGTTATAATTCTAAATTAATAGGAAAATTACTAGTTTTCCCATGTTCACAATTTAGAATAAGATAAACTAGCTACTCGCTAGCTGCTCGTGAGAGCCGAGTTTCAATCTAAACTCGCTATGTAAACGAGCCGAGTCGAACTAGCTCGTTAGTTGAATGAGATTTAGCGAGTCCTGCCCTAGAACCGTAGATGGACATCTATAGCAACTTTCATGATAGAAAAAAATTACAAATTCTAAGTTTTAGGACTGTTTTAAACAATGTTACTCCATCCAATCCAAATTAATGAACTTAGATTAGTTTAGTTTGGATATATCTAAGACTAAAACATGCTTAATATATATCTGAATCTAGACAAATCTGAGACTATTAATTTGGATCAGAGAGAGTAGATGCATTTCACTCTAACTCCTCGATTAGGGTCCCGGGATAGCGATGTTAAATTCACACGTTCAGTTTCCAACTCCCAAAAGAAAATCGCACGTTCAGTATGCCTTGTCAATAGACCGCAGGTGTACCGAAAATAATTCTATGGGAGCTGGTCTACAAATTCATTAACGTGGACCAACTTCTACAATTAACATGTGACAGGTTCGATGTAAAATAGACAACAAAATGCTGTGATTTTTCTCTCTCTCCTGGACACCTGCCAGGAGTGAGTTGGTCTACGGATTTGAATTTATTGACCAGGTCCCACGTAATTATTTTCCGGCGTACCCATATTTGTCCATCGAGATCCAGTGCCCCAAAGGTTCTTTCCTCACCGGGAGTGTACAGAAAGTTTCAGTGAGATTCATATTCCTGACTGCACAATAATCGGGCTTCATACACGATCACTTCCAAGACACTGGTGGATGCTTTGGTCATTTGGTGGATCCTCTTGACCTTGGTGCAAGGAGTCGACAGCGGCTAGGCGGTCGTGCAAAGGTGCACGTCGTCGTGTGGTCCTTGTGCGTACAAGGAAGTGTAGCCGGTGCTGAATGTCACCAGGCCAAGACCCCGGCGGCTGAAGTGAGCCGGTGAGGTATCATGTCGTTCGAGGATGTGAGCGCCGTGTCGCGCGCTGCCAGACTCTGCCGCTCCCTCTACGTGGCCGTGCGGCTGTTGGACATGCTCTGCCCAGGCTACCACGCCGGGAGTGCGCGCGCGCGCTGGCGACGACGGAGATGCACTCGCGCAGTTCATGGCCGGCCAGGACCGTCCAGCAGCTGGGGTACGGCCGGTTTGATGTGATGCCGTCGCTCCATCAAGCGGCTGGAGCAGCACGTACGGCGTGGTTGTTGGTCTTGCGGAGGTCCTCCTTCGATTTATGTGTCCCTGTGTGGTGGACGCCGGCCGCCTCACGAACGCCGTCTTGGAGATCGCTACTGCACGGAACTCTCGCGCGTGGAGGCCTGCTCGATCGAGTGTGTCCCTGTTCGTGGATGCTGCTGCACTGCAGACAGACGCGTTCAACGAAAGGAACTGCTCGAGTGAACAGAGGGAAGTGCCTGATACAGAGGAGAGCAGTCCAGCATAGAGGATGATGTACAACCCGAAATCTGCAGCACAATCCTGTTGTTCAAGCAATGCAGATTCTCTCTGGCATTACGTACATAACAGATACACAATCCTGCAGTGGTTATGAGTTCAGACAAATTATGTCACAACCGAACAAATTCATTTGTAATAAAAGCACTCACACTCCGCAGAGATCATTCGTAAAAGCTTCTCACAGGCAAGCTAAGGAGCTCTCTCAATATCGACAATTTTCGAAATTTCATTTTCCTACATGACTGTTGAATCATAACAGGTACTAGCTGCACTCACTTTTCTGGTGTGATCCTGTAGGTTTCAGAGATCTATTGAGCTTACGCTGAAGAAACCACACATTTGATGTCAAACTTCTAGACTAACTATATCCATGGGCAACCTCTCTACTCCTCTAGGTGGCAAATTTCCTCCGATGCAAACGCCTCAAAGATCTGCTCCGATGTTTCTGTTCTTGCGCTTGCGACTCTGAAGTCCGTGTCCGCCAACCTATTGACTACTGCACAGATCAAAGCTAGCTATTCACACATATCGCGCGCGCCATGGTCTGCGGAAATAGACAGTGGGAGCAAGGTAAGCATAAGCATATATGAATTCAACCAAAGTTCACACTAGAGAAAAAGTGACAAAGTGAACCGTTAAGGCTCTGATTGGTTCGCTGGATTTTAGTCCGTAAGTTTTACGGACGTTCTAAGGTCTGGCTAAAACGCTGAAACGCTCCGTATATTACGGATCTTCCCGTAACTGAAACGCTGAAACAAGCGGGGCCTAAAGCTTTTTGGTAATAAACCTGAATGATTCCAGATTCTGGATGCTGCCTATCACCACTGTTTTCCTGGCAGCGTTATTGCCAGATTCAGGATGCTGACCTTCGTTCACAGGCTGAGGCTGACCCAACCGTTGGTTCCGCCTCATAGATCTCCACTTCAAGTACTCTACTAGCAGTGACTTCATACTGATTGAAATCCCGAACCCAGTGAACGAGGAGACTAGGATCGCAAGGAGTGGATTCACTCTTAGCTGCAAGTTTTGTGATAGTATCAAGAGGTGAGCGAAGCGCATTATATGCACCAGTTGTAATTGAGGAAGAAGCTTCATACCACGTTGTAAAAGATATGAGAAAAGAGGATCACCTTTGTATATAGCACTCCTTCGTAGGGTTGAAAATGGTAAGGAACTTTCCGTCGGTTTTCGAAGAAAAAGAAAATGGAGAATTAAAACCGGAAACGGAAGCGACATTTGGTGGAGGAACAAAAAAGAAATATTCTATACGGAAACCAAAAAGTAAAAGAGAGAGCCATTTCCAGCGAAAACAAAAACGATAAGAAAATTCCGGATAAACAAATAAGAAAACTTCTAAAATAGCCAGACTCATATACAAAATAGTACCTTGCATCGTGATTTCTATTACAAAATATATAAGAGGATCACCTCCTATATATCATTCCTTTGACCATGTAAGACTCAAGCCCCTCTATATAATATATTCCTCATGTTCCATAATATAAATCCTTTTAGCAAGTTGTTTATATTATGGAATAGATGGAGTAATTGTTTGACCCAACAAAGTCTCATATTTTTTCTGGTGGTAATAAAAAGTTATGGGAGGCAAGGAATGATATTGTGAAAGTTAGGACACGATTTGGATTCAAGGGTAATATATTAATATCCCGAAGATACCAATTACACCCGGCCTTTGCAACAACACAGTGCCCTAATAGCAATAAAAATGCACACAATTAAAAAAAGTAAAGAGGAATTATAAAAAAGTCCCACTACAGTGATCCATTCCTTGTAACAGCGGACCAAACACCACTAGGATAACACGAGAAATCCAACTTCTCCAAAAACGACTCCTCCAAGAGGAAACAGTGCACACACGACATCGTCGCCCAATCATAGATCATAGGTTTTCACCCTAGAGAAAAACCCGAGCTCTCAAAACAATGCCTTCAACAAGACCATTGCCAGACAAAACTAATTAAGGTCAGACCTTGAGTTTTTATCCTGAAAGGTTAGACACTGAACTTCTCCTCACTCCCACTTTTCGATGTCGCTTCTACAAGTCACGAATCACCAAGACAATTTATCATGGCCACCAAGACTCGAACAACCATTACTAGTTCTCAGATCTCGGCTTTCATGACATTCTCTGCAAACTTCCTTTACCATGGAACTAAAGACATTTCCCACGATGGCAACAGACTACATAGCTTTGCCTCGCTCCCTCTAAAACCAAACGGTCAGAAAACACTATTGCACACAACCGAATCCCTGATCCGGTAATCTCCAGGCATGATTCCCTAAGGTAGTTCGTCGGCGGAGCCTTCCGGAACTCAACACTCCGGCCAGATCAATGAAGGCAGGAATCAAACAGATCAACATCTTGACATGAGAGGAACCCTATGACCATCGCCTTTATTAGAACAAGTATCACTTCATAATTGGGTGATTATAAAGATGGCTTTCAAGTATCTCCAGTGGTATTTGTAGAGTTACATGAATCAAGAGTGGGAGTTTGTCACTCCAAGTGTTGGAGAGATATCTCTAGGCCCTCTCGATAATGTAGCACCATAAAGTTTGCAAACATGTGACTAATGGTTTTAGCCACAGGGATCCTACATTACGGAAAGAGTAAAGAAAACTTGCCGGTAACGATATTGAACTAGGTATAGTGATACCGATAATCCAATCTCAGGCAAGTAATATATCACAAGACAAAGGGAATTGGATACCAGATTAATTGAATCCTCGACATTGTGGTTCAACTGATAAAAGAACTTCGTTGAATATGTAGGAACCAATATGGACATCTCGGTCCCGCTGATGGTTATTGACCAGAGAGGTGTCGCGATCATGTCTCCATGTTCTCAAACCCATCAGGTCAGGCACTTAACGTTCAGTGTCGCTAGGTTTCATTGAGGTAATAGATGGTTTGATCAAATGTAGATTCAGAGTCTCTATGAGATACTCGATATCATGAGAAGTTCTAGAATGGTTCGGAGGTAGGAAAAAAGTATATGAGAGGAAGGTTTTGGTTCCTGGATTAATTCGAGATAGTTTTGAAAATATTCCCGATTGACCTAGAAGGTTCCAGAAGGTTCTAGAGTGGGTCCCACCTATCCATAAGGGTACATGGGCCAAGTGGAGGGGCACCCCAGCCTACATGGTCCAGGGCGCCACAGCCCTACAATGGCCCATGCCCCCCACTTGGGGAAACACTAGCTTCCCCAAACCCTAGGAGAGGAGGGGAGGACCTCCTCCTCTAGCGGCTACCCCCTCCCTTGGAGGAGGGACAAGGGCCGGTCGTCCCCATCCCCCTGGCCACCTATATAATGACGGGTAGAGGTGGCACACCATATACCCTTGAAGGTGTTTCCTCCCTCTTCACCTTCCTCTCTCTCCCGCGTAGACGCTTAGCGAAGAGCTGCACAACTTCTCCACCATATATCCAAGCATCGGTGTTATGCTACTAGGATCTCGCGAAGCTCTTCTTACTTGCTTGCATGATTAATAAGGAGGATACAACACCCAGACGGAACATGTGGATACTGTGGAGGTGCTGCCAGAGTGCAAGACTTCATATGTTTAAACCGACGCGCGTGCACGACTACATCGTCTATGATCCCTCTTTCATGAAAGACTTTGGATCTTCGAGGGTATGTAGATATGATCTCAATCTCACAACTAGCATTTCTTAGACCAGATCTTGCTGGGTTACATCCACTATTCCATATGATCTTTTTTTGTTTTCTATGCTGCGAACCCATCGGCCACCCCCGCTTGCCAAGGCTACAGTTGTAAGTCACCTAATGGCTGTAAAATACAACCATGGATATCTACATTTAAACCGTATATTTGTCAAGAACTCGATGAAATATCTCTCTAGCATTACTAGTAATGACTAATTATTGCATAGTTGTGAAAATCTTCTCCTTGATCTTTTCTCTTGCAGAACTGGCAACTTTGATGACAAAATCTAGAGTAACTGATGGACATCTTTACAAGTTTCCAATATTTTCAAGTCAATGGTGCTTCAAGGGAGGCATCTAGACGTTTTAACGAGCACCCGTACGGGCAGGTCCCGCCCGTACAACCCGCTGGTACGATGTATTAGAGTCTTCTCCAAGTCAAACCAAGCAACTTTCATGAAAGTTATAAGAATCGGCTCGCAACCACCAGAAACCATAATATCAGTCTATAGAACACATCTGAATCCATTTGCATCTAAGTATATGAGATTCCATCTTCATCACCATAGCCATAACTCCTCTCTCTCCTCCATCTCCACTCCATAGCCAGAGTCATCTACTTGTAATCTTGATCTCATCACGATTGTCATCATTGTAAGACTATTTTTAATTTGTCTTAAGAATTTTTAATACAATGTTTATGATTGTTGATCTAATCATGTGTGAGTAGTCCTCACGGAATGAGGGCTGGGACATAGCATCGCAGTAATTATGTGTAATTCTAACACCATGGGATATTGTGTTGTGATTGAATGATCTATCCTTTTGTATTCTTGTCTTTTGTCTCAATCCTAGGATTTGGCAGGTACTCAAGACCCCTAGGATCGATCTAGGTATTAAGGTGTAATGAGTGGTGATCGGCTTCTATGCGTAAAACCCTGTGACAGCAAGGAGAGTACAATAGTTGTTCAGATATCCATTTTGGACTAACGGTACCATCATCGATCATAATATTTTGGTCTGTTTTACTTAATAACTGCACAACCTCGTGCGACGGTGGTGTAGTGGTTGGGAAAAGGTCTATAGTAAGCCTTTTGCTGACAATTACTATAATAGTTATGGACGTATAGCCCACGATCTTTATCAATATTAGATCACAATCCATGAACGAGATGATTAAGTTTATCTTTATCCTAACATATGTGCACAGCTACAGGTGAATCCTTAGCCCTGGCCTATTTCCATCCATTGATATAAAACCACAAAAAGTAAGCGTGAAGGGTTCGGTAAGCAAAAATACTACCGGTTTTCAGGGTCTTGTTTAAAGTAATCTTACACCAAGCGAAGGTTTCCCAAGGATACGATAAACCTATGTCTACTAGGAAAAAAATAAGCTATATTGCAATCCGTAATACGGATCGAAGGTATCATCACCGAACACCTGACACACATGGATAACATGTGCCACACTATCTTCAAAACAACTAAAAACCTTTGTGCCAAAACCAACCTCCGATCGCAACCACCATAACTTTCTCCATATATGTCAGTTTCTGAAGACGAAGCTTCGCGCCTCGTCCAAAAGGGTGTGCACGACCACATCGATTCCGCTCTAGATACCAGTAGAATCATGCGCCAAACTGCGAGTATCTATGAGAGGAAGACCAGAACTCGGCAACAACCCTACCAAGGAGGCAGACTTGGTGGATCGACGATTTTACGCTTGAAGAACAACAGGGCCAAATGCTACCTTTATGTAGGCCGATCAGCAGTCCTCACACTGTTGGCCGACTCTCGGTGATCGAATCGAGTGAATAACCTTCGGCTTGACCACCTAGCACTCCACCTGTGATCTTCTCCGCCATAGGTAACCAAACCCAGGTGCTAGGAATCCATGGTGTTTGGTCACGAGGACGTCGCGGCTACCGCAAGTACGTCTCACCGATCACCGCGTCACTATCGAACCAATGGAAACTGGGAGGACGTGGTTGAGGGAGAAGTGGTGTTCTTGCCGATCGCCCACTATCCCCACAGTACGGGTCACCGCAGCCCCAGGTCACTATCCCACAGATCCTAGGCGAGCCCATGATCCTCCTCCAATCGATAGGATCAGCATGGAGAAGAAGGAGAGGAGTCGACCCAAGGGGATTGCCTCGCCACCTCCATCACCGAAGCCTGCCCAGGATTCGCCGGAGGATCCTCGGGCGGAGGCGATATAGAGGGGCCGGGGGAGGTGAAGGGAAGGCGACAGCGGTGTTAGTGTCGCCTCCCCTCCCCCGTGTCGCCAAAGGAGGGCGACGCGGGGGTCTCGCTGATCATGAATAGAATTTTGGAACTCATAGCAAGACAGGAATCAATGATTGCGGAAGGAGAGGGCAATACGATATATTTCCACGCAAATGCAAGGGTGAGATCAAGAATGAATAAGATTGTCTCCCTGCGCAAGGAAGATGGTAATTATGCATCGGCTCAACATTGATTCCTTTATGAAAGATAAGATAAAAAAAAGGAAGAGAAAAAAGGGAGAAAGATGTGCGGTAATTTTCCAAACCGTAGAAAAAAGAAGTGGCACCAGACACAACTTTAGTAAATTAAGATCATTAGGAAAAAAGAGTGAGGCTTGAATACAAAATTAATATATTTAGATAAAAAAAGACTTATCTATTTCAAATAAAAATCGTAGAAGAGGAAAACTTAAGATCATTGGGAAAAAAATGAAGGATCCCAGTAAAAAGGAAAAAGGTGACGCTTGAATACAAAATTAATATCATTAGAGAAAAAGATTTATTTATTTCAAATTAACATCATAGAAGAGGAATGGCACCACTGCTCCCTTTGATGAAAGAGAAAGTAAAAAAAGCGAAGAGAATTTTTTAAATCATTAGTGAGAGACAGTTATCTATCTGAAATTAACATCATAGGAGAGGAAAAATGAAGATCAATACGAAAAAAGAATAACACTTGGAAAAAAATAATATCATCAGAAAAAAGAGACCGACATCGCATCACACTTCTAACCCCCCACACTCCACAAAGGGGGACCAAGGGTAACAGGCCGCTAGGACAGGCCCAGCCAGAAGTATGTAGCGATTGCTCTTTACCTAGGCAGAGCTGATAACGATGCTCTGCTTCATCGGCGAGTTGCTGTTCAGCGCCGCGCTATTTAAGCAGCTAAACATTGGGTTACGCGGGCGATGTGGGACTAAATAAGTTGCTTCCGGCCGCGCGTGTAGATAAAGTCCGCGAAGGATGCGAGCGTGTTTCAGGTGGCGTGTCCAGCTTTCCGAGATAAAGCCCAAATCCCGTATCGATCCATCGATCGATCAGGCGGTGCGTGCACGCACGGTACATGAGCGCGAGCCCTGAGGCCGCGGATGCCACAAGCGCGGCCCGGCGCACGCGCTCCCTGCTGCGTAGTCTTCCTCTGCCATTCGCGCGAACGCAGGCGACAACTCTGGAGCCATGATGGGGAGAGCTCCGGTGCCAGTCCCAACGCGGGCGGCGGAGTCGGGGGGCGTCGACGCTTGGAGCCGGACAGCCGGTGAGCAGTGACACGGGCACCCGGTGCGGGGTGCCGTCGCCGGCGGACCGATGCGACATGTGGCAAGAGCAAGAGAGCCGGAGAAATTGCCGGAGGCGTGGTAGCCAGTGGTATGGTCACCGGTGCCACCACTCGGCGCGGGGACTACAGGCGGTGTCGCGAGGTGATGTTGTCGGTGGAGGCGTCGCGGCAGCCTGCGGTGCCGTTGCGGCCAAGGTCGGCACCGTGTATTCTTCCTTCTATTGCAGGTGACCTCTCATTTATTTCGCTTTGCTACTTATGTTTCATGTTGTGAATTTTATGTGCCGTCTGATTTTTCTCTATATTGCTATTGCTGTCCAAGCTGCCGACGATGATATGCGGCTAGACGTGACACCTGAGTGTGCGATGTCGAGCCCATGGCAGCCTACTGTCGGCGTCACCAATAACCTCGGAGGGACGAATTCTACCTCCCAATTCGTTCTAGCTTCTCAGATGCACTGTCTCGTTTTTCTTCCCAGCAAGTCGGGAGTACAACCTGCCTCGTATGGTGATATTAGAGCATCTCTATTCCGGGTCCTGAAGGCCCCTCAAAGAGCTATGGGGAGTACCAGCGGCAAAATGGTCGCCGAGTCGGTCCACCAATTTAGTTTTGACGCCAGCGCGTCCCAACTAGTTATCTGACGCATCCAGGACGAACCCAACCCACGGGGCTAGCGGGGGCGCCGGATGAGCGCGTTTGGCAGGAAAGCGGCGGGAAGAACGCGCGCGAACGGTTCGGTCGGCATGGGCCAGCTTTGTAAGCGGCTGCAACTTCGATGGTCCATCTTCCTCCTCGCCTGCCACACCATGATTCATGGCCTGAGCTCCGCCGCGGCCTACGGTGCCGACTAGGTCGTTTTAATAGCGGAAAAGGGGAGGGGATGGGTCCACCGCAGACTCTTCCGCTATTGAATCCCCGTCGCCGATGGAGCATTTTCCAGAAGATGGGTCTGCCATCAACGGCTTCGGGCGGCGGTGCCTACTCATCCATGAGACGCAGGCACTCTTGGACGCCCAGTACCCAGTCCCTCCGGACTTTCGGTTGCCGAGGGGATGGGTGCTCAGCGATGGCGGTCTGCCGTTGCCTTCGGTGCCGGTCGGCATAGCCCGATCCGTGGCTGTCTTCGAGAACTTCTGGTCCGTCCTCACGCCGGAGGAGACTCCTAGTGGCATTCTGACAACCACCATGGGTGGACGATGTTCTTCGAACAGCAGCTCGCGGACCGCATCGCCGCCTACGACGGTTGTCACCCCGCCACAGGAGAACAATAATTGTAGTGGCCAGCGGCGGTGGTGGAGCACCCCAGGGCGCACGCTCGCCTGGGTGCTCGACTACATCACCGGCGAGAACCGCCCACGTCTGCCGATGCCACCGCCACAACCGAATAAGTTCCGCTACGGGCACCACGCTTGTGCTCTGCGCTGAAATCGACCTCCTTCTCTCACTACGGCGCCAGATGTTTAGTCTTTTTTTCTTGTTTGTTTAAATTTTGTGTAATTATGTTTGAACTGCTGTGAAATCGTTGTTAATTTCGTATTTTAACTAATTTTCCAATTAGTTCGAATGTTTGAACTTTTTGTATTGGGGCACAGCTGGGAGCCAGTGCCCCCAAATCTGTGATCTATCTAACGCCCCCATACAGGCCAAAATGGCCGCGCTAGATGCCGTATGGTGGGGACGAGTGGAGATGCTCTTACTACTCTCAAGCATGGGCTCCAGCAGCAGCATCAACGGTAATCCTCAATTGGTGGCCTTTATCTCTAACCTGAATTTTTGGAACCTAGAGACTGCTCGACGAAAGATCTTTACCATACGTCTCTTGGAGATTCGGTTGTCAGACTCACATAAAGATTCACTATTCACTGTTTTCGTAACTTAGTCGTCTCTTATCTGTAACTTACTTATAACTTAGTCATAACTTGCAAAACTAGTATTGCTGCTCCCCCATGTGGGTGGAACCCGCCAACACATGGGAGACCTCTGATTGGCTGGGGGGCACTATTCTAGATGGGTCTAGCGGTCCCCCTTCCCATGTAGTATTTCGCGCCTCATCTATAGTTCCTACTACAAGTTTTGCTTTATCACATGTTCAGGTAAAATAATTAAACATCAAGAACTTGGTTTACTTCCATCCTTCATGTTTTCCTCAAAGATTATTTCACCTTATATGTTTTTGTTTTGTTTTGTTTTGTTAGAGATGGGTATGGGGGTCTCTCCGGAGCAGGGAGACATTTGGTGGTGTGAATACATAGCTGAAAAAGGGTTTCCTTTTCTCTCAAGATGAGATTAAGTACAACAACAAACAATTTTTCTTTGATAGCGCTGTAATTATAGTCACTTTTTGTTCCAACTCTCTTATCTCCTCGCATAACTGAACATGAGATTATAATCCCTTAGTCATAAAATAAGTGACTTAGTATTGATTAGATATACAGACAACTAAAGCATGTCTAGATTCAAGTGTATCTAGACAAAATTACATCACTTATTTTGTGACGGAGGGAGTACCAAAAATAACAAGACACTAGCATTCACCAAATAAGAAGGTTAAGTTTTCCTCCATTTTGCTAGAGATATTGTTTGTGAAATTTGGTGTATGATGCAATGGTTGGCATCCAGGCACCATCGCTACAGTGTTATTTCTCAGGGGCCATTGAAGATTTGATGGATCAATAGATTGCATGCGATTCAGTTGATGTTATTTTCTTTGTTTAGTTCTGAAGAAGAGTACATCAATCATCTAGAGGGTCGTCCCGAGTCGCTTCCCTCCAGTGTGACTTCGGAGGCGACAACCCCAAACCCTAAAGCTCCTCTCCCTATCTCGGTGCTCCTGGCCGCTGCTGCCGCCGGGCATCGACGGTAGTGTCAACGCCCACCCCGTTGGAATTGACGAAGGGCTAGAGAGGTGTGCTCGGCTACGACGCATGGGAGGTGGTGCAGCATTGATGGAGGGCACATGGAGGTGCGGCCAGGCGGCTGGTGCCTGAGGTCCAGCGGAGCAGCGATAAGGAGGTGGCGATGCGTGGCCGGGATGGCCGCCAGTAACCACTGGGTGCAGTCTGCGGCGCGCGATCTGGGGCTCTATTGGTTCTCGACCTGGACCTCATGGGCCCAAATCTGGACTGGCGGTGCCCATGTCGGGCTTTTGGTGTGGGGGTCACTCAATCCTCAACCAATTATTCCTGCTCCTACCTTGTCTGTTTCTTTTGTTGTGGATGCTGATTGGCGGTGTGGGGCCTGCGGGTCTTGAGAATAGTGGAGGTGGTCCTAGGGTTTCTCTTGTGCCAAGATGAAGATTTGCTGGATGCAGGGCGTCGTTGATCTAGGAGGAGTGGCAAGTTTCAGAAGGCTCCCCCGATGAACTCCCATGGGCGCATATGCCTGGAGTTTGCTGGATCGGAAGGAATTTGGTCGGGCGTACCTATGTTTTTGCTGGCCTTTTGGTTTCAGAAGGAGCGTGTCGAAGCTTTGCTACCTGTTACCATCGTATGTCATGTCTTTGATGATCCATGGTGAAGTCAGAAGCGGAGAATGTCATGAAGATAGGGACATGAGAGCTAGCTATGGTGGTTTGAGTCTTTGTGACGATGAGTATCTCGCTTGGTGATTTGTGACTCGCAGCAACGTCTGTTAGAGGAGGGACAACAGATGACAAGTTCGCAGTCTTACCTTGCCAGGTGAAAACCCAATGTCTGGTCTTCATTGATTGTACCCGACAATGGTTTTGCAGAAGGCATTGTTTTGCGAGCGAGGACTTTCTCTAGGGTGAAAATCTAGGATCTTTGGTCGGACAATGACAGCGCGTGTGCACTGTTTCCTTCTTGGAGACGTCGCTTTTAATAGGGTTAAACTTTTGGTGTTGTTTTGGTGGTGCCCACCTGGGAGGCAAGGTGCCCGAGTGTATAGGTAAGCTTCTACCTTTTTTTACTCAACGTTTTTATTTATTTTCTGCTAGTTTCATTTTCTTTTTTATTACTTTACTTTTTAGTTTCTTTTTTTAGGTTTGAAATTGTTCAAATATAAAAATGTTTAAGATTTAGAAGAATTTGTACATAAAAATATTCATATTCGAAAAAAGTTCAGATTTTAAAAATATTTAATTTTCAATATATATATAATTTTATTAAAATTTGAAAACTGCTCATATTTGAAAATAAATCACATTAAAAATATTCAAATTTCAAAATATATATGAAAAAACTTAAAAAATATCTGTATCCATATTTAAAAAATGTAGACTCGGAAAACGCAAAAAAAGAAACATCAGAAAAAGGAAATGAAAAAACGAAAAAGTAAAGAAAAGAAAAAGGCCAGCGCGGGCCGGTCCAACGCACCGCATTGGTCGGTGTATAGGGACGCCTCATCAACACGCTTGGTGCCGATTCCGAAGACGGAACGGGTACGACGGGGAGGCTGGGCCGAAACGAGGACGGGAGCTCGGTCGGATCCGGCGAAGTCGACCGCAGCCCTCGATCACAGGTGAGCAAACGCGGCGAGTTGTCTTCTGCACCTTTGTTAATACCGCCGCCTCCTGCTCACCCTCGTTCACGCTGTTGCAGCATTCACGCACCTGTGTCTGAAGCTGAAACAAGGTTCATTGGATTCGCAGGAGGGGGTTCCTAATGCAGCCGGAGCGGAGGACACGGGGAGCCGGCACGGCCCTCCTAACAGGTACGGTGAGCAAGCCTCTTCGTCGATTCGGCTGTTCGGGGATGATTCCGACGCGCGATCTCTCCTCTTTCTTGTGCGCTGATCTGGTCTGAGAATCGCTGCTAATCTGCGTTTATTTATGATGAAGCAGCAGAGGAGAGGTTGGCGAACTTGCTGCGGAAAACCTCCCCAACTACTCCTTCGATGAAGTTCGGTTTAAAAATTGAACATACTTCCACTTTTTTATATCCTTCACGAGTACTCCCTCCGTTTCAAAATATAAGATGTTTTATCTTTGTGAAAAAAGTGTATCTAGACATTTTTTAGTGTGTAAGTTCATCTAGGTTTGAAGTGAACCATACACTAAAAGTGGTCTAGATACACTCCTTTCACAACTCTAAAACATCTTATGAAGTAAACCTACATACTAAAAGTGGTCTAGATACACTCCTTTCACAACTCTAAAACATCTTATATTTTAAAACGAAGGGAGTATATATCTTCAGAACTTCAACACTTCAACTAATGATCACGTGTTCTCTTCCCACTCATGCAGGTTTGACACAAGGTTGGAGACATGGGATGATCCCACTCCTAGGGAATCAGAATTTACTGTGGATGATCTTCGTGAGGCTTTCATTAAGGCTGCCAAGCGCAGTTCCAACCTTATGGCTGTTAGGAAGTCGTCGCTTACGCTTAGTGAGGAGCAGCTTAGGCAAAGAGAAGAGCAGGATCGCAAGTTCTGGATGGTAGCACTGGGAGTATATACCAAGGCATACAACATGCAGGTCATACCCATACCAATCGATAATTACTCTTCTGGTTATTCTTCCATGACAATACTTGCTGCTGTGTTAGTTAATATTGCTAATTCTATTCTGTTTTTTAAATGGACTTGTAGTTCACTACTCCCTCTGTCCGATAATATAAGATTTTATTACAGCCAAGAGTACTTGTCTAAACAAACTCACAGTAGTTAGCTATTGTACGAAATCTTTACTGCTGTATTAATTAATTGTTACTATTATTCAGTTTTCAGAATGGACATGTGGCTTAATAGGTTGATCCACCCACAATACTGGCTGTTTTTTATTCTTTTATAGGTTAGACTACTGATTTAGCTCATTATTGAAGCTAGCTGCATGATTGAAATGCAATTTACTATTTATTTGAAGTGGAGATGTTCTATTTTTTTTTTTTGACAATTTGACATACATCTATATTATATTGCAGCCTACTGAACTTGAATTTGTGGAAGTGAAAGAAAGAAACCTTATTGATGAAAGCGGGGCAGGATATTTGCATTTCAACTTTTTAGTGAAAGGACTAGATGGTAAAAACACAATGTATTTTGCTGAGGTGCATTATGATCTCGAAGATGAGGATGATGTTTTTCTTTGCACGCCTTTGGGGGAGGATGACTTGAAGCCATCAGAAAAGAATGACCAAGGTATATATCTTCATTTGTTATGCTAATACACTGGAGCTCTCACTCTGATTGTCATTTTTTCATATTATTTTATATTTGTGTTGTCCATTAACTCACTTTTCATTCTTTTTAAGCTCTCTGTAAAGCGTGTCAACATGAGGCTAAAGATCTTATACATCCCAATTGTGGTAGCTTTCTAGGTGGGCACAGGAGAATTTGTTCGCTGCTGCGGTGGGACAGCAGTGATGACGATGATGATTACGAAATCATTTAGCAGAAAGTTTGTGTTATTCAGTTGTGTTAAGAGGAGAGGTGTTAATTTACGTGCATATAAGGAAGAATGTAGCAAAGTGAGATGATCTGTAAAAGGAAAGACTTATTGTGTGATGCGGTTTCTTCTTCTTTTGTACTCGGAATCTTACTCTCCGTAGTGCAATTTAATGTATAGTAGGAAGTCCGTGTCTTCAGTTCTTATGTTCGTCTCAATTTATTTTCCATGAGTGCTAGAAAAGTACTCCTAGCAAATGTCGAAAGCAGATGTACAACGCAGAACCTGCAGCACAAACATGTGGTTCTAGCAATGCACATGCTCTCTGGCATTATACATACATAATGGATATACAATCCTGTGGTTATGACATGAGTTCAGACGAATCGTGTCAAGACCGAACAAATTCTCACACTCCGAAGAAATCATTCGTAAAAGCTTCTCACAAGCAAGCTAAGGAGCTCTCCCAATATTATGCCTATATTACCGTGGAACATAACAACTATAACTGGACTCACTTCTCTGATGTAATTCTGTAGGTATAGAGATCTATTAAGCTTAGACTGAAGATACCACAAATTTAATGCAACTGCTAGACTAACTACATCCATGTGCAACCTCCAGGTGGGATATTGCCTCCGATGCACACGCCATGAAGATTTGCTCCGATGTTCCTATACTCGCAATTGCGACTCAGAAGTCTGACAAGCTATGACTACCACACAAATCAAAGCTAGCTATTCACACACATTGGCTGATCGTACGTCTTGATCTGGAGAAATAGACAGCAAGATCAGTGGTAAGCATATAAATAAATATCCAGTCAAAGTTATCACTAGACGAAGTGAACATTAAAACTTTGTTGTTGGTAATAAACCTGAATGATCAGACGATGTTATTGCCAGATTCCGGATGCTGCCCTTGTTGCTGCCTATCACCATTGTTTTCAACAGCAGCGTTATTCCCAGATTCTGGATGCTGACCTTCGTTCACAGGCTGAGGCTGAGCCACCCGTTGGTTCCTCCTCCTAGACCTCCACCTCAAGTACTCTACTAGCAGTGAGTTTGTACTAATAGCAATTCCGAACCCAGTGAACGAGGAGAGTAGGACCGCAAGGACTGGATTCACTCTTAACTGCAAGTTTTGTGATACATTTAGAGGTGTAATAAACACATTCGTCAGACGTAATTAAGAACAGGTTTCATACCACATTGTAAAAGACATGAGCAAACAGGATCACAATAGCAAACTGGAAGGAAGCATAGGCCCATAGGTAGCTTTTGGTTACTGCATGAACAAATAAGAATCACATTAGAATGTTAACATAAAGTCCACTAAATACCAGATTAATAGCCCTGGGCAAATTGGCACAACAGTTTTACTGCAGAAATACTGGAATCAAATGGAGTACCACCATCGTTTTCCATTATCCATTTTCACTCATTACGCAAGTCTTAACAAATTCAATGTTGACCTGAAGCTAGAAACACGTAGCAGCTAGCTAAAAGAATTTGGGTCTACCTCGGCATAGGAAACACTGAAAAACCTGTTTACTATATCAACAAAATGTTATTTAAACAAGCCGAGCTTTGTAAGGTTTTGGGTCTGCTTTTCCTCATTAACTTCAATCACTCTCTTCTTCATAATGATATTTGATGAAACCTTCTGTCCTCTTGAGGAGGTTCGTAAAAAAAAATCTATTTCCTGACGTTGTATTTTTTCTTCTAAATAGCAAAAAAGACAAATATTGAGTATACATACTTACCCATAGTGGATGCTATCATGGAAGAGAGGAGGCCCAACACGCACGAGAAAGGCAACGAAATTGCTAGTGCACGTGACTGCAATTCAGTAACCTGTTCCAGTGTAAGAATAAATGACATTTAGATGGATTCCACAAATCTGAAAGAAGAGGTGGAGTTGCATTTGAATGAACTAGTAAAGAAAGAAGCAAGGGAACACAGACCAGAAGTTGCTCCAAGAAACAGAAGTACGCAAGCATGCTAACCATCACTAAAATTGGAATGTCCTGCCAAAACCTGCTACAGATTCAAGTGTCAGATTTTGCCAAACATGCAAAATCACCGATCAGTATTTATTGTGTTAAATGTTTTCTAACTTCTAAGAGTGAACAAAGCACATGAAAAGAATGGTAAATGCATTTAAAAATAAGTTTCCCTTTGGCTGATTCGCAAAGCTGGGCATAGGAAGAACAGTATACTTGCCTCATAGCAATAAACATAAAATATCTGTGAGTCAATATATTGTCTTAACTTTGCAAGTATCCTTACCTGTATTGTTGAGACGCTCTTTGCTGAGCACCATTTACTAGTCGCCTGTTAACAGTTTGAGTTGGTATTCTCAACAAAGTCACAGGCAGATTCTGAACTTCTTGTCTGCAAACATCACATATCTTGTTTCCCTTGATGCTAAACCATTTGACAGCACAATCTTGGTGTGCCAGGGCAAGTTCTCCTTTGCAGCTGCACTCCATTTTAAGTGTTTCCCCTCCTTCGCTGAGTTCAACAAAACAAATTCTGCAGACTGCTTCTTCTTCGGGAATATCTTCACCTTCATCTCCAGGAGCTGACAAAGGATGCACTTGAATGAACATATGCTGGTTTTCGAAGTAAATGATCTATGGAAATGTCAGACTAAATATTATAAAATAGTACATACCGTCTGCCGTTTCTTCAGTGACATCATTTGATGCAACTGTATCAGCTGGAACAGGCCGTGGAGTTATTGGAATCACACGGATGACACCTAATGAATCTGCTCTCCTTAAACTCCTATTTTTGCGATTTCCTGGTACTGAAAGTGACCGTCTAATTTGTGCTTGAACTTCTGGTTGCTACCAACATCATGAAACACATTTAAACAATAAGTTAGCACCTTAGGAAAACTGCAAAAGTGTGAGGTCTCATTTCCATCTGGCCCATGTAGGTACTGGGGAGGATACAAAGAGTACATTTATATACTTACTGTTGTAGTTGGCTGGTTATCTATCTGAATTCCCGGAGGAGAAGCTTTATCTGAAGTTCCTACAGGTGTAACAGGCAAAGAATAGGTGCGTTTTGCCGACAACGAGTTAATGACCTTTCTGAAAGAAAAAGATCTTGGAGTTGGATTATCCTGCGACCCTTCTGATCCTGTCCCGGGAATTAGAAGGATCGTCCGATCACCTTCCTGTGCTGAATTCCTTAGCCTGAAACTCTGCTGGGGAATGGTGTTCTTGATCGATGATTTCGGCCTAGCTGAATTAGGCCTTGGCGGCAACCCAGCTCTTGTCGAACTGGGGCTGGCGGATATGTTAATTCTCGTCGAAGTAGGTATTTGGTTATCTAGCGTCCTAAGTGGTATTTGCAAAGAAAGGTTTGGCCTTCGTGAATTAATCCCCTGTGCACTTTGGGCATTGTCATCCTGGTTCAGTACCTGCATGGTCAAGCAAACAGTACTTTCAACAACCTATGTTCAGTAAAACTTAATCGAGCTAGTAAAAGTAATGGAGTAGGAATAAGAGAAGGGTAGCAATCTTTCCATGTAAGATGCATCCCATACACGTCATCAAGTTCATCTTAGTTTCTAGACACATGGAGTAGCACAATCAGATGTACTCCCTGAGTGCAGCCGTATGCACCCTCCTATTGCGCAAAGTCTAATAAAGCTCTGAATTGACACACACTGAGAAGGAACAAGAATCTGAGGAGTGCCACAGCAGCATCACCATGACTCAAGAGTCCATGAGGAGATTGGCTTGTAGTAAATGCCTAGCTGACTGGTCATATCGTTGCCAATGCATGTAAAGACAAATGATGCTGGTCTTCCATTCATTTGGCAAGTAGGCAAACAATGCATCCAACTAGCTATGAAAAGCAATCACGCTAGTAGCTACATGGGCACATACAGCAAGACATTTCATGCTTTCAGAACTGTAAATTGTTGTGAAAAAAGGCCAGGAAACCCCATACTAGAAGAAGGTACTACTACTACAATTCTAGCTCGTGTGCGAGGACAGTGACAGATACGGAAACCAAGGTAGGCAGGAATGAACAGTTTATCACAACTGAGGAAAGCCGCCCTAGTAGCGAAAAAAATCAAGAAAAAGTGGGTCTCCCTGGTAATTCAATCAAGTTGCCTAAAATTCAGAAACGCACAAAGATTCGCCGAGCTGAACCGCGGTTCACTAGCAGAGCTCGAGTAGGATAACACAATTAAGCGCCGAGTCTAACTGGAGCAAGCGGAAACACTTAGCGGACAGAGAATCGGCCCGCCGACCCAGCACAGCACGGAGGCGAGCAATCAGCAGAGCGCCACCAAAAATTACGCAGAAGAAAGTAACAGGAATACTCGGGTGGGCAAAGAACATGGGATGGGATGGGATGGGATGGGGTCTCACCGGTCGATCGCCGGAGGCCGGCGGCGGTCCCGCGGCGCCGTCCATGGGATGGGATGGGCGGGCGGTTCGATGCTTTGGAGGACAGCGGGAACTGGGCGCGAGGATTCGGGGAAAGGGAGGAAGGGAGGGAGAAAGAGAGAGGCCGGCAGGTGGAGTGCTGGACCGCTGGTGTTGGCGTTGCGCCGTTGGGCAGCACTCCAAAGGGGAAGTCTGGCCGGAAAATTGGTTGGCACTTTTGTTAATGGTCTTTTATCTCTTCGGCCCCTGCGTTTCCTACTTATCTCTGTGTTGATCTCTTCGTGAAGGGCATACATAATTGAGACGCTCCTCCCAAGTGTCAGCAAGTGGTAGATACATTATTCCTTTTGAAAAAAGAGAGTAAAAACCCCAGCCTCCCTCGAGTGGTAGATCCATACTACTATGTTTTCTTTCTATCTAAAGACAAAGAATGTAAGTATAGATACACACTCACACGATGCCTGCTGAAGTTTAGAGCGTGGAACTTCTAAACCGGCAAAAACAAAACAATACTACCATATTATACTCTAATATGCTCTGAGTGAAGCGATATACTATACCATGCCGAATGTACACTTCTCTTAGGAATATAGTACTAGTATATTGCTATAGTATTATCACTATCATACATTTGTATATATTCTCCGCCAGCACACTAGGCCCTAGTGAGTAGTGATAGTCAAGCATGCTGGCTGAATGGATTCCCTCCCAG
The DNA here is from genome assembly GCA_023614405.1 of Avena insularis. Classification (NCBI taxonomy): domain Eukaryota; kingdom Viridiplantae; phylum Streptophyta; class Magnoliopsida; order Poales; family Poaceae; genus Avena; species Avena insularis. The sequence continues at coordinate 22,481,801 of CM042694.1, read as the reverse complement.
TTGGTGACCAGTGCCTTTTGAATGGTTCCTACCTCTATGGCTTGAGCTTATCATTTTATCAGTAGTCCCTTCGTTTCAAACTATAAGATGTTTTAGCTTTTGTAAAAAAATTGTATCTAGACCTTCTTTTTAGTATGTAGATTCATATAGTTTAAAATAAATCTACACACTAAAAATGGTCCAGATACACTTCTTTCATAGAACTAAAACACCTTATATTTTAAAACGGAGGAGAGAATAGTAGGAGTATATAAAAACCCAGAGCCACCAGGCTAATAAAAAAAAGATGAGGGAACCTAAAGGCTGCAAAATGAAATTGCCTTTCTTTTCCCTTCCTTTTGCCGAAAACGACCCTCGTACCCGCGCACGTAGAAAAGAAAGCGAGCTGTGCGAGCGAAACGAAGAGGAAAAGGTGGTTTTCCACGTCCGCGCGCGGCCACGGGCGCCGGAGAAAATCCGGGACGAGCTCCGGAACTTTGGAACGGGCTGAACGAGAGACCTGCCTGCGCTGCACCGCGTCCGTGCGCCGTTCTCACATGACGTGATCGCCGGAGTGGGATCGTTCGCGCTGGACCGCGCTCACGGAGCGGCCGCGCGGTGGAGGTAGGCGCGCGTCGCGTCAGTTGCGCCTGCGTCTGAAACGCACGGGGCGAGGAGACGACGAGAGGCGAGCGAGGGTTTCAAAATCGGCGGCGCTTTTTCGTACGTATCCCCGTGCTTGCATGATTCGAAAATCCCGAGCGATCGACGATAGGTACTAGTATGTCTTGTCTGACGATGTATACAAGATGGATTCTACGTACACATCGTTAAATGGCGCTGGAAATTGACAGGAACCAACGAGAAACTGTAAGAACCCCATCCGAATCATTTGTCCGTACATATGTTTCGTTAGACGGATTTACTTCCTCCGATTCAAATTAATTGACTTCAATATGTCTAGATTCGGATATATCTAGACATGTTTTAGTGCTAGATACATTCGAATCTAGACAAATCCAAGTCAATTAATTTGAATCGGAGGGAGTATTTTTTTGGATATTAATTCGTCGACGAATCAGTTCAACGGGGTAGGAACTAAACTAAGACGCGATCGACGCAGCTAGCTAGAGACGGGGCGTCGACATCGATCGATCGATATGGACAGGTCCGTTTCCTACTGCTATATATCGACCGCTTTGAATTCTGACGCTGCAGATCGCGCACTACTCGGGAAGATCGATCGATCGAGCATGTCACGTACGTGCTGACGCGCATGGTCGGACTACTACTAGACTTCACTTAATTAATTGATCTGGAGTCAAGAGTCGCCATGCTCGGGAGGGAGTGGTCGACTGATACATCGGCGTTTTATGGAACCTGACGCCGGATCGAGCATTTGCTTCATCGTCGTGCCATCCATGTGGCACCATCCCATCGGTCGGCACAAGTGTACATGTCTTAGCGGCTAAACAATCTGTTAATAGTATATATGTGCACGGTTGGCAACGGCAGTGGATGTTAGTAGAACTAGCAGGCCAGCGGCGATTAATTAAGTATCGTGTTTGGTCAGGCAATGGCACACTTTTGTTGGTAAACACTCGATGCTTCCTGCCTAGTTCGCGGGGTTGGAAAGCAAGCAAGCTAGCTAGTAGCATCGATGTGGATACTGCATGAGACGTAGACAGCGTTAGGAATTCAAGGGCTCAGTGAATGGTGATGGTGATGATGAAGATGAGACGATGAGGGTATACAGTTAGAGGCTCTGAATTCCATTTCGTCGTTCCCTGACAGTGATCGATACGTCACCTTACTACCGAATACGTAGGACCAGCTGCGGGAAACACGTCACGGAATTCTTCCTTTTTCCAAGCGAGCACCGGCCATGTCTGATAATCCATGGACTATGTTTCCATTCGGATCACGGTGAAGTTGCTTCCATCGCTCATGGATGGCCACCCACCTCTCAATGCAGCAACACCCTCCTGATCACGTGGACCGTGCCATGGGGCTGCGGAAAGGCACCGCACCCTGGCAGCTGAGGACCCCTAAAGGCTTGATGAATCATCTGACTGGCCTCTAGTGGGTTTTGTAGGGTTGTCACTTTGCAAATACATCCGCTGCGTCAAATTGAGACTATAGGATAGTGGTTGCTGCTGTCGAGTGAGACAATCGATAGAGGAGAATGTGAAGAAAACATGTTGTACATTAAAAGACTATTCTACTCTTGCTTAAATCAACGATTGATTCTAATACTGCCAAACTTGGGCCTGTGGCTAACTCAACTCGCATGACTAGTGGTAACTAAATTCTCGATCCATCCCAAGCCTAGTTATGTACCCCCTGTAGGCCACCAATTTGGGGCATACTGCTATGCACGGTGTTTGTTCGACCTAAATATACCAAAGTGTTCTCAAGGAGGCTAACTTATATATCATTCCAATTTAAGTTGGAAGTGTTTAATACGTAGGAAATGGTGACCGCCTTCAAACTCATTGAGATAGAGTAAATTGGACCCGTCCTTTCAACCACACTTGGGTGTGATGCTCAACTCAAAGCCATATATAGCTTTGAGATGACGTTAAATTTGAAAATACAATTCACACAAACCTGTATTGTAGGATGATGTGTGGACAAAGATAAGATATGTAACTAGATGGATACAATTGCCTTTTTTCACACCATTGTTGAATACCCTCAAGTAGTATAGTGTGTATCAAATCATCTACCAACTTCTCACATATCCAGTATATGATTAAAGAATACATGGTTGTGAAGCATGCATGATAAGCTGCACAACCCCGAAGTAGCAACCCCATGCATTTCGAGAGATAGAGTAGTCGTAACAAATTCGGTACAATACATCTCAAAATCCAATCTTTGTTTATCACAGTTGTTTAATATATAAGAGAGTGGAGATATGGTGCACATGGACACCGGTTATCCCTCTTTTAAAGAAATCAAAAATCAAATTTCGGCGTTTCAAAAATTCTGAAAATAAATTTAGGATGTAGCAAGAGATGTATACCACAAACGTGTAAACTATCAATTGAAAATAATGTGTATTTTGAGCTACACATAAACGACAAGACCGAATCTAAGTATCATATTTTCATATCTTAAAAAACAGCCGACTTTATCATTTTCATATAGCCCATAATAATGAGAATTTCACACATCGTCTTTGAGCAGGAACATGCAAGCTTTTGTTGGTAAAAACATGATACTTCCTAGCTAGTTCCTGTTGTTGGAAAGCAAGCAAGCTAGCACCGATGTGGATCATGAGACGTAGACTAGTTAGAAATTTAAGGGCTTGAAGAATGATGATGATGATGAAAATAGGAGTGTATAGTTGGGAATTGGGTGGCAAAAATTTCATTTCTGTCGTAGCTGACAGTGATCGATGCGCCACGTGTTTGTCAAATGCAAAGTACCGGGAAAGCGTCATGAATTCTTCATTTTCACAAGCAAGAAGGGTGTAGTTATCATGATCAGTGAGGCGATGAAGCTTTAGGACGGGCCATGGGTGCTTAGTTTTTGGCTTCGGTTCATGATACCGAGAAAACCTTTGTCGCCAACGCCTTGCAACACTGTATCCCATTTCCGTAGCTATGAATGTACGAGCTTGGATGTGATAGGTAAGTTCCATGACAAAGACAGTGTAAGCTCCGAGGTCCACAGAGCAATCTCGAGTCACTTGGCCACTACATCCCATATGGGCTTTGTTTCCGAGGACATAATTTGTACCTCTGCCTGCCACGAAGACAATATATAGCTGGTTCTCAACAAGCGGCATTCGGTAAACCTTTGTTTCGTACGCAATGCCCTATGCTCCAAGGATGTGGAAGTGGGATAATCAAATCCGGATTTATTAAGAAGTAAAAAGAGAGTTTAGAGTCTAAAATGAAAAGCAATGCGATGTATCCCCCTTATTTCACTTGTCCCACTTCCACATCCCCTACTATGCTTCGAGTGAAGGAATATAATAGTGTGCAATGTGTACACTATTCTTAAGTACAGAATGTGCACTTTATATTTCTATTTTTTATATCCACGGGCACACTAGGCCCTAGTGAGTACTGAGTAGTGATATTCAAGAATGCCACATTGACACTCGGTTGGTAAAGCAAGCAAAGCACGCTGACTGGTTCCTCATTTCTTCTCCCAAGCTGAGCAAACTTACAAACATAAGGACGGCCATGATCGGAGTACTGAGTAGTGATGAAAATTCAGCGCCACTAGACTAACAAATGGTAAAACCGTTCACCAATTGCCAAAAGACCCTTGTACCCGCCCCATAGAAATCGTGTAGGAGGGAAGAAGGGGAGCAAACTTGCAAAAGGTGCCTCTCGCTGTCAGCGGCCGGCGTTAATTATACAGTTCCATCCGTTTGAATCATTACAAAGCCGATGTTAGTTAACCTTCTCTCAACCTTAAGCTTGACCTTAACTATCTTGGCTAATGGCCAGCTTGACCTTATATCATCCCTACTTGAGTTGGACTTGGACATGTCTTTAATATGTAGATAGACATTGGGGGTCGCCTTCAAAATCATTGGGATAGAGTAAATTGGATCGGTCCTTACACTTGGGTGTGATGCAATCGCGGCTCAAATTGTATAATTTTGTTCGATCGCCACTAGCATAGACGCCGGTCCTCCTCGCCCGAGGCGGCGCCGCCGCCTGATACATTGCAAATGTATCTATAATTTTTGATGTTCCATGCTTGGTTTTATCCACTTTCTTGTGTTTTGTTCCAACTTTGGAGTACTTTTCATATGATTTCTTGGACTAATCTATTAACAAGAGCCACAGTGCCAGCTGCCTGTTTTCTGCTGTTTTTGGTTCCAGGAAAGTCAGAAAATGAATATTCTCGGAATTGGACGGGACAAAAGCCAGAGTGCCTATTTTTCCGGAAGGGATCAAGTGCCAGAATACGAAATGGAGAGGGGCCAGGGGCCGGCCACACCACCTGGCCGCGCGGCCAGTCCTGGACCATGCCAGGGGTGGTGTGGTGGCTCCCGACACCCCCTCGGCCTCTCCTTCCGCCTATATATTGCCCTCGGGACGAAAACCCTAAGTACCCGATCAAAGATCCACGAAAGAGTCTGTAGCCGCTGTCATCTTCATCCCTAGATCGGGAGGGATCTGAAGCTCTTCCCGGCACCCTGCCGGAGAGGGGAATTCACCCTAGAGGCCTTCTTCATCACCATGCAAGCCTCCGGTGTGATGCGTGAGTAGTTCATCCTTGGACTACGGATCCATGTAGTAGCTAGATGGCTGGTTTCTCCTCCTTTGTGCTTTCATGTTTAGATCTTGTGAGCTCCGTTCATGATCAAGATCATCTATTTGTAATTCATACATGTTGTGTTTGCGGGGATCCGATGGATATTGAGATGCTATTTCAGATTGATTATTGATTCTATCATGTCTTTGTTATTTGAGATCTTGCATGCTTTCCGTTGTTAGTAGCTATCTTGGCCAAGTAGATGCCAGCAACTCCAAGAGTTAGTATTTATGCTCGATAGTGGGTTCATGCCTCTAGTAATCTGGGGAAGTGACAGAAATCTCTAAGGTACTAGATATGCTGTTGCTACTAGGGAGAAAACAACAATCCTTTGTTCATAGAACAATCATATTGTTTACTTTACACGCAGTTCGTAAAGCAATAATCTGTTGCTTGCAACTTAATACTGGAGGGGGTTCGGATGATAACCAGAAGGTGGATTATTAGTCATAGATGTAGTTGGATGGCGGTCTATGTATTATGTTGTAATGCCCAATCAAGTCTCAAAGGAGTCAAGATGATCAGTATATGCATGTATTGCTTTCTCGGTGTTTGTCAATTGCCCCGCTGTAATTTGTTCACCCAGCATGTTATCTATCTAAGAAGAGCCACCTCTAGTGAACTATGGATCCCGGTCCTTGTCTTTTACATACAATCTACAATCTTTTACTGCTTTGTGTTTACTTTTTGCAAACTTTTATTTCTTTCCATTCGATACGTTTAATCCTTTGTTTTCCGCAAAACATGGTGAGATTGACAACCTCATCGCAAGTTGGGGACAAAGTTCTGTGGTTGTGTTGTGCAGGTCTCCACGTTGCTACTAGCACCGGTAGTGCGCCCTGCCAAAGCTCAGCTAGTAACACCTTTGGGGTGTTTCCTTGCTCCTACTGGTTCGATTAAACCTTGGTTTCATAACTGAGGAAAAACTTACTGCTGTGCTCATCGTACCTTCCTCTTGGGGTTCCCAACGAGCTCTACGTTGAAAGTCGAGCGCATCAAGATTTTATGGCGCCGTTGCCAGGGAGTCAAGGACATCTTCACAAGGGGAGTCCCTCATAACCAATATCTTTACTTTGTTGTTTTTGTTTTGCTTAGTTTATTTTTGCTTTGGTTGCTTGTTTTGTTCTTCAAAAAACACAAAAAAAATTAGTTTTACTTGTTTGCTTTCTTATTTGAAAACCCAAAAAAAAATTTAAGTCTCCTTTAGTTGTCACCCATTCCTTAGCTCACCATGTTGATCTCTACTTTCACCTTTAAAGACCTTTCAATTGGTAGTGGTTCTATAATTGGGAAAGATAATATTGAAGAATTCTTTAATCATGTTAGCAAACATGAAGATACCGAGGATAGATCCCTTGTAGAACTTGCTCCAAATTTTGAGGTTGCTGCAGCTTCGTTAATTCACATGCTAGAAGCTAGGTTTGTTAACCTCAACCCCTTAATGCAAGTAATGTTTCTTAAGCTTAAAGAAATTGAGGACCCTGAAAAGAGGGATTTTATTCTAGAAACTTTGTTTAAGGAGTTTTATGATGTTGCCAAGGAAGCTAGAAAAGTTTTTGAATGTTTCAATATGCTAGGCTCATGTGTAGATGTTATTGGTACACGAGAAAAGATGAACAAAACCAAACCTAATGGGGAGGAACCTAAGATACCAATACCCTTTAAACTAGTAGTAATACACGATGCTATAGAAAAGAATCTTGATTGGATTGTTCCTGTAAACCCTTTTGATGAGAATAGTGAACCCAAGAGCATTGAGAAAGGATCCTATAGAACTTACTTGGATGATATACCTTGCCTTGTTGAAAATATTTCTGGTATTGGTCTTAATGCTTCTTCATTTGAGAACACTTGAATCTTTCTTTGCTTCTTATGCTTAACTTAAAGGCGTTAAAGAAAAGTACTTGTTGGGAGATAACCCAAGAGTTTTAGTTGAGTCTTGTAAGTTATTACCTCTGTAATAACCGCTCCTTATCCTTTTTATTTGCTTTTTGTGCCAAGACTAACCTCTAATGAGAGTGAAGTAATGATTGAGAAAGTTGCTGTCCCGAAACAGATTCTTGTGCTTCACCGTAAACATTCCTGAGAGAGCTCTATATGTCGGAATGAGCTGTAATTTTTTGTGCTTCTTACCCAGGTTGGTATCTAACTTTTGTTAGTTTAACACTTTTTGATTTGAGAAACAGAAGGTCTTCGAAAAAATTCGTCTTTACCTGCTGGTCTGTTTTGACAGATTTCTGCCATTTTCTGCATTTGCTTCTTGTTAGTTCCTTCTTGAGTTCCTTTGGGGAATTGGGCTTTTTGAGGGAAGTTCTACAATAGCTAGTGTTATAATGGAAGTTTATTTGGTGTTAGAACTGAACCTTGAGACTTATTTATCTTAAGTGCACTAATATTGCTAATGAGATTGTGTGAAGGAAAAATTTCAGGTGTATGGAAGGAATGAGTAATGAGATGAAGGAAGGACTAAAGCTCAAGCTTGGGGATGCCACGCGTGTCATCCCAAGAAATATCCAAGAAGTACAAGCGTCAAATCTTGGGGATGCCCAAGGCATCCCCCTCTTCATCAATAAAAATCTCAGGTTTCTTCCAAACGCTTCATTTTTATTGTTTTATGCACAGTTGTGTTTTTCTTGGAGCGTCTTCCTTTTTGTTTTCGTTTTGGTTTTTAGTTTGCTTGGTTTGCTTAGTTTTATGAATAAGTTGGTTGGACCCCCTCTTTCATACATTGGTTTGCAATTAGTTTGGTTTGGTTTAGAAAAGAGTAGGAAAGTTCATACTTATGTGGTACAAAGAGCTTGTTTTTGACTGTGGCCTATGCTTTGTCATGCCATGCTTGATATTGTTTTGGCTTTATGCTTAGTATTCTTTGCTGTAGCATGACTTGCTATAAACAATTGAGATTGCTTAATGTCCCTTGGATGAATCATGCGTTGTTTTAGCATATTAAAGCATAGTATAGTGATATTCTCCTTTGATGCTTTATTTGGGTTGACTTGGCACATGCTCACACCATGTTATGACTGTCACAAGTCACCATAGCCTTTATGATCCTTTAGTTTTCAACTTGTAGTATCACTTTATGCTTTGATCAATGATGTTTTGTCGCTCTGCATGATTATGGCCATTATTGCTCTCTTAGTTTGTCGCTCCCAGTCTTTTGCTAGCCTCCACAACCAAGTATGAGTTCCACTCATGCATCAAACTCCCTAAACCAAGTTATTCCAAAGAGTCCACCATACCTACCTACTAGCTTATGCTATTCCAAGTATATTCATGCTTTTTTTACCTTCCAAATTAAACTTGTTATGAGAAAACTAGTGATTAGAGCTCTCACGAACTTGATGGCACACTTTACTTTTTTGCATCTAATAAACTTGAACCATTGGGTCCTTCTTTGTTGCATATATGCTTGCGCTTTATAAGTTGAAATTAGCAGAACCATGTATCATGGGGAACGCTTTCAACATTGCACTTGTACTTTGTACCCCGTTGATATCATGTTCTTTTGCTTACGGATCCCGGCGGTGTGAAATAAAAGTGGAACTTGTGAGATCATGGAGTTTGTATGTGTGTTAGAGAAACGCCTGGGACGCTAGCCTAAGCCATGCTTAATCATGGTGGAAACTTACAACATCACCATAATGAGCACTCTATGAAGCATCCTCAATAAAAACCTATGCAAATAGCAAATAAAAAGATCGCTGAGATGCTCATTGTCTGCTTGCCTTGTCATTTTGATTATGGAATAGCTCCTGTATCATGTGCAAGGGTACCCGTTATGCGTTTTTAATGATACACATATACTTACAATGACAAGAGCTTACTCGTGACTGAAGTTGAGTAGCATGAGGATCGGTCTTCGTAAGTAAGGGGCTTGATATTTCGGTTTATAAGTTGTCAAGCATATCCTGTTAGTTGTGTCACTTTAACCTTAATCACCTTAAAGATGCTTACAATAGGGGCAATGAGAGCTGAAAGCTATAAGTACCATAATTTTTGGAAGCTCTTTATGAGACTTGAATCCCTACTTCCTTTTACAAAAGGCCTTTCTTCCACCATTATATTGAGTCTCCACCTTCTATCTTTATGCACTTACTTTGAGAGCATAGTGGCCATTCTTAGTTCTATGTGCATTGTCCCAAGACTAGTTGATTGATGCATAACTTGTTATTGCTTGTTTGAAACTATTGTATCTAGTCACTCTTATGAACTTTGAAGGTGTCCTATGGATTTATACTTGCTACTCTATTGAGGAACAAGCTGAATACTATTATGCTATGTTTTCTTTATGTGAAACAAACAAACGTCTTGTAAAGCATGTTATTCATGAATCTTTTGTTTGTGCCTTTTCATGATTGCATCATAGCTTCTTTGCTTATTGCTAGAACTTTGTCTTTCATGTTATGATTGAAGTACTATGATCCCAGCTTCGAATGTTTTGTAAATACTTTGATCAAGTCTTTGATGGTGCATGTCACCTCAAAAATTATTATTTCTTTTTATCACTTACCTACTCGAGAATGACGGGGAGTTAAGCTTAGATTTTGATACATTGCAAATGTATCTATAATTTTTGATGTTCCATGCTTAGTTTTATCCACTTTCTTGTGTTTTTTCTAACTTTGGAGTACTTTTCATATGATTTCTTGGACTAACCTATTAACAAGAGCCACATGCAGTACCTGTTTTCTGTTTTTGGTTCCAGGAAAGTCAGAAAATGAATATTCTCGGAATTGGATGGGACAAAAGCCAAAGTGCCTATTTTTCCGGAAGGGACCAAGTGCCAGAATACGAGACGGAGAAGGGCCAGGGGCCGGCCACACCACCTGGCCGCGCGGCCAGGCTAGGCCCGCGCCAGGGGGTGGTGTGGTGGATCCCGGCACCCCCTCGGCCTCTCCTTCCACCTATAAGTTGCCCTCTGGACGAAAACCCTAAGTACCTAATCAAAAATCCACGAAAGAGTCTGTAGCCGCCGTCATGTCCATCCCTAGATCGGGAGGGATCGAAGCTCTTCCGGCACCTGCCGGAGAGGGAATTCACCACAGGCCTTCTTCATCACCATGCAAGCCTCCGGTGTGATGCGTGAGTAGTTCATCCTTGGACTACGGATCCATGTAGTAGCTAGATGGCTGGTTTCTCCTCCTTTGTGCTTTCATGTTTAGATCTTGTGAGCTCCGTTCATGATCAAGATCATCTATTTGTAATTCATACATGTTGTGTTTGCGGGGATCCAATGGATATTGAGATGCTATTTCAGATTGATTATTGGTTCTATCATGTCTTTGTTATTTGAGATCTTGCATGCTTTCCGTTGTTAGTAGCTATCTTGGCCAAGTAGATGCTAGCAACTCCAAGAGTTAGTATTTATGCTCGATAGTGGGTTCATGCCTCTGGTAATCTGGGGAAGTGACAGAAATCTCTAAGATACTAGATGTCTTTGCTACTAGGAGAAAACAACAATCCTTTGTTCATAGAACAATCGTATTGTTTACTTTACATGCAATTTAAATAAAGCAATAATCTGTTGCTTGCAACTTAATCCGGAGGGTTCGGATGATAACCTGAAGGTGGATTATTAGTCATAGATGCAGTTGGATGGCGGTCTATGTATTATGTTGTAATGCCCAATCAAGTCTCAAAGGAGTCAAGATGATTAGTATATGCATGTATTGCTTTCTCGGTGTTTGTCAATTGCCCCGCTGCAATTTGTTCACCCAGCATGTTATCTATCTAAGGAGAGCCACCTCTAGTGAACTATGGATCCCGGTCCTTGTCTTTTACATACAATCTACATCTTTTATTGCTTTGTGTTTACTTTCTGCAAACTTTTACTTCTTTCCATTCGATACGTTTAATCCTTTGTTTTCTGCAAAACACGGTGAGATTGACAACCTCATCGTAAGTTGGGGACAAAGTTCTGTGGTTGTGTTGTGCAGGTCTCCACATTGCTACTAGCACCGGTAGTGCGCCCTACCAAAGCTCAGCTAGTAACACCTTTGGGGTGTTTCCTTGCTCCTACTGGTTCGATTAAACCTTGGTTTCATAACTGAGGGAAAACTTACTGTTGTGCTCATCGTACCTTCCTATGGGGTTCCCAACGAGCTCTACGTTGAAAGTCGAGCGCATCAGGCCACACCACCTGGCCGCGCGGCCAGGCCTGGCCCGTGCCAGGGGGTGGTGTGGTGGCTCCCGGCACCCCCTCGGCCTCTCCTTCCGCCTATATATTGCCCTCGGGACGAAAATCCTAAGTACCCGACCAAAGATCCACGAAAGAGTCTGAGTCAGCGTCATCTCCATCCCTAGATCGGGAGGATCTGGCTCTTCCGGCACCCTGCCGGAGAGGAATTCACCACGAGGCCTTCTTCATCACCATGCAAGCCTCCGGTGTGATGCGTGAGTAGTTCATCCTTGGATTACGGATCCATGTAGTAGCTAGATGGCTGGTTTCTCCTCCTTTGTGCTTTCATGTTTAGATCTTATGAGCTCCGTTCATGATCAAGATCATCTATTTGTAATCCATTACATGTTGTGTTTGCGGGGATCCGGTGGATATTGAGATGCTATTTCAGATTGATTATTGATTCTATCATGTCTTTGTTATTTGAGATCTTACATGCTTTTCGTTGTTAGTAGCTATCTTGGCCAAGTAGATGCTAGCAACTCCAAGAGTTAGTATTTATGCTCGATAGTGGGTTCATGCCTCTGGTAATCTGGGGAAGTGACAGAAATCTCTAAGGTGCTAGATGTGCTGTTGCTACTAGGGAGAAAACATCAATCCTTTGTTCATAGAACAATCGTATTGTTTACTTTACATGTAGTTCGTAAAGCAATAATCTGTTGCTTGCAACTTAATACTGGAGGGGGTTCAGATGATAACCTGAAGGTGGATTATTAGTCATAGATATAGTTGGATGGCGGTCTATGTATTATGTTGTAATGCCCAATCAAGTCTTAAAGGAGTCAAGATGATTAGTATATGCATGTATTGCTTTCTCGGTGTTTGTCAATTGCCCCACTGTAATTTGTTCACCTAGCATGTTATTTATCTAAGGAGAGCCACCTCTAGTGAACTATGGATCCCGGTCCTTTTTTTTACATACAATCTATAAACTGTTTCTGCTTTGTGTTTACTTTTTGCAAACTATTACTTCTTTCTATTCGATACGTTTAATCCTTTGTTTTCCACAAAACACGGTGAGATTGACAACCTCATCGCAAGTTGGGGACAAAGTTCTGTGGTTGTGTTGTGCAGGTCTCCACGTTGCTACTAGCACCGGTAGTGCATACCTTAAGCTCAGCTCGCAACACCTTTGGGGTGTTTCCTTGCTCCTACTGGTTCGATTAAACCTTGGTTTCATAACTGAGGGAAAAATTACTACTGTGCTCATCATACCTTCCTCTTGGGGTTCCCAACGAGCTCTACGTCGAAAGTCGAGCGCATCACCGCCGCCCTCAGGGTGCCCCTCCTCGCTAACTCCAGGTCCTCCTCGTGCTCTCCCTCTCCCTTGCGCTGCCGCCGCCATAGGCATGACCGGGCAAAGGCCCGCGGGCACGGCGGCGGCGGCGGTTTCCCTCTGGCCGGCAGCTGGTTGGGGCAGCATGGATCCGGACCAGATCTGGGTCCGTTGGACCTAGATCGGCAATGGCATCTGCACAACTGCTATTTCCCGTCGATGATGTGGATGGACTCCCTGGGCTACTTTCGCATGACTGAGGGTGTCCTGGGCAGCAACTCCGGGCATGGTGGTGGCAGTCGTCTTCTTCGCCGGAGATGGTCGGCCAGTTTGTGCCTGGGTGTGGTGCATACCACATCTCAGCCCCGGCAGCGAGTTGGGGGGGCGTAGTTGCCGGTGAAAACCAAGCTGAGACTCCGGTCAAGGCGGGCGATGGCAGCGCTCTCGCGTCGTAACCTAGTTTAGGGCATTGTCCTACAATTATCATCTACCCACTCGTGCCACTCCGGGGGAAACCCTAAGATCTTCGGATTAGACAATGGTGGCGCTGCAGTGTCGCGATCCCTCCTGGTGGGCATCATTTGTGGAGCGGTGCCGAATGGCAGAGGTGGGAGGTGGAGCTGCTTCATTTTGCATGGAGTCTTCGGCAGAGATGTCAAGTCATGCCTAGCCACCAGGTGCTACGCTATGTCATGCCTGGTTCGGTAGGTGCTACGCACGATGGATCTTCCAGGGGTTTCTAGCTGCGTCGGTTGACGGGACTCGGCGGCGTGGTGATGAGGGATCTCGGCGGCGACCGCGCGTGTATCTGATGGACGCGTGCAGGGTGGTGGCGCTGTTTGGTGTCTTGGTGGCGTTGACGGCAGGCCTGATAAGGGAATTATTTTGATCCTTCTGAAGATGGATTGGCGGAAAATGGCGGCTACAGAAGATTGAGCGTGCACGATGGTGTGCGTTACGGATCAGCTGTACCGGTTTGTGCTCCTGATTCGCCGTGAGACGGCTTTGGAACCTCCGGTATGTTGATGATGTGCGTTGGTATGCGGTTAGAGTGTTCTGACATGGCCACCTCTTCATCAAGTTGGTTTAGAGAGGTGGCTTCAATTGATCTTTGTATTCTTTTTGTAAGGTTTCGTTGAATAATAAATAAAGCAGGATGTGTGTATCTTTTTGATGCAGAGGCCGAGGGTAACACCTTCATTTCGAGAATTTTTTTTGTATAATTTTGAAATGGCATTAAACTGCAAATACTAATGCACAAACTCGTATTGTAAAATGATGTGTGGACATAAATATATAAAACTAGATGGATACGATTGCCGGTGTTACACCATTGTTGAATACTCAAGTATCCAATATATAATTGAGAATACAAGTCTGGAAAGTTAGCATGATGAGTTGCACTGCCCGAAAGTACGTAACAACTCCATGCATTTCAATGGATTGAGTAGTTGTACTCCCTCCGATCCATATTAGTTGACTTGGATTTATCTAAATTCGGATGTATCTAATACTAAAACATGTCTAGATATATCCGAATCAGACGAATTCGAGTCAACTAATATGGGTCGGAGGGGTAGCAAATTCGAGAAAACAATATCTCAATGCCGACCCTTTGTTTGTCACAATTGTTTACAGTAATATATATATTAAGAGAACACTGCACATCGTTGATTACATGAACAGTATATGTTGTATCCAGTATGTGTTGCTACCGTGCTTCTAGAACGTCCTAAGCTAGTTGCTCTCGAACCCTAGCTAATTGGTTATCTGGTGTGCATTCAACCCGTATTAGCTTTTTTTTTTTTTGCTAAAATCTATCTAATGTCCAATAAACCCGTGTCGACTAACTTGGAATAGAGGGGGTAGTATAGACGCACTCCTGTCCTGTAGAAAAAGAGTGCGAGTGAAATGGAAAAAGGCGTTTCTCCACCGCGTCCACAAGCGCCGGAGAAAACCCGGGACGAGGTGAACGAGACATTCCTGCACCGTGTCCGTGCGTCGTTCTCACATGAGGTGATCACCGGAGTGGGATCGTTCGCGCTTAGGGATACAGAAGTGAGACAAATGGGACAAGTGAGTTTCTAGTTTTAATCCCTAGACTAACTCTAAACTAAGTGGGAGAAGTGGGACAAGTACTAGGATTTAACAAATCTCACTTATCCCGTTTATCCCACTTAGTTTAGAGTTAGTTTATATGTCTAACTCAATTATCCCACCTTTGCATCCTTATTCGCGCTGGACGTCGCTCATGGAGAGACGCACAGTGAAGATAGGCACGCGTCAGTTGGGCCTGCGTCTGAAACGCACGGCGAGAGGACGAGAGGATGGGCAGAGTTCAAACATGGCGGCGCTTTCCGTACGTATCGACCTCGACCGTGCCTGATGAGACCCCGAGCGATGGGTATGCCTCGACGACGATATATACAAGATGGATTCTACGTAGGCTACACTAGAAAACACGTCCCAATTTGACAGGAGGAGGAACCAACAAGAGGTTGATGTAGCACAGTCTCTCTTCATTGGAATCATTTGGCCGTACATATGTTCGTCGACGAATGGGCTCAACGGGGTATACATATGAAGACGCTGGAGGATTGACCGAGCATGCCATGTGCTGCCACACATGGTTTAGCCTGCAGGCGACCGTGTGAGCAGCGCCAGGCTCAAACAGTGTCTGGGCCAATTTTGGTAGCATCCATACCTTTTCTCTACATCAGTAGAGAGAGACGACCCATGTGAACACGGCAGCTGCTGAATTGTTAGATGAATAGTAAGTTTAGGTTGAGATGTATTTTAAATGATGGCATAGGTAGGTAATTACTTTTATTTAGTGGTACAAGATAATATCTAAAATCTAGCATAACTAGATATATATTTTAATAGATCGATGATTAGATCTCTCTGATTTTTGTGGGATTTTTTAGTATATTTCTTTAATTTCTGATAGCCCTGTAATGTACTTTATATATATAATACAGTAGTAGATTATTTAACAAGAACAGATCAATGCCCAGAAGAATGCTTTGTGTTGCTAATAACAGGTTGGTGCAAAGAAAATATGTCTCTTGCAAGGAACAATTATACTTACCCACATAATTTATTAAAGAGATGGAGCAATGAATCAATACACTTAGAAATGATTCAGAAAATAATGCAGTGTCCATCACATGATTCTAAGAATATTAGGACCACCTTTCAATTTGCTCAGCTCGTGAAGAAATCTATTAGGACCAATTCTCAATTGCTCGCTCATGAACAAATATTTGAAAAGCTAAATACTCATCATAGTAGAATAAACTTGGCGGACCATTCCATGGGGGTACAAAATAGGAAACTTCACTATCGTGACTCCTTTAGCAATTCTTCTAAAGGAAGATTGTAATGGGGTCTCCTAATTAATGGAATGTCAGTTTTTGCCAAAAAAATATCTTCTAAAGCTAGGGAGAGAGGGGGGCGGTGGCCCCCTGAAGTGCTGCACTCGCCATAGTAAAAACAACCTCACACTAACTGCAATAATATGAACATGTTACCAGGGTAATATGGAATACCTACCAAGTCAATCGCCACTAGAGTAAAAGCTAGTGTAGTATCGTGATCATGGAATATCCGCGTTGCAGACCGCGCAATGCGTGTAGAGATACTTAACCTGCTGGTTCACACAGGCGGGGTGGAAAATGTGGTGGAACGACGGCACCATGACCTCCTCCTCGATGGTGAAATCATCGAGGCAAATGGCACAGGTCGAGTAAGCGCTCTCCGCATCGTACGACACCCCTCCGAGTGGGTAGGAAGTTGTCGGTACCCTTATACGGGCCGCGTTAATCTTCCCACGGATGAAGAAGAACAGTCGGCGTGCATAGTACGCCCTAGCCGCGAGCACCAATGACCCCCTACAAGCCCGCTGATGGAGATGGCTAGGTCCCTAAGCAGGGATCCGTCAGACTGCATGGTTGGGATGCAGAGATGCATATGCGCAGATAATAACATATTATTAGAAAATTAGAGCAACTAGCACAAGGGCCCTCGCAAGGGCACCACTTTTACTTCGCCCAAAGTATCAATTACTTAATTTGTGTATGGGATTATCTTTCTCCCATTTATTTTTTGTTATAGAATACACATTCTGTACACATGGATGGTATCTTGATGTGTGGAGTTAACCTTTATTTTGTCTATTGTTATATTATGAAAAAATAATGAAAAGGAGTTATGAACTATTTATTATGTACTAAAAGCTGATTAGAGAAACAAAGAAAACCCTACACTAATAAGACATATCCATTAGTTTTTTAAAAACATCTATCCATTGATCCGGTGGACGTTAAAATTTTAGAAGTTAGTTCAGAAAAGTATTACACTACCGAGTCAACATATCTATTAAAAAAAAATACTTGTTGCCCATTAAAATTAAAATAATTTCTTTCACTCTCTTCTCTAGTTCGCACATATTCAGCCCCTTTCCTCACTATTCCACTCCAATCCCTTTTTCCTCCGACTATGTAATACAAATTTTCTTGCTGCCGCCGCTATCCGAAACCAAATCGTCATCGTTCTCGTTATTCTCGTTCTCCCACAACTCACATTTGAAGTGTGGCTGTAGGAGGAAATGCGCTTTGTCAGAGGCATTAGGGTCAGGAACCTTGCATCCTTACGCTAGGCTTTGGTCCTTTTCTGCAAGACTTTAGAGAAGAAGAGAGCAAATTGGATGTTACGGATTTATTTGCATCAAGTTGTATTCTGTTGGTACGTAGTTCCCTAGTCCTATACGATACATATTGTCTTTGGATATGAAGGCTCCTTTTAAAACAAAATCAATATCTCAAGTCGTGTTGGACTGTAACAAGAAGCTTTAATCCAGGAGTCTTAGCATGTTCGAGCCAAAGCCAACACCTTTTCACGATTTGTACTAAGCCTGTCGTTTTGTACTGGCCCGCTGATTAAAAGATGACCTAGTATTTACCCATTTTCATGTTTTGTAATAAGCCGAAAGTTGGTATTGTCCCACTTATTAAATCACAACCTTAACTTACGTATCTCAGAATTTATATAAACGTCATACAATCTCTATAAAAATCGGTTAAAATCTGTATTAGATAAGAGAACCATAAGGGAGTCTCCAACTATGAGATGATTAAAAAGTTCCACTCACATTTATTAGCATATCACTTAGGATGATTTTGGTAATATTTGAGATCACAATATGTAAACTACAGATTTATTTTACTCAATTTTGGACACTCTAAAGATGATATCGTCGCACTCTCTTTGTGTGTTTGAGAAATAAGTTCATAGTTTCACATATATTTATGGAAGTACAAAAGTACTCTTGAATAGCCAAAAAAATAGAATGGAGGTCCTTGATTTGCCCTACAATGGTAGGATGCAACATTACAATTCATTCATGTTGATGCTCCCTAGGAATGGATAATAATTTATTGTCATTATTTTTGTATTTAATTAGATGGTTGTATAATCCTTGAATTCCATTTTATATTATATTACTCATAGTAAATATAGTGTGTTATGAATATATATGAGGTGAATATATCTCTGTTGTGGAATGTGACATCTAAACAACACACCATTACAACTATAGGAAAACTAAATAATAAGAATTCTTATTTTACCTTGTCCACATATTTCTTCCTCTCATTTACTCTGGTCGTATGGAATGTACATGACGGTTTCACCGTCCATTTTTAAATACATGGCATTTGAGACATTAACATGGTATCGAAGATGCAATTTTGAAAATTATTCTTTACTCGTGAGCCATAGAAATGGTATGGATATATTCCTTTCAAACGTAGTGTGATAGTAGAAAAAACTCCTATAATTTTAGGTTTTAAGAATACTTTGGCCAAATCCACTGTATGATTGAACTTTTCGGAGATGACATATCCATATATAGGGTGTACATAGAACGAAAATAATCGGGGGTATTTTTCCATATCTAAAGTTTTATAAAGTGAAGCAAAATATGTAGCTTTTTAATTGTTCAAGCTACTCAATGCTCATAACGAATTCACAGATCTATTTGTGCCCACGCCATATTCTCTGTTTTAATCCTACTTTTAGCATTGTTGTTGTTTTAGTTATATAATATGGCTTATTCTTTAAATATGGATTTTTAAATTTCTCCAAGCATGGATATAGTTTCTACAAATCGTGTATATTACATGCACTTCAAGTATATTTAATATTTGAATTATTGATAGTGATGCAAACTTAATGATTATGCAGTTCCAGTATGAAGGCAATGGTAGCCAACTTTTATAGCTACTATGCTATTTAAGAGAAGTATGTCCCTCTTCTAGTTAGAATCATAATATTTAAATTAGTGATAGTGATGCAACAAAACTAAATGATTATGTAGTTCTAGTACGAAGGCAATGGCAGCCAACTTTTATAGCTAAGAGAAGTATGTCCATCTTCTAGTTAGAATCAATTTATATTAATATTTCAAATCTGAGATATGGAAATGACACAGTGTTCTTTTTGTCTAAAATCGTGGGATGATAAATCCAACTCCATATACATTTGTGTTAAATCTTTATCCATATTATTAAATCACCATGGTTATTTCAAGCTATTTTATCTGGAAAATAAGAACATGAATTCGCCTCGACATATCCTGCTACATATGTGAAGGGAATACCATATGCAGTTTATGTGTAATATAATATGTCCTATTAGGATTCATAACCAAAAGACTTGCTTATCATGGAGAGCATATTCTCCCTTTAAAAAAAACATTTCAAATTGTCAAGCAATTAAAAAAATCGCACGTATATATCCACATTCTATGTGTCCATGTAACATTTCATGAAATAACTCATGTCCACATTCTATGTGTATGCATAAAGTTTTGTGAAAAACTAACATTTTCACATGTGTACAAAAAAGTCTCATAAAAATACTTTTAATAGAACTGAATCATGTCTTTTTCACACTATCCAAAACAAAAGTTGGGTTTCTGTGAAACAACTTTATGCACATACATGAATGTGTGTATTTTTTTCTAGATTTTTTTGCCATCTCAAATTGGGTTTAAAATCCATTTTAAATGAAAGGAGCATATGCTCTTGGGTGCGAAAACGCCGTTCTTGGGTGGCAAATCTTTACAATAGTATTGAAATTCAGTATTTTTCTGTCTAGATAAGTAGAACATGCAAACATGATAAATAGATAAATTATTTTTAAATATATTTTATATATATTTTCCTTTTTATGCCAAATGTCTGTTTGCATAAAAAAGTCGGGTTTCCATCAAATGATTTTATGCACATATAGAATGTAAAAGATGAATGTGTGGAATATTTTCTAGATTTTTCTAACCTTTAGAAAAGTGTGTTTAAAATCTATTTTAAATGACCAGGGCGTATGCTCCCCTCCTGGTGCAAAAACGCCGCTATAACATTGGTACTTGTAAAAGAAAATCCTTACAGCACTACTGAAATTCATTTTTTTCTAAGAAAAACAGGATATGGAAACGTGATTAAAACCCTTTTTCAAATATTTACTTGCATTAGGTTCCTTTTTTGTGCCCATTGTAGCTGTGTTTGCGTGTATTCATGAAGCTGTCCGTGTGTATAAATTCTTATTATCAGTTTCTATATATTCTTTCTATATCCCAAATATCTCTTTTTAGTGACGTATATAACACGGATAATAACATCATATCGTTCGTATTAACAAAAAATATCATTTCTAGTAAGTTAATAACACTATATATATCACCCGCAAAAAAAAAAATATATATAGATGCAAAGTTGATGTAATTTTTTGGGAAATATTTATTCAAAATATGTGAATATCGGCACAGTATACGTAGTCACGTGTAATAATCCTAGCTACCACATTGTTAGGCCGTAGGATTTTGCATGCAAGTTTGAATCGGACTTGTTTGCACGCAGTTCTTTTTTTTTTGTCTGTGATCATGCACGTAAGTACTCTCTCCGTTTTAAAATATAAGATGTTTTAGTTTTGTGAAATAAGTGTATCTAGACTCCTTTTAATGTGTAGGTTCACTCCAAACATAGATAAACCTACACACTAAAAGAGGTCTAGATACACTCCTTTCACAAAGCTAAAATATCTTATATTTTGAAACGGAGGGAGTACTGGCCATGGATTCTTTGTCCAATAGATCAAGCAATTTTTTTGGCACATCCTTATTAGTCAGGAACTCTCTACGAACTAACTCTGATAAGTCTGATTGGCTTGAGGTGTCCGCGTTTGAACCAAACTAAGTAACGAATGTGTGCACGTACACTTGCCTATATAATCTTAGATACTACTCCCTCTATTTGAAAATATAAGATATTTTAGATTTGTGAGAAGTAAATGTATCTAGACACCTTTTAGTTTGTAGATTTTTTAGATCAGTGAAACCTAATGTATCTAGACACCTTTTAGTATGTAGATTCATTTAAACCTACACACTAAAAACTATCTAGATACATTTACTTAATAAATCTAAAACATCTTATATTTCTAAACAGAGGTAATTCTAAAACTAACTGGACCTGCTGGCCGCATGCCGACTTGAGAAAAAAAATACTGTATTGACATGACTACCAAGTTCACGTGATACGAAGTCACTACACGTGAAGACTGATACCACGCCGACGGCCAGGCCCCGTCGGCGTAGGCTGCGCCGACGGCTGCCGGCGGTGTACAAGCCCCTAGACGTAGCCCCTCTACCAGTCAGCGTAGAAAAGCCGTCGGAGTAGAAAAGCCGTCGGTGTATATAGATACTCCGACGGCAAAGCTAGACCATATGGGTCCCACCTAGATGAATAATAGCCGTTTGGCTGTCGTCGGCCTAGATTTTTTTAATTTTTTTTAACATTTTTGAATTGTTTAACTCGTTAATCTTACATAGATATTTTTAATTCTAAGTACACTTAATCTCAAGTTAAATTGCACTAGTAGTTAAATTTTCCGATCGATCACCCATCCTAACACTACTCCAGCCTCAGCACGCCTTAACTTCTCCATTCCTTCCACATGAGCTTCCGACAAAAAAATTAGAACTTGTTGTGAATACTATCATATCAATCCTATTAACCATTGGACTATAATATTAGACATCTTTATTTTTTTTACATTCTATACAATTATTTAAGTAAACAACAATGAATAAGTAATAATAATAATCTTAAATTTAATATGAATTTTCTAGATAGCAGTGGGCTCCCCTGGTTCACTCCAGGCACTTCTCTGCCCCCTTTTTCACGTAAAAATTTAATATGAATTTTCTGAAAATTTTCGAGACACTTTATTTTTTAGCAATTTTCAGGTATTGATGAATTTTCTGACAGGAAGATGGCTTTGGGATGATGCAATAACAAAACAAAACTAAAACTTCAGAAGTTCTAAGACACTCTAATAAGCAAGCAACTAGCAACTGAAAAGTAAACTAAGTGAAAGCAAAAACTAAAAATGGATAAAATAAAAGTAAGCAAATGTTAATCATGGTGAAATCATTGTTTTGTTCATTAAAATCCCTTTGTTAACAAGGTTGACCAGGTCTTGTTACCAAAACAATTTTATATGAAACAAAACTTTGTATTCCACTAAATGATTATGTTACCTCAACGTTGATAGCAATGGTCCTAATCATAATAGTTTCATATTTTTCTCGTGGTATGGGACAATATATTTCTCTAACTTGGATGCTCTCAACATGTTCAATTGAATTTAAGCCATAAGTCCTATCAATCTTCTTCGGGAAATAGACAGTATGTTCCTTGTCATTAATATTAAAAGTCTCCTTTCCTTGATTACAATTAATAACAGCTCCTGCAGTATTAAGAAAAGGTCTCCCAAGAATAATAGACATATTGTAATCTTCAGGCATTTTAAGCACAACAAAGTCAGTTAATATCAATCAATTATGAGCCACTTGAACAGGTACATCCTCACATATACCAACATGAATAGTAGTAGATTTATCAGCTATTTGCAAAGATATATCAGTTGGTATTAGTTTTTCCAATTGAAGTCTCTTGTAGAGAGAAAAAGGCATAACACTAACTCCTGCTCCTAAATCACACAAAGCAGTTCTAACATAGCTATTTTTAATCGAACAAGGAATAGTTGGAATCCGTGGGTCTCCAAGTTTCTTTGGAACCTTACCATTAAAGGAATAATTAGCAAGTAAAGTAGAAATTTCTTCTTTAGAGATCTTCCTTTTATTAGAGACAATATCCTTCATATACTTTGAGTAAGGAGGCGATTTAATAGCATCAGCCAAAGGTATTTGCAAAAATAAAGGATTCATCCACTCACAAAACTTATTATAGTGTTCGTCTTCCGTTGACTGGTGTTTCTTATTAGGAAAAGGCATAGGTTTTTAGACCCAAGGCTCTCTTTCACTACCATGTTTCTTAGCAACAAAATCTTTCTTAGTGTATTTAGTATTCTTAGTGTGTCTTTCCATTCTTCTTCAACTTTTTATTTATCAAGAGCATCATTTCCTCATTACCACTTTCAGTTTCAGCATCAGAGATAGATATACTATTAGGATCTTTAGCAGGTTCAGAGGATTCTACAATATTTTTATGTTTCTTTATCCTTTTCTTAGAAGAAGTACCACTATTTTCAATTTGTTGAGAATCTTGCTCAATTCTTTTAGGATGACCCTCAGGATATAGAGGATCCTGGGTGGCAGCACCACTTCTAGTTCTAATTTCATAAGCATGTTTTTCTTTAGAAGCATTAACTAGCAAATCTTTTTGTACCTTAATAAGTTGATCATGTTGAGTTTGAACCATTTGGAAATGTTTAACAAGCATTTTAACATCATTAGAGGTTCTTTCTACAATATCCTTTAATTCAATAATAGCTCTGGAATTTTCCATCAAATGATTCCGCACTCTTTTATTAAAATTATCTTGCTTAACAATAAAAATATCAAATTCTTCTAAGCATTGATCAGGAGGTTTAGAATAAGAAATATCACCTTCATCAAATTGTTGGAGAGAGTGTACCTCAATAGTGGATGAGTGGGAGATTGGCTTACATAGTTCTTCTATAGGATGTAAATTCTTCACGTTTTTAGCTTTAATACCCTTTGATGTCTACGCACTTTTATTCTTGTAGATAGTTGTTGGGCCTCCAAGTGCAGAGGTTTGTATAATAGTAGCAAGTTTTCCCTTAAGTGGATCACCCAAGGTTTATCGAACTCAGGGAGGAAGTGGTCAAAGGTATCCCCTCTCAAGCAACCTGCAATCAAGATACAAGAAGTCTCTTGTGTCCCCAACACACCCAATACACTTGTCAGGTGTATAGGTGCACTAGTTCGGCGAAGAGATAGTGAAATACAAGTGGTATAGATAATTATAAGTGGTAACGGTGATAGAAAATAGCTTGATGGCGTGGAAAAGACTAAAAGCAAACTGAAATAAAGATGGAAGCAAGCAAACATGTAACAGATCTAATTGCAAACGGTGTTTCAGTGCTTGGAAACAAGGCGTAGGGATCATACTTTCACTAGTGAACACTTTCATATAAATATATCTTCTCTTTATGATACTACTCTTAACTACTCTCAGGTTGGACACTCTAATCGATGGTAGGGCTATAACAGCACACCTCAAAGTAAGCCTTTCCCATCTAGAAAACCCCACACTGTCACCTTGAGCACTAAATGGTTCCAACAAACACCACAATTTCATAGAAACATCCAACTCCAGATATAACTCATAACAAGTATTTGTAATCTCTAGCCTAAGTGCCACCATGGTGTGCACGCTGTCACTTTCACACACATGGGGAGAGCAGAGATCTATTAAAGCACTTGAGTAGCAAGGTAGATCTATAGATTACAAGCTCATGATCTTAATAAGATCATGCATAGAGAGAGAGATGAACACATAGCTACCGGTAGAACCCTTAGCCTCGAGGAAGAACTACTCCCTCCTCATCATGGGAATCAGCAACGACGATGGAGATGATGGTGGAGATCGATAGAGATGGCTCCGGGGGCACTTCCCCGTCCCGGCAGGGTGCCGGAACAGAGACTTTCTATCCCCCGAATCTCCTCTTCGGTGGCGGTGGCACTGCGGAACTTTTCGTGGCTGGAGGCTGGATTATTTAGGGTTTATGCATCGAGAGGCTTCTTATAGGCGAAGAGGCAAGGTCGGTGGGCGGCCAGGGGGCCCACACCATGCCTGGCGCTAGCTGGCTGGCTCAGCCAAGGGGTGGTGGCCACCGTGGCCCCCTCCGCCTCATCTTCCGCCCCTTGAGTCTTCCAAAAAATATCGACTTTGGCTTTTGTCCGTCCAATTCGAGAATATTGATTTTTCGACTTTCCCGGAACCAAAACAGCGAGAAAAGCGAATAACTGTGACACTTGTTAATAGGTTAGTCCAACAAAGTGTATAGAAAGTACTCCAAAGTTGGAACAAAATACAAGAAAGTAGATAAAACCAGGCATGGAACATCAAAAATTATGGATACGTTAGCAACGTATCAACATCCCCAAGCTTAACTCCTGCTCGTTCTCGAGTAGGTAAGTGATAAAAAGAAAGAATAATTTTTGAGGTGACATGCACCATCATAAACTCGATCAAAGTATTTGTAAAACATTCAAAGCTGGGATCATAGTACTCCAATCATAACATGAAAGACAAAGTTCTAGCAATACGATAAAGAAACTATGTTGCAACATGAAAAAGGCACAAACAAAAGATTCATAAATAACAATGCTTTGCAAGATGTTTGTTTGTTTCACATAAAGAAAACATAGCATAATAGCATTCAGCTTGTGCCTCATAGAGTAGCAAATATAAATGCATAGGACACCTTCAAAGTTCATAAGAGTGACTAGATACAAATTGTTTAAAACAAGCAATATCAAGGTATGCATCAATCAACAAGTCTTGGGACAATGCACATAGAACTAAGAATGGCCACTATGCTCTCAAGGTAGGTGCATAAAGATAGAAGGTGGAGACTTAATATAAAAGCGGAAGAAACGCTTCATAGAAGGAAGTAGGGATTCAAGTTTCATAAAGAGCTTCCAAAAATTATGGTACTTATTAGCTTTTAGCTCTCATTGCCCCTATCATAAGCATATTGAAGTGATTAAGGTTAAAGTGAACAAACTATGGTGTATATGCTTGACGAAGTATAAGTTAGGAATCTCATGTCCCTTGAATACGAGGGTCGCTCCTCATGCTACTCAAGTTTAGTCACCGGTAAGTGATTGTCATTGGAAGTACATGTGTATCATAGAGAACCGCCAAAGGGGTACCCCTTGCCCGATGATACGGAAGAATCCCCATATCAAAATGACAAGGCAAGCAGACAACGAGCATCTCAGCAATCTTCTTATTTACCATGGGAATATGGTGCTTTTTTTCTCTCTTTCCTCTTTTCATAATCTCTTTTTTTTCTTTTTCTCTTTTTTCTCAATAACTGACTCTTTTTTTAAAGAAGAATGCTTCATAGACAGCTCATTATGGTTACGCTGCAGGTTTCCACCATGGCAACATGGATTAGACCAGCGGCCCAGGCGTTTCTCTAACACATATACATAACTCCATGGACTTACAAGCTCCCCTTTCATTTCACACCGACGACATCCATAGACAAAAGGGCATGATATCAACTAGGTACAAAGTACAAGTGCAATGTTGAAAGCGTTCCCCATGACAACATGGTTCTGCTAATCCCCAACAAATAAGTGCAAGCATATACAACATAGACGAAACAATGGTTCAAGTTTATTAAGAGCAAGAAAAGTAAAGTGTGCCATCAAGTTCGTGAGAGCTTTAATCACTAGTTTTCTCATAACAAGTTTAATTCGGAAGGTAGATAAAAACATGAATATACTTGGAATAGCATATGCTAATATGTAGGTATGGTGGACTCTTTGGAATAACTTGGTTTAGGGAGTTGGATGCATGAGTAGAACTCATACTTGGTTGCGGAGGCTAGCAAAAGACTGGGAGCGACCAACTAAGAGAGCAATAATGGCCATAATCATGCAGAGCGACAAAACATCATTAATCAAAGCATAAAGTGATATTACAAGTGGAAAACTAAAGGATCATAAAGGCTATGGTGATTTGGGATAGGTATAACATGGTGTGAGCATGCGCCAAGTCAACCCAAATAAAGCATCAAAGGAGAATACCACAATACTATACTTTAATATGCTAAAACAATGCATGATTCTTCAAAGGCACATTAAGCAATATCAATTGTTTATAACAATTCATGCTACATCAAAGAATACTAAGCATAAAGCCAAAACAATATCGAGCATGACATGACAAAGCATAGGCCACAGTCAAAAACAAGCTCTCTTTACCACTTAAGCATGAGCTTTCCTACTCTTTTCCAATCCAAACCAAACTATTTGAAAACCAATGTATGAAAGAGGGGGTCCAACCAATTTATTCAGTAAACTAAGCAAACGAAAAACCAAAACGAAAATGAAAAAGAAGACGCTCCAAGAACAACACAACTGTGCATGAAACAATAAAAATGAAGCGTTTGGAAGAAATCTCGAATTTTTATTGATGAAGAGGGGGATGCCTTGGGCATTCCCAAGCTTTGACGCTTGTACTTCTTAGATATTTCTTGGGGTGACATGCGTGGCATCCCCAAGCTTGAGCTTTAGTCCATCCTTTATCTCATTACTCATTCCTTCCATACACCTGAAAATTTTCCTTAATACAAAACTTCACACAATCTTTATTAGCAACATTAGTGCACTCAAGATAATAGGTCTTTAGGTTCAGTTCCAACATCAATAAAACTTCCATTAAAACACAAGCTACTGTAGCACTTCACTCAAAAGTCTCAATTCCCAAAAGAACTCAAAAAGGAACCAACAAGAAGCAAATGCAGAAATGGCAGAAATCTGTCAAAACAGACCAGCAGGTAAAGACGAATTTTTTCGAAGACCGTCTGTTGCTCAAATCAAAAAGTGTTGAACTAACGAAAGTTAGATAACAACCTGGGGCAGAAGCATAAAAATTCACTCCTCAAAAGGACGTACAGAGATTTTACACGAATTTTTACGGTACAGCACAGAAATCTATTTCGGGGCAGCAACTTTCCCAATCATTACTTCTCTCTCATTAGAGGTTACTCTTGGCACAAAAAGCAAATAAAAAGGATAAGGAGCGGTTATTACTGAAGTAATAACTTCCAAGACTCATCTAAAACTTTTGGTTTATCTTCCAATAAGTACTTTTCTTTAACGCCTTTAAGTTAGGCATGATAGTTTGAGAAGATGCTCACATAAGAAATATGAATTGAAGTAAAAGAGAGCATCAAGAAGCAAATTCAAAACATATTTAAGTCTAACCCACTTCCTATGCATAGTAATCTTATAAAGAAAAAATTCATGAAAGCACAAAGCAACAAGCATAGGAAAGCAAAATAAGTGCAACTTCAAGACTTTCAACATAAAGAGGGGAAACCTAATATTATTGAGATGCATAAAACCATGTTTCCCTCTCTCATAATAACTTTCAGTAGCATCATGAATAAAATTAACAATATAACTATCACATACAACATTCTTATCATGACCTACATGCATAAAACAATTATTACTCTCCCTATAAGAATAGTCATTCTTATTAATCATAGTGGGAGCAAATTCAACAAAATAGCTATCATTATTATTCTCATCACCATAATCATCAAATATAGGAGGCATATTGTAGTCATAATTAATTTCCTCCTCAATAGTTGTTGGACTGAAAATATCATATTCATCATTGTAATCATCATATATTGGAGGTTTGGTATCATCATAAGCAATAGAATAGCTATCTTCCAAAACTGGAGAACTAAAAAGATCATTTTCATAAGAACTAGCTTCCCCAAGCTTAGAATTTTTCATAGCATTAGCAATAATGGTGTCCAAAGAATTCATACTAACAACATTGCTATTAGCATGCAAATAAAGTTCCATGGGTTTTTTAATTTTCTTTTCAGACAATTCAAGTTCTATATTAGGAAAAATACTAAAAAGCTCTCTAATTTTTTTGTTGTTTTCCATTAATCCTAACTAGTGAAAACAAGAAACAAAAAGAAAAAATTGCAGAATCTAAAGAAAATAACTTCGAGCACTCACACCGGAGGATGTGAGTACCTTTTACCTTACCTCCCGAACGGCGTAGAAAATAGCTTGATGTCTACGCACTTTTATTCTTGTAGACAGTTGTTGGGCCTCCAAGTGTAGAGGTTTGTAGAACAGAAGCAAGTTTTCCCTTAAGTGGATCACCCAAGGTTTATCAAACTCACGGAGGAAGTGGTCAAAGGTATCTCCTCTCAAGCAACCCTGCAATCAAGATACAAGAAGTCTCTTGTGTCCCCAACACACCCAATACACTTGTCAGGTGTATAGGTGCACCTGTTCAGCGAAGAAATAGTGAAATACAAGTGGTATAGATAATTATAAGTGGTAACGGTGATAGAAAATAGCTTGCTAGCGTGTGATTGACGTGGGAAAAGACTAAAGGCAAACTGAAATAAAGAAGGAAGCAAGCAAACATGTAATAGATCTAATAGCAAACAGTGTATCAATGCTTAGAAACAAGGCCTAGGGATCATACTTTCACTAGTGAACACTCTCATATAAATATCTTCTCATTATGATACTACTCTTAACTACTCTCCAGTTGAACACTCTAATCGATGGTAGGGTTATAACAGCACACCTCAAAGTTCATCTTTCCCATCTAGATAACCCCACACTGTCACCTTGAGTACTAGATGAGTCCAACAAACACCACAATTTCATAAAGACATCTAACTCCAAATATAACTCATAACAAGTATTTGCAATCTCTAGCCTAAGTGCCACCATGGTGTGCACGCTGTCACTTTCACACACATGGGGAGAGCAAATATCTAATAAAGCACTTGAGTAGCAAGGTAGATCTATAGATTACAAGATCATGATCTCAATAAGATCATGCATAGAGAGAGAGATGAACACATAGCTACCGGTAGAACCCTTAGCCTGGAGGAAGAACTACTCCCTCCTCATCATGGGAATCAACAATGGTGATGGAGATGGTGGTGGAGATCGATGGAGATGGCTCCCGGGGCACTTTCCTGTCCCGGTAGGGTGCCGGAACAAAGACTTTCTGTCCCCCGAATCTCCCCTTCGGTGGCGGCGGTGCTATGGAACTTTTCGTGGATTTCTAATTGACTGTCTAGGGTTTTTGCCTCGGGGGAGATATATAGGCGAAATAGGCAAGGTCGATGGCCGGCCAGGGGGCCCACACCATGCCCTGGCACGGCCTAGGCTGGCCCGCTCCAAGGGGGTGTGTGGCCACCCTGTGTCCCCTCTCCGACTCTCCTTCTGGCTCCATGAGTCTTCCGAGAAAATAGTAACTTTGGCTTTTGTCCCGTCTAATTCCGAGAATATTCATTTTCTGACTTCCTAGAACCAAAAACAGCAGAAAACAGGCAACTGGCACTATGGCATCTTGTTAATAGATTAGTCCAAGAAATCATATGAAAAGTACTCCAAAGTTGGAACAAAACACAAGAAAGTAGATAAAACCAAGCATGGAACATAAAAAATTATAGATACATTTGCAATGTATCAGTAGCAAGGTAGATCTATAGATTACAAGCTCATGATCTCAATAAGAGCATGCATAGAGAGAGATGAACACATAGCTACCGGTAGAACCCTTAGCCTCGAGGAAGAACTACTCCCTCCTCATCATGGGAATCAGCAACAGCGATGGAGATGGTGGTGGAGATCGATGGAGATGGCTCCGGGGGCACTTCCCCGTCCCGGCAGGGTGCCGGAACAAAGACTTTCTGTCCCCCGAATCTCCCCTTCGGTGGCGGCGGTGTTGCGGAACTTTTCGTGGCTGGAGGCTGGATCAGGAGGCTTCTTATAGGCGAAGAGGCAAGGCCGGTGGGTGGCCAGGGGGCCCATACCATGCCCTGGCGCGGCCTGGGCTGGCCCGCGCCAAGGGGTGGTGTGGCCACCCTGTGGCCCCCCTCCGTCTTGTCTTCTGGCCCCGTGAGTCTTCCGGAAAAATATCGACTTTGACTTTTGTCCGGTCCAATTCCGAGAATATTGATTTTCTGACTTTCCTAGAACCAAAAACAGCAGAAAATAGGCAACTAGCACTGTGGCACTTGTTAATAGGTTAGTCCAAGAAAGTGTATAGAAAGTACTCCAAAGTTGGAACAAAACACAAGAAAGTAGATAAAACCAAGCATGGAACATCAAAAATTATGGATACGTTAGCAACGTATCACCCTTCTCCTTAAGACATTTCTTAGCTTCCTTCATCACTTCATCATTTAGTTCAATAACTCCCCACTTCTTTGATGTTGGTGTTGGTGTTGGCTCAGGCACAATTAACTCAGGTGTAGTTGTTTTAGGTGTAGTTGGCTCAGATGAAGTCCAGTCTTCATAATTCTTGCTTATTTTAGCCATTAATTCCTCGGCTTCCTTAGGAGTTCTATTCCTAAAAACACAATCAGCACAACTATCCAGGTATGTCCTAGATTCTTCAGTTAGTCCATTATAATATATATCAAGAAGCTCATTTTTAGGTAATGGACATCCATCCTGTGCATGAATCAAAACGCAAAACCTTGCCCATGATTCAGGCAATATCTCCTTTTCTCCCTATTAAAATCAAAAAGTTCCTGCAAAATGGCATGTCTAGCACTAGGAGGGAAATATTTCTGAAGGAATGTACTAATCAAGCAATCAGTGCTATCAATAGATCTAGGAGGTAAATTATTAAACCAAGTTTTAGCTTCTCCTTTCAGTGAAAAAGGGAAAATTTTAGCAACAAAGTAGGTGTGCATCTTAATATCATCAGAAAATAAGCGACTCATGGTAGAAAGCTCAGTCATATGTGTTACCGCACTTTCATTCTTAGTCCCACAAAAAGGTTCTTTCTCAACAATAGTTATGTAAGATAAATCAAGAGAGAAATCATAATCCTTATCTTCAATGTTTATGGGAGATGTAGGAAACTTATCATTAGGGGACAATTTGGGTTTAACAGTATGTTTCTCAAGAAGACTCTTAATAGCACTCCTACCATGAGTGTTTTGGCATTCTTTAATAAATTCATCAGTCATTTCTATATATCCGTCTTCAATATCATAGCACTCTCTAGACTCGGGTGAACTGATAGGTGTAGTAGTATCTTCATTAGGAGTTTCGGTATTTCCATCTATAGATCCAGCAATCATAGCATCTAGGAAATGACCTAATGAACCACTCTTATCAAGCACAGTAGAAGCAGCATCATAAGCATCAGAAGTTTCAGATTCAGCAGTATGTGTAGCATGTGTATGTGGTGGTGTAAGGAGCTTACTCATAACAGATGCTGAATCGAGAGCAATAGAGGTGTTCAGAACCGTACCTCTTCTTATAGTGGATGGTAATATAGGAACTTTTCCATCATGAGACTTACCCATGATGAATGGAGGGTAGCGAACAATAGTGATTCCAAGTGAACTTGATAAATAGAGCTATGCTCCCCGGCAACGGTGCCAGAAAATAGTCTTAATGACCCACAAGTATAGGGGGTGTATGATACATTGCAAATGTATCTATAATTTTTGATGTTCCATGCTTGGTTTTATCCACTTAATACTTCTTCGTGAATCTCCGCTATTTGAATATTGAACATCATAACCACGAATAGGAATGAAACGGCAATAGCTCCTATATGAACTACTGGGAAGATCATAGCGGAGAAGTCGAGACCTAACAAAATAAGTAAACCAGAAGTGTCGCAAAAGACTAGGATGGGAAACAAAACGGAATGTACCGGATTTTTAAGGCCCAACTAGTAATTAACTCGTCCCCAACTCCTTGAATCTTGACTATGGGTCCCAGCCAGTCAGAACGAGTTTGCTTTTATTTTACACGGAGACGAAGACCCTATCAAACAAATAGAGGAAAGGGCGAATCTGGTATCCGCTATGTACCTTTCTCTAGTCTCGGCGGAGTCACCTACTTACCTTTCCAAGTCCTCTTCAAAAACAAATGTAGGTGCTCGTGTGTCCACTAAGCGGTTCTTCTTTGGCTCAATTCCTGTGATTGATTCCCTTGATTGCTAACTTACTGGTACATCTTGCCGAGGCGATCAGAATGGTACCCGAATCCATTTACGATCCCGAGTTTCTAGACACATCGCACTTCCGCTCGGGTCGAGGGATTTTTAGAATAGATAGTTTGTTTTATCCTTGAAGTAAGAGCACTCCGGTCTGGAAGTTCTAAAAGGATGAGGCACATGCGGACCCGCTTGTGAGACTGAAGAAATTGAAGCTAAATGACAATCTGAACCTACTTGCTTACAGGATCTTTAAGAAACTTTGGACTCTTATGCATTCTGTTATCATTTCCAACTGGAGGATCCCTTAATCCAACTAAAGGAGGATTATAAATGGATAGATATCCTCGATTTTCACTGGAGATTGGGAATCGATGGACTTTCAGTAGGATCTATTTTATTGACAGGACAAATCTATAGAGGCTGATGGCTTATCAAAGCCTTATATTTAGGTGATATGATCCTAAGTTTGTTTTGGACAGATGCACTTTTCAGAAAAGAAGGAGAGCAAGACTTTGTCGATGAAGGCTTTAAGCGTTGAGTTGGTTTAGCAGGAAGGAGTTTGGAACCCTGAACAAACCGCCGGTGTTAAGCCGGAGGAAGGAGAGGATGAGGCCAAGTCATCATGCCCCTTATGCCCTGGGCGACACACGTGCTACAATGGGCGGGACAAAGGGTCGCGATCTCGCGAGGGTGAGCTAACTCCAAAAACCCGTCCTCATTTCGGATTGCAGGCTGCAACTCGCCTGCATGAAGCAGGAATCGCTAGTAATCGCTGGTCAGCCATACGGCGGTGAATCCGTTCCCGGGCCTAGGGGTGAAAGGCCAACCAAGATCGGATATAGCTGGTTTTCCACGAAATCTATTTCAGTAGAGCGTATGATGTCGATGGCCCGAGGTAGAGCACTCAATGGGCTAGATTGGAAATACTGGAACTGTACCTCAAGAAACACTGTTTAGCAATTCCAATAATCTAGAGTGTTGAAACATTTGATAGAAGCCCACATACCCCCTCCTCTCAAAAAAGAAAAGGGAGGAGTAGCTCTTGGTTTAAAGAAAAGGGAGGAGATGGATCGAATTCAATATTTTTCCTTTCTTTGATGATCTTCAACACATCTATTTGAATTCCCTGCGAGTGAAGGATTTCTCGTATGGAGACTCTCCTCTTGAGCGAAGGTAGGCTCAAGCGTTGATTCTGCTCGTGAGCGTAATGGTATAAGCCCGCCTGACTGTGAGACCGACTGGTCGAACAGAGACAAAAGTTTACCCGGTGTGAGATATCGCATTATTCGAGGAACCCTAGATGCTGTCGCAGTAAAGAATCGTCAACAAGGGCGTTCTAGTGCGTTGTAGATTCTTATCCAAGACTTGTATCATTTGATGATGCCATGTGAATCGCTAGAAACATGTGAAGTGTATGGCTAACCGAACCAAGAATTTCGAGCTTCCTTCCAACCAATGCCTCAAGGCAAATCTCTAGTATTGGTATCGGGGGCCGGTGAACCAGCTGCTCTCATCTAAAGTAACCCTAACCCTACCCTTTTTCAGAGAATCATTACTCCCCCACTCTCTGCCCTTCTAAAAAAGAAAATGCATTCCTTCGCACTGTGATTTACTTTAGCTCTTATAGCTCGATGCAGCCCCATGCTTTTCCTCTTTACGCTGACCCACTTGAGGGTGTCACTTTCCCACTGATATGCATAAAAACAAGTAACTTGACTCAGCTGATGATAAAGAAGGCTGCTCTACAAGGCTACCTATAGCACGGGAGATCTGCGCGTATGTTTTCTCTCTCTTCTGTCTCCATAGGGGTCTCCTCCGAGTTATTCTCGGTAGCCAAGGCAAGTAAATCTCTACGCCAAGAAATGACTTAGAGAAAGTGGCATCAACTCTGGCTGGTAGTTGAAAGTGGAATAATGGGTATTAGGCTTTGCCTTTTGGCTAATTTTCAATCCTGAGCCTCAAAGCGTGACGGGTCAAATTCTTTTGAAAGACCGGGCCGGTCACTATTTAGCTCGTTTGGATGGAATCAGGGACAGAGCTAGAATCTTCCTCAGAGGGGGGGGGGATAAAGGGGAAAGTGCTTTCTTGGATGGCCTTGGGAGGGGAACAACAACTGGAAACGGTTGCTAATACCCCGTAGGCTGAGGAGCAAAAGGAGAAATCCGCCTAAGGAGGGGCTCGCGTCTGATTAGCTGCAAAAAAAAAACAAATCCAAAATAGGGAAGAAAAAAGTCAAGAGGCCTCGAATGACCAGCATAAGGGAAAGGAAGAAAGACAGATGAGCCAACTTGAGATTTTTTGGCATTATCATAACAAAGTCATCGCTCGATCACTTCCTTTTCCACTAAGTGATTGCTTAGGGACCTTAGCGTACGATCTGGGCTGTTTCCCTCTCGACTTTGGATCTTAGCACCCAATCAGTCTGTCTGTACTAAGGATGACGGCCCCAGATAAAAGAATCATTAACATTGGCTAGGCCATCTTTCCAAGTTGTAAAACTTCAGTTAGATGCTTACTCTTCGCCCTGTGCCTCTAGAGCTGCTGCCGGTGGTATAGTCTGAGATTGCCGTGGAGGTTGGTAATAATAGGAGCTATCCAGATAATCTATGTAGCTTCAACTTCTCTTGGTCAACGAAATTTCAAAAAAAGAATAGCCTATTCCTCCGTAAGACGAAGCGTGTCCCCAAGCTTTTGTAGTCGGGTAGCGGGTGCGCAGTACATCATTATCTTCCCAAGTAGCCATTGATGATGGAAGTGAAGACCATTTCACCAAGACCTGAACGTGTGCAGCATTTCCTCGTTTGACCAAGCGACGGTACAGGATTTCTTGAATAGTAAGCCCCGGAATTACTAAATTGTATGGTTGTTTTCCGCGTGGTGAGCAGGATCCAACCCATCGAGCGGTGGCCCTATCCAACGGTTGGAGTCCACTGTCTTCAACCAGAACTACTGGCATCTTCTAAAAACCCTAGAGAGGAAGCCATTCGATCAACTGGCATTCGTTTTAAGAACAGCTTTCGTCATACGGGCCTGTGAAGATGACTATTTGGCTATCACTTGAACCACTTTACTTTCCTTGGATTTATTCTCCTGCTTGCTTGATCGGACCAAGAGAGAAGACAGGGTCAAGCCGACGCCGCCCTACCTCACCTTCCTGAATGGAATTTGCGTTCCGAATTGCTACCTCTTCTCTTTCAGTATTATGAAATTCCATTCCTATTAGAGGAAGATTTCGGTTTTTCTCCTTCCCTCTTTTCAATAAGAAGAAGTATCTGAAATGAAACAAATTCCGAGCGTAGAAGCCTAGCATTTCTATCAATTGAGCCATCGGGAGAATCGAACTTCGTACTCTTTGGCTGGGCTCATCGGGAGAAGCTATTGTGTTTTGTTCCAACTTTGGAGTACTTTTCATATGATTTCTTGGACTAACCTATTAACAAGAGCCACAGTGCCAGCTGCCTGTTTTCTGCTGTTTTTGGTTCCAGGAAAGTCAGAAAATGAATATTCTCTGAATTAGATGGGCCAAAGGCCAAAGTGCCTATTTTTCCGGAAGTCATCAGATGCCAGAATACGAGATGGAGAGGGGCCAGAGGGCGGCCAAACCACCTGGCCGCACGGCCAGGCTTGGCCCGCGCCAAGGGGTGGTGTGGCCAGCCCAGGCACCCCCTCGGCCTCTCCTTCCGTCTATATATTGCCCTCGGGACGAAAACCCTAAGTACCTGATCAAAATTCCACGAAAGAGTCTGTAGCCGCTGTCATCTCCATCCCTAGATCAGGAGGGATCTGAAGCTCTTCTCGGCACCCTGCCGGATAGGGGAATTCACCCTGGAGGCCTTCTTCATCACCATGCAAGCCTCCGGTGTGATGCGTGAGTAGTTCATCATTGGACTACGGATCCATGTAGTAGCTAGATGGCCGGTTCTCCTCCTTTGTGCTTTCATGTCTAGATCTTGTGAGCTCCGTTCATGATCAAGATCATCTATTTGTAATTTTGCATGTTGTGTTTGCGGGGATCCGATGGATATTGAGATGATATTTTAGATTGATTATTGATTCTATCATGTCTTTGTTATTTGTGATCTTGCATGCTTTCCGTTGTTAGTAGCTATCTTGGCCAAGTAGATGCTAGCAACTCCAAGAGTTAGTATTTATGCTCGATAGTGGGTTCATGCCTCTGGTAATCTAGGGAAGTGACAGAAATCTCTAAGGTACTAGATGTGTTGTTCCTACTAGGGAGAAAACAACAATCCTTTGTTCATAGAACAATCATATTGTTTACATTACACGCAATTCGTAAAGCAATAATCTGTTGCTTGCAACTTAATACTGGAGGGGGTTCGGATGATAACCTGAAGGTGGATTATTAGTCATAGATGCAGTTGGATGGCGGTCTATGTATAATGTTGTAATGCCCAATCAAGTTCCAAAGGAGTCAAGATGATTAGTATATGCATGTATTGCTTTCTCGGTGTTTGTCAATTGCCCCGCTGTAATTTGTTCACCCAACATGTTATCTATCTTAAGGAGAGCCACCTCTAGTGAACTATGGATCTCAGTCCTTATCTTTTACATTCAATCTACAATCTTTTACTGCTTTGTGTTTACTTTCTGCAAACTATTACTTCTTTCCATTTGATACGTTTAATCCTTTGTTTTTCGCAAAACACGGTGAGATTAACAACCTCATCGCAAGTTGGGGACAAAGTTCTGTGGTTGTGTTGTGCAGGTCTCCACGTTGCTACTAGCACCGGTAGTGCGCCCTGCCAAGGCTCAGCTAGCAACACCTTTGGGGTGTTTCCTTGCTCCTACTGGTTCAATTGAACCTTGGTTTCATAACTGAGGGAAACTTGCTACAGTTCTCATCATACCTTCCTCTTGGGGTTCCCAACGAGCTCTACATCAACATTGCACCAGCACTTTTCTAGCGCAGACACTAAGCCATCAAGCATTTTTCTGGCGCCGTTGCCGGGGAGTCAAGGACATCTTCACAAGGAGAGTCCCTCATAATTGTTGGGTCCGCAACATAGAAAACAAAAAATTTCCTACGGTGTGAACTACACGCCAAGATCTGTCTACTATGTACAAAGCAACGGGTGGACATACATCCAACGAGAACTTACCCTCATAGACAACGAGCTTTGTTAACAAGTAGGAACTCGTGGTTGATGTAGTCGTACACTTGCCGATCTCAAGATCGTGAGGAAGTCCGAGCGCCACAACTCAGCAGCGCATCCGCACTCGCACACACGTTCAAGCCACCGGATAACCTCCACCTCCTCGCTCCAGCGATCCAAATGAAGCAAGAACTCCTTCCCATTTAAATGCCACCGGGAACATGTATCTCGCTAATCCGAGACCATGGGGGAATAATTCTAGAGGGGGAGAGAAATCCTTCACAAGGAGGTGAGTAGATGAAGGAGGGAATGGGTGGCCTTTTATAGGAGGAGGGGGGTGCCCCCTCTCTCCATGGCCGGTGCATGGGGGGTGACCCCTCACCTCCCCCATTCATGTGGTGGTAACCCCTCCACATTAAAATGCCTCTTCACATTCCCTTTTAAAGTCTCCACTTTAAATGCATTAAATTTCTCCAAATTTAATGCTCTCTCATTTAATAAAACTCTTTTTATTAAATTTATTCAGAATTTTGTTATTTACTTTAATTAACAAACATTCACATATAGCCCTTGCAATATTTCAATATCACATGCGTAACCACCTTCGCAATTTCACCCAAACAATTTCCGGTTTCTATTGAAACAATTCCTGCGCTTTGCAATTCTTTCGTCAAAACATATGTGCTCCAAAATGGTGTTCGTAACTCTTATGTGCCACCCTACGGTTCATGAATAATGCGTACATGATCAAGACCCTTCTCCGATCAATAATCAGCGGGACTGGAGATCCATATCGACTCCTACACATTCAACGATGACTCCGTGATCGTGAGAATCTTTAATGCTTGTAACTAAATCCTTTGTCTCTCGATATATTACATGTCCGAGATTCGATCATCGATCTCCATACCTAGTTTGATCTCGCATCGACATGCACTCTTTTCTTGTTCCCGTGATATAACATTCTAGTGATCACATCACTTGCTTGCAAGCTATCCTAATGTGATATCACCGAGAGGGCCCAGAGTATATCTATCCGTCATCTGGATTGACAAATTCCACTCTTGATCCATGAGCCTCAACATAACACCTTCGTAGTACTGAACCCATCTTTATAGTCACCCTGTTACGGTGTGACGTTTGATGTTATCAAGATACTCTTCCGGTGTTAACAATTAACATGATCTCATGGTCTAAGGATAAAGATTACTTCATATGATGTTATAGCAATATAAACATAATGACTTGATCGTAATGCTATACTTCGGATGAATGTTCATCACATCATTTCACCAATGGTGTGACCTTGTTAGTAACAACATCCAATGTCCATGATCAGGAAACCTTGATCATCCTGTTAATCAACAAGCAAGTCTATAAGAGAGGCATGACTAGGAACCCTTTTTGTTTATTAAACACACATGTATTGATGTTTCTGAATCAATACATTTCTAGCATGTAAAATAAACATCTATCATGTATAAGGAATATATAATAACAACTTTATTATTGCCTCTCAGGGCATATTTCCTTCAGTCTCCCACTTGCAATAGAGACAATAATCTAGTTCACATAGTGATAAATCTAACACCCATGGAGTTCTGGTGTTGATCATGTTTTTCCCTAGGGAGAACTTTAGTCAATGGATCTGCTACATTTAGGTCCGTGTTTACTTTACAAATCTATATATCTCCATCCTTGACATGCTCGCGGATGGAGTGAAACCGACGCTTAATATGTTTGGAATTCTTGTGAGACCTTGGTTCCTTTGCGTTGACTATGGCTCCATTGTTGTCACAATAGATCACCATCGGGTCCAACACACTGGGAACCACACCCAGTTCTGTAATGAACTCTTTCATCCAAACTGCCTCCTGCGCCGCTTCTAAAGCAGCAACATATTCCGCCTCAGTTGTTGATCCAGCCACCACAGGTTGTTTGGAACTCCTCCAACTAACACGCCTGCTCAAGAGAAATACGTATCCGGAT
The DNA here is from genome assembly GCA_023614405.1 of Avena insularis. Lineage (NCBI taxonomy): Eukaryota > Viridiplantae > Streptophyta > Magnoliopsida > Poales > Poaceae > Avena > Avena insularis. The sequence goes on along the minus strand of CM042694.1, from coordinate 22,441,883 downwards.
TGAGACTTAGAGTCATCCGGATCGGTGTCAAAGCTAGCATCGACATAAGACTTAGCGACTAGCTCTTCTTCACCTCCGTATATGAGAAACATATCCTTAGTTCTTCTTAAGTACTTGAGGATGTTCTTTACCGCTATCCAATGTTCCGAACCTGGATCAGATTGGTACCTACTAGTCAAACTAATAGCATGTGCCACATCCGGTCTTGTACATAGCATGGCATACATAATAGAGCCTATGGCCGAGGCATAGGGGATCTTATCCATCATCTCTTTCTTCCGCCAGAGCTGACTTTGAGTCTTACTCAATCTCTTGCCTTGCAACATAGGTAAGAACCCCTTCTTACTTTCCCATATTAAACTTCTTTAATATCTTATCAAGGTATGTACTCATGATAGCCCAATTGGGCGCCTTGATCTATCTCTATAGATTTTAATGCCTAATATATATGACGCTTCACCAAGGTCTTTCATCGAAAATTTGCTGTTTAGATAACTTTTAACACTGTTTAAAAGATATATATCATTTCCAATCAATAATATGTCATCCACATATAATATCAGAAATGCCACATTGCTCCCACTCACTTTCTTGTAAATACAAGCCTCTCCATAAGTTTGGACAAATCCAAACTCTTTGATCACCTCATCAAAGCGGAGATTCCAACTTCGTGATGCTTGCTTCAGTCCATAGATGGATCGCTGAAGTTTGCACACCTTATTAGCATCCTTAGGATCGACAAAACCCTTAGGTTGTATCATATACAACTCTTCTTCAATCTTACCATTGATGAACGCAGTTTTGACATCCATCTGCCATATTTCATAATCGAAATATGCAGCAATTGCTAACATAATCCTAACCGATTTAAGCATCACTACGGGAGAGAATGTCTCATCGTAGTCAACTCCTTGAATTTGTCGAAACCCTTTGCGACAAGTCGATCCTTATAGATGGTCACTTTACCATCAGCATCAGTTTTCCTTTTGAAAATCCATTTATTCTCAATGGCCTTTCGGTCTTGAGGTAAGTCCACCAAGTTCCAAACTTGGTTCTCGTACATGGATTCCATCTCGGATTTCATGGAATCTATCCATTTGTTGGAACTGGCTCATCATCGCTTCTTCATACGTCGCAGGTCATCCATTTCATCAACCATGAAATTCACAGGATTGCCGTGACAGCTCAGAGTCTGACGTGTCCCGCTTGACCTGCGAGGTTTGGCAAAGGTCATCTTCGAGTTTCATGATCATTATCATTAGCTCTCTCTTCATCGTGTGAAGTCAACTCAAACAACTTCCGTGCTGCACCACTCGCCATTCCATGAAGAGAAGGTTCAATAACCTCTTCGAAGTTCTACCTTCCGACTACTCACACCTTTTAAGTAGAAACTCCTTCTCAAGAAAGGATCCATTCTTGGCAACAAAAACCTTGCCCTCGGATCTGTGATAGAAGGTATACCCAATTGTTTCCTTAGGGTATCCTATGAAGACACATTTTTCCGCTTTGGGTTCGAGTTTATCCGGTTGAAGTTTCTTCACATAAACATCGCATCCCCAAACCTTAAGAAATGACAGCTTAGGTTTGTTTCCAAACCATAATTCATACGGTGTCGTTTCAACGGATTTAGATGGTGCCTGATTTAAAGTGAATGCAGCTGTTCTAGTGCATAACCCCAAAATGACAGAGGTAAGCCAGTCAGAGACATCATAGATCGAACCATATCCAATAAGGTACGATTACTACGTTCCGACACACCATTACATTGTGGTGTTCCGGCAGGCGTGAGTTGTGAAACTATTCCACACTCTTTCATGTGTGTGCTAAACTCGTAACTTAGATACTCTCCTCCACGGTCAGACCGTATAAACTTGATCTTTTTATTACGATGATTTTCCACTTCATTCTGAAATTCCTTGAACTTTTCAAAAGTTTCAGACTTGTGTTTCATCAAATAGATATACCCGTATCTACTCAAATCATCCATGAAAGTAAGAAAATAACGATATCCACCTCAACCGACACACTCATTGGTCCACACACATCAAGATGTATGATCTCCAACAGATTTGTCGCCTGCTCCATTGAACCGAAAACGGCGTTCTAGTCATCTTGCCCATAAGGCATGGCTCACATGTATCAAATGATTCAAAATCAAGTGATTCCAAAAGTCCATCAGAATGGAGTTTCTTCATGCGTTTAATGCCAATATGACCTAGACGGCACTGCCACATATATGTAGACATATCATCATCAAGTTTAATCTTTTTAGCATTAACATTATGAATGTGCGTAATATTACTATCGAGATCCAATAGAAATAAACCATTCAACATAGGTGCATGACCATAAAAGATATCATTCTTATAAATCGAACAACCATTGTTCTCAGATTTAAAGGAATGACCACTTTGCATCAAACACGATCCAGATACAATGTTCATGCTCGCAGGTGCACCAAATAACAAATATTTAGGTTTATAACTAATCCCGATGGCAAATGGAGAGGTAGCGTCCGACGGCGATCACATCAACTCTTGATCCATTGCCACCCGATCCTCGACCTCATCCCTTGCTAGTTGTCGCTTGTTCCGTAGCCCCCGAACCGAAGTTACATATATTAGCAACCGATCCGTATCAAATACCAGTGCTACTCCGAGTACTAGTCAAGTACACATCAATAACATGTATATCACATATACCTTTGTTTGCCTTTGTCGACTTCTTGTCCGCCAAATACTTGGGGCGCTTGGGCTTCCAATGGCTACCCCTTGCAATAGTAGCACTCGGTGTCGACTTAGGGCCAGCCCGGTTTTTTCAGCGTGGCAATGACTTGCCACCCTTCTTTCCCTTGTGCTTGCCTTTCTTGTCCTTCTTGAAACCGTGGTCCTATTGATCATCAAGACTTGATGTTCTTTCCTAGTCTCCACTTCAGTCTTAAGCATTGATGTAAGCTCGAAGAGACTTCTTCATGCCCTGCATATTATAGTTCATCACGAAGCACTTGTAGCTAGGTGGCGATATTGGAGAACATGATGTATGCCTAAGTCAATGGGAATCGTTATTCCCAAGGACACAAGCTTATCGGGCGCATCTGCACATTTTGAGTACGTGCTCACTAACGGAGCTGTTTTCCTCCATCATGCAGCTAAAGAACTTTTCTGTAGCATTATAACTCTCACGACAAAGATGGGTATCGAAAATCATTTTCAATTCTCCCATGGTATCAAAGGCATTGCCATTTTGAAACGCTCAAGTTCGCTCTAGCCCATACAAGATGCCGCAATGAACTAAGTTGTGGTCCTCCCGGCGAGTCACATAGACATTCTTTTCCTCGTCAGGCATCGAGCTGGTGGGGCCTAGCGCACATCTAGCACATATTGCTTTTGTGCAGAAGGAGGAGAATCCTCAAATTCATAGCCCGCTTGGTGAAGTTGCTACCATTCGCAGCAAGTTTCTCTTTCTCCATGAACACATTGAAATTAAAAGCAGGTGGTGCCATCTACAATAGAATTTGTAAAGTTTATTTAGACTAAGTTTATGATAGATTGAGTTCAACTAATCCAAATTACTAATGAACTCCCACTCAAAAACGACATCCCTCGTGTCCTTTTGGTGATTACATGAACCAAATCCACTACACCAAGTCCGATCATCACGTGAGTCGGTGTAGCTTCAAAGGCGAGCATCTATATGGGCATCATATCAACTATATGACTCATGCTTAACCTTTCGTTCCGTGTCCCGAGGCCATGTCTGTACATGCTAGGCTCGCCAAGTAAGAACCTTAGTATTTGCGTCAGAAACTGTCTTACACCTGTATGACAAAGAGAGTTGAAAACACCCGATCATCACGTGATGCCTCAAAACACGATCCACAAAACGGTGCATACTTAAGGAAGAACACATTTTATCTTGATATCTAAATGAGGGATCATCTTATAATGCTACCAAACGCGCCAAACTAGCAGTATAAGATGCTAACATCTAATGTGTGAAGTGAGGTGATATGGTCCATGCATTTGATCTCTATCATTTGCATCGTGGTATGATCTCTATCATTCCTTTTGTGTAAGGCCAAGGTCTATGGAACTTACGTTAAGTGAGTTGTAAGAGTATCTATCATACATCTACTTACAACAATACCATATCAAAACACTAGCCCAGCAACGATCTAAACTAGACGCCACTAATTTATCAATTGCAAGTTTTACGTGGCTTAGGGCTTTCGGAGATAGAACCTGTCTAACCTACGAACATGAACCACAACGAGGATAACCAAGTTATTAGCAACTCGTTGTAAATCAGATATTGACTATAGTAGGAGAGACAGACACCCGCCAGCCACTTATGCAAAACAAGTTGCATGTCAGTCGTGGAACCGGTCTCATGTACGATGACATGTAAGGTTGGTCCGGGCCACTTCATCCCACTATGCCACCAATATCCAAAGTACATAGAAGATGCAATAACATGATCATCATCGCCCACATATAAACATATGTGTACTACTGCGTAAAGCACCTACGACAGATCGTCAGGCTCGATACCACCGTGGGTCCGCAGCATAGAAAACAAAAAATTTCCCTACGGTGTGAACTACACGCCAAGATCTATCTACTAGGTACAAAGCAACGGGTGGACATACATCCAACGAGAACTTACCTCGAGACAACGAGCTTTGTTAACAGTAGGAACTCGTGGTTGATGTAGTCAGACACTTGCCGATCTCAAGATCGTGAGGAAGTCCGAGCGCCGCAACTCAGCAGTGCATCCGCACTCGCACACACGCTCAAGCCACCGGACAACCTCCACCTCCTCGCTCCAGTGATCCAGTGGAAGCAGCAACTCCTTTTAGACGAAATGCCACCGGGAACATGTATCTTGCTAATCCAAGACCATGGGGGAATAATTCTAGAGGGGGAGAGAGATCCTTCACAAGGTGGATGAAGGAGGGAATGGGTGGCCTTTTATAGGAGGAGGGGGGTGCCCCCTCTCTCCATGGCCGGTGCATGGGGGGGCGACCCCTCACCTCCCCCATTCATGTGGTGGTAACCCCTCCACATTAAAATGCCTCTTCACATTCCCTTTTAAAGTCTCCACTTTAAATGCATTAAATTTCTCCAAATTTAATGCTCTCTCATTTAATAAAACTCTTTTTATTAAATTTATTCAGAATTTTGTTAATTACTTTAATTAACAAACATTCACATATAGCCCCTTGCAATATTTCAATATCACATGCAGAACCACCTTCTGCAATTTCACCCGAAATAATTTCTGGTTTCTATTGAAACAATTCCTGCGCTTTGCAATTCTTTCGTCTGAAACATATGTGCTCCAAAATGGTGTCCGGTAACTCTTAAGTGTGCCACCCTACGGTTCGCGAATAATGCAGACATGATCGAGACCCTTCTCCGATCAATAATCAGCAGCGGACCTGGAGATCCGCATCGACTCCTACACATTCAACGATGACTCGTGATCGTGAGAACCTTTAACGCTTGTAACTGAATCCCTTTGTCTCTATATATTACATGTCCGATATTCGATCATCGGTATCTCCATACCTAGTTTGATCTCGCATCGACATGCACTCTTTCTCGCTCCGTGATATAACATTCTAGTGATCACATCACTTGCTTGCAAGCTATCCTAATGTGATATCACCGACAGGGCCCAGAGTATATCTATCCGTCATCTGGATTGACAAATTCCACTCTTGATCCATGAGCCTCAACATAACACCTTCGTAGTACTGAACCCATCTTTATAGTCACCCTGTTACGGTGTGACGTTTGATGTTATCAAGATTCTCTTTCGGTGTTAGCAATTAACATGATCTCATGGTCTAAGGATAAAGATTACTTCGTATGATGTTATAGCAATATAAACATAATGACTTGATCGTAATGCTATACTTCGGATGAATGTTCATCACATCATTCCACCAATGGTGTGACCTTGTTATTAACAACATCCAATGTCCATGATCAGGAAACCTTGATCATCCTGTTAATCAACAAGCTAGTCTATAAGAGAGGCATGACTAGGAACCCTTTTTGTTTATTAAACACACATGTATTGATGTTTCCGAATCAATACATTTCTAGCATGTAAAATAAACATCTATCATGTATAAGGAATATATAATAACAACTTTATTATTGCCTCTCAGGGCATATTTCCTTCAATAACCAATCTCTTTACTTTGTTATTTTTGTTTTGCTTAGTTTCTTTTTGCTTTGTTTGCTTGTTTCTTTATCAAAAACACACAAAAAATAGTTTTACTAGTTTGCTTTCTTTATTGAAAACACACAAAAAAAATTAGTTCCTATCTTAAGTTGCTATTATGTCTAGCCTTGCTCCAATCACTATGTCACCCGAGGAAATGATTTTCACTTTTAAACAAGGAATTGAGGAAAGCTTCAAGGAAGCTTGGTCTAGAATCTCTGATCTACATGAAAAAACTGAGCCTAAAATGACTCAAATCTTGTTCCTTAGTAGTTTTTACCTTGGGATGGCTCTTTGCTATAGATATGCCTTAGATGCTGTTGTGGGAGGAGATTTCCTCCAATGTAATGAGGATGATGCTATTAATGCTATAAAGAAATTGATCCTCACTTACAACTTGCCTAACCAAACTGATATTTCTTTTGCAAGAATATTTGCTAGATTGAACACTCTTGAGACTAGCACTACTAGCTTAAAAGATTGCTACAATACGCTTAGGGAGCATCACAATTTTGTTCCAATAAATTCTGAACCATCAAAGTGGCTCCCTACAGTAAATATTGAGATAAACACTGAAACTTTTCAAGCTCATTGTGATATCATGTCTAAATTTTGCCTTATGCCCAAAGATATTTATAAATCTTTGAATACTTGGGGGCTTACTGAAGGAGGAAAAGAAATATCTCCTGCTAATAATGCTACCATATTACCTCTTGGAATAGCTGAAGGAGTGTTTACAAAGATCCTTGGGAAATGATTTCTACTGATTATCTTGTTATTGAATGTGCAGGAAAAGGACAAATTACACTTGGAAGGTCCCTATTAGAACTCCTTGGAGCAATAATAGATGTGGGAAAGGGGGCCATACACCTTTATTCTCCACCAAACAATCATATTTTCCCCAAGGTTAAGAATAAAAGTAGGAGAGGTAAGGGCAAGAAATCTGGTTTTAATGCTTCTTCATTTGAGAACACTTGATTTTTTCTTGCTTCTTATGCCTAACTTATTGGGAGATAACCCAAAAGTTTTAGATGAGTCTTGGAAGTTATTACTTTCAGTAATAACCGCTCCTTATCTTTTTTATTTGCTTTTTGTGCCAAGAGTAACCTCCAATGAGAGAGAAGTAATGATTGGGAAAGTTGCTGTCCCGAAACAGATTTCTGTGCTTGACCGTAAAAATTCGCGTAAAATCTCTGAACGTATTTTTGAGGCGTTAATTTTTTTGCTTCTGACCCATGTTGTTATCTAACTTTCATTAGTTCAACACTTTTTGATTTGAGAAACAGAAGGTCTTCGAAAAAATTCGTCTTTACCTGCTGGTCTGTTTTGACAGATTTCTGCCATTTTCTGCATTTGCTTCTTGTTGGTTTCTTTTTGAGTTCTTTTGGGGAATTGAGCTTTTTGAGGGAAGTGCTACAGTATCTAGTGTTCTAATGGAAGTTTATTTGGTGTTATAACTTAACCTTAAGACTTATTTATCTTGAGTGCACTAATGTTGCTAATAAAGATTGTGTGAAGTTTTGTATGAAGGAAAAATTTCAGGTGTATAGAAGGAATGAGTAATGAGATGAAGGATGGACTAAAGCTCAAGCTTGGGGATGCCACGCGTGTCACCCCAAGAAATATCCAAGAAGTACAAGCGTCAAAGCTTGGGGATGCCCAAGGCATCCCCTTCTTCATCAATAAAAATTTCAGGTTTCTTCCAAACCCTTCATTTTTATTGTTTCATGCACAATTGTGTTGTTCTTGGAGCGTCTTCTTTTTCATTTTCGTTTTGGTTTTCATTTGCTTTTGTTTGCTTAGTTTTGTGAATAAATTGGTTGGAGCCCCTCTTTCATACATTGGTTTGTAAATAGTTTGGTTTGGTTTGGAAAAGAGTAGGAAAGTTCATGCTTATGTGGTAAAAAGAGCTTGTTTTTTACTGTGGCCTATGCTTTGTCATGCCATGCTTGATATTGTTTTGGATTTATGCTTAGTATTCTTTATTGTAGCATGACTTGTTATAAACAATTGAGATTGCTTAATGTGCCTTGGATGAATCATGCGTTGTTTTAGCATATTAAAGCATAGTATAGTGGTATTCTCCTTTGATGCTTTATTTGGGTTGACTTGGCGCATGCGCACACGATGTTATGACTATCTCAAGTCACCTAAGCCTTTATGATCCTTTAGTTTTCAACTTGTAGTATCACTTTATGCTTTGATCAATGATGTTTTGTCGCTATGCATGATTATGGCCATTATTGCTCTCTTAGTTTGTCGCTCCCAGTCTTTTGCTAGCCTCCACAACCAAGTATGAGTTCCACTCATGCATCCAACTCCCTAAACCAAGTTATTCCAAAGAGTCCACCATACCTACCTACTAGCTTATGCTATTCCAAGTATATTCATGCTTTTGTTTACCTTCCAAATTAAACTTGTTATGAGAAAACTAGTGATTAAAGCTCTCACGAACTTGATGGCACACTTTACTTTTCTTGCCCTTAATAAACTTGAACCATTGTGTCGTCTATGTTGTATATGCTTGCACTTATTTGTTGGGGATTAGCAGAACCATGCTTTCATGGGGAACACTTTCAACATTGCACTTGGTACTTGTACCTAGTTGATATAATGCTCTTTTGTATATGGATGTCGTTGGTGTGAAATGAAAGGGGAGCTTGTAAGTCCATGGAGTTATGCATATGTGTTAGAGAAACGCCTGGGCCGCTGGTCTAATCCATGCTGACATGGTGGAAACCTGCAGCGTAACCATAATGAGCTGTCTATGAAGCATTCTTCTTATAAAAAAGTCCTATATTGAAAAAAAAAGAGAAAAGAGAAAAAAATGGGATTATGAAAAGAGGAAAGAGAGAAAAAAGCACCATATTCCCATGGTAAATAAGAAGATTGCTGAGATGCTCGTTGTCTGCTTGCCTTGTCATTTTGATATGGGGATTCTTCCATATCATCGGGCAAGGGGTACCCCGTTGGCGGTTCTCTATGATACACATGTACTTACAATGACAAGAACTTACCGGTGACTAAACTTGAGTAGCATGAGGAGCGTCCCTCGTATACAAGGGATGTGAGATTTCTAACTTATACTTCGTCAAGAATGTACACCATAGTTTGTTCACTTAACCTTAATCACTTCAAGATCCTTATGATAGGGGCAATGAGAGCTAAAAGCTATTAAGTACCATAATTTTTGGAAGCTCTTTATGAGACTTGAATCCCTACTTCCTTTTATGAAGGTCTTTCTTCCACCATTATATTGAGTCTCCACCTTCTACCTTTATGCACCTACTTTGAGAGCATAGTGGCCATTCTTAGTTCTATGTGCATTGTCCCAAGACTAGTTGATTGATGCATATCTTGATATTGCTTGTTTTAAACTATTTGTATATAGTCACTCTTATGAACTTTGAAGGTGTCCTATGCATTTATATTTGCTACTCTATGAGGGACAAGCTGAATACTATTATGCTATGTTTTCTTTATGTGAAACAAACAAACGTCTTGCAAAGCATTGTTATTCATGAATCTTTTGTTTGTGCCTTTTCATGTTGCATCATAGTTTCTTTGCTTATTGCTAGAACTTTGTCTTTCATGTTATGATTGAAGTACTATGATCCCAGTTTTGAATGTTTTACAAATACTTTGATCAAGTCTTTGATGGTGCATGTCACCTCAAAAATTATTCTTTCTTTTTATCACTTACCTACTCGAGGACGAGCAGGAATTAAGCTTGGGGATGTTGATATATTGCAAATGTATCTATAATTTTTGATGTTCCATGCTTGGTTTTATCCACTTTCTTGTGTTTTGTTCCAACTTTGGAGTACTTTTCATATGATTTCTTGGACTAACCTATTAACAAGAGCCACAGTGCCAGCTGCCTGTTTTCTGCTGTTTTTGTTTCAGGAAAGTCAGAAAATGAATATTCTCAGAATTGGACGAGACAAAAGCCAAAGTGCCTATTTTTTTGGAAGTCATCAGATGCCATTTAGCCGTCACGAGAGGGCGGCCACACCACCTGGCCGCGCGGCCAGGCTTGGCTCGCGCCAGGGGGTGGTGTGGCCAGCCCAGGCACTTCCTCGGCCTCTCCTTCCACCTATATATTGCCCTCGGGACGAAAACCCTAAGTACCCGATCAAAAATCCACGAAAGAGTCTGTAGCCGCTGTCATCTCCATCCCTAGATCGGGAGGGATCTAAAGCTCTTCCCGACACCCTGCCGGAGAGGGGAATTCACCTTGGAGGCCTTCTTCATCACCATGCAAGCCTCCGGTGTGATGCGTGAGTAGTTCATCATTGGACTGCGGGATCCATGTAGTAGCTAGATGGCTGGTTCTCCTCCTTTGTGCTTTCATGTCTAGATCTTGTGAGCTCCGTTCATGACCAAGATCATCTATTTGTAATTTTGCATGTTGTGTTTGCGGGGATCCGATGGATATTGAGATGCTATTTCAGATTGATTATTGATTCTATCATGTATTTGTTATTTGTGATCTTGTATGCTTTCCGTTGTTAGTAGCTATCTTGGCCAAGTAGATGCTAGCAACTCCAAGAGTTAGTATTTATGCTCGATAGTGGGTTCATGCCTTTGGTAATCTGGGGAAGTGACAGAAATCTCTAAGGTACTAGATGTGATGTTGCTACTAGGGAGAAAACAACAATCCTTTGTTCATAGAACAATCGTATTGTTTACATTACACGCAATTCGTAGCAAAATCTGCTGTTTGCTTGCAACTTAATACTGGAGGGGGTTCGGATAATAACCTGAAGGTGGATTATTAGTCATAGATGCAGTTGGATGGCGGTCTATGTATAATGTTGTAATGCCCAATCAAGTTCCAAAGGAGTCAAGATGATTAGTATATGCATGTATTGCTTTCTCAGTGTTTGTCAATTGCCCCGCTGTAATTTGTTCACCCAGCATGTTATCTATCTTAAGGAGAGCCACCTCTAGTGAACTATGGATCCCGGTCCTTGTCTTTTACATTCAATCTACAATCTTTTACTGCTTTGTGTTTAGTTTCTGCAAACTATTACTTCTTTCCACTCGATACGTTTAATCCTTTGTTTTCCGCAAAACACGGTGAGATTGATAACCTCATCGCAAGTTGGGGACAAAGTTCTATGGGTGTGTTGTGCAGGTCTCCACGTTGCTACTAGCACCGGTAGTGCGCCCTGCCAAGGCTCAGCTAGAAACACCTTTGGGGTGTTTCCTTGCTCCTACTGGTTCGATTAAACCTTGATTTCATAACCGAGGGAAACTTTCTGCTGTGCTCATCATACCCTCCTCTTGGGGTTCCCAACGAGCTCTACATCAACACCACACCAACACTTTTCTGGCGCCGACACTGAGCCATCAGTGTATCGCAGTATTTTTGAGGGAAGTGAACCCAATTTATTGATTAGACACAAGGGGAGCCAAAGAATATTTATAAGCCTTAACAACTGAGTTGTCAATTTAGCTGCACCTGGAAACAATCTTGCTCACAATAGTTTATCAATAGCAATAGTTTTATAGTAGCAATAGCAAAGTAATAGGAGTAGTAAAAGTAAAGACAGTAGTAACAATTGCAGTAAATAGTAGAATTAAAGCGCGGTTGACATGGTTATACCCGACGGGTACATAACTTCAGCATACCTGGTCCAGCCCAAGGAAGGCCCACAGCAGACATACGCTGGCCCATGAAGATTTTCGGGTGGCCAAGGCCCATGACGCCTTCGGATCCTTGGAGAGCAAGACTAGAATTCGAATACAACTTGTAACCTACTCGTATCGGTACCTGAGACCTAGCCTCCTCATATATAAAGGCTAGGAGGGGCCAACGAGTAGGACAGGTCCATACTTTTCATACACGCCTCCACGCCAGATCGAATCTGCGCATCCTGTAACTTTCGGTTCCGCCGTAATCAAAGAGCAGACAAGTAGGAGTAGGGTTTTCCCTCCGGGCCTCGAACTGGGTAAATCTCGTGTCCCCGTTGCTTGTCCGTTAACCGTGCCACGATCTCCATCATCCCCATCTTCTCCAAAACCCAAGTCCATAATATGGGCATTGACGAGATTAAACCTCGCCAATTGGCGCCCGTCTGGGAATTGGGGCTGCTGATTGTGCGGTCGGACGGTTCCGACCGATCGATCTACAACTCCTCAGAACGGAGAATCACCTCCTCTTCGCACTTTCGACTTCACCGCCCACTCGCCGCCACCATGAAGGATTTCGAGCCCGTGGCGACGGACTCAAATTCTGTTCGAGCTTCGCCTGTGGGACAAGCTGGTACCTCCGCCTCGAGCGGGTGCCCGCATCAATCAGGCCCGCTTCATGGGCTCCACACCCTGCTACGCACGCCACCATCAACAGATGAGTTTTTCGACAAAGAATCGCAACTCCGATTCAGGCGATCCACCTTCGGATGAAGGGACCTACGGTTCCGAATCCGAAAGCTACGGCAGCAGCCAACCAATCTGAAGGCGCTATCTATGCGCCGCAATCATCCAAACCGACGAAGACACGCCTAACCCACCGCCCAACCCCAACCCGCAGGGCCAAAACGGCGAAAACAGGGAAAACAGGGGCCACCTCATCCAACTTAGCAAAGAAGGATGGGCCGAAGCACGCCGTGCCGTCGCAGGCGAAATAGTCCTACCTCTGGACTCCCCACGTGACCTGCTGATGGCATACCACTACCTCCTCATCGAGGAGCACAAGAAGCAAGTCAAGATGCAGGAGACGCTCGATAAACGCAAGAAAGCAGCCTCAGAGTCCAGTGCGCGACGAGTTGCGCTCTCCGCCATGGGACCCGGCTCTAGCACAAACGGAAATCAGGGAAACAAGCATCACTCTCGGGTGGAAAACATGGACCCGAAGGAGCGGCGTGACGTGACCCGAACCCTCCACACATCGTTCATGGATATGGACGCCGACGGCAACATCACCTCGAAGACGCCACAAGCCGCGATCATGGCAGCCATCACAGATCTTGCTGCTCACCCACCTCCTGAGGGGTAGCCGAAAAGGGCCATGCATAGGTCCTCACTCACCAGACTAGGACTAATCTGAGCTGCGCCACGAAGACGCCTCCTACGGAGCCGAAGAAGAAAGCTCCGCCAGCGCGATCGAGCCCCACCCTCATCCGAAGATGAAGAAGAACACGATCTTCCTCGAAGAAAGAAGAGCTCAGACCGCCATAAGCACGACTACGACGCCAGGACAAGCTTACACAACGCAAAATCGACAAAGCCCGTGCCAAACGCGCATGCTCATCCGAATCTGAGATGGATGAAGACGAAGGAGATCTCGGCGGGGCTCGATGCTTCAGCAGACCCGTCCGGCGAACACAGATGCCAAGCAACTTCAAGCTTCCTTCGATACTCAAGTTCAACGACACGCAAGATCCAAAGTCCTGGCTCGCTGACCATCTATCATCCGTTAAACTTCACGGAGGCAGCAAAGAAACCGCCATGCAATGCCTTCACCGCAATGACAAAGCGCGCACGGTCCGCTCAAGAGCCTATCATCGATCCATCCGGCCGGGAGGAGCTCGCTTATAGCTTCATCCAAACTTCAAAGGCACCAGCAAAAGGCCCGCCTCAATCAAGAGTTGCGAGCCTGCACTCAGAGAACGGTGAATCTATTCGCCAGACATACTACGCTGGTCCACGACCAAGAACTCCGCAACACATCTCCGAAGAACGGGCCATCGACGCTTTCAGTGGACGGCCAAACGCCAGACTTCAAGGAGAAACTTGACGCCAGAAGCCCAAGACACTCGACCAGCTCATGGAAATCGCCAACAGTTGGGCAGATGGCGAAGATTGCATCCAGCGGGCGCTATCAGATGAAGAAGACGACTACGGCCGAAGACGCGAACGCCGCAGCAAGAGGAGACCGCGCGTATACGAGGACCGCGACGAACCCGACATGGTCGCAGCCGGCTACGCCGACCGCTGTAACGACAACAGCCGCAGCAGCGGAGGATATCGCAGCGGAAACTTCCACGACAACAGACGACCAACGCAGTCGTGGCAACGCCGCGACCGCGACAACGGACCTTCAGCATTCGACAAACTTTCGGGTCCATGCACCATCCACTTCTACATCGACAAACAAGACGGCAAAAAGAAAGCTAGCCACATGCTCAAGGACTGCCGCGAGTTCCAGAAACTCAGCGAAAGCATGGTACAGATGAGGCAACAAGCTCCAATTCCTGCGTTCGGAAACGCACTTGCGCCAGGCGAAATAGCACACGGAGCTCCTCCACCGCCGCCTATCGGAGGCCCACATCAACCAGCCGCACCAGCGCAAAACAACGCCGGAGTCGCATACCCCCCACCAAAAGGAGCACTCAATATGATACAGAAAGGACGCCCAACCAACAGGGTACAAAAGAAGATCACCCGCCAAATCAATATGGCCGTGACAACTCCACCTGCCATCCCTGAGTACCTCAGCGGATCGGAGTCCTGCATCACATTCACTCGCGCGGATCACCCTATTCAGATCCCTCGCCCAGGTCATGCTGCCCTGGTGCTGGAGGCGCAGATCGGAGGCTTCGAGATGAGTCGCGTCTTCATGGACGGCGGCAGCGGCATCAACCTAATATTCGCAAGCACTCTAGCAGCTATGCGGATCCCGCAATACAGCCTGGAACAATCAGACACAACGTTCCACGGCATTGTCCCAGGGAAGGGCATCTTCCCCCTGGGCAAAATAGGGCTCGACGTCATCTTCGGGACACCGGACAACTTTCGACAGGAGCGCCTAGAATTGGCGGTGGACTGGCCGTCGCAATACCACGCCATCCTGGGACGCGTAGCATTCGCAAGGTTCCTGGCCGTCCCACACTATGCATACCTACTACTCAAAATGCCAGGACCAAGGGGCGTCATCACAGTCCACAGGAGTTTCACCCGATCGGAACAATGCGACAGGGATTTCAACAAAATCTCCTAGTCTTTCGGCATGCAAGACGAGCTCGTAAGGCTCCGCGAAGTGACAGACAATGGGCTACCCCCAGTCACCAAGCAGAACGCACCTGATATGTCTTTCGACTCCACCATCAACGCCAAAAAAGTACAGGTCCATCCAACGGATGCCTCCAAGATGGCGCTAATCGCCAACGACCTCAACATCAGATAGGAAAGCGCGCCGTCAATTCCTCCGTGAGCACTGGAAATTTTCACTGGTGTCCTGCGGACATGCTAGGAGTTCCCAGGGAATTCGCCGAGCACGCACTCAATGTCTTCCCAGACACCAAACCAGTCAAGCAGTCCATCCGAAGACTGTCGGAGCCACGAGCCGAAGCTATCGGCAAAGAGATCAA
This sequence comes from Avena insularis, assembly GCA_023614405.1. Classification (NCBI taxonomy): domain Eukaryota; kingdom Viridiplantae; phylum Streptophyta; class Magnoliopsida; order Poales; family Poaceae; genus Avena; species Avena insularis. Next base: position 22,426,332 of record CM042694.1, on the reverse strand, counting down.
CAGATTACTCGCAGCAGACTTCATCCGGGAAATCAAGGAAAGCGAGTGGCTGGGAAACACGGATGGTCCCAAGAAGGACACGGACATCCGTGGATGTGCGGACTTCACGCCACCGAAAAACACCGCCCTAAGGACCACTTCCTCTCCTCGGATCAACCAGATCATCGATTCGACCGCAGGTTGTGAGAAACTCTCCTTCCTCGACGCCTACTCAGTTATAATCAGATTCGACTCAAGGTCGAAGATCAAGAGAAAACGGCTCATCACACCGCTCGAGTATACTATAACACAATGCCCTTCGGCTAAAGAACGCGGGTGCCACGCATCAGCGATGCATGCAGCTCGCCTCAAGGACCAGATCGGTCGAACGTCTAAGTCTATGTCGATTTACATAGTCATCAAAACCAAGGAGGCAAGAACACTTATCGACGATCTCCGTGAGACGTTCGACAACCTTGATCGCTATAGGATCAAGCTCAATCTAGAAAAATGCGCCTTCGGTGTCCCCTCAGGTCAGCTGCTCAGATACTTCATCTCTCAACGAGGGATCAAAGCAAACCCGAAGAAAATCAAAGCTATCATGACAATGGAGAAGCCGAAAAACCTCAAGGGCGTTCAGCAGCTCGCAGGGCGAGTAGCGGCACTAAGCAGGTTCATCAGCCGCATGGGCGAGAAGGCCCTACCATTTTACCAACTGATGCACAAAGCAGACAAGTTCGAGTGGACACCAGAAGCCAACGACGATTCAAAACCTCAAGCTGCCCTTCCACCTCGCCCGTTTTGGTCACGCCAAAAGAGCGCGAGCCCCTGTTGCTGTACATAGCAGCCACGCACCAGGTGGTCAGCACAGTACTTGTGGTCGAACGACCCGAAGAAGGCAAGACCCATGGGGTACAACGCCCAATTTACTACCTCAGCGAGGTTCTCACTCCAACAAAACAGCGGTACCCGCACTACTGTGGTTGGCCCACGGCGTGTTCATGACGGCTCGACGATCGAGCCACTACTTCCGTGAGCATCGTGATGGTCGCCAACGAGGCACCCCTAAACAGCATCCTGAAAATCCAGAGGCCACAGACGCCGCGGGTCTGTGGGGCATCGAACTATCACCACTGGACATCACCTACGAGAAGCGACACGCAATCAAATCTCAAGTCCTTCCGAACTTTCTGGTGCACTGGATGGAGCTACAGCTGCCTGACACCCCAGACATGTCGCAGTCCTGGACAATGCATTTTGATGGCTCCAAACGCGAAGCCGGAGCAGGGGCAGGAGTCATATTGACCTCCCCGCAAGGTGACAAGATGAAGTACGTCCTTCGGATGAAATTCAGAGCCTCCAACAACGAGGCCGAATACGAGGCCCTCATCCATGGCATGCGGATGGCAAAAATATGCGGCGCAACGCGCCTGGTCATCTACGGTGACTCCAACCTTGTCGTCCAGCAAACGATGAATGAGTGCGACGCACACGCCGAAAACATGATAGCGCATCACGACTATACAACGCACTCGAAGGAGAATTCGACGGCTGCGAACTTCGGCACGTTGGAAGAGAGAGCAACGAGGAGGCCGACAGACTCACCAACATCGGCTCGACTTGTGCAAAAGTACCACGAGGTGTGTTCCTTGAACAGATCTGCGTGCCATCCATCAAGGGGAAATTCCCCAAGGGATCACCGGAAGAAGCAGAACACTCGGGGGCTACGCTACCCGGCGACAGAAGGACCCAAAAGTTGGATACCGTCGCCATGGTCAACCTGACGCAGGTCATGGCATCGAAGAAACTTCGACACGTCCATACCTCCAGTACCTGATAAATGGAGAATTGCCAGACAGCCCGACAGATGCCCGGCGCATATCTCGTCGGTCAAAAGCCTTCACCATCATCAACGGCGAGCTGTACAAACGCAGCATTACAGGCATCCTACAACGGTGCGTCACCATCGACGACGGCAAGGCCATAATCCAAGATATCCACGAGGGCATCTGTGGCCACCATGCAGGCAGCCGCTCCCTTGTCGCCAAAGCTCTACGAGCAGGATTCTATTGGCCAACGGCAATGAACGACGCAAAGGACATTGTCCGAAGATGCAACGGGTGCCAACGGTTCGCCGACAAACCACGGCACTGGGTCCAACTTCACCCATACCCATAGCTTGGCCTTTTCCAATGGGGCCTTGACATGATCGCAAACCGCCAAAATCCTCGAAGGAGGACACGCTTCCTCTTGGTCGCAGCCACAAATTCACCAAGTGGATCGAGGCCATGCCACCACCAACCGTAAGGGCAAAACCGCCACAAGTTCTTCAATCCATAATCTAGATTCGCGTATCGCACAAAGATCATCACCGATAACGGATCAAACTTCATCTCAAGAATTCCGTGACTTCCAAGGCCTCGATCAATATCACGCACGCCAGTGGCGCACCCGCAAACAAACGGCAGTGGAAAGGCCAACGCCTAATCGGCGCCGGCATCAAGAACGCCTCACGAGCTCACTCGAGCACAAAGCTGGCAATCGGACGAAGAGCTACCGTCATTCCGTGGAACTTACGAACCACGCCAAACAGCTCCACCGTTACACACCGTTCTTCATGGTACACGGAGCTGAGGCGGTGCTACCAGTCAAGTACGCCACCAGGCTCCACGAGTCGTCACATAAAGAAAGCCGAATCCACGGCCAAGATCAAGATGCCGTCGACACACTCGACGGCACGGATATAGCAGCAGCTAGATCCGCGGTGTACCAGAAAGTCTCCGCACCTATCACAGCCACGCCCCAAGGTCCTTCGTCAAGGAGACCTCGCCTTGCGACTCAAGCAAAAGCGACGAACAAACTCGAGTCGCCATGGGAAGGACCCTACGCCATCACCGAGGTCATCCTGTGTGGCGCCTATCGCCAAGCACGGAGTCTGGAGTCGCATACTCCAACCCATGGAACATCTCGCACTCGCGATTTATTCTACCCATAGCAATGGGCAATGTACCCCTTTTACTTTCAATAAGGCTTACAGCCACGGCTACTCAGCCGAACCATGTACCTTCTCCATTACGCTACAAATAAAGCTAAGTGTCTCGCTCCCAACCTTCGAGTGACTATTTCTCTGCACATTTGATTACATGCTACTAACGCACTCGGGGGCTCCCCCACCTCACGATTTCATCGACTGAGGACAAAACGTGTATACCTGAGTAGTCAATTACCACGCCAGCAAACGAAAAGGGCACGATTAAATCAAAAGCACCGCGTGCTCGAGGGTTTCCCCACCTCACGATTTCATCGACCGAGGACAAAACATGTACACTGAGTAGTCGACCACGCCAGCAAACGAAAAGGGCACGTACTAACTCAAAGCACTGCGTGCTCGCTAACAAGCGAACCTTTACAACAAAGGGCACATACACGCCCAGCCGCAATATACAAATTTTACATCTATCTGTTTATTTTCAGGTTCTACCTATTCTGAAAAATAGCCTGAGCACGCTGCTCAAACAAATCTACAATCTATTCGGCATACTGCCTTACAGCCGCGTAATACGGACGCATATTCCACTCGCCACCATCTGGCCGAGGAGGTGGACCAGTCGCCACAGCAGCCAAATCTACATCAGGGCGATGCACCCTCACAAGAGACAAGGCATCCTTCACCCCTGCGACAAGCTGCTGTCGCACCAGCTCCTTGACATTGCTGGCACTCCGAAATTTCGCCAGAAGACCTGCAAGGGTCGTCGGCACGCCATCCAACGGAAACATGACGTGCAACACCGAGGACAGTGATGTCTGCACCTGGCGGAGCACCCGCGAAACCTGGAAGACGCGATCCTGCATCGTCGCCAGAACCATGGCACGATCGCGATCCATCCAAAAGAAGCCACCGGCTTCCATGTCCTGTTGAGTCAAGCAATTGACTCGAACAGCAATGCGCTCCTTTTCTTCCTTCGGAGCAAGATTCGCACTCATAACAAAGATGTAACAAGAGTAAGGCCAGCAGGCTCACCAAGAACTAAGCTACGACAAAGAAGGACCAACTTACACTGCAGCTGCTCGGACAGCCGACCCAGCTCCGCCATCAAGTATTCCTCTCGCTGCACTACGGTCCGCCTTTGGACTTCCAAACGCCAAGACGACGCATCACAGAGGCCAAGCAAATCCCTCTCCAAGTTGCGACACGATCCCGAAGAAAAGCGAAGCGAGGTATCATCCAACGATGCTCGTAAGGGCCTTTCGGATGAAGTACCAACTGGTCAACACCAAGGAACCTAAAGCGTAAGAAAAGAAGGCACACCGATACTCAGCCAAAGATAAAAGCCCAACTCGAGGAATTCATTAAATACAGCATCAAGGGCTCAAGAATGGTGCTACAAAAGATATTTACAGCAAAAATAAACTACATACTACCCTACATCTCCTATGCCTAAGGCGAGGACACCGAGTCGCCTCGAGCCGATCGCTTAGTTTTGGCCTCGCCATGGCCGCAGCGCATCGCATAACAAGTCAATGAGCTTGGGCCCAGATCGCTGCAGCGAAAGGAGTAAGCAGCGAAGGCAACCTGATCCATCCGCAGCCGCCGGCATCCGAGAAGTGATCTGGGCAAGTCCAGCTCCGCCCCAGCCGCCATGGCTATCGCCACCGACGGACGCGCCGATGCCCTTCTTATGCGCTTGTAGCTGCAGCGCTACCGACAAAGCCTCGCCAGAGCACCCACATCTTCAAGGGTTGCGCCTTCGGGAAGAACTCCCGTAGAAGCGACCAAGGACCTCCTTCGCTTGGCAAGGAGTTGACATCATCAAGCGGTCGACCGCCCGCTTGGCATCATCCAGAGCATCAGTCGAACTCGATGCTCATGCATCCGAGACAAAACAGAAAAAAGATGAAGAAAAGCAACATAGAAGAAGACCAAGAAAAGGAGCAAGTGCAAAAGCTAGCACTCACCCGAAATTGCCTTGGCAGCAGCCATGAGCTTCTCCCGCCCCCTTTTCACGACTCGCGCTTCTCACAGACGCTTTCGCTTCACTGTTTACGCTCCAGCTCAAGGAGCTCTTTCGCCTCAGCAGCTTCGCCTTCGCCCAATTGGCCAAGGCTCTTCTTCGAGCATCAACCTCACGAAGAGAGTCATTATGCTCCTCTACATTTACAACAGGCAAGTGTCAAAGAAAAGCACCAGGATAAGCAAGAAATGTAATACAAGGCATACGAATACCTTGAAGCTGCCAAAGTTTCGCCTCCAGCATCAGGCGCTCCTCCACCAGCCGCTTGGCCTCTTGCACAAAAGGCTGCAGGAAAAGGCAATAGCAGTAAGAGCAGGACTTGGGGGCTACGCCCAAAACATGTAAGCAAACACAACATCAAGACACGAAGACGCCGGGGCTCCCTGCGTGACATGAAGTAGACAAACTTACGTGTTCAAGACGAACCCGCAGGCCGCGCGACATCTCGAGGCGCAACCACCAGCCTCTCTTGCACAAGAGGAACTGCAGCACCACCCAAGTCGCCACCGCGGTGGGGGCGACGAATGTTCGACTTCATCATCTCGCTGCCCATCACTCGAGCCGCCGGAGGATTGCCTAATACGGGCCAATCAACACAGCGCAAAAATAACAAGTGAACAATAGACAACAATGGCAATAAGAACACTTACGAGCCCAACGCGCCAGGTCGAAGATAGGAGAAGCCCTCCGGCCCTCTTCTCCTCCTTCTTCTCCTTCTTCTTCCTTCTTCCGCTGGCGGGTGCGAGCAACAGCTCGCACAGAACGGCAGAATGGGAGAAGACGAACCCCCGAACATCATCATGACGCCAAGACCCCGAGGATTTCGGGAGTCGGAGGAGTCGAGGCATCCGAAGACTCGCCGAGCTCGTGATCGCCACTCAATGATCTTCACTGATTCGTGGCATCCTCCACCGGAGATCGCCAAGGAAGCTCGGACACGGAATCCACCACTTCATTATCCGGGCATTCGATACCTTTCGGGCAATGGTGGCACCATGCCTGGCACTTTGAAGCTCTACAAGATGAGAAGAAACTTTGTTAGCAAACAAAGGGCACAAGTACACAACTGACAAAACATAAGGGAAGCACTACATGCGCAAATCTACACCTTTGGCACGGCCAACGCCGATTTAAAAGGGCGGAGTCAACGACTTCCCGGATTTCCTCGCCGGCCTTGAACTTCAACAGCACGCGAAGAGCCCCGCTGTTCCACCGAGATTTTCTCACCAAACCCTCGTCGGATCACGGCGCCCAGAGTAAAGGAACATCGGATGCTCCGCCGGAGCGGCTGCACCCGACGCCAAGAAACACCCGGATAATGTCGACTGCTCAACTCCTTCTCAGAATCAATTGAGCTCCTCCACCCGACGGTACAAGGCCTCTATCTCCGCCACCTCACCGTCTAAGATCTGATTTTTCCAGGACCTCTTCTTCACAATCAACTGGGAGGGGTCAAAAGGAACGAGACCAAAATCTTGCCCAGGCAGCACGGAGTCACGGATGTAAAACCATTTCCTCCGCCAGTACTGGACAGATTCGGACATGGAGAAGGAAAAGAATTGGACATCGGACTAAGAGAGATGATGAAACCCCAATGGGATACACACCATCCGAACAGATCGCTCCTCACGGAATACAGCTTCCAGAAGAGGCCAAAGTGCGGCTCAATGCCAAGCCAACACTCGCAAAGAGTGATAAAACACGCAATGTGGAGAAGGGAGTTGGGAGACAGATGATGGAGTTGAACCCCATAGAAGAAGAGCAGTCCACGAAGGAAGTCATGGACTGGATACGAAAACCCACGCAAAACAAAGGCGACGAACATAACCCGGTACCCAGATGGGGGACGGGGGATTACCTCATTGCCGGGGAGTTTCACGGCCGCTGGCCCTGCGGGATTAGGCTCGCCGCAGCTTGCGAAGATCGCTTCTCCGCCTCTCGATCGCCGCCAGCCACCATCGGTGACACGAGCAGCGGCGGCGCTTCTTCTGCCTCCGCAGCGCTGGTCCCAATCTGCAGATGAGGATTTCTTCTTCCCCATGGCGCTACGGCGGTGGTGGCGTTGCCAACGACGAAGACAAAGGAAATGCGAAAGGAAATCTCAGCACGCAGCAAGAATCGCTCGAGCGCAAGGAAGCAATGGACAGATGAACTGCTGCGGTAAAAGACATACCACGATTTCACCATGGATTATAACAGCAAAGACGACGCACGCTGGCCGTCCATCGAGAAGACCTAACGCCAACGGCAGATCCGGCCGTACACGTGTCAGCACCAAAACGAACCGTCGTTCCCACGACGTCCACTACGCGCGGAAATCGAGGAAACGCCAGATCATCCCACGCCACGCGTGACCGGTCAATTCAAAGTCGAAGTGGGACCCACACTTCGTCAAGTCAAGTCATCTCCGCGCAGCAGACGCTGAGGTCATTGATCGTCAAGACCGACGTCATCAAAAGCTATACTAGCACCAAACTTCGGCTACACAGCTAAGAGTACTCACTCGAATCCATGATTCGACTAAATACTCGGGGGCTACTCCTATCAGGAGCGCTAGTCGCGCACCCGATGTACTTCCGGGTCAGCGGTACGCCCACGTGATTTTCCCACTACCGTTGCATGATACAAGACTCGAGTCTCTGGCCGAGTCTACGACTCCGCCAGACACTCGGGGGCTACTCCAAACTGGAGCGATGGCCGTTCACACACAAGAGCTTCGAGTCCTACGTCGAGTCCACGACTCCACTACGGACTCGGGGGCTACTCCCATAGGGAGGAAGGATTTCAGCATCCGAAAATTTTCGAGTCCTACGGACTAAACAACTGAGCAATGCTTGCACTAAAAGTCTACGACTCGAACAGACACTCGGGGGCTACTCCCATAGGGAGCGCTGGTCGCGCACCCTATGAAATCTTCGACTGCGATCTTCCGGATCCGTATGCAAAAACTTTTCGGCAACTCTGCCCCAATTAATGCTAAGTGAGTAACATCCTCCTTGGCCACCCGAAACACCTCCCCGGTGATAAACATTCGGATGCTGCGTCTGCGACGCAAAGATAAGACCTACAGATACCATCTGATGGCCCGCAACACTGATCAAGGCCTCGCTAGTATAAATCCATGCCAACAGGCGTGATGAAAAATCCCGACGGACGCGTTGGGTACATCATTTAAAATCACTGGAATTCCACTCCTGTAAGTCCTCCGCAGCCTGAGTCGAATTACGCCAGCATATGTTTCGGGTTCGAGTCGAGGGACTCGCATCTGAAGAAGATCGTGTTGTTTTGTCCTAAGACGATTAACTGACCCTGATCCGTCGGGTGAGTCAGGCACATGCATCAACAATCCCTACACATTCTCTTGAAAGACAGAGTTACACCCGAAGGATTGAAGAGTCCTCAGCCGAATCCACGATTCGACTGAACACTCGGGGGCTACTGACATGGTTATACCCGACGGGTACATAACTTCAGCATACCTGGTCCAGCCCAAGGAAGGCCCACAGCAGACATACGCTGGCCCATGAAGATTTTCGGGTGGCCAAGGCCCATGACGCCTTCGGATCCTTGGAGAGCAAGACTAGAGTTCGAATACAACTTGTAACCTACTCGTATCGGTACCTGAGACCTAGCCTCCTCATATATAAAGGCTAGGAGGGGCCAACGAGCAGGACAGATCCATACTTTTCATACACGCCTCCACGCCAGATCGAATCTGCGCATCCTGTAACTTTCGGTTCCGCCGTAATCAAAGAGCAGACAAGCAGGAGTAGGGTTTTCCCTCCGGGGGCCTGAACCTGGGTAAATCTCGTGTCCCCTGGTTGCTTGTCTGTTAACCGTGCCACGATCTCTAGCATCCCCATCTTCTCCAAAACCCAAGTCCATAACAATGGGCATTGACGAGATTAAACCTCGTCAGCGGTAGGCATAGGGATGGATCGACGGGTGTTGCATGGACAAGACAATTCATATGGCAATCCAAACATAGGGCATTTGTAGATAAATAAGGTAAAGCATCCAAGTACTAAATAATCATAGGTATGTGTTCCATATATAGTCATACGTGCTCGTAATGAGAACTTGCACAACATCTTTTGTCCCCACCGGTTTGCGCGGGCCTCAAGGGAACTACTGGCCATTAAGGTGCTCCTTTTAATAGAGCACCGGAGCAAAGCATTAACACTCCTGAACACATGTGATCCTCACATCAAAGCCATTCCCTCCGGTTATCCCGATTATTGTCACTTTGGGGCCTTTGGTTCCAGACAACAATATGTGTAAACAACTTGCAGGTAAGACCATAAACGATACTATCATAATGAATCAATAACATGTTCAGATCTAAAATCATGGCACTCGGGCCCTAGTGACAAGCATTAATCATAACAAGTTGCAACAAAGTCAAAAAGCACCAACAATAGATACTAGGCACCATGCCCTAACAATCTGATGCCATTACATGAACGATCTCATCCAATCCCTACCATCCCCATAGCCTACAGCGGGGGATTACTCACTCATGGATGGGGGAATCATGGATGGTTGATGGAGAAGCGATGGTGATGATGACGGTGATGATCTCCTCCAATTCCCCGTCCCGGCAGGGTGCCAGAACGGAGTTTCTGGTTCTGATTCGCGGATTCTGATGGTGGCGGCGTAGCGGAACTCTTTCTAGAAAAACGTCGAACCCCCCTTGGTTTTAGGTCAAGAGGCATCTTATAGGCGAAGAGGGAGGCCGAGGCGGCCACACCACCCCTAGGCACGTCTGGCCTGGCCCTGCGGCCAGGTGATGTGGGCCACTCGTGGCCCTCCTCCGTCTCGTCTTCTGGCTCCGTGAGTCTTCTCGTGAAATATAATTTTTGGCATATTTTCCTGGATTTTTCCTGATAGTTTATTTTCTACACAAAAACTAGACACCAAGGTAATTCTGCTGAAAACAAAGGCCAATCTGTTAGTTGTATCCAAATCACACAAGTTTATAGGAAAAAATAGCAAAAGTGTTCGGGAAAGTAGATACGTTTTGGACCTATCAGAATCGAGCATTATCCTCGAGCCTGGCTCTAGGGTACTTTAGGGTTCAGGCTGGCTCAACCAAAGGGGGATGTAGGGAACCAAACAACCCAAATTCATTGCCAATGGGCCTTCCTGGACCTCCAGCAGGCTACCAAACGTGTCCTTAAACGACACGTTTCCCCCTCCTTTGTAGAAGGAAAATGCTACCTATCATTCGGAGGATTACACGCCGCTCACTCCGGCTCCATCACGTGCCAGCTATCCGTCCGCGTGGAGAAAACCACCGGGTGAGGGCCCACCTCTCTTAGTCTTATCCCCTCCCGATCCTTCTCCTCCATAGATCTCTCCTTCTTCCTCTTGTCCCCCTCTTGTCTCGCCCGCGCATAGCAGTTGGAAAAAATAAGCCATGGCCATGGATCGCCCACCATCTCAGCCTCCTTCTACCGATGCCTCCTCCCTCCTTCTTCCACTGCCTTCTCCCCCGCCTTTTCTACCACTGCGCCCAATCCCTCCCTCTCCCTCCAACAAAAGCTCATCGGAGGCCGACGGATATTGCAAGCGGCGGTCATCACTGCCATTCACGCTTCCTGCTCTAGCTACCCAAACAACCTTGAGGAGTCAGGATGCTGCAAGCGGCGGTCATCACTGCCATGCACGCTTCCTGCTCTAGCTACCCAAACAACCTTGAGGAGTCAGGATGCTGCAAGCGGAGGTCCAGGGTGCTATCGACGGTGGTCAGCAATGCTAAAAAACATGGGCAGCGGTGCTACCAGCCAAAGCCAAGATGCTGCAAATGAAGAGTGGGGATGCTACTACCAGTGGTTGGTGGTTCTTCTAGCGACGGTTGACGATGCTACAAGAATACAAGCACTGGGTCGTGGTGCTGCTGCTCGGGAGTCAGTATGCTGCATCCGCTTGACGGTGCTCTCATCCATGGACGACAATGCTACTTGTCGGAGTCGGCGGTTCTTCCAGACCTAGACCACAGTGCTAAAAACCACGAGCGGGAATGCTACAAACAGTGGAGAGCGATGCTACAGGGAGCATACATAGTACCGGGGTCGGTAAGAATGATGATGACGAAAAGAGGATACATGAGTGTATAATTGGGAGGGTCAGATTTCCTTTGCGTCGTCCCTGAAAGCGATCGGTACGCCAAGAATACATAGTACCGTCCGGAAACGCATCGTGGAATTCCTTCCTTTTTCCAAGCAAGCACCGACAAACGGTTGATAATCGATGGAGTATAGCTCCTGGAATTGCACTGTATTGTTTCAATTCAGATCGTGGTGAAGTTGCCGCGGTTGCTCGTGGATGGCTACCGCCTCGTTGGGTAGCCACACCTCCTGACCAGTGGACCTTGTCGCGGGGCTGCAGAAATGCTAGGGTATCAGGTGGAATCCCGTCAAAGTCCCACTTTTAATTCATTTCAAAATCTAGTTTAAATTTTTGCTCAAACTTTAAACTAGTCTTTAACAAATAAACTAGAAATGGGACTTTAGTTGGATCCACTTGACACCTTAATAAACACGCCGCACCCTGGTGGCTGACGAACGACAAACCCATAACGCATGAATGACTAGTCCAGCTGGCCTCCGTGAATCTTGAAGGCTTGTCACTTTCTACAGACATGTCCTGGTGCGTCAAATTGCGAACAGAGCGCAGTTGTCGCCAGCCGAGAGAGACGATCGTGATCTCCATCAGGTGAGGAAAAAGACCATTCTACCCTCACATAAATCAACGCTGGATTCCTATACTACCACTCAAGCCAGTCTCACTAACTCAAATCACATGACCTGTGGTGTCTGAATTCTTGATCCTTCCGAAGCCCAGTTCTACACCCCCAGTATGCGGCGAATTTAGTGCTTACTGCGTGCACGGCGCTTCTTCGACCTAAACTATATCAAAGTGTTCTCATGGAGGCTAACTTATATAACATCTCAGTTTGGATTGGATGTGTCTTTAATATGCGAATAGGCATTGGTGATCGCTATCAAACTCACCGAGATAGAGTAAATTGATATGTCCTTTTAACCACACTTGGGTGTGATGCAATCAACTCAAAGCCATGTAGCTTTGAGATGCGTTAGATTTGAAAATATGAATGCATTAACCCATATTTATGATGATGTGTGGACATAAATATGTAATTAGATGGATACAATTGCCGGTGTCGCACCATTATTGAATACTCTCAAGTAATATGCCGTGGATAATATCATCTACCAACTAGGAACCAACTTCTCGCATATCCAATATATAATCGAGGAATACAGGACTAACACGCAAGCATGGTGATTTGTACAGACCAGAAGTAACAAGTCCATGCATTGAGGGATAGAGTAGCTGCAGCAATTTCGGAAAAATAATATCTCGAAGCAAATCCTTCACTGTCACAATTTTTACAGTAATATTTTTCCATACGATTTTTTTTGCAGTAATGTACACTACAGGAATGGCGCGGTACGCCGACGGCCAATTGACGGGGCCGCCGGCGTAGCACCGGGCCAGGCCAGCCCCGCTTCCGAGCCCTCGGCGTAGCCTCGCCGTCGGCGTAGCCACCGATACGCCGACGGTGGCCCTCGGCGTACGCAGGCCTTTGGCGTACGGGGTGTCCGCGTGGCACTTGCCGGACTGGCTGGGACGGATCCCTAACGGCGCCATCAATACGCCGAGGGTGATCGTCGGCGTACCACCGTACGTTTTTTTTATTCATACGCCGAGGGTCACCGTCGGCGTACCACCGTACATTTTTATTTATTTTTTCCACCCAATTATAAATTTATTTTATATTTGTATTTATTTATTAGTATCAGTTATTTAGGTTCGATTTTATCAAATCGACGGATTCGTAGCCTCCAAATAATAGTCTCCACGCCCATATGAAATGTCGAATCTTCTCACACCTTGAGAAATTTGCATGTTTGTAAGTGTTATTATCACATGTGTGTGAAATTTATATATCACACTTTTAGTGAAGTTGTTCAGAGATTCAATCCTTATCACTAGGGGGTAGACGATCCGAGGCCCACAGATCAGGGTTCCGCGGCAAACCGCGCTCCGGGTCGTAGGAAACCCTCAAGAACGGGCATGTGGCCCTTGCACATGCATGGAGGTGTGGTATTGTGTTGAAACATGCAAAACCTAGTCCTCGGGTTGCATGAATGTGTCCCCCTTCGTATGCATCCAAGTACATTTGTAGACTTGCACAACATCTTTTGTCCTGCCAGCCGGTTTACATCCTTTGGTTCCAGACAACGTATGGCAATCCAAACATAGGGCATTTGTAGATAAATAAGGTAAAGCATCCAAGTACTAAATAATCATAGGTATGTGTTCCATATATAGTCATACGTGCTCGTAATGAGAACTTGCACAACATCTTTTGTCCTGCCAGCCGGTTTGCAGCGGGGCCTCAAGGGAACTACTGGCCATTAAGGTGCTCCTTTTAATAGAGCACCGGAGCAAAGCATTAACACTCCTGAACACATGTGATCCTCACATCAAAGCCATTCCCTCCGGTTATCCCGATTATTGTCACTTTGGGGCCTTTGGTTCCAGACAACAATATGTGTAAACAACTTGCAGGTAAGACCATAAACGATACTATCATAATGAATCAATAACATGTTCAGATCTAAAATCATGGCACTCGGGCCCTAGTGACAAGCATTAATCATAACAAGTTGCAACAAAGTCAAAAAGCACCAACAATAGATACTAGGCACCATGCCCTAACAATCTGATGTCATTACATGAACGATCGCATCCAATCCCTACCATCCCCATAGCCTACAGCGGGGGATTACTCACTCATGGATGAGGGAATCATGGATGGTTGATGGAGAAGCGATGGTGACGATGACGGTGATGATCTCCTCCAATTCCCCGTCCATGCAAGGTGCCAGAACGGAGTTTCTGGTTCTGAATTACGGAATCTGGTGGTGGCGGTGTAGCGGAACTCTTTCTGGAAAAACGTCGAACCCCCTTGGTTTTTAGGTCAAGAGGCAACTTATAGGCGAAGAGGGAGGCCGAGGCGGCCACACCACCCCTAGGCACGTCCTGGCCTGGCCCGTGCGGCCAGGTGATGTGGGCCACTCGTGGCCCTCCTCCGTCTCGTCTTCTGGCTCCGTGAGTCTTCTGGTGAAATATGATTTTTGGCATATTTTCCTGGATTTTTCCTGATAGTTGATTTTCTACACAAAAACTAGACACCAAGGTAATTCTGCTGAAAACAGCGTCAGTCCGTGTTAGTTGTATCCAAATCACACAAGTTTATAGGAAAAAATAGCAAAAGTGTTCGGGAAAGTAGATACGTTTTGGACCTATCAGAATCGAGCATTATCCTCGAGCCTGGCTCTAGGGTACTTTAGGGTTCAGGCTGGCTCAACCAAAGGGGGATGTAGGGAACCAAACAACCCAAATTCATTGCCAATGGGCCTTCCTGGACCTCCAGCAGGCTACCAAACGTGTCCTTAAACGACACGTTTCCCCCTCCTTTGTAGAAGGAAAATGCTACCTATCAGTCGGAGGATTACACGCTCGCTCACTCCGGCTCCATCACGTGCCAGCTATCCGTCCGCGTGGAGAAAACCACCGGGTGAGGGCCCACCTCTCTTAGTCTTATCCCCTCCCGATCCTTCTCCTCCATAGATCTCTCCTTCTTCCTCTTGTCCCCCTCTTGTCTCGCCCGCGCATAGCAGTTGGAAAAAATAAGCCATGGCCATGGATCGCCCACCATCTCAGCCTCCTTCTACCGATGCCTCCTCCCTCCTTCTTCCACTGCCTTCTCCCCCGCCTTTTCTACCACTGCGCCCAATCCCTCCCTCTCCCTCCAACAAAAGCTCATCGGAGGCCGACGGATATTGCAAGCGGCGGTCATCACTGCCATTCACGCTTCCTGCTCTAGCTACCCAAACAACCTTGAGGAGTCAGGATGCTGCAAGCGGCGGTCATCACTGCCATGCACGCTTCCTGCTCTAGCTACCCAAACAACCTTGAGGAGTCAGGATGCTGCAAGCGGAGGTCCAGGGTGCTATCGACGGTGGTCAGCAATGCTAAAAAACATGGGCAGCGGTGCTACCAGCCAAAGCCAAGATGCTGCAAATGAAGAGTGGGGATGCTACTACCAGTGGTTGGTGGTTCTTCTAGCGACGGTTGACGATGCTACAAGAATACAAGCACTGGGTCGTGGTGCTGCTGCTCGGGAGTCAGTATGCTGCATCCGCTTGCTGACGGTGCTCTCATCCATGGACGACAATGCTACTTGTCGGAGTCGGCGGTTCTTCCAGACCTAGACCACAGTGCTAAAAACCACGAGCGGGAATGCTACAAACAGTGGAGAGCGATGCTACAGGGAGCATACATAGTACCGGGGTCGGTAAGAATGATGATGACGAAAAGAGGATACATGAGTGTATAATTGGGAGGGTCAGATTTCCTTTGCGTCGTCCCTGAAAGCGATCGGTACGCCAAGAATACATAGTACCGTCCGGAAACGCATCGTGGAATTCCTTCCTTTTTCCAAGCAAGCACCGACAAACGGTTGATAATCGATGGAGTATAGCTCCTGGAATTGCACTGTATTGTTTCAATTCAGATCGTGGTGAAGTTGCCGCGGTTGCTCGTGGATGGCTACCGCCTCGTTGGGTAGCCACACCCTCCTGACCAGTGGACCTTGTCGCGGGGCTGCAGAAATGCTAGGGTATCAGGTGGAATCCCGTCAAAGTCCCACTTTTAATTCATTTCAAAATCTAGTTTAAATTTTTGCTCAAACTTTAAACTAGTCTTTAACAAATAAACTAGAAATGGGACTTTAGTTGGATCCACTTGACACCTTAATAAACACGCCGCACCCTGGTGGCTGACGAACGACAAACCCATAACGCATGAATGACTAGTCCAGCTGGCCTCCGTGAATCTTGAAGGCTTGTCACTTTCTACAGACATGTCCTGGTGCGTCAAATTGCGAACAGAGCGCAGTTGTCGCCGCCGTCGAGAGAGACGATCGTGATCTCCATCAGGTGAGGAAAAAGACCATTCTACCCTCACATAAATCAACGCTGGATTCCTATACTACCACTCAAGCCAGTCTCACTAACTCAAATCACATGACCTGTGGTGTCTGAATTCTTGATCCTTCCGAAGCCCAGTTCTACACCCCCAGTATGCGGCGAATTTAGTGCTTACTGCCGTGCACGGTGCTTCTTCGACCTAAACTATATCAAAGTGTTCTCATGGAGGCTAACTTATATAACATCTCAGTTTGGATTGGATGTGTCTTTAATATGCGAATAGGCATTGGTGATCGCTATCAAACTCACCGAGATAGAGTAAATTGGATATGTCCTTTTTAACCACACTTGGGTGTGATGCAATCAACTCAAAGCCATGTAGCTTTGAGATGCGTTAGATTTGAAAATATGAATGCATTAACCCATATTTATGATGATGTGTGGACATAAATATGTAATTAGATGGATACAATTGCCGGTGTCGCACCATTATTGAATACTCTCAAGTAATATGCCGTGGATAATATCATCTACCAACTAGGAACCAACTTCTCGCATATCCAATATATAATCGAGGAATACAGGACTAACACGCAAGCATGGTGATTTGTACAGACCAGAAGTAACAAGTCCATGCATTGAGGGATAGAGTAGCTGCAGCAATTTCGGAAAAATAATATCTCGAAGCAAATCCTTCACTGTCACAATTTTTACAGTAATATTTTTCCATACGATTTTTTTTGCAGTAATGTACACTACAGGAATGGCGCGGTACGCCGACGGCCAATTGACGGGGCCGCCGGCGTAGCACCGGGCCAGGCCAGCCCCGCTTCCGAGCCCTCGGCGTAGCCTCGCCGTCGGCGTAGCCACCGATACGCCGACGGTGGCCCTCGGCGTACGCAGGCCTTCGGCGTACGGGGTGTCCGCGTGGCACTTGCCGGACTGGCTGGGACGGATCCCTAACGGCGCCATCAATACGCCGAGGGTGATCGTCGGCGTACCACCGTACGTTTTTTTTATTCATACGCCGAGGGTCACCGTCGGCGTACCACCGTACATTTTTATTTATTTTTTCCACCCAATTATAAATTTATTTTATATTTGTATTTATTTATTAGTATCAGTTATTTAGGTTCGATTTTATCAAATCGACGGATTCGTAGCCTCCAAATAATAGTCTCCACGCCCATATGAAATGTCGAATCTTCTCACACCTTGAGAAATTTGCATGTTTGTAAGTGTTATTATCACATGTGTGTGAAATTTATATATCACACTTTTAGTGAAGTTGTTCAGAGATTCAATCCTTATCACTAGGGGGTTCCGCGGCCCACAGATCGGGGTTCCATGCAAACCGCGCTCGGTCGTGGAAACCCTCAAGAACGGGCATGTGGCCCTTGCACATGCATGGAGGTGTGGTATTGTGTTGAAACATGCAAAACCTAGTCCTCGGGTTGCATGAATGTGTCCCCCTTCGCATGCATGCGTTGTAACCTAAAAGGGAAGGTCCTGGACTTATATAAGGGGGAAACTCCCTGTTCCGGTGAAACCGGGTAGGATACTGCCGCACCTTGTGAACCAATATGGTTTTACATCATCATATGACCTAAAAAACACAAAACAAGAGAGAGCTACGCCGGGCTACCCCTGTCAGAGGAACGTCTAGGGGGGTAGATGATCCGAGGCCCACAGATCAGGGTTCCGCGGCAAACCGCGCTCCGGGTCATAGGAAACCCTCAAGAACGGGCATGTGGCCCTTGCACATGCATGGAGGTGTGGTGTTGTGTTGAAACATGCAAAACCTAGTCCCCGGGTTGCATGAATGTGTCCCCCTTCGTATGCATGCGCTGTAACCTAAAAGGGAAGGTCCTGGACTTATATAAGGGGAAAACTCCCCGTCCCGGTGAAACCGGGTAGGATACTGCCGCACCTTGTGAACCAACATGGTTTTACATCATCATATGACCTAAACAAACACAAAACAATAGAGAGCTACGCCGGGCTACCCCTGTCAGAGGAACGTCTATGGGGGGTAGACGATCCGAGACCCACAGATCAGGGTTCATGCAAACCGCTCGGTCGAGAAACCCTCAAGAACGGGCATGTGGCCCTTGGACATGCATGGAGGTGTGGTGTTGTGTTGAAACATGCAAACCCTAGTCCCCGGGTTGCATGAATGTGTCCCCCTTCGCATGCATGCGCTGTAACCTAAAAGGGAAGGTGCTGGACTTATTTAAGGGGAAAACTCCCCGTCCCGTGAAACGGGTAGATATCTTGCACGCACCTTGTGAACCAACATGGTTTTACATCATCATATGACCTAAACAAACACAAAACAAGAGAGAGCTATGCCGGGCTACCCCTGTCAAAGGAACGTCTATGGGGGGTAGACGATCCGAGACACACAGATCAGGGTTCCGCGGCAAACCGCGCTCCGGGTCATAGGAAACCCTCAAGAACGGGCATGTGGCCCTTGCACATGCATCGAGGTGTGGTGTTGTGTTGAAACATGCAAACCCTAGTCCCCATGTTGCATGAATGTGTCCCCCTTCGCATGCATGCGCTGTAACCTAAAAGGGAAGTTCTGGACTTATATAAGGGGGAAACTCCCCGTTCCGGTGAAACCGGGTAGGATACTGCCGCACCTTGTGAACCAACATGGTTTTACATCATCATATGACCTAAACAAACACAAAACAAGAGAGAGCTACGCCGGGCTACCCCTGTCAGAGGAACGTCTAGGGGGGTAGACGATCCGAGGCCTACAGATCAGGGTTCCGCGGCAAACCGTGCTCCGGGTCGTAGGAAACCCTCAAGAACTTGCATGTGGCCCTTGCACATGCATGGAGGTGTGGTGTTGTGTTGAAACATGCAAAACCTAGTCCCCGGGTTGCATGAATGTGTCCCCCTTCGCATGCATGCGCTGTAACCTAAAAGGGAAGGTCCTGGACTTATATAAGGGGGAAACTCCCCGTTCCGGTGAAACCGGGTAGGATACTGCCGCACCTTGTGAACCAACATGGTTTTACATCATCATATGACCTAAAAAACACAAAACAAGAGAGAGCTACGTCGGGCTACCCCTGTCAGAGGAACGTCTATGGGGGGTAGACGATCCGAGGCCCACAGATCAGGGTTCCGCGGCAAACCGTGCTCCGGGTCGTAGGAAACCCTCAAGAACTTGCATGTGGCCCTTGCACATGCATGGAGGTGTGGTGTTGTGTTGAAACATGCAAAACCTAGTCCCCGGGTTGCATGAATGTGTCCCCCTTCGCATGCATGCGCTGTAACCTAAAAGGGAAGGTCCTGGACTTATATAAGGGGGAAACTCCCCGTTCCGGTGAAACCGGGTAGGATACTGCCGCACCTTGTGAACCAACATGGTTTTACATCATCATATGACCTAAACAAACACAAAACAAGAGAGAGCTACGCCGGGCTACCCCTGTCAGAGGAACGTCTATGGGGGGTAGACGATCCGAGGCCCACAGATCAGGGTTCCGCGGCAAACCGCGCTCCGGGTCGTAGGAAACCCTCAAGAACTTGCATGTGGCCCTTGCACATGCATGGAGGTGTGGTGTTGTGTTGAAACATGCAAAACCTAGTCCCCGGGTTGCATGAATGTGTCCCCGTTCGCAGGCCTGCGCTGTAACCTAAAAGGGAAGGTTCTGGACTTATATAAGGGGGAAACTCCCCATTCCGGTGAAACCGGGTAGGATACTGCCGCACCTTGTGAACCAACATGGTTTTACATCATCATATGACCTAAAAAAACACAAAACAAGAGAGAGCTACGCCGGGCTACCCCTGTCAGAGGAACGTCTATGGGGGGTAGACGATCCGAGGCCCACAGATCAGGGTTCCGCGGCAAACCGCGCTCCGGGTCGTAGGAAACCCTCAAGAACGGGCATGTGGCCCTTGCACATGCATGGAGGTGTGGTGTTGTGTTGAAACATGCAAAACCTAGTCCCCGGGTTGCATGAATGTGTCCCCCTTCGCATGCATGCGTTGTAACCTAAAAGGGAAGGTTCTGGACTTATATAAGGGGGAAACTCCCTGTTCCGGTGAAACCGGGTAGGATACTGCCGCACCTTGTGAACCAACATGGTTTTACATCATCATATGACCTAAACAAACACAAAACAAGAGAGCTACGCCGGGCTACCCCTGTCAGAGGAACGTCTATGGGGGGTAGACGATCCGAGGCCCACATATCAGGGTTCCGCGGTAAACCGCGCTCCGGGTCGTAGGAAACTCTCAAGAACTTGCATGTGGCCCTTGCACATGCATGGAGGTGTGGTGTTGTGTTGAAACATGCAAAACCTAGTCCCCGGGTTGCATGAATGTGTCCCCCTTCGCATGCATGCGCTGTAACCTAAAAGGGAAGGTTCTGGACTTATATAAGGGGGAAACTCCCTGTTCCGGTGAAACCGGGTAGGATACTACCGCACTTTGTGAACCAACATGGTTTTACATCATCATATGACCTAAACAAACACAAAACAAGAGAGATCTACGCCGGGCTACCCCTGTCAGAGGAACGTCTATGGGGGGTAGACGATCCGAGGCCCACGGTCATCGTGGTTCCGGCAAACCGCGCCGGTCGTAGGAAACTCTCAAGAACTTGCATGTGGCCCTTGCACATGCATGGAGGTGTGGTGTTGTGTTGACACATGCAAAACCTAGTCCCCGGGTTACATGAATGTGTCCCCTTCGCATGCATATTTGTAACCTAAAGGAAGGTTACGGACTTATATAAGGGGAAACTCCCCTTCCGGTGAAACCGGGTAGGATACTACCGCACTTTGTGAACCAACATGGTTTTACATCATCATATGACCTAAACAAACACAAAACAAGAGAGAGCTACGCCGGGCTACCCCTGTCAGAGGAACGTCTATGGGGGGTAGACGATCCAAGGCCCACAGATTAGGGTTCCGCGGCAAACCGCGCTCCGGGTCGTAGGAAACCCTCAAGAACGGGCATGTAATAATATATAGTAATAATATATAGTAATAGTATAGTAATAATATAGTAATAATATATAGTAATAATATAGTAATAATATATAGTAATAATATAGTAATAATATAATATAGTATAGTAATAATATAAAAAAGTATAAAGTATATTCTAATACTAGAAAATAAAAATAAAACCTAGCTACGCCGACGGCAGCCCTCGGCGTATCCTGGCTGTCGGCGTAGCATTATCCCTTTTTTTGCCCGCGGCCCACCTGGGCCACTCACCCCCAACCCGCCCCCGACCCTATCCCCAACCTGCCCGCCCCCCGACCCCGGCCCCGCCACCCGCCACCAGCGCCACACCTCCTCCTCCTCCGACCGCCCTCTCCTCAACCGGCCGCCCTCCTCCTCTCGACCCGCCGCCTCCTCAACCGGGCCCGCCTCCTCCTCCTCGACCCAGCCTCCTCCTCCCGACCCCGCCGCCACCAGCCGCTCCTCCCCGAGCCCCGCCGCCTCCTCCTTCCAGAGCCCCACCCCAACCTGCGCGTGCCCCGCGTAGCCGCCACCGACCCCGCGTAGCCGCCACCGCCAGGAGCTGGGCCACGCCTGTAGAGTTGGGCTCACAGAGTAGCCGCCACCTCCAGAGCTCACCGCTGGCCGCCTCCCTCGTCCCCGCCTCCCTGCCTCTCGAGCTCGCGCCTCCCCGCCAGCCCTTGTCCCCCCTTCCTCGCGAGGCCGCCCTCGCCTCCTCAAGGCTGCCCTCTAGTACCCTGGCCCTCTGCTCCCCGACCTCCACAGCCGCCTGCACTACAACCCCAGCCCCAACCCCCGATTGCAGCCCCACTCACCCAGGCCCTCGCTCGTCAAGGCCACCTTCGCATCAACCTCGTCTAGAACTGTTCTAGAACTTTAGGCCCCGACTCTAGTCAGTTTAAGAGTATAATTTAGGCCCTTGGCGTAGGAGTATAATTTAGGCCCGGTTAATTCTGCATTAGCCATGTTAGTCAGTTTAAAAGTAGAATTTAGTAAAACAGAAGTGGAAATAGGTGTTTGCTAGTATGTGAGTAGAAATGCTAGAATAGGAGTTTGCTAGTAGTTTGTATAAATAGTAATTTGTGATATGTTAGTAGAAATAGGAGTAGAATTAGATATGCTAGAAATTGGAGTAGAATTAGAAATGCTAGAAATAGGAGTAGAATTAGATATGCTAGAAATAGGAGTAGAATTTAGTACATTTAACCATTTGTTCATGTTTTTGCAGCTACCGGAGGGTGAGCAAGGGGGTGTTTTGACGGCAGGGTCCCGGATTATCTTTGACGATTTGATTGCGCTTCGAGGGTGAGAATTTGCTCGCCTCTCTTGTACCTAGGTTTATTTTCGTGTCTAGATCACCAAGTTTGTCGCGTCACCTAGGCGTCATCCCGATCGTAAGCGTTACGCGACTTAATATGCATTAGTGGTCTCGCATATTTTGAACCGTAAGGCTTACGGCTTTTATCGGGTAGTCGGCGGATTCATAGTTGGGTATGGTTCTCCCTGGCTCTACCTCGATTCGAGACAGGATTTCGGTGACGCCTCCTCGTTGTTCTCCGGATGCACATCCTCTTGGCTTTTTGTCGAGACGTGTATCGGGAGAGCGAGAGGAGGTGCCAAATTCTGCTTTCGATCGGGGTAGAGCCAGGGAGAACTTACCCAATCTACGGATCCGGCGGCTGGTTAGGACCCTCTTTTCCTATTAGACATGTAGGTTGATGAATGCATAAAAACATGAAGCATTTAATCTCCCGTTTGATATAAAATGTTATATTTTTTGTTTGGCTCCTAACAAAGCAGAAGAGGATGGCTGATAATGGGTGAATGTACAGTGGCCGTATTAGTGCGACTAATAAAACAGACGATTGGGTACGGAACACTCATTTGTTAGTGAATGAGTTAGCGCGTGGTTCGAAGGCAATGGTTCGGGCACTTTGTCCCTGCGCTCATTGCACTAAGCGTCATCGTCAGGGAAAGGATGACATGTATAAACACCTTCTGCAATATGGGTACATGTCTAACTATGTCACGCAAGTCGACTTTGCTCGGTATGAACGTGACAGGGGTGAGGTGATGCGTCAGTGGCTCAATGGCAATGAGCACGATGGGATTAGAAACTTTCTAGATAATCTCATCGATGCTGACCAGCCGGATTCGCCACCTCGACGGGAGGAACCACCAGAACCAGAGGAACCGCTAGAACCAGAGGAACCGGAGCCAACCGCGAAGGCCTTCCTTGATATGATGGCCGCGGCTAAGAGGCCTCTATACGAGGGTGCAAAGATTTCTCAGCTCGATGCCATCTCTCAGTGTCTAGCCGACAAGTGCCAAGATTCGCCACCCGTTCTCACTTTGAAGCTAATCTGAGAACATGTGGTAACATGTTGCCTGAAGGGCATTGTCTGCCTAAAACCTTTTACGAAACAAAGAAACTCATGAAGGAGCTGAACATGGATTATGAAAAGATAGATTGTTGTCCAAAAGGTTGCCTTTTGTTTTGGAAACAGTTTGCGGATGACAAGTATTGCTCCATTTGTGGGGCCTCTAGGTATGATGAGGTAAAGGGAAAGGATGGTCAGGTGAGGCAGTCGAATGTCGCTCTAAAGATTCTTCGGTATATCCCATTCATAAAAAGAATCCAGCGGTTTTACTTGAGCGAGGAGACTGCCAAACAGATGACGTGGCACAAGAAGGGGAAGAGATATGAGGACGAGCACGGACAGAAGAAGATGGGACATCCGTCTGATGGTAAGGCATGGAAGAACTTCGATGACAAATACCCCCGGTGGGCAGAAGAGGCTCGGAATGTCAGAATTGCGATAGCAACAGATGGCTTCAACCCATATGGTTTGTCGACGGCCGCGTACAGCTGCTGGCCGGTGTTTGTTATTCCGCTTAATCTCCCCCCCGGAGTATTAATGCAACGGAAGACCATGTTTCTGTCGTTGATCATTCCAGGGCCCGAGTACCCGGGGAAAAATTTGAGTGTCTACATGCAATCGATTGTGGATGATTTGAACCACTCCTGAATACACGGGACGTTGGCATACGACCGAGCATCAAAGAGAAACTTCTTGATGAAAGTTTGGTTGCAGTATACCATGCATGACATGCCCGGGTACGCCCTAACGTGCGGATGGTGTACAGCTGGTAAGTGGCCATGCCCAGTGTGCAGGCACCGACTTGAGTTTCTTTGGCTAAAGCCGGGTCGCAAGTATGTTGCGTTTGACACGAATCGACAGTACCTCAAAATAAAGCATCCGTTCAGAGAAGACAAGAAGAACTTCAAGAAGGGCAAAGTTGTGCATGAAGTAAAAGAGGTACCAAAGTTTGATGGTTCAGTTGTTGATGCCGAGCTACGTGCTCTCGTGCCTGTGGCACCGGTAACTGGCCATCTATTTGCGGGATATGGTGTAACGCACAACTGGACTCATGTGGCAGCCTTAACGAATCTTGTGTATTACAAGGACCTTGAACTTCCCCATAACATCGATGTGATGCACACCGAAAAGAATGTCGGGGAGTCCCTTTTTCACACAGTACTGAACATTCCTGGAAAATCAAAGGATAATGTCAAGGCTAGAGTCGATGTTGAGAAGCTTTGTGATAGGAAGAGATTACACATGCAGCCTCCTCGTCTGGTCGAAAAGAATTGGTTCAGGCCGCATGCCTACTACTGCCTTGATAATGTCCAAAAGAAGGAGTCATTCAGGTGGCTCAAATATGTCGTGATGTTCCCTGATGGTTATTGTTCGAATATAAGTAAGGGAGTCAATCTTTCGACGGGACAAGTCACCGGGCTCAAGAGTCACGACTATCATATATGGATTGAGCGGCTGATGCCAGTGATGGTTCGAGGGTATCTCCCCGAGAAAGTCTGGCGAGTGCTTGCGGAGTTGAGCCATTTCTTCCACACGCTCTGTGCTAAGCAGATATGTCCTCTGGTTATTGAGAAGCTGCAAGTTCAGGTGCCAGAGTTGCTATGCAATTTGGAGATGATCTTTCCGCCAGGCTTCTTTACTCCGATGGCACATCTCATTGTGCACCGCGCAAACGAGGCACTCTTGGGGGGCCCGGTGCAATTTCGTTGGTAGTTTTGTATTGAGAGAGAGTTTAAATATATTCGAAAGATAACTGGAAACAAAGCCAAGATTGAAGCATGCATAGCTGAAGCAACATGCCTTCAGGAGATGGCAGACGCCGCGACAACCTACTGGCCCGATGATGTTCCCACTATGCATAACCCAGTCTCTCGTTACAATGTCGACCTGCCCAAGAATGACCCCAATCTCGAACTATTCCAATTTCCTGGTGGCAAGGCCGGTAAAGGACTAAAATATAGCTTGCCAAAGGAATAGAAGGATTGCATAATGCTCTGTGTGCTTATGAACATAAAGGAAGTGGTCAATTTCATTAGGTAAAATGGTAAACAACTTCTTATTTTCTCGGTCTAATGCTCTATGCAGCTAGTAACTCGGTCTAATGCTTATTTTCTCCTTAGCGACTTCACGGATGAACAGTGGTCGGGACCGACGGATCCCTCTCCCATGGAGTTGGACACTCTACTGAAAGAGGGTGCTCCTGGAAATAAAAAAACTTTGTGTCCTGGTTCATGGAAAAAGTAATTTCTAACCTGTCCCTCTTACCTTGCAATATGTGACTTGTCCCTCTTATTCCACGTAACTAATGAACGGAACAAACCTGTAGGGAGCTGATCCCAACGTTGAGATGTCAGATGAGCTGAAATGTGTTTCCCAAGGTTGTAACCGTGACGTCATGAAGTATGAGAAGTATGATGTGAATGGGTTTCGCTTCCATACAGAGACGCACCAGAAGGGGCGACCGAATGCAAAAACGGTAAATACTGGGGTCTTCACCAGAGGAGCCGATTCCCTTGATTACTACGGAAGGTTAGAGAATGTATACGAGCTGACCTTCAATCGTACGAACGTACAACTCAATCTTGTTGTGTTCAAGTGCCACTGGTTCGACCCAAGGGGTGGACTGAGAAGTACCCCTTCCATTGGGTTAGTTGAAGTTAGGCCTTCAACCACCTATAGCGGAGCCGACGTCTTTGTTGTTGCTCACCAAGCCAACCAAGTTTATTATTTGCCCTACCCATGCCAGAAAGCGGAACTCCAGGGCTGGGAAGTCGTGTTCCAGGTATCGCCACATGGTAACCTACCGATTCCCTCCGAGGACGATTACAACAACATTAACCCTGTAACGTACGAGGGAATTTTTTATCAAGAGCAAGAGGACGTCGGGCACTTTGATTTAGAACCGGTTGATCTTGAGGACCTTGGGAACGATGCAGAAACTCGGGGTGAGTCAGTGGTGAATCTACATGATATAGATATGCTCGAGAAGTTTCATACAGAGAATGACAACGATGATGAGCCTCCACCCTTCGATGAGAATCCAGCTTTCTACTCAAAAGATAGTGATAGTGATAGTGAGAATGAGAATGGGAATGAGAATCAGAATGATAGTGAGTATTTATTATGTCTTTGTGCTTAATTGTTTTCTTAATTGCATTATGCCTTTATGCTTTGTGTATACATTTTATTATGTCTTTGTGCTTAACTGTTTTCTCTTATTCAATGCAGGTGATTGAAAAATATGAGCAGCGGCAAGGCAAGCTCTTCGTCCTTGCTTAATGCGCTGAAACAGCGCAAGAAAAAAGCTACACGGAGTGGGAGACAGCCAAATCCCAATCCGCGTTACCCCGATCTTGCTGGTGCGGGAGGAGGACGAGGTCGAGGTCGAGGTCGAGGAGGAGGACGAGGACGAGGTGGCAGGGGAGGAGGCGTGGACTTTGACCCACCACCCTCCGCTTCTGGCGACGTGGCTCCTGAGTTCTTCCTGACAGAGTAGACTTTTGGGGACGAGGCGGAGCCAGAGACCGAGAGGGAGGCGGAGACCGAGATGGAGTCTAGAGACAAGGCGGAGGCGGAGGCTGACACTAGCTACGAGTTGATGCCGCCGAAGAAATTGCGGAATCGTGGGGAATCGGGAGTCCCTGAGGAGAGGTTAGAGCCTAGGACCCAGGAGGAGAAAGCCCTTATTATTCCAGATGGCCTTGAGTAAGTGTACTAATTTTGCAATTTAAAACATGTAATTTCATATTGGTCATAAATAATTTGGCATGTGTACTAATGTTTATTATTGTGCAGCAATTGGACATTTCCTCCGGGGACCAAGCCTCGCCTTCCTAACAGCCTGGTTGGAGCTCTGATTAGGAAGTTCTGGTCGGGCTATCACATTTCCCCCAATGGTGTCAGGAGGCTAGCTACTACTTGGGCGGACTACCAGACTACTCGTGTCCCGGGATTTCGCACAGCTGCTGATGCTGTCATCACCAAGTTTTGGGTAAGGCATATTTCTCGAGTTAATACTTGATGACCCCACCGTGCTAACTCATGACTCTTACAATTGTTTTTTATGCATGATTGAAGTGCTTTTATCGTGTGGCTGAGGAGGACCAGGAGAAGGCGGACAGGACTTTGCTTGGGGCTTGTGTGAAGTTGACACCCCAGGTGTGGTACAACCAGAAGGTCACGGCCACTAGTCACTTACGGGCGACAGGCGTGAGGATCAGGAAGGAAGACATTGTCGGTAAGAAGTCTAAACCTAAGTACTCGATGACGCCAGAAGAGTATATGTCGGTGAGTAAAATGTCAATGAGATTCTACATTGCTGCTAAGTTGCCATTGCATTGTCTGGAGTTGAGTATTGCATTTTCAGGTTGTCCCCGATTGGGCTGAGCCGCATCGACTCGCATGGGAGGAGCTGGTTAGGACGAGGTGGCTCAGTGAAGACGAAGAGTTTGCAGCCTTGTCGAGGCGGAACACGGAGAACCGAGGCGATGGTGGAACACACTGCGTGGGAAACCGCAACTTTGACCGCTTCAAGGGGAAGGTGGTATGTATATACATGGAACGACCTGCATTTATTTCTCGTCATGTTCGTACTTCATATGCATAATATTTCTTTCCGCGATGCAGGTGGCCGAGGCACAACCCGGGGAGGTGATTCATGACGTCGCCGTCTATGAGATGATGCGGCGAAAGAAGTCCGATTCCTCGCAGCCTTAGCCCTCGTTACCCGAGTACTACGACACTGCCCAGAACAAATTGGCGGACTACAGCACGATGGTGAAGGCTCGTCACCCCCATGTGGATGACCCCATTCACGCGGAGATCGACGAGGAGTCGTTGGTCCTGTCGGGGCACGGATTGCAGCATGGACGTCTCAAGATTCTGAATAAGAAGGTCAAGCCTACCCTCATCACGAGCTTCACGCGTCTCAAGGCTACCCACCCCGCCGAGGGCCCCCCTATCCCGCCTCGTAGCCAGCCTCGTCGATCCACCTCCAGAGATGATGTAAGTTTTACTCATTTTCATCATCTTTATGACTTTTGTTTCTGCATGGCTAACTGCTGATGACATTCCTTGTATTTGAAATTGTAGCCTGAGTTCGAGGCGGCCTACGATGCCGCTCATGATGAATATCAGGTGGCCTTTCGGCAGTATCAGGAGGCGAATGCGATCTACATGTAATACGTAAATGTAAGTTTGAACCTTTATTTTTGCAAAAGATACAAGTCTCACTTCCCCTAGTTTGTTGTATTACGGTCTGACATCTAAACTATCTTGCAGGCGATGTTGATGAATATTCAAACTGAACAGGATACGGATTTAGGGCATGTGCTTCCCATGCCGGGGCAGCCGCCATGCATGCCATCGAGGGACAGTTTCGCTAGGACATACTACACATCGACACCGGTAAGTTCTTTGCTAGCCCACTGGTTATCGCTTTACTTTGCCTCGCAAGTTGCTAACATGTAGGCAACATGTAGGGAACGGGAGCTTCTGGGAACCAACACTTTAGCCATGCCTCGCCGGATGGGCGTCAGATCACACCGCTTCATGACAATGGTCCTTCTCCTGGCCATTCTGCTGGTGGTTCTCCCAATCCTCACTCCGGCACTTCTCCTACTACCTCGCGAGATGGTTCTTCTGCTGCTTCTACTGGACGCCACCCTCGCCAGAGGTCGCCTCTTTTCACCAGGGGAGATCTCGGGTACACCCCGTCTCCTCCAGAGTTGTAGGGTTTTATTGTCTATGCATGTGTGACGATGTTGATACATGTATGAATGATGTGATCATGTTGATACATGTATGAATGATGTGATCCTGTTGATACATGTTTGAATGATATGATATTGTTTGATACATGTATGAATGATGTGATTTTGTTTGAATTTTTGTGAAATACATGTTCAATATTGCTGTGAATAATATTGCAAGAAATAAAACTGCAGCGAAACAGGGGAAAAAAATTCTAGGCGGAGCCTACGCCGAGGGCCATGCCGTCAGCGTAGTACCTCCTCTGTGCCAAATGGTACACGATACGCCGAGGGCCTAACCGTCGGCGTAGCTGTCTACCTGGCACGGCCAGCGCCTGCCACGTGCTACAGCTATGCCGAGGGCCTAACCGTCGGCGTATGCCTAGGCCTACGCCGAGGGCCGCGGCCGTCGGCCCAGCTGCCTGCCTGGGGCGCCCACAGTCTGCCACGTGCCGACTCTACGCCGAGGGCCGTGTCGTAGGCGTACCCACTGCGCCGTTAGTAGCCGGTGTAACGGCGGGCTCGCCTTTCGCCGACGGCTACTACGCCGAGGGGCCTGCGACGGTCGTCGGCAAAGCTTACGCCGAGGGCTAGACCGTACGCCGACGGCTTTTTTGGCTCCGCCGAGGGAGAGGTTCGCCGAGGAGGCTACGCCGACGGGCTTTCAGCCGTCGGCCTAGCCGGCGCATCCTGTAGTGATATAAGAGAACATAGTTGATTACATTGATAGTATATGGTGTAGAAAGTATGTCCAAGCTACTTGCTCCGGAGGACTCGCTTATTGTTTAGCCTGTTTGCACCATGTCCATGTAGCGCTCTCATGGATGGTCGCGACGGGCTGGAGCTGCTGGCTGTCGACTGTGCCTAGAGAGAGGCACATGGTGGAGGTAGGCCAATGTTAGTTGGACCTCAGTCAGATTCACGTGGACGCGGAGATGAGTAGCAGCGAGGGAGGGTTCAAACTTCAAAGCTCCCCGAGCAAGATTCAACCATGTGCCGTGGATATTTTAGGGATTCTTTGGATCACATATTACAAAGCACATGAATAAGAAGAACAAAGTAATTTTATTGGATTGGAGGTACAAAACAGAAAATTGCAACAACAAAAAAAGAGGAAAATTGCAAGAATAATCATTTGGATGGAACATAAGAAAAACACATAAAAAGTGTCTCAGTTCTATGTGAATGGGTGTAAAAAAGAAGTTAAATTGTCATGTGCATCAAATTGCGAATGAGGCATGTCACCGTATTTTAGCCAGATAGATGCGGCATCATCATTGGGAGAGGAGAATCAGGCTAAAAATAAATGGATCAACGGTGGATTCCAGTACTACCACATTGGGAAGTCGGACTAACTCGATTCTCAACCCTTCCCAAGCCCAGTTATTGTATACCTCTAGTTGCTGCCAATTTGGCGCAGACTATCATGCACGATGTTTATTTGACCTAAACTATACCAAAGTGTTCTTATGGAGGCTAACTTATATATCATCCCAGTTTAGGTTGCACGACTCTTTAATATGCGGATAGACATTGGTGGTGGTCAACAAACTAAGATGGAGTAAATTGGATATGTCCTCTTCAACCACACACGGTTGTGATGCAATCTCCATATTTCAACCACTCTTGGGTGTGGTGCCTCTCCATATAGCTTTGGAATGACGTTATATTTGAAAATATAAATGCACAAAACCGTATAAGAGGATGATGTGTGGATATAAATATGTAACTACATGGATATGATTTACCGGTAATATATAAGAGAACGACTCCAAAAATAAGGTGACTACCAAAACCCTAATTTAATATTTTAAAAACACTATTTTTATTGAAAACTCCACCCATACATCTGGTTCCCTACCCCTCCCGATGGCAGCGAGTCCGTCCGAAGGAGGGGGAACCAACCAATGAAAGAGGCGGACGTGGAGGCTGCGGCCGGGAGAGAGAAAAACATGACTTCTCCTATCTCCTGAAGTTGATCCCAAGACCATCCACATTTTGGCACCAATTCAATGGGAAAAGCGGTTTTTAGTTGAATCGATACAAAAAAAATTGTACTCTATAGAACCGGCGCAAACAGATAGATGGGACAAGCTAAATTTAGGGAAACTCCATTTCCTCTCTTCCTCACACATATGATCATTTTTTTTGTAATTTACTGGGTATGAGCCAAACCAACAACGCTAAATCGTTTTTCCTATCTCACACAAGGATTTTTTTCGGATAGAAGAAACCCATAGGGGTTCCCACTTTCATTAGAAACTGGGGTGAGGCAACATAGTTCCAGGTTTGTGTCATACTTAGGAAGCCAAAAGAGACAAAACCCTTTTGGTTGTGAAATAACCATAAAGAAAATATAAAAATAGGCGTAGTTCTTATCATAAGTTCAGAACCAAGAACCCTACAACAAATGTACCAAAACCTATAGAACATAGTCTATTCCGCAAAAAGAAATCTATGGCAACTTTTTCCATCCAACCTGAATCTGTTACACAACACACAAGAAGTAACGAGACTACGGGGTAGACACCACCATCACATAGCTAGAATCCTATTCACAGGACCCCAGCCGTGTCGTCGCCTGAATATCTTATGAGCCACCATGGCTAACTTGCTAGCTCCCGGCTGTAGACGCTTTCACAAAGCAATTTTCTAAAGTTGCACCAAAGAATTCAGGAAATGTCATGCAAGAAAAATGATATTAGTTGGATCCTTAGTTCTTACACCTTAGAAATACGACTTATTTATCGTTTTCCACAAGGTCCAACATACAACAGCACCACCAATCACTACCACCTTCCTGTCAGTCCCAGTGAACGAAGCAAAGCATTGCTGATATAATTATTATTAACATCTTGCTTTCAACGAGAAAATCACTTCACATGAAACAATAAGCCACACTAGTGGGACACGCGGGATGGCAAAACTAGGATTTAATCCTAGGTGTATGGACAGTACAAGCCTTGAGTATCCACCCAGGTAGTATTTGACTTTGAACCAGGGTATTCAGTAAATGAAAACAATACCACTCTTGGATAAAAAAGATACCACTCTATGCTCCAAGTGAAGTGATATACTATATCTTCTCTTAGAGAATCTCCACACGGGGTCCTAAAGCCCCACTAAAGGACTATCGGGGGTGTCGGCGCCGAAAATCACGCCCAACCTGCCACCCCCTCCCCAATTCTTTTTGGCGCAGGCGCAACCCGTTTTGTTATTCGGCGCCCCCAGGCTGAACCCAACCCAAAGAGGGTCTAGCTGGGGCACCGGATGGAGCTGAAAACGATGTAGGCCAGCCCTAAGAGTGAGAGAAACCTTCGTTCCCGCCCTTTCCACCGCTTCTCGCTCCATCTTCTCGCCCCTCCCTCCCTCGCTCTCCCACCCGCTGCCGCCACCGTCGCCATGGAGAGGCCCAAGCTCAATTTCTACGAGGCTATGATGTTCGCCCACTACGATATCCTCGCGCCACAACGTGCGAGTCTTCTAGCTGGCTTCGAGCTCAGCTACGCCGGTGTTCCCGTGGCGCTGCCCTTCCGTGGCGCCGAGTTAGCGATGCAGATCAAAGAGCGCTGCCGCGAGCTGTCGGAGTGGAAGAGGGCGATGGCCCGTTACGCGCCCATGAGCGCGTACTGGCCGAAGCGGTTCAAGAAGGAGCGGGCAACTCCACCTGGATTTGCGCAACCCCGAAGGGAGGCAGCGCTTCTGGGCAGTGCGTGAGCGTACGATCTACACTGCTATCAACGCGGCGCGCCGTCAAGCCGACGCAGCGTGCGGTGAATAATTTATGAGGAGGGCGGAGGCCGCCGGGATCATCAACCTCGATTCCAGCATGGAGGAGGAGGACGACGATGCAGCAGACGACGCCGATGACAAAGACGACAATAGTAGATTAGGATGGAGCGGAGTCGGCGATGCAGATAAATCGCCATCTGTTTATCTATGTATGTGAAATGAATGAATATGTAACTATTGGGAGGGAGCGTGGCTGAGAACACACGCCTACCTAAACAAAAAAAATAGCCGGCGCCTCCCTATAGGGCTAAAAATTAGTGCCAGCGGAGCCCATATAGGAGGACCATTGGAGATGCTCTTAGGGATAGTATAGAATGTGCACTTCACGATAAATTTCTATATATTCTCCGCGGGCACACTAGGCCCTAGTGCGTAGTGGGAGTCAAGTATGCTTAATGGATTCCCTCCTAGTTGGTGACCAATGTTGCTTATCATTTTATTATAGTTGTATAAAAAACCCAGAGCCACCGGACTAGTAAAAAAGAATAAAAGAAGTAGGAGGGAACATAGAAGGCTACAATTTGAAATTGCCTTTCCTTTCCTTCCTTTTGTGGAAAACGACCCCTCGTACCCGCCCACGTAGAAAAGAAAGCGAGCTGTGGCAAGTGAAACGAAGAGAAAAAGGTGAAAATCCGGGACGAACTCTAGAACTATGGAATGAGCTGGCCGAGACCTGCTTGCGCCGCACCGCGTCCGTGCGCTGCTTTACCAGCCGGTGAGGCACGCAGTGAGCTGGTACGGCTCGTGGTGCACCAGGCGTAGCGAGCGGCACACGGTGGAGGTAGGCGCGCTCGTCGGTCGTCAGTTGGGCCTGCGTCTGAAACGCACAGGGAGCGGACGAGAGGCGAGCGATGGTTCAAAATAGGCTGCGCTTTCCGTACGTATCCTCGTGTGTAAGATGACACCGAACGGTCGATAGCTCTGTCTCAACGACGATATGTACAAGATGGATTCTGCGCACACCTCGCTAATAGATGCTAGAATTCCACAAGAAGTCAGCAACCAACGGGAAGTTCATCGGATTCGTTTGGTCTTAGAGCATCTCTAGCAGACGCGCTATAGCGGCCGCGCGCTAAAAAAACGTCGATATGCAGCGCGCGGAGCAAAAAACCTCCCTCCAGCGGGCGCTGTAAATCACACGGAGCTGCACATTTTTTTGGGCGCACGGCGTTTTACATTATCCGGAGCGCCAAATGTGATGCGTTCGCTGCAGCGCGCGGCATCTTTTCTCACGCACGCGTACCGTCAACGGCTGGAAATTTTACCCCGTACCCGTGCCTCCATTTTCCCCACCCGCGCCGGATTTTGGCCTGGAGCCTCCAACGAGTGGAGATGCTCTTAGCCATAACTATTCAAAGCCACCGAACTAAAAAAAATTACGAAGTGAAAATGAAAATTGTATAACTTTTCCCTCCCTTTTGTCGAAAACGAGCCTCATACACACCTGCATAAGAAAAGATTCTCCGTGAAACGGAAAAGGCGTTTCTGCACGTCAGCGGCCACGCGCGCCGGAGAAAATCTGGGACGAGCTCAGGAACTTTGGAACGAGCTGACTGAGATCTGCCTGCACCGCGTCCGTGCGCGTCTCTACCAGCCGGTGATGCACGCAGTGAGCTGGCTCGTGGTGCACTTGGCCTAGCGAGCGGAATGTGGTGGAGGTAGGCGCGCGCGTCAGTTGGGCCTGCGTCTGAAACGCACAGGGAGCGGACAAGAGGCGAGCGATGGTTCAAAATAGGCGGCGCTTTCCGTACGTATCCTCGTGTGTAAGATGACACCGAGCGGTCGATAGCTCTGTCTCAACGACGATATGTACAAGATGGATTCTGCGCACACCTCGCTAATAGATGCTGGAATTCCACAACAAGTTAGCAACCAACGGGAAGTTCATCGGATTCGTTTGGTCTTAGAGCATCTCTAGCAGACGCGCTATAGCGGCTGCGCGCTAAAAAAACGTCGATATGCAGCACGCGGAGCAAAAAACCTCCCTCCAGCGGGTGCTGTAAATCACACGGAGCTGCACATTTTTTTGGGCGCGCGGCGTTTTACATTATCCGGAGCGCCAAATGTGATGCGTTCGCTGCAGCGCGCGGCATCTTTTCTCACGCACGCGTACCGTCAACGGCTGGAAATTTCACCCCGTACCCGTGCCTCCATTTTCCCCACCCGCGCCGGATTTTGGCCTGGAGCCTCCAACGAGTGGAGATGCTCTTAGCCATAACTATTCAAAGCCACCGAACTAAAAAAAATTACGAAAGTGAAAATGAAAATTGTATAACTTTTCCCTCCATTTTGTCGAAAACGAGCCTCATACACACCTGCATAAGAAAAGAGTCTCCGTGAAACGGAAAAGGCGTTTCTGCACGTCAGCAGCCACGCGCGCCGGAGAAAATCTGGGACGAGCTCAGGAACTTTGGAACGAGCTGACTGAGATCTGCCTGCACCGCGTCCGTGCGCGTCTCTACCAGCCGGTGATGCACGCAGTGAGCTGGCTCGTGGTGCACTTGGCCTAGCGAGCGGAACGTGGTGGAGGTAGGCGCGCGCGTCAGTTGGGCCTGCGTCTGAAACGCACAGGGAGCGGACGAGAGGCGAGCGATGGTTCAAAATAGGCGGCGCTTTCCGTACGTATCCTCGTGTGTAAGATGACACCGAGCGGTCGATAGCTCTATCTCAACGACGATATGTACAAGATGGATTCTGCGCACACCTCGCTAATAGATGCTAGAATTCCACAACAAGTCAGCAACCAACGGGAAGTTCATCGGATTTGTTTGGTCTTAGAGCATCTCTAGCAGACGCGCTATAGCGGCCGCGCGCTAAAAAAACGTCGATATGCAGCGCGCGGAGCAAAAAACCTCCCTCCAGCGGGCGCTGTAAATCACACGGAGCTGCACATTTTTTTGGGCGCGCGGCGTTTTACATTATCCGGAGCGCCAAATGTGATGCGTTCGCTGCAGCGCGCGACATCTTTTCTCACGCACGCGTACCGTCAACGGCTGGAAATTTCACCCCGTACCCGTGCCTCCATTTTGCCCACCCGCGCCGGATTTTGGCCTGGAGCCTCCAACGAGTGGAGATGCTCTTAGCCATAACTATTCAAAGCCACCGAACTAAAAAAAAATTACGAAATGAAAATGAAAATTGTATAACTTTTCCCTCCCTTTTGTCGAAAACGAGCCTCATACACACCTGCATAAGAAAAGAGTCTCCGTGAAACGGAAAAGGCGTTTCTGCACGTCAGCGGCCACGCGCGCCGGAGAAAATCTGGGACGAGCTCAGGAACTTTGGAACGAGCTGACTGAGATCTGCCTGCACCGCGTCCGTGCGCGTCTCTACCAGCCGGTGATGCACGCAGTGAGCTGGCTCGTGGTGCACTTGGCCTAGCGAGCGGAACGTGGTGGAGGTAGGCGCGCGCGTCAGTTGGGCCTGCGTCTGAAACGCACAGGGAGCGGACGAGAGGCGAGCGATGGTTCAAAATAGGCGGCGCTTTCCGTACGTATCCTCGTGTGTAAGATGACACCGAGCGGTCGATAGCTCTGTCTCAACGACGATATGTACAAGATGGATTCTGCGCACACCTCGCTAATAGACGCTGGGATTCCACAGGAGCCAACGGGAAGTTCATCGTATTCATTTGACCGTACGTACGTACGTACGTAAGTTTTGCCGGTACTGCTACACGTACGTTCATCGGATTCATTTGTTCCGATCAATCTTTTTTTTGAAGATTAATTCATCGACCAATCGATTAAATGGGCTTTAGGAATTATTAAAACAAAGACTCGCGATCGAGTTAGAGACGGCCACGCCGACATCGATAGATCGATCCGTTTCTTCCTATGCGCCGCGCTTTGAATTCTGACGTTGCAGATCACGCACTGACGACACTGGAGAGGACCTGACGCCGGAGCATGCAATTGCCTCACCAGTTGCATCGATGGTGATCTGACCTCCATGCATGTGGCACCATATCCGACTGATATATCGCCAAAAAGTACACATTTCTTAGCTTCTAAACAATCTGTTTGTAGTATATCTGCGCATATGGCAACGCAGGCCAGCGCCGATTAATTAACATGTCGTCTTTGAACAGGCACAGGCGCACTTTTGTTGGTAAACACTCGATGCTTCCTGCCTAGTTCCCCGTGTTGGAAAGCAAAGCTCGCTAGCCAACATCGATGTGGATGATGCAGATAAGACGTACCGGTATACGATTAGGAGGCTCATGCTTTTTCTTCGTCATCCCTGACAGTGATCAATACGCCTCGCGCGTCTGTCTACTACAGTAGTACATAGTACCGGTCGGAAACGCGTCTCCGAATTCTTCATTCTTCCAAGCAAGCACTAGACAAGTCTGATAATCGACAAAGCATATATATACTCCATCCGTTTCAAAATATAAGATGTTTTAGCTTTGTGAAAGAAGTATATCTAGACCTAGTGTGTAGATTTATCTAGGTTTGAAGTGAACTTACACATTAAAAAAAATTAGATACACTTTTTTCACAAAGCTAAAACATATTATATTTTAAAAAGGAGAGCGCCGTATTGTTTCCATTCATTTCACGGTGAAGTTGTTGCCGTTGGATGGGCACCGCCTCACCGGGCAGCCACGCCCTGCAGGTCATGTGGACCAGGCCACAGGACTGCAGAAACATGTCGCACCCGTGCACTACCAGAAACCAGTATTTTTCTCTCGGCTGCCTATTTTTCTGTGAGGCCCGAAGTGCCCCCAGGGATATACGTAATCCTGACGGGATTTGGCAGGACGCCAGGAAAATGCTTCATTTTCCTATGGGGTTGACGGAACCACCAGGATAATAAATTTCCCTGTGTGTCCTTCGGCTCACAGGAAAATATTTCCGCCTAACCGACCCCCCCTTCCCGCGACGGACAATTTCGCGCCGAATATTTTCCATCTCCGCGCCGATTCTGGAGCATTCGCGCCACATCTTCTATTTTCCTATGTGGGCTGGCCCACGGGAGAAAAGAAAAGCATAGATCACATGTGCCAACGCCCTAGAAAAAAAATCCCCACTTCTTTGTCTTCCCCACATACTCACAGCCGCCGCCCTCAGCTCCTCGCCATTGCCGACCACCGCAACCTCTGCAGCCTCCTCGTTCTAGCGCCGCCGGCCTCCCATCTCGTCCTTCCTCCATCGCCGACTGCCACACCATCCCTGTGCGTACACCGCCCATCACCGACCTGTAGCTCCGCCACTCTCGTATCCCCGACCTCCACCACCGCCTGCTCCAGCTCCGTCTGCGAGCCCCGCGTCCACCGCTCCTCTCATCTGACCTACACCGCTGCCGCCTTCCCCGAACTCCCTTCTCCTTTTACCTCCACCGCCCCTCCTACCTCCACCTCCATCCGAGAGCGCTGCGCGTGCATCCCCTGCCCCAAACACCAGATCTGTTCGCGGCCGATGCCCAGTTCCTCCCAGTCAACGTTAACAGCAACCGCCAACTTCTCTTAGATATTGTTGGTAAATTTTTGTATTTTCTTACAATTATGTCTACTGTATTACTTTATACTTCCACAGGACATTCATACAGTTCTTCCTACCGTATAGCTAAGGCACCCTTCTAGTTTTTGTATTGGTTGGTTCTGGCTTGTAGCTCGTTAACTAAGATCAGATGAGCTCTATGTAAAGCCATACTTGATGTGATGTGATGTACGGTGTAGGACCTAGCTAATTCATGCATGGATGGATTAGTCTAAAAGAAAAGGAAAGATCTGGATGGGTGGCCAGGTTGCAGCAGTCCAAACAATTTGAGACTAGCGTTCTTAGGATTAACTCTGATCGAAACTTGGCTAGCTAGCTTGTATTCGTTTTAGGTGAAAAATATAAGCCATACTTTTCTTTCAGATAACTAGGACCTTTTGCATTTTGACCATATTGATTATTTTGTTTTCACAATGCATTGATGCAAAAAAAATAGCTTCGTTCTATTTTGTAGTTCAAAGATTTAGGTTCTACTATAGTTGCACTATTAGCATGCCATTGTGAAACTGAATAGTGGCATGCACATTTACTTTGCATAGTTGTTGTAATTTCTTAAAGGATATGTAGTGTTTGTAAACATGATGGCCATTCTTTTCTACTTGGTAGTTAAGTAAATTTGATCTGGATTATATCTAGTGAATGCCATTTGATATGTGATATATCGATTTTTTTTCACATGCTTGATGTGCCACGGTGGTAGGACCTAGCTTGAATCCTTCATACTGTCCTGAGCTATTATGGAAGGTTCAGCCCATTGATACAACTTCTGCATCGTGTCACCCTTAATAAAAATAAAATAAACGGTAAGCATTTAATTTTAGAACCAAGTTACTCATCTCTTCCTTTGGAAATATAAGTATTGCATTTCAATAATGGTGTTGTCCTCTTGTAGCAGCTGTTTTGCATCTTCAGGAATTTTTGTGCAAAAAAGAAGGAAATATATTGCGTAATTGTAGTCAAGCGCAAGGCAAAATCAATAAGGTACCTCTCACACTGGCAGTACATGTTTGTCTTAATGTGGTAATTAACATATGACTAAATGATGCGCTGTGTGTTACCTTTTTATTTGCTGATGTCTTCTTTTTATACATGGACACATATGCTAGGAATAGTGTGTCATAATAGTGTGATCTAGTTTATAACTAATGTACCTAAATCTTCAAACACAGAGCTATTTATGGAAGATCGTACATGGATGTATAGTGGTTGGCAGCGTGGTAAAGCCCCCACCAATGAATGGATTGAGAACACCAAACTTTTCTTAGACCATGCCTTCTCTATTGCTGGTGTAGCTGAAGATAGTACCGTCAAGTGTTCATGTCCATGCGCTAAGTGTTGAAACTATTTTAGTCATGAAAGGGATGAAATAGAGATGCACTTGTGTTACAATGGGTTTAAGGAAAACTATGAAACATGGACTGCACACGGTGAAACCCGTGGTGTTACGTCTGAACAGGCCAACACATCATTAGCTCAAGAGGATTTCTTAACTGACCGGATGGACAATATGTTAACTGACATTGCCTCTTAACTGACAATACGTTCTGATTGTAACCATATCTCACGGTCTCATGTTGCGATTGCCTCTTAACTCAAAGATTTGACGAAGGTCACCTTTTTTATTTCTTCATTTTGTCCTCTACAATGCTCTGATTACTTGTGGAATTCATTATCATATTAAATTTGTAATTGCAGCGTTTGTTTGAAGTTACTGAGGACAATAGGGCAGATGCTAACCGCATTTTAGAGGCTTGCGCAAGGAGGAAGGTGAAAGACAATATGTACCAAGCTCGGGTTGATGCCGTCAAGATATACTATGATGAACAAGGAGAAGAACTCGATGACACGCTGGCATGTTCAAGGGAGCTTACACTGGAACAATACTTAGCTAGTAGAGTGGATTGGTTCAGTCCTACTGTATGGCCTCACATTTGCAGATATTGGTGCTCAAATGAGTTCAAGCAAGCAAGGTCTAGAGGGCAGGCATCTCGCTTAAAATCTCTAGATGTTGCTCAAAATCGTGGAGGTTCACGGCCATTCACAGAAACAAGGCAGTATTTGGTAAGACATGAACTTATTGTATATTTCACTCAATCTATAATGTATCTTTGACATTGTTTCATTCACTATATATTGCACATGTAGGAACATAAGTTTGGACCAGAGAAGGCTACCATAATGAACACATATGCTGTAATGAAATCTGGTATGAAAAATCTTAATGAAAATGGCTGTAGTGGTGCAATCAGCAGCGAGAAAGCACAAAAACGACTTGTATGTGATTCCCGCTTCTCTTATTTTTGTGTTAGCTCATTAATTATGTGGAAACTAACTAAGTGTTGCTATTATAGGATGCGTATTGCGATGGTCTTAAGCAAGCACATTCAGAGGATTGGCAAGCCATTGATTTGGATGAAAGTGTCTTGTACAACACATCGGGTGGCATGCCCCATGGGCGCTTATCAGTTGCTACTGGTGCCGTGAAGAAAGCCCACATTATCTCTGTTGCACGGGCAACAAATTTGAAGCCCTCAAGTTCTGTTGCTTACCGTAATGTCATCCAAGAGAATCAACAGTTACGTCATACAAATGAGATTTTAACAAGGAAAACAGAAATGCATGACCAAATGTTCAGAGTAATGATAAGTTTATTTATTATAGGTCTAGCTATAAATTAAAAAAATATGTTGCACTGTATATCCAGTTTAATATGCTTTCTTCCTGCAGATGATTTTTGCTGAGATGGGAAGAGACCTACCAGAATGGTTCCAGCAAGGTCAAACCCAAGCTCATACTCAGGTCAGCATACATACCAACACATAAATGCGTTCCCATGTTTGACATTAAGCTATTCTAGTTTTGCTTACTAGTGCATGAACTATACATTAAGTTCATTACACGATGCACATGACTTTGTAGGGGAACACTCGCTTGGAGGATTCTGCTATGGACGACCTTGTTGATCATGGAAACACTGGACGTAGCAATGATGGTGAGAATATTGGTGGTGATAGCTACAACCAAGATGGTGATAGTAACTATGCTTCCGGAGGAGGATCCGACTAGTGTACTTGCACTTCAACTACTTATAGACACTTCAAATAGTGAAGTTATGTATGTAGGTGATGCTTCTGATCATGAACATGTTTGACTTTGAAATTCATGTATTTTGTTGTTACATTGCACTGTCATGTGCAATGTGGTGGATGCAAACTAGAGTGGTGGTGCCATATGACATGTTTGTGTGTCATTGTTATACTTGCTTTTGGGAAGTATGTACATTACAATCACCAACCTTTAGTGCATTGTTATTTATGGACTTGTTCTGGAAGTATGTATTGGAATATGAAGTGGGCCATTGACTTGAATGTATACTTACTAAATAATTTTGTAAGAATTCTGATTATGCTCATATTTATTTTCCTGGCGGTACAGCTATATTCCTGTGAGCTGTCCAGTGTCATGTGTGAAGACTTTGTCTGGCGGCATTTTCCTATGGGTTAAGTGACACAGAAAGCAAGTTGCTAAACCTGACAGGCCAGAAAATTTCCTGTGAGCCACCGACAGGAAGAACCGTCAGGAAATTTTTTCCTGTCAGCCAACCGACAGGCATTCTTCTTTTCCCTGTCGGAATTTTCCTGTCGACCAGCCGACGGGGAATATTATCCTGACGGTGATTTATATTTTCCTGTGGGTACTTGACCGTGGGGAAATTACTGATTTCTGGTAGTGGTGGCGGCCGAAGCCCCCTAACCACGTGATGCCTCATCTAGCCGGCCTCCGGTGAATCTTGTCCCGGTGTGTCAAATTGCAGATGGAGCACGGTGGTCGCCGCCCGCTGGGCGAGACAAACGAACATCTCTATTCAAAGAGGAGAATGGAGCCAGGAAAACCAATTTCTGTACATTAAAAGACCAATCTACCCTAGCATAAATCAGCGGTGGATTCCAATACTACCACAGTGCTTAGTTTGACTAACTTAAATCACATGAGTAGTGGTAACTAAATTCTCGATCCTTCCCAAGCCCAGGCCTATACCCCCAATTGGCCACCAATTTGGCGCATACTGCCATGCAGGGGGTTACTTAGACCTAAACTATACCAAAGTGTTCTTGTGGAGGATAACTATATATCATCCATTTTAGGTTGGATGTGCCTTTAATATGCGGATAGGCGTTGGTGACCGCCATCAAAATCAGATAGAGTAAATTGGGTGTGCTTTTTCAACCACACTTAGGTGTGATGCAATCAACTTGAAGCCATAAAGCTTTGAGATGACGTTAAATTTGAAAGTATAAATGCACAAAACCATATGGTAGGATGATGTGTCGACATAGATATGTAACTAGATGGATACGATTGTCGGTGCCGCACCATTGTTGAATACTCTCAAGTAATATACCGTCCATAATATCATCTACCATCTCGGAAGTCGGAACTAACTTCTCGCATATCCAATATATAATTGAAGAATACAGGACTCGAAAGCAAGCATGATGAGTTGCACAACCCGTAAGTAACGATTCATGCATTTGAGGGATAGAGTAGTTGTAGCAAATTCGGAAAATAATATCTCAGAGCCGATCATTTGTTTATCACAATTGTTTGTAGTAATATATAAGAGAACACAGAACATGATTGATAACGTGAATAGTACACGGTGTAGCAAGTATATGTTGCTACCATGCTTCCAGAACGTCCATGCTACTCACAACGGAAGACTGGCTAATTGTTTAGCATCGCGTCATACGATTTGATGCATTGCGGTACCAAAAGAAAATCAAATTTGGTCGCAGCAAAACCGAGGCTTAGCCTGGATGGTTGGGATCTATCGGTACCTATCCTACCCGCAAGATTTTGAGTTCAAGTGTCAGCACCGCTCCCTCGTCGTACACACCTAAAAATCTTCTACTTCCTCCGATCCATATTAGTTGACTTGGATTTGTCTAGATTCGAATGTATCTTGACATGGGTCAGAAGAAGTATTGAATTGTTTGGAGGCCCCATTCTAACCCCTAATTTGCATTTTTTTTATTTAGTCGCATTGTGACATTTCTATTCCATTTCCGTAGCTATATGTGCTTGGTTTCGTAGAAAGAACTCTGCTTGCTTCGCATGTTTCTCAGAGCAAAGGCCCAAGCACCAGCCAAATATAATAATCAATG
The DNA here is from genome assembly GCA_023614405.1 of Avena insularis. Lineage (NCBI taxonomy): Eukaryota > Viridiplantae > Streptophyta > Magnoliopsida > Poales > Poaceae > Avena > Avena insularis. The sequence goes on along the minus strand of CM042694.1, from coordinate 22,382,725 downwards.
GAGTATAGCTCTTAAAATTACAATGCATTGTTTTGGTTCAGATCTCAATGAAGTTGCTACCGTTACTCTTGGATGGCCACCACCTTGCCGGTAAGCCATGCCCTCCTAGTCATGTGGACTTAGCCGCGGGGCTGCGAAAACAGGCCGCACCCCAAGGGGATGACATCCCCTAAACCCATGATTCCTCGTCTAGCTAGTCTTCGGTAAATCTTGTAGGGCTGTCACTCCGCACATACATGCCCATGTGCGTCAAATTGCAAACATGGCCCGGTGGTCACCTTTTTCGAGCGAGATAAATAGACATCGCCATTGGGAGAGGAGAATGGGGCCAAAAAGAACTATCATGTATTAAAATATCATTCTACCCTCGAGTAAATCAATAGCATATCCTAATACTACCACATTGGGATATCTAGCTAACTCAACTTGCATGAATAGTGGTAAATAAATTCATGATCCTTCCCAAGCCTAGTAGTATACCCCCATTTGGCCACCAAGTTGGTGCATACTGCCATGCACGGTGTTTCGCCGACCTAAACTACACTAGTGTTCTCATGGAGCTTATATAACATCCTAGTTTAGGTTGGACATGTCTGTAATATGTGGATAGGCATTGGCGGTAGCCATCAAACTGAGTTTGAGTATATTGGATTTGTCCTTTTCAACCACACTTCGGTGTGATGCAATCTCCATATTTTGAGCCACACTTCGGTGTGGTGCAATCTCCATGCAGATTTGAGATGACGTTAAACTTGAAAATATATATACACAAAACCATACCGTAGGATGATGTGTGTGGACACATATATAAGAAAACACTAAACATAGTTGATTATGTGAATAGCATAGGTTATATCCAGTATGTGTTGCTACTGTGCTCCAGCACGAGACATTTTAAAGGAACTCCATTTCCTCTCCTCCTCACACGCGATGCGCATTTGTTTTCTAATTTTTATTAATTTACTGGATATGAGCCGAACCAACAATGTGAGTGGCTTTTCCTATCTGACACGAGGAATTGGAGCACTACACATCCTACACACATCCTCTCCCCACCGCTCTCCTCTCCTCTCCCCATCTTCCTTGAGAGACGTCACAGGGCCGCTGGCTCCTCTCCCCTTCTTCTCCGGCTCCGGCTAGAGGGGTTGGGGTGGGAGATGTCGGCAGTTGTATAGTAGTAGTTGTAGTGGCTTTGGCTTCTGCCTGGTCTGGGCTTTATGCCTGTTTTCAAAGATAGGGCTACGGAGCTGAGCAGCCAGATTCCCTGCCTAGTAGGGTTCTTCGTCGAGCTCATCCTCGTCCATGGTGGGTGGGAGGCGGCGGCGTGACCATAGATCTCCTCAATAAAGTTGCGCTTGAAGCTGGTGCTTGGTTTTGAAGCAGCCAGATCTTGGGCCCACTCTGGCCGGCCATGGCGGAGGGGGGAGTAGGCCAGATTCTGGTGGGCGGCAACGGCATCATGCGTCTCCGAGCTACTCCATGACGCGGTCGAGTGGCGTCTGGAGGTCGCCGACCTTCCTCCTTCCTGGCGCTGCAGTGGTTGTAGCTATCGGTGGGAGGAGTTGCTTTGGCGGCTCAGCCATAAAGCTCGTGCGCTTCTCCATGGCGTCTACAGCGACCAGTTCTCCTTCCAAATCTCGGCCGACCGTGGTGGCGAGGGAAGGATGGGAGGAAACTCTGCTCCAGCGAACGCTGACGAAGAAGGGGGCTGCCTGGTGCTTCCAGGCGGCGATGCTGCAACATCTTCGGCGATCTCCAAGCGAAAGCAATATGCCAACCGCTACCTTTGGCCAAGAAGATGGCCTCGCCGAGCTTGAGAGGCCTCTGTGCCTGAGCTTCTTCACCGCCATCGGTGGCATGTTTCTCTCCCTCCTCGGGGCATTCATCGCCGTTGCTGGCCCAAGTGGTCCGTCCCCGGTGCCGGCATCGACGATCGTGGTTGGAGGCGAGCTCCAGCGGATTGCAGGGACTCGATTGCGTTTTGACGCTTTCCTGCAGGGTGCTACGTGCAAACTTGAGGGGCCTCGTTGTAATTTTATTTTATTTTTGGGCCTCGATGTAAGCTGTACCCACCGCTTTGATTTAGTATCTGGGTCCTTCGGGACCTATCCACGTTCCAAAAAAAAAGAATTGGAGCACTACAGTACATGTGGTGAACCGGTTTAAAATGGTAGTTGAACCACCTTCGTACAAAGGTGCGGGTGGTCTATTGCTTCTACGAAAGGGAAATAAATTATCAACCATGAAAAAGAATTTGACAGGATCCAACGAAAATTCGTACTGTACTAGTAGTACTTTAGTACTCCCTTCGTTCAGAAATATAAGACATTTTAGCTTTATAAATCGAATATATCTAGACGAATTTTAGTATATAGATTCGTAGAAGCTTCGAGTAAACCTATACAGTAAAGTATCTACATACATTAATTTCACAGAACAAAAATGCTTATATTTTTTAACGTAGGGAGTACATCTCTCTCCATCCCAATCGTTTTGGCCGCACGTACGTTTCGCCAGCACTAGAATACATTTGTGGACTGTAAGTCGCTCAATCGCACCATCGACGTCGACCGTGGTGCCTTTATACACTCATTCAGAAGCACTCTCTCTGTTTGGAAATATAAGATATTTTAGTTTTGTGAAATAATGTATCTAGATATCTTTTAAGTATAGGTTTACTCCAAATTTCTACGAATCTACATATTAAAAGATGTCTAAATACATTTAACGTCTTATATTTCCGAACAAAAGGAGTAGTATCCGAGGTCCGTTTCGTGCTGCCACCTACAGCTTTGAATCCTGACGCGCAGACAACCAACGACGGCACCGAAAGGGCATATGTGTACACGAAGCAACACATATGGAAGTTTTTTTTCTTTCTAAAACTTTTTTTTATGGCAACTAATTAAAATCCGAGAAAAACTATAATTAAAACCCGAAATCGATCCTGCTGTGAGCTGATCAATCGACTGATCCATCGGCGTTTTCTGAAACATGACGCCGGAGTACCTTCTCCGCAGCCGTGGAATTAATTTGATTTGCAGGTTTGCAGGCACACTTTTGTTGGTAAGCACTCGATGGTTCCTGGCTAGTTCCTCCCAGTCCGAGTGTTGGAAGACGTGGGTCATGTGGACGTAGACAGCATTGGATCTTTAAGATCTTTTAGACTGCTGATGATGATAAGTACTCCCTCTATCCCAAAGTAACTGATTTAAGTTTGTCTAAATTCGTATATACCTATATACTAAAACGTGTTTAGATTCATCCGAATCTAGACAAACCTAAGTCACTTATTTTAGGACGGAGGGAGTAAGAGGAGATAATTAGGCTCAGGTTTCCTTTTCGTCGTCCCTGACATTGACCGATGCGCCATGTGTCTGCCGGCCGGTTGCCGACCGCGAGTTGTAGCTTGTAAGCAATCGACTATGAACATGGATGCCAATTGCCAAGTTGTGACGGTACTACGATTCAATACAAATAGAAATATCAACTCGGGTCGCCTTGCCAAGTTGTGCCATGGAGTATGTCTTGACGATGTACACAAAATGAATTTTATTCTATGATGTACCTCGCTATACAAGAGAGACACTAGAATTTCACGAAATCCAACCGGGAAATTATATATTACTCACTCCGAACCATATTAGTTGACTTAGATTTTTAGATACAAATGTATCAAGATAAGTTTTAGACTAGTCATAGTAGGCTGGTCATAGTGGAGAGTAACTTAGAGTAATAACATGCATATGTTACTAGTCTAAGTTAATACCTCCATAATAAAAAATAACATAGGTGTGGTATAATGCAAAGTCTCATTTATTGCAATGTAGACTTATTTTGTCTTGAAATATGTGATGTTAGGTAACTTAGCTAGGAGCACTGCTACACGTACGACAATTTGTATACGATTTTGGTACGACCTAGCACAACAGCCGTTGATCAAACCTTATGTCACTCATAATCACCATTCATTTACAAATCGTATACAAATCGTACCTGGTTTAGTCGTACGTGAGGTAGTCTCTCTTATCATTTAATTACATATCATGTCATCATCATGTCATCTAAACGCTTAGTTGGTAATACATGTAGGACTATGTTACTACCCAAGTTTATCTGTCTCCCACTATTTTTCTGTAATACTCTTATGCAGGTTCATCTGTCCGAATCATTATGAGGCTAACATTAATTATTTGTGCTCACTAGCTTAAGTATCAATAATTGATTAGACGGGAGAGATCAATCAAAGACATGATATTCGGATAATGATCGAAGGATGATAGATGCCAAACAAAAGAAAAAATGGTTTGAAAACAAAGGAAGAAAATAAATAATTGAAGCCATATCCTCCGGACTTCGTATTTTTTGACTCAGAGGGAAAGAAAAGAGGTGCTTTTGTGTCTAAGTGTTAGTTTTAAAAGGGAATTGTGTGGATGCTGCACGAATAATAAAAGTACTACATGGAGGTTTAGACAGACAGCAAGCAATTAATTAATTAGTGTGTACTGACCCGCAAAGCAACCGCTGGCACTCGAACTCAAGCGGGCGGGGGCATAGCCGTTCTCAGCGACTTGCTAGCCATCCGGGCTGGACCTGCGGTTCACAATGCTGCACGAATACCATCAAGTCAATCCAAGTTTCAGGTTAGTCTTCCAAATCTACTATAACGTGTTGTCTCACTAGTTCAACACGCAGGAATTGTGGTTACTAAATTCTCGATCCTTCCCAAACCCAGTTGTATACCCCATAATGGACCACCAATCTGGCCCATACTTCCATGCACAGTGTTTCTTCGAGCTAAACTATACCAAACTTTCCGAGGGAGGCTGACTTATATATCATCCTAGCTTAGGTTGGACATATGTTCAATGTGGAGATAGTCACTGGTGGTTGCCATCAAAGTCATTATGTAACTAGATGGATATGATTGCCGGTGTTATACCATTGTTGGATACTCTCATGAAGTACAGCGTGCATCAACTCATCTACCAAACGGGAACCAACTTCTCACATGTCTTGTATATTTATAATTGAAGATTCATGATTGGAAAGCAACCATGGTGAGTTGCACAGCCCAGAAGTAACAACTCCATGCATTTGGAGAGATAGAGTAGGTGTAGAAATTCGGTAAAATAGTATCTCAAAGCTCATCGTTTGTCTTCAGAATTGTTTACAGTAATATATGAGTATATAACAGAGAATTTCAAAAAAAAACTGAACATAGTTGATTATGTAATAGCATACATTGTAGGTAGTGTGTGTTGCTCCGAGTTTCCAGAACGTCAAAGGCGTCGGTGAAGTTGTCTTTATCAAACTTAAAACTCAGTTTGCACATTGATCCGGGAAGTTAATAATATCAGTATAAAGATCTATTTTGCTCAAAACCAACCGTGCAAACACCACATGTTAGTTTCAAAAGATTGTCCAGAACTCAAGATCTTGGAGACTAACAACATACCACATACGCTAGAACCAAATCTACAAGACATTAAAGAAAATCAATCTCTTCACGTAGAATCAAATGTGGTAGAGAAGGTTGCTGCCTCCCAAAGTTGATGATAATGCTTCTATGAAAAGGAAGACCGGAAAAAAAAGGCGCTTCAAGATTATTATTAATATGGCCATGTGTTTTCTACTTATCTCCAGCATTGTCCGAATTTGGCTTATCCGGAGACGCCAAGATGTCATTGTCAGCCTTTTCTTCAAGAGAAGATAAAGGATACGAATCAAAAATTTGTGTTCCATTGGAAAAAATGCCTTTTGTCGAAAACGACCTGATATGGGTATACTCTACAGGTACTCGAGCTTGGTATATACGGTCTGAATACGTATAGGCCCACGGTGTCGCCAAGGCCCAAACGAAGGATTCGAGTAATCTGCGGACTCTCGATTGCTTGAAAAACAAGAAGAAGCTAAAGATAGAAAGTTTAAAGGGGAAAATCCTAACTTGTAACCGACTCGACGTGCTACCCGAGACCTAGCCTATCTATATAAGGGCTAGGAGGGGGCGGCGAGGAGAACACACGCAACCCTAGTTTCCACAACCCTCGCCAGATTGCATCTGCGCACCATTGTAACTTTCGATTCCTTCGATAATTCCACGAGCAGACAAGCAGGAGTAGGGACCTCTACGAGGCCTGAACCTGGATAAATCTTTGTCCCCTGTGTGCTTGTCTATTAGCCGATAGATGTCTCCAGCGCTCCCTCCTTCTTCAAAACCCAAGTCCATAACAATAGGCATTGACGAGTTAAACCCTCGTCAATTGGCGCCGTCTATGGGAATTGGGAGTGCTGATGTTGCGGCTTCTTCGCCCCATCAACTGCGATCTACAACTCCGCAACAGCAGAGATTCGCCAGCTCTTTGGTGCGTTCGACTTCACCGTCCACACGCCGGCCACTCGCCCGGCCTTCGAGTCGTAGGGAAAGGCGTACACCCCCTGGGCAAAATCAACCTCGACGTCATCTTCGGCACGCCGAAGAACTTCCGGCGCGAGCGCATCGATTTTGAGGTCGTCGACTGGCCCTCACAATACCTCTGCATCCTCGGGCGCATCACGTTCGCTAGGTTCATGGCAGTGCCCCACTACGCCTACCTGTAGATGAAAATGCCAGGTCCCAATGGCGTCATCACGATCAACGGGATCTTTGAACGATCTGACAGTTGCAACAGGGAATTCAACAGAATCTCCCAGTCCTTCGGCATGCAGGAGGAACTCGCGAGATTGAAGGAAACGACAGATAACAGCCTGCCTCCCCTGAGCATGCCAAGCTCACCTGATCTCTCCTTCGACTCATCTGTGCACACAAAGAAGGTGCAGGTCCACCCATCGGATCCCGCCAAGACGGCCCTCATCGCCAACAACTTGAGTCCCGCATAGGAACTCGCGCTCGTCGAATTCCTCCGTGAGCACTGGGAAATTTTTGCCTGGTGTCCTGCGGACATGCCAGGAGTTCCCAGGGAATTCGCCGAGCACGCACTCAACGTCAACCCCGACGCAAGGCTAGTCAAGCAAACAATCAGGCGACTGTCTGAGCCACGAGCGCAGGCAGTCGGAATGGAGATCAACAGACTCCTCGAGGCCAAGTTCATACGCGAGATCAAGGAAAGCACTTGGCTCGCCAACACGGTGTTGGTACCAAAAAAGGACACGGATATCCTGCGGATGTGCGTGGACTTCACTTCTCTGAACAAGCATGTAACACCCCGTCCACTCCTTGGCCCGGGGGGTGTCACTCCTGGCAGCTTAATAGGATATCTAGACTGGCCCCATAGACCAACACTAGCCTTTTCTGCGCACTTTGTCCTCACTCGTGCGCAACCGGTTACCCACTTTCTGGTCGGTCACCCATCCTAGAATTGCTCTAGGCCAAGCACGCTTAACCTTAGAGTTCTTTTCGAATGAGCTTCCAGAAAAGAAGTTGCAAGTTGTTGATATGGGTATCCTATCAATCCTATTAAGCCATGTGTCTGGATCTCACATGCATCCACCCTTTAGAAGATCGATGCCCTCATCGATCAAGCACACCCCAGGAACGTTCCCTCTTGGCACGTGTCTGTGCGTCCAGTGTCGGCACATGTGCCATGCCGTGTCCACTCCGGGCCACACGCGCCATGCTCCACATGTCCCGCCACTGACCTGCACACACCCGTGTAATCGCAAGGGTCGGCTCTGATACCACTTGTAACACCCCGTCCACTCCTTGGCCCGAGGGGTGTCACTCCTGACAGCTTAATAGGATATCTAGACTGGCCCCACAGACCAACACTAGTCTTTTCTGCGCACTTTGTCCTCACTCGTGCGCAGCCGGTTTACCCACTTCCCGGTCGGTCACCCATCCTAGAATTGCTCTAGGCCAAGCACGCTTAACCTTAGAGTTCTTTTCGAATGAGCTTCCAGAAAAGAAGTTGCAACTTGTTGATATGGGTATCCTATCAATCCTATTAAGCCATGTGCCTGGATCTCACAAAGCACTGCCCAAAGGATCACTTCCCGCTGCCACGGATCGACCAGATCATCGACTCCACCGCGGGATGCGAGCGCCTCTGCTTCCTCAATGCCTACGCAGGCTATAATCAAATTCGAATGAAGGAGGAAGATCAAGAGAAAACAGTGTTTACAACGCCCTTCGGCGTGTTCTGCTACAACACAATGCCCTTCGAGCTAAAAAACGCGGGAGCCACCTACCAGCGGTGCATGCAGGCTTGCCTCAAGGAACAACTGGGTCGCAACATCCAAGTCTATGTCGACGACATAGTAATCAAGACCAAGGAAGAAGCCTCTCTAATCGACGATTTGCGCGAAACCTTCGCCAACCTCGACCGCTACCGGATCAAGCTCAATCCAGACAAATGCGCCTTTGGCGTACCATCTGGGCAACTACTCGGGTATCTCATCTCCGCGAGGGGAATCGAGGCGAACCCGAAGAAGATAAAAGACATACTGGCCATGTAGAAGCCGAAGAACATAAGGCGTCCGAAAGCTCGCAGACGAATCATGACCCTCGATCGATTTATCAGTCGGATGGGTGAAAAGGCACTGCCCTTCTACCAGCTCCTCCGCAAAGCTGAAAAATTCGAGTGGACCAATGAAGTGCAAGCAGCATTGGAAGATCTCAAGCGCCTGCTATCCACTTCGCCAGTGCTGGTGACTCCACGAGAAAGGGAACCACTGTTGTTGTACATCTCCGCCACCAACCAGGTGGTCAGCACAGTGCTCGTCGTCGAGCGAGCTGAGGAAAACAAGGTTCACGGCGTACAATGCCCAGTCTACTACCTCAGCGAAGTCCTCACGCCAACAAAACAGCGGTACCCGCACTACCAGAAGCTGGCGTACGACGTCTTTATGACCGCCCGGCGACTGCGCCACTACTTCCAGGAGCACCCAATCGTGGTAGTCAACGACGTCCCGCTGGGACATATCCTCAATAACCCCGACGCCATGGGGCGAGTCGCGCTTTGGGGAATAGAGCTGTCTCCACGAGACATCACATACGAAAAGCGCGACGCAATCAGGTCGCAAGTTCTCCCTGACTTCCTCGTGCACTAGATGAAGAACCAACTCCCGGACAAACCAAATATGTCCTACCTCTGGACAATGCACTTCGATGGGTCCAAGCGGAAGGACGGAGCAGGCGCAGGTGTCATACTGACATCACCTCAAGGGGACAAGCTAAAATACATCCTGCGAATGCAGTTCACAGCCTCAAACAACGAGGCTGAATATAAGGCCCTGTTGCACGGGATGAGAATGGCAAAAGCCTGCGGCGCCAAGAGGCTTATCATATACGGCGACTCCAAGTTGGTCGTCAACCAAACAATGCATGAGTGCGACACACTGAACGACAACATGATCGCGTACCGCGACCTCTACGACACACGCAAAGGAGACTTCGACGGGTGCGAGCTGCGACACGTAGGTCGCGAAAGAAACGAGGAAGCAGACGCACTCGCCAACATAGGCTCTACCTACGCCCCCATACCCCCTGGGGTATTTCTCGAGCGCATATGCAAATGCTCCATCAAGCCAAAGGCCACAGAGAAGAAAGCAAGCACAGCAACGGACTCGGGGGCTGTGCCACCCAATGAGCCGATGACACTCGATGACTTGGAGCTGAACACAGGACTTGAGGGACCAATGAGCGTCATGATGATAGAGCAATCCTGGACGCAGCCATACATTATGTACCTCCTCAGCAAGAGGCTACCGGACGATCCGACAGATGCACGGCACATTGCGCGGCGATCCAAGGCATTCGCCGTTATCAACGGTGAACTGTATAAGCGCAGCATCATAGGAGTACTACAACGATGCGTCTCCCTGGCTGATGGAAAAGCAGTTCTCCTTGATATCCATGAAGGGATTTGCGGGCACCACGCCGGCAGTCGCGCCCTCATTGCCAAAGCTCTACGAGCTGGATTTTACTGGCCCATGGACATGCGCAACGCTAAAGACATAGTCCAAAAATGCAATACTTGCCAGCGATTCACGGACAAGCCACACGCACCAGGCGCAGAGCTACGGCCAATCCCGTTGGCCTGGCCCCTCGCATAATGGGGGCTCGACATGGTCGGCAAACTTCCAAGGTCCTCGCGAGAAGGCTACGTCTACCTCTTGGTCGCAGTCGACAAATTCACCAAGTGCATCGAAGCCATGCCAGTAACCAACCAATCAGGGCACAGCGCAGTCAAGTTCTTCGAGTCCATCGTCTACCGCTTCGGAGTGCCGCACAGCATCATCACCGACAACGGGACGAACTTCACATCCAAGGAGTTCCAGGAATTCTGCGAGAACCTGGGAATCAACATCAGCTACGCCTCAGTCACGCATCCACAGACGAACGGTCAGGTGGAAAAAACCAAACGGGCTCGTCTGCAGCGGCATCAAGAAGCGACTCCTCCGGCCACTCGAACTAGCCACGGGTTGCTGGCCAGATGAACTGCAATCCGTACTATGGAGCCTACGTACAACTCCAAACAGCGCCACGGGCTACACACCATTCTTTATGGTGCACGGAGCAGAGGCGGTGCTACCTGCCAAAGTACGATACAAGGCGTCGCGCGTAATCGCTTACAGCGAACAAGAATCATCCCTTGCACTCGAAGACTCCGTCGACCTCCTTGACGAAGCCAGGGAAATCGCCGCGGAGAGATCAACGATCGACCAGCAGAACCTACTCAACTACCACAATAGGAGGCTTCGCCCCAGATCCTTCGTCGAAGGCGACCTGGTCCTGCGACGGAAGCAGCAGGGGCATCTCAAGCTCGAGTCCCCCTGGGAAGGACCATACGTGATTACAGAAATAATCCCAGGTGGCGCCTATCGCCTTCAAGATTTAGAGACAGGAGCCGCATGCTCTAACCCCTGGAACGTCGCACAACTGCGACGCTTCTACCCCTAGTTGTTTTTTACTTTTACACCGCAAACAAGGCTACTCAGCCAAGGCTACTTAGCTACATATTGTACCTCGCACTATTCTCTGAATAAATAAAAGCTAAGTGCCCTAAAAATCTGTGTCCTCCTTTACTTTCTCAATTTATGTACTCGGGGCTGCGCCACCCTATACACATATGTTCTTCGAACCAAAACGCGATATCCTAAGTAGCTGGTATATAAATCGAACCCCTTAACACAACCTCAACCCAGCTGCAACGCACCTGACAGGTTGACAAGGGACTGAGATAAAACATGGCCAGGCAACGAAAAGGACTCGCATAGTGCAACGCACCTCATGCTAACAAAGCTCTTTATACACATTTGACAATAAATTATCTACAACATCTATATGAACTTTACAACACAAGTACACTTATGTGCAGGATACAAATTAGGCTACTACTGCAGCAGGAGAACGTTGGTTTGTTACTCAAAGAAGTCGACGATCTCTTCTGCTGGCCGATCCACCACCTGGTAGTGCGGCACCATATTCCAGGCAGAACCTGCTGGTGGTGCAGGTGGCCCAGACGCAATTGCTGCAACGTCTATGTCAGGCCTGTGCAATCGCACCATTGACAGAGCAGCCTTGGCACCGGCCACCAACTGTTGCCTCACGCATTCGTGAACCGTGGACAGATCTTGAAACTTGGCTAGGAGGGCCAGCAAGCTTGATGGAGTATCATCCAGCGGGAACATCGTCCGATAAATGTTCTTCAAGCATGACTGCAATTTCTTCAGAAAGAGCAGCACTCGCGACGCACGATCCGGCAGGTCGCCAATAAGCGATCGCCGCGATCATGATCTACCCAGAAGCATCCACTCTCCTGAAGTTGCTCCTGAGTAAGATCATGCAGGCGAATGGCAATTCTATCCTTCTCCTCCTGCGGATGACGCGCGCTGACAACTACACGAAGCAGCAACAGCAGCATGAGTACAACATACCACTGCGAGTAACTACAAGGAAAAGATAAGAACCAGCAAACTAACATTTGAATTGGTCGCCCAACTGCGCCACCTCGCCAAGTAGATACTGCTCTCGGGCGGCGGCTTTTTCCGCCTTCGACTTCCACACGTCCGCATTACCGTGGAGCACGGACAACTCACGCTCCAGCTGCTTCACGCGATCACGCAGTCGCGAAAGCAAGGACAACTCATCTACCCTGGAGCGTGATGGTGCCACGGTATCATCAAGAGTTGGCGAGTGCTGGGTCCCCCTCACAGGATCACTTGATGTGCCCTACCACAAGTCAAGATAGAAGCAAACAAGACGACCAAATCAACACAACGACAAAAGGGTCAGATGCATTCAAGACCAGCATAAGTATTAGTAGATACACTCGCCAACAGGCATGTTCTTAAACAAAAGGACATAAACTAATCAACTATTACAAAGCTAACTAAGGAGCAGCTGGCTTCTTCGATTTCCACGACTTTGGGGGCTTCATCAAGTCCGTGGCAGTTTCAGACGCCACTGACTTTCCGCCAGCCCCTGAGGCCGAAGCTTTCGCCGCCTTCTTGGCACGTTGGAGCTCTTCAGAATACTTCGCAACGGTATTTATCAAGTGATGCCCATATTTGCCACAGGCAGTCGCGAAAGGAGCGAAGACTACCGGATGACCGTCCGCGCCAACAGGCATCGCCTTCGACACCGCGGAAGGATCGATCTCGACTCTGTGGGCCTGCACCATGGAGAGTGACATGGTCGCGCCAGCCGCGCGGAGTGAGTTCTTGTAGGTGGAAGGCACACCCCCGGCGAGTGACTCCATCAGCTCGTCCATATTATCGATCAGCTCCGCCTTAGGCATCAACTTCTCCCGGAGGTGACTAAGGGCGACCTTGGCCTTGGAAAGTGTATCCTGGACGGCGGCGCTATGGTCCTCGACTGCGGACACCGCACCCGCCAGAGCGTCATCGCGACGAAGGGCCTGCGGGTCAAAGCTCAAATCGCCAGCATCTGTACATAAACCCACACATGGACCAAAACATCAGCGCCACCAGCAAAAACATTCGAAGCAGAGAAGGATAACAATATCCACAAGCAAAAATACCTGAGAGAGCCTTGGCGATTGAGAACAGTTGTTCTTCGAACAACTTTTCCCTGGCTGCAAAGGAAGCATGCAGATCCTCTTCACGCTTCTGCGCCTCGTCACGCGCTGCGATTGCCTCGTCGCGACCCTTCACAGCCGCGGCAAGTGTCTTCTCCATGGTGGCGGCGTTACACAATAAGGCATTATGTTCAGCTACAGGACAAGCAAAAGTTGATCATCAGTCGACTATATCAAAAGGAGAAGACGAAGGAGAATAAAGTGTAGAATACTCACTTTCAACCACGCGGTGACGCGTCTCCAGCATTGCATGCTGGCGACCCGTCACCATCACCTGTTCTGCCAAGTGCGCGGCTTCCTTCACAAGGAGCTGTAGCACAACCAAGGAATCAGCAGAGGCAACAGACAACATCGACTGCAAACTAAAACGAAGAAAAGTTGTACTTACATGGTCCTCCAGTGACTCCGAAGATGTCTGTTGTGCCGTCACCCGGGCAACCATTCGATGCTCCCCTGCATGGGGAGAATTGGAAGAGTTATGCCCGGAGTGGGCCGCCACCGGAGGGGAAGGACTCGACCTCTTCCTTGGCCTTCGAGGTCGTGACTCCTGATTCCTTTAAAAATTGGACGTCGCCAGAAGATGACGACGCCTCTTGACTGCAAGATAACGACCATATCAACAAAATGGCAAACCCAGAGACAAGCCAAAAGGAAGCAAACAGAGAAGAACAAGTGAATTAGAAAGCTTACCAGTCAAACTTGTCAAAGTCAAACGTGGCCTCCACCGACTCCGATGAAGACTCCTTGGGCAATCGCATCTTCTTGCGAGAAGATGGTGCCACAGCCCTCACAGGAACGGCAGGAATTGGCGACTCTGCACCAACGCCCGTGCCTTCCGGAGTCGAAGGAGACGACGCGTCGGAGTCATCGCTGCGCGAACGCTTGCGAGTATCCGGACTATCGGACCCGGGGGCTTCCTCCTCCACATAAGAAGGGACAGTCGACTCAGACTCATCCTCTTCCAAGGCTTCGCGGGGAATAATCCCCTCAGGGAGAGGGGGCATACAAGGCGACACCACCCAATCCTGCATACAGACAACAAAAATCAGCAAAAAGCAAGTAAGCAACAGAAGAGCAATCGACAAAAATAAGCTACTGCGTAGCACAACTATACCTTAGGAGGAGGATTCCAAGCATCAAAGGGAGGAACAACTGGTTCACTGGGAAGCACATCCTTGCCGGTGTACTTTGTGACCAGTCGAACCCTCTTGTCCACCTCACTCGCGGACATGCCATCGGCAGACACGCGAGTGGGATCATCGGCGCCAGCCCATTTAAACATGGGGTGGACTCTGGCTTGCAGGGGCTGGACGCGACGGCACAGCCAAGTTCGGATGAGAGCGTAGCCTCCCTCCTCTTTACCTATGCGACTCTCGAGGTCGCAGACGCGTTGATACAACATGTTTGTCTCCACGAGCTCGCCAGGCATGACTACGTTCTTCCAGGAGCGCATCCTCATGCACGGCGTCGCGGGATCAAAGGGCGCGAGTCCAAAGTGCTCATCTTTGGCCTTCTGATCGTGGACGTAGAACCATTTGTCCCTCCACCCTTGGACGGACGCCGTGAGCTTGATGTCGAAGTAGGTGGCGGATGGGTCAACGTGGATTCCGCAACCACCTACATCGTAAACTAAAGAGCCAGATGTAGACTGGCGCTTCAATTTGAACATGCGCTTGAAAAGGCCAAAGTGTGGCTCGATTCCGAGCCAGCACTCGCAGAGTGTGATGAAGCAAGAGATGTGGAGGATCGAATTTGGGGACAGCTGATGGAGCTGGAACCCGTAGAAACAAACAAGACCCCTACAAAAGGGGTGAAGAGGCAAGGAAAGACCGCGAATGATGAATGCAAAAAACATCACTCGAAAACCAGCGGGGGGAGCATGAATGGTCTCACCGCTGGGGACGTGCGCATCGGCGACTGCCGCGGACAGCACTCCATCTTGGCGAATAAGACGGAGATCAGACGCCTTGATGATGGAAGGGCGCCACGCACCATTCGTGACGCGGGTGCCCGCGACCTTTTTCTTCCCGCCGGCGGCAGTGCTGGTGCCCGCAGCGGCAGAGCCGCCCTTCTTCTTCGTCGCGGCAACAGTGGCCGCGGAATCAGTAGCTCGGGAACGTGAGCGGAGCTGGTCCAGTGTCGTGGAGGAAACGGGCGCAGGAAAAAGCAGAGGAGTAGCAGCAATGGCGATGGCATCAAGGAAGAATGAGCACATATGGGAAAATTACCGCCGTAGCGCCACTACTTAATCCCTGGAAGATGCAATCCAACGGCTCAGAAAAACCCTATTGGACGTGTGGCACACGTGTTGGACACGTGGAGAAGGGGAAGTGCGAACCGTCCCTCCACTACTCCCATTACGCATGGAAATCGAGGAGGTGCAGTTAAAATAAAGATTACGCACGCCCAGTCAAATCAAAGTCAAGAAGTAGGACCCACTGCTCGTCACGTCCCTTAAACACGCTCACGCGGGCAACTGAGGTCATACAAGCGTCAGCACTGACGTCATCAAAGCTACGGAGCAAAAAAACTTCGACTACTTTAGTCCTTGCTGGAGTCTTCGACTCCACCAAGCACTCGGGGGCTACTCCCATAGGGAGCGATGCCGCGCATCCTACGATTTTATTTTTGCAGGAATAAGGACAATCAAAAGGAAAACCCAACCACTCGAAATACGATTCGATTATGGACATGGGTTACTCCCATAGGGAGCGCTGGAAACAAATTCGACTGAAACAAGCAAAAGACGACAGCAGTCGCAAAATGATTCTTTAGTCCCTGCCTGAGTCTTCGACTCAACCAAGCACAGCAGTCGCAAAATGATTCTTTAGTCCCTGCCTGAGTCTTCGACTCAACCAGGCACTCGGGGGCTACTCCCATAGGGAGCGCTGGTCGCGCACCCTATGATTATTTATGCCAAAACTGTGTGTCGATAACATCCACACTCGAAACTCATGGCGACACCGCCTCATAATTTTCCCTACAAAGAGACTGCATCTCCTGGGTCACCCGAATCGTCTCCGTGATGATAAAATTCAGATGCCATGCTTAGAACGTGAAGGTAAGACCTGAATAAGGCCTGGCAACGCATTTAGCTGTGCACTACCAGAAATATATCCGTGCCTACAGGTACGATGAACATGCCTTGACGGACGCGTCGAGTGCTCATACCCATATAACTGGAATTCGACTTCTGTAAGACCTCCGCGGCTTGAGTCGAATTACGCCAGCACTTTTCTGGATTCGAGTCCGGGGACTCGAGTTCGAGTAGATTGCGTTGTTTCACCCTAAGGTGGTTAACTGATACTGATACTTCGGTTACATCAGGCACGCATATCGACAATCCCTATGACACAAATAAAAGCAGTCGAAATATATACTCATTCAGGCACTCGAAAGACTTCAAAAGTCCGCAGTCGAATCTGCGATTCCACTGGATACTCGAGGGCTACTGACATGGGTATACTCTACAGGTACTCGAGCTTGGTATATACGGTCTAAATACGTATAGGTCCACGGTGTCGCCAAGGCCCAAACGAAGGATTCGAGTAATCTGCGGACTCTCGATTGCTTGAAGAACAAGAAGAATCTAAAGATAGAAAGTTTAAAGGGGAAAACCCTAACTTGTAACCGACTCGACGTGCTACCCGAGACCTAGCCTATCTATATAAGGGCTAGGAGGGGGCGGCGAGGAGAACACACGCAACCCTAGTTTCCACAACCCTCGCCAGATTGCATCTGCGCACCATTGTAACTTTTGATTCCTTTGATAATTCCACGAGCAGACAAGCAGGAGTAGGGACCTCTACGAGGCCTGAACCTGGGTAAATCTTTGTCCCCTATGTGGTTGTCTGTTAGCCGATAGATGTCTCCAGCGCTCCCTCCTTCTCCAAAACCCAAGTCCATAACAATGGGCATTGACGAGTTAAACCCTCGTCACGACCCTTGTACCCGCCTCGTAGAAAAGGGTGTACTAGCGAAAAAATGTGCAAGCCTGCAAAATGTGCCTCTCCCCATAGTGGCCACGGGAGAAAACTCCTGGGGAGCTACCGGCTCCGGAAAACTGGCTGATTTATTAGCTTGCGTGCACCGCGTCCGTGAGCCGCTCTCACGGCTGGTCGGGACGGGCGGGAGCTGCTGGCTGTGGACCGCGTCCGTGAGCCGCTCTCACGACCTGCAGCAGCTAACTCGGATGCAAAACCTCTCATCTTGGAGATAAAAACTTGTGCCGTGAGATCTTGTTTCTTGGTGTTTGTTAGTTCCGACCGCAACATACCCGATCCGAGACTTGGATTGTGACGAGAAGAGAGTAGTCACAGCCTCCCAGACCTCGGCGGTATGCTCTAATCCGAAGGTATGGCTGAGCACATCTGGGTACATACCTTTGACGAGAAAGCTAAGGACTTGTTGATCCCTCGCAATCCAGACGCTGTAGGCTGGATTGGGGACCATAGTTTTCTTCCCTTCAACTTCAACCTCCAAATTTTTTGTGGGTGCCAGATCTGAGCCATCGAGTAGCCCAAGAACTTATGCGCATCGCTAGACCGGGAGAACTTGACTTTGGCAGAACATGAAATTCTCCGAGTCAATTTTTCAGTGGGAGGCGCCCCAAGGGCAGCCGCCAGGGATGAGGCCATGGCCGATGTGGAGGAGATCGCCATGGGAGGGAGGGAGGAGGGGAATTGATTGTTCTCTGTATGGGGAATCGATTTTTGGCTGTGTTGGGATCAATCGCTGGTTGTAGAGAGGTGAATTGGGATTTTTATTGTGGGTTGCCGTGGCTGGATGTGGCTCTGATTACCATGTCACATGTCAGTTTAGGAGGAAACGATGCCCTGTTAGGGGCTCGGTTACCTGTTATATATATCAAATAGTAGAGATATATAACAGGTAACCGAGCCCCTATTTAAAAAGGACGAATTTTCTCTGTTTCCTCCGAACAGTTGATCTAGACCGGACAATCGATCAGATCTAAAGCTTCAGGTCTTTCCAATGACACTGACGTCCCTGTTTTGCACATCCACCAATTTCGAAAGGAGTCAACTAATAGCGGCAATTACTACCGTGATTAAGTCGTTCTTTTCGTCCGTCTCCCGTCCGCTCAGAAAAATCGGGATGCAAATCCCTCCTATTAATACACTGACTTAAAAATGGGGACGTGATCTCCGGCCCAATTAATTCTCCAAATTACAGGCTTTATCTCGGGGCTTTGCACGCAGGACGCGGCTTGCCTGTGCCGCTTCGGTGCGACCATCCGTTTGGCTCCTGCCGATTTTCCATCTGACACGCATGTAATTAAATAGGAGCTAAATTATCTCACATCTCGCGGGAACCAGCGCGCGGGAACACATCCACAACATATACAGCTGCCCGCCAAAACTAGAGCAGCGGAAGCTGAGCCGGCCGGCAAGATGTCTGGCCATGCTCCCGTCCCTCAGGCCCTCCCACCATCCCGTCGAATGTTCTCGCTGCTCCGCCGCCTCAGGTCTGAGCTATGGAGCATCGACCTGGACGAGCGCAACAACGCCTCTACTCCTCCGCCGCCGGCCCAATCCCAGCAACCGCGCCGCCGCCACGAATCAGAATCAGGCTGGTTGTGGTCACCCTCTCCGCGGCGGCGACTAGGTGGACGAGGCAGGCCACACCTCCGTTTCTCCGCCACCGGTCGTTCACGCCAACGCGCCTCGGCCGCGTCTCCTTCTCTCGGACAGTAGTGCAGCCGTTTCGGCGACCATCTCTATGGCTTGAAGAGGGTCGGTTCTAGGCGTACTCCAGTCTTCGGGTGGGTACAGGTGCTTGTACCGGCTTGAAGAGGGTCGGTTCTAGGCGTACCAGAGCCTGTGTACGAAGTTATTCATCCACTATTCATGGAATTTGCCTCGGTAGATTGATGTGGTTTAACCTCCTGTTTCTATTGGCATTAGCGTATTGGATTTTGGCGGGCAGCTGTATATGTTGTGGATGTGTTCCCGCGCGATGATTCCCGCGAGATGTGAGATAATTTAGCTCCTATTTAATTACATGCGTGTATTACGGATGGAAAATCGCTACATGGCAGATGGATACGGACGGGGCTGTGTCATCGTCGCTTTTTTCTTTTATGAAGCCAGGAGTACAGGAGCCAACAACCTTTAGATGATTTCCTGTCAAGGAGTCGCACAGATGGTCGCACCGAAGCGGCATAGGCAAGCCGCGTCCCTTGCATTTGCATGTGCCCACGCCATGCGCCGATCCATGCGCCAATTCATCTGATGTTTACGCAAATTTAGCCGTAATACTCTACTAGCTAATACGAACGCCGTGGTAATTCTCCGGCTACAAAAGTTTTTGGGTACTCCGTACTCCGGTGAAGCAGCCACGCCATCCGCCACCATGCTACGCACCTTCCTTCCCTTTCACAAATCAATTGCCCCGGCGTCCGGCCTGCTGCCATGTCTTGATCCTCAACATCTTCTCCCACCTTCGAGTCAAGGACGTGGCCAGCACATGCGCACCTTCCTGACGACCACCTCATGTGCTTCCACCCTCATGCCCATAGGCCATAGCCATGAAGTCCATGTGCTTCCGTGCCGTCTGACATGGCCGACGAGGTAGTGGATGCTTGCCACCGGAGTCACTACCGGAGGAAAGTACTGAAGGCAAGGAACCTTCGTCTATTCGGAGGCGATGTTAACGGGGACAAAGACGTCGTTGTTGTGCCGAGTTGTCGAAGATATCAACGACATCGTTCTTGCTAGGGCGGCGACTAATTCTTGGACGTTTACCCATTTCTTCTATGCCGAGCTCCTTGTAGATTCATGACTTACGCATGTTGTCGGCCTCAAGCTCCTCGTCCATTGCCCTCTTCTTCACCGGTTTCTTTCATGGCAGGGACGCCTCCCCAGTGAAAGCAATGGGCTGACAGTGACGGTGCCTATGGTCGATGCATACACGGGTGGTGGCTCTACTTGTTCTAGGGCAGCAGGGACGGCGCGAGGCGTGACCCGTGTTCGTTGACGAGGTTATGACTGTGTTCATCGACGAGATTGACTGATCTGTGTGTCGATTGCCTCAAGTACACGCTCCACGCTAGCCAAACCATCGGCAGCAAGCCCATCGATTTCTTGACGCCCACAACGAATCTATGATTCGATTTACTTTCATCTATATGTGTAAGTAGCTATGCATATCCATCTAAGATAATTGAGACTTGACAGGTCACCTTGCGGTGCTTGAGTTCTTGTCCAAGTTGCCGATTGCGCAAGATCCATTTTTCGCAAAATAAATTCAGCCCAATCCAGCTGCCTCATGATAATTAGCACTGCTATCTACATGCTCGTCTAAATAATCTCATCAATTGTTAGTGCAGGAGTCAAAGGCAACATGGCAATCAAGGAGCTCGTCGGGCTTCTAGGTATATGGTCTTTACATGAGAGGATAAGCTGGAAAGACGACATGTATAATAGCAGATCGTAATTGCCCTTGTTATTCTACACATCATCTATGCTGGATTAAATTTCGTCTTTTTTTCGGAGTCCTCAGTTTGTAGCCTCTTTAGGAAATTATCGATAGGTAAATTTTTATGTCTGTAACAATTTTGTTTGATTTTAGGTTGCAGCACCTTCGCTAGAAGTGGCAAAGCATTGTCGGTTGTCGAGGTTAGAGCGCGGAGTGGTCATATGATACCCTGTCAATAGGTTTGTCCTCTTAAAATATATATAGCTAACATTGGTCAAGTGGTTCAACAATGTAAGCGCTTCCTATGAATACCGAAGTACCCCAAAATAAATTCAGTTAAAATTGGCAGAGTGAATTTGTTGAGAAGTTTATAGATTAAAGTTTTTAGTTGGACTGACTTATTGTAGTTGTATCAGTGGTACTAGGAGATTTTTGCCTCCATGTTTACCGAGAGTAAGATGTCAATATTATATGCATTCTTGACGTACCCAAACGATTCTAGAATGAAAATTATTTACGGTGGTGTTTCCTTCGGCTAATGTGAAGTATAATTTGTGACTCTTTGGGACCAATGTGTGTTGATTGTATGTATGCTTATAGGTTCCTATCAAACTCACAGGTATTTAGCTAGCTAATTATTAATATTTATTTAGCAAAAATATCTCTTGGCTATAGGATGTCAATTTTTTAGGTATATATTTTGCAAATGTTATCTTAGTTATCGGTGTGAACTGATCGTTCCTTGGTAAGAAATATTTTTTAGGTACAAATAAGCTCCCTAACATTTTTTTGCGGACAAAATCTACAAATTTTACCTCGGAGCTTGTGGTGGTACACCCTCATTCATACCAGTACCATGTTTGGACATGGGCACTTTTGAATCATTGGTGACACGGTGCATCGCCTGTGTTAATGAAGCCAAAAATAAGAAGAAATCCTTTCAATCATTGTAAGGTTGCCGAGGAGCGGTCGAGGGCAAAACTAAAGTTTTTTATGTGACAGGTTTCATTCAATATACGCATATTGAAACAATGGGTGTCACTTTCACTCGTGGGTTGTCTGATGTGTCGCATGCTAAAAAATTGATCTGTCTTTTAAATCCAACTTTTTATGTTCAGATTTTCCATATAGGAACATAGCCCGATTGAAAAAGTTTCAGATTAAGTTCTTATATCTTGTTGACCATGCAGAAGTCTGGTGGTATCAATTACTTAGTGACAACCACCGGATTAGTAAGGACATTTTAAATATGTGTAGCAACAACGTGAACTAATATAATCGATATAACTGTCTTATAACCTGATATATCAATGTATCATGCTTTTAACCGTATAAGACCTAAGTGTTTGGTGTAATGGTTCTGTTCGTATTTTTTATTTAAAGTCTATAGTTCCCCGTGCCAAAATAATATGTGTTCAGTATAAATATAATAGGAAAACATACTTGTGAAATAACACTATGTTGTTCAAATATGTGTATATTGAGATAGGCAGAAAAGTTTATAACAGGAGAAAAATAATTATCCTGCAGAGACGAACAAATTAAATTATTGTTAAAAATAGTTTTCTTAAAATTGTCTCTAGATATGAGATGGAAAATATTTACAAAAAATGATAAGAATTTACTTTATTTGCATCTGCGATCTAAATATTTATCTCCCGTTGGAATCTCTCTACATGGGCCGGGCCACGCGTGCGTCCGGAGCCAACGACAAACATGGTCCTGGTTGCTTTCATGTAAGGTGGAATCAAATAAACTCATGTTTATATTTAGTCCCACCCTGCTAAATTATAGTGAGCACTACCAGTTTATATATGATCCGAAATTTTCTTGAGTATCAGCAGCCGGCCTACTTGAGAATCAGCTACCAGCAATTAAATAAGAGAGATTGTGGGCTAATTAAATGGGAATCTGTGGTTTAAATAATAGACAAGAGACATTGTGGGCAAATTAAACGAAGGGCTATAGTGGAAGAGGCGGGTGTTTCCGTGGGATGTGACATGTGCTGAAAGAATAATCTAACCGGGAAAGACAAAACGTGATCAACACAGATGCCTCCTTCATGGGATCGTGCACGGCATGTTAAAAAGGGAAAAGAGAGAACGTGATCAACACAAATCCTTCCTTCATATATTGGGATCTCTTCCGTTCGCGTTTGCTACTCCTGGTACTAATCTCTCTCATCATACAATTTTTTGGGGTCGAGTTTTGCTGTTGCTCCTCTCTATCTCTCACGTGCTGCCGCTGGTGCTACACTCTCAAGACCGGCTGATGCTGGTACTAATCTCTATCATCATACAATTTCTTTTGGATTTGTCTCTGCTCTGAAAATTGGTTTGGCGGTGTGGCAAAAAAGTCATGTGATGTCCAATGTTCATGCAGAGGATCTTACAAAATATGAAAACATACAATTTTGTCATTGTGATTTTGTGCACATAACCTATTTTTTTATATGGCTACAAAATTTTACAATGATTCTTTTTCATGTTTCTCATATATTAAATAAAGCTAAACTTAGTTGGACATGTGCACTAAATTCTTTGTAGAAGCTCCGGTTGTACATATATTACATTTGAAGAAGGTTAATTGAAATTGTTTGTCGGTATTAGAGTTTCCAGTTTTCAACCACTAGCTCTAGCTCGACGCTAATCAGACTAATCAGACGGCGAGAACTATTTTAACTCACATATAAATGCTGGCCAAATATGTTTTACACGGAAAGTGCCGCATCTGATGTTGTCATTCCAAAGTTTTAAGTATCGCTAAAGAATGTTATTACCACACACGCCGCGCCAGGTGGATGTCTAAATCGACTTTTTATGATGATTTATATGGCACCAGACATGGAATAGGCCTTTTGTAGACGAGAACAAAAACGACATGTCATTGTTAACTACTATGGCAACACCCAATAATAAAAGTACCTTAACTTGATGATAGTGGTGTCTCCGTTAAGAAAGTTTCACCATGCTAGAGATGAGGATAAACTATTATCCAACTGTAGAATTATTCATTCCTATACAATATTCAATTAATTAACCCGTAACAACGCACGGGCAATTTTCCTAGTTGATGGAAAAGTCCCATTAGTGGCTTACATAAGGAAGGTCCAACGGTGGTGACTACACCATACGTTGTAGCCTCAAAAGGAAATACAAAGTTATATTGATATGGTTTTATCGTCTAATACCATCCCTTAATCTAAGCGGCAGAAGAGGCACGTGGTGGGGTAGGCTAGTTTTAGTTGGACCTGAGTAAGATGACATGCAGTGCAGGTGAAGAGGGCGAGTAGCAAGCAAGGGTTCAAAAATAACGGCAGTTTCCGGACGTATTCTCATGCTTGATTCGACCATGTGCCATGGATACTTTAGGTAGGTGGTGTATTCACGATATACAAGATGGATATTATTCTACCTCTTGTACAAGAGACACCGCAATGTCACGGAATCCAACTAGAAAATTATATTCCTACCACTATTATTCAGCTTCATCTGTCTGAACCATTACGAGTACATCGTTAAGTAATGTTCTCATGAGGTTAAAAACCAATCGTTGAGAGATCAATTGATGACAAGGTAATCAAAATAAGGGGAGGATAATTGCCAAACAAAAGCGAAAAAGTAGTCTAAAAATAAAGCAAGAAAATAAATACTTGTAGCCATCTCTTCTCTTGATTTAGTATCTTTTGACTATAGGGAAAGACAAGAGGTGTGTTTGTTGTCTACGTGTTATTTTCAAATCTGTGTTGTGTGGGTGTTGTGAATCTATCAGCAAGCCGGTGTCTTGTTAGTCTGCCTAATCATTACTAGCTTCACTGATAACCAACTTAATTTAGTACTACCCCATCGTACACTCTCACTAGCTCAAGTGGCATGACTGGTGGTAACCAAATTCTCGATCCTTCCCATACCCAATTGTATACCCCCAATAGGCCGCCGATTTGTCACATACTGCTACGAACAGTGTTTCTTCGGCTTAAACTATATTGAAGTGTTCTCATGGAGGCTAACTTATATCATCCTAGCTTAGGTCAGCAATGTCTTTAATGTGAAGATACGTATTGGTGGTCGTCATCAAAGTCATTGAGGAAGAGTAAATTGGATTCGTCCTTCTCAACCACACTTGGGTGTGATGCAATCGGCTCTGCTTTGAAATATCATTAAATTTAAACATAGTTATGCATAAACCTTGATTGTAGGATGATGTGTGGACATAAATATGTAACTGGATGGGTACTATTGTCGATGATACATCATTGTTGAAAACTCTTAAGTAGTATACCATGCATCAGATCATCTACCAAATGGGAACCAACTTCTCACATATCTAGTATATAATTAAAGGATGCAGAGATGGAAAGCGCGCATGTTGAGTTGCATAGCCCGTAAGTATCAACTCCATGCATTTCGAGAGATAGAGTAGATGTAGCAAATTTGGTAAAATAATATCTTAAAGCCAATACTTTTCCAGTCATAATTATTTACAGTAATAATATATAAGGGAACATTGGACATACTTTATTACGTGAAAAGTCAAGGACGCCAAGACTGGGTGAAGTTGTGTTTCACAAACTTCAAAAAAATAGTTTTCATACTGACCTAGGAGTTAATAATATATCAGTTTAAGGATTTGTTTTGCGCAAAATCAATGTAAAACCAACCGTGCAAACACCATGTCTTAATTTCAAAGATTGTCCAGAACGCAAGATCTTGGTGGGTAATAACTCCTAGGTCTATTATTCAATATATGGCCATGTGTATTCTACTCCTCTCAGGCCTTGTTCGTTTAATCCACCTCCATAGTGGATTGGAGTGTTTCGGAGAGGATTAGAGTGGATTTTGACTTAGATGAGATTTAATCCCTTTCAATCCATGCCAATCCCTTTTGAAAACCTAGGTAACCGAACAAGGCCTCAATGTATTCTGAGTAGATGCATGTGCTAATAAGTTGGCATCACCGCCTCCCTGGTCTCCATAAGCGGTAAATATGTTGTTTTGTTTCGAGGTCAGCTGTCTCGCATAGAGCGTCAAGATCGAAGTCGCTGAAATCACCCATAGATGACTCCTGTGAGCAAACAGCGTTCCCGGACGGTACAGACGTTTATGCCTGATCGACCGGCCATATTTCTTCATCCGTGTAACGACCACTGCCACCTGCTCCTAGCCAAGTGACGACGCCCGAGTTTGGACTCGTGCTCCGCGTGGATGGATATGGAGTATACGGCTAGTTCCGAGATTCCGGACTCGTCGTCGTCAGCAACTTGTCTGTTCATTCCTTGCGTACTGTACATAGCAGCGGCATTCATACGGTAACTGAAGAAGCGGGATGGATTAGTTCGACCAGCCGTTGCAGCATGCTGGTATATCCGGTTCGTGTTCTGATGGAACCCAGAGAAAAAAAAAGAGGGTCCTATTCTGAATTTTCTGATGTAAGCCCGTGTAAACGTCAGACACTGCCCATTTTGTTCGGGGGCCGTTTCCAGCTTTGCACGTTCCCATCCGCTCGTCGGACTCACTTGGTAGCTCGCCCACTGGGCTGCAAGTGTCCCAGGGAAACCCAGCCCGCAATTTCGAGCGGCCTGCTGGACGCACAGGCGCAGCTGCACCTAGCATGGGCTAGTAATGAAGAAGAGAAGAGAAACAGTCAGGGCGCCCACTTGGTCGCTGCACAAAAAACTAGAGTTACAGGGCAGACTGACAGAGGCAGGCGCGGCCGGCCGTAACACGCATGCGTGATCTTGCACAATATGATCATTGAGAACAAGAGCGAGGATCTAGTGCTTGATGATGATAGTGAACCATATTTTAGACAGGGTTCTCTTGCAGAGCCTGATCATCAGTGCCAGCATCGTGGGCTGACTTTGTTGCTATGCGTCAAGAGATTCGAGACCAGCATGTGCATCAAAGGCAACACCTCACCTAGTTTGAGGTGTTCTTGTGTTTGAAAACTTATTAAATTATTTGCTTTGTGTATACCAAGTTTGTTTTGCGTTGGCTGAGCTGTTATTGCGTGTGAAAATTTGACCGAAGTGTAAAAATATTAGCCGGGCTATGAAAACTTGTGTTGAATTTTACGGAAATGGCTGACCCCAGGTTGTCAATCCCGGGTTGCGGCTGTGGGTTGGCAGCCCCCAGGCCAAAAATTTTGCCGGATTTTGGCCTGGAGCCTCCAACGAGTGGAGATGCTCTTAGCCATAACTATTCAAAGCCACCGAACTAAAAAAAAATTACGAAATGAAAATGAAAATTGTATAACTTTTCCCTCCCTTTTGTCGAAAACGAGCCTCATACACACCTGCATAAGAAAAGAGTCTCCGTGAAACGGAAAAGGCGTTTCTGCACGTCAGCGGCCACGCGCGCCGGAGAAAATCTGGGACGAGCTCAGGAACTTTGGAACGAGCTGACTGAGATCTGCCTGCACCGCGTCCGTGCGCGTCTCTACCAGCCGGTGATGCACGCAGTGAGCTGGCTCGTGGTGCACTTGGCCTAGCGAGCGGAACGTGGTGGAGGTAGGCGCGCGCGTTAGTTGGGCCTGCGTCTGAAACACACAGGGAGCGGACGAGAGGCGAGCGATGGTTCAAAATAGGCAGCGCTTTCCGTACGTATCCTCGTGTGTAAGATGACACCGAGCGGTCGATAGCTCTGTCTCAACGACGATATGTACAAGATGGATTCTGCGCACACCTCGCTAATAGATGCTAGAATTCCACAACAAGTCAGCAACCAACGGGAAGTTCATCGGATTCGTTTGGTCTTAGAGCATCTCTAGCAGACGCGCTATAGCGGCCGCGCGCTAAAAAAACGTCGATATGCAGCGCGCGGAGCAAAAAACCTCCCTTCAGCGGGCGCTGACAATCACACGGAGCTGCACATTTTTTTGGGCGCGCGGCGTTTTACATTATCCGGAGCGCCAAATGTGATGCGTTCGCTGCAGCGCGCGGCATCTTTTCTCACGCACGCGTACCGTCAACGGCTGGAAATTTCACCCGTACCCGTGCCTCCATTTTCCCCACCCGCGCCGCCGCCTTGCGATTTCGTCTGCGCCAGTCAATTTCGCGGCCGCCGGCGCTCGACTTTGTCGCCGCGCCGTAGATCCGCCTCCCCCGTGCCTGTTCTCGGTGTTTTTGAGTGGCTGCCGCGCTGTACCGAGTGGGCGCTGCCGCCACCGACGCTACTGACCCACGCCAACGACGACGCCCACTTGCTCCAGCGGCATGCTCCAGCGGCGACCATGTCGTCCTCAAGCATACTTGCAACATGGCTCCGCCAAGATGCTCGTCGATTTGCTCGCAAGGTATGCGCCTCCTCGACCGCAAACTTTTTTAGCTAAAACGTAGTAGTAACAAGTCGTTTCATATGTATATTTATAGAATTCATCATACGATTCTTCGGACGACGAGTATGATATAGAGGAAGAAGAAAACATATCCATATTATTAGCATACCATGCCATTAAGAAGCCGAAAATAGGAGGATCGGTGTTCGATAGACAGAAATTGTGAAGAGAAAGGATTGAAGGGCACGAGAAGTTGATGCAGTCGTATTTTAATGAAAATCCAATATTTCCCGAAATCTATTTTCGTCGGTGTTTTCGAATGAGCATCAACTTGTTCAAGCACATCGCAACGGAGGTGATGAAGTATGATCGGTTCTTTGAGCAACGAAGAAACGATGCCGGAGAACTCGGTCATAGGACCTATCAGAAGGTGACCGCCGCCTTCCATATGTTGGCATAGGTATACCGGCGGATCTTATTGACGACCACTTGACCATGGGTGAGAGCACTTCTATCATGTGTGTCAAGCGCTTTGCCGTAGCAATTGTGAAAGTTTTTGGATCCACATACTTGAGAGCCCCTAATGCTCAAGACACGACAAGACTTTTGGAGTTCAACACTGTGCGGGGATTTCCAGGTATGCTTGGCTCAATTGATTGTATGCATTGGAGTTGAAAGAATTGTCCAGTGGCATGGCAAGGACAATTCAAAGGGTACAAAAAGGATGCCATTATAGTCCTTGAAGCGGTCGCTGATCATGAGACTTGGATATGGCATGCATTTTTTAGAATGCCCGGATCTTGCAATGACATCAATGTTCTTCAACGATCACCACTAATGACAAGGCTTGCAATGCGGGAAGGTCCATTGGTGGAGTTTGAAGCAAATGGCCACAAGTACAACTATGGCTACTTTCTCGCCGACGATATCTATCCAAGGTGGCAAACATTTGTGAAGCCGGTTATTCAACCACGAGGTAAGAAACAAACCCACTTTCACAATGCACAAGCGGCGGCTCGAGAAGATGTAGAGAGAGCATTTGAGATTTTGCAAGCCCAATTTGCCATTGTGAGGGGGCCGGCTAGATTTTGGGACCAAGAGTGC
This sequence comes from Avena insularis, assembly GCA_023614405.1. NCBI lineage: Eukaryota > Viridiplantae > Streptophyta > Magnoliopsida > Poales > Poaceae > Avena > Avena insularis. Next base: position 22,353,869 of record CM042694.1, on the reverse strand, counting down.
CTTTGGTATATCATGACTGCTTGTGTTATCATGCATAACATGATTATAGAGGATGATCATGGGAAAAATATGAATCATACCCACTACGAATTGATGGGGGTTCCCGTGCAAGTGAGGAGGAACGCACATAGGATTGCCCGAATTATTGCCTCGTATCATTCCATTCGTTCCAACGAAACACATGATGAGTTGCAAAAAGATCTCATGGAAGAATGGTGGAATTGTCATGAAGAACAATAGTGCCCACTTCTAATTTGCATTTTCATTGTATTGTTTGAAAACTATGTTGTATTGTTGATTCATTAAACTTGTTGTATTTGTTGTAAACAATTTGATGTACTTGTTGTATTTTTGGTGCATTTATTCGTTAATTTTAAAAGCGTGTTTGATCTTGTTGAATGCATAGCGCTGTGTGAATGTTGCTTCCAGCGCTGCTGCACGCTGTAGTTTCCAACGCCTGGTGAAGGACCCCTTTTTGCGGCCACGCTCGTGCTACGGTTTAGCGTCTCCAGTGGAGGAAAACATTGCGCGCTGCGCTCTAAAATTATACAGCGCCGGTGCAGCAACGTTTACAGCGCCAAAATATAGCGCGCCTGCTGGAGATGCTCTTACGATACGTACGTTTTGTGGTACTACCACACGTACGTTTTCTAGCTTGTTCCAAAATGTGTCGACTAATTCTTCGACGGATCTTTTTCTTGAAGATTAATTTGGGGTATAGGAACTAAATAAAAGAAGTTGCGATCGAGCTAGAGACGGCCACGTCGACATCGATAGATCGATCCGTTTCTTCCTATATCGACTGCGCTTTGAATTCTGACGATTGCAGATCATGCAGTGACAACACTGGAGAGGACCTGACGCCGGAGCATTGCAATTGCCTCACCAGTTGCGTCGATGGTGATCTGACCTCCATGTGGCACCATCTGACTGATCGTCAAAAGTACACATTTCTTAGCTTCTAAACAATCTGTTTGTAGTATATGTGCGCAGTTGGCAACACAAGCCAGCTAGATTAATTAATGTATCGTCTTTGAACAGAAACATGCACACTTTTGGTCGTAAACACTCGATGCTTCCTGCCTAGTTCCCAGTGTTGGAAAGCAAGCTAGCCAACATCAATGTGGATGATAAAGATAAGACGTGAGTAGTACTACTATACAATTAGGAGGTTCGGACTTCCTTTTCGTCGTCCCCCAACAGTGACCGATAATCCATATTGAATTGATAGGCCAGCTATTTCATCCAAAAGTCCGAACTGATGGAAAGGGCTATCTATATACTTTAACAATCCACACGACTGTAGAATATTACTACTCCTACATAGTACTGGCCGGAAACCCAAACGTGTCTCGGAATTCTTCCTTCTTCCAAGTAATCGATGGAATATCTAGCTATTAGCATTACACTCAGTTGCACTGTTTCCATTCATTTCGCGTTGAAGTTGCTGCCATTGCTCGTGGATGGCCACCCGCCTCACCCGGAAAACGCACCCTCCTGGTCGTGTGGACCATAGCACGGTGTTGCGGAAACACGCTGCACCAGAGGCGGCTAAAGCCCCCTTAACGCGTGTTGCCTCGTCCAGCCGGCCTCCGGTGAATCTTGTCTAGTTCGTCAAATTGCAAATGGAGCACGGTGGTTGCCGCCTATCGAGCGAGACAAACAAACATCTTCATCTAGAGAGGAGAATGGGGCCAAGAAAACCAATTTTTGTACACTAAATGACCAATCTACCCTCGCATCAATTAGCGGTGGAGTCCAATACTACCACAGTGCTTAGTTTGACTAACTTAAATCACACGAGTAGTGGTAACTAAATTCTCGATCATTCCCAAGCCCAAGCCTATACCCCCAATTTGGCGCATACTACCATGCATAGTGTTCCTTAGACCTAAACTATACCAAAGTGTTCTTGTGGAGGATAACTATATATCATCCAAGTTTAGGTTGGATGTGTCTTTAATATGCGGATGGGCGTTGGTGATTGTCATCAAATTCATATGGAGTAAATTGGGTCTGTCTTATTCAACCACACTTAGGTGTGATGCAATCAACTTGAAGCCATAAAGCTTTGAGATGACGTTAAATTTGAAGTATAAATGCACAAAACCATAGGGTAGGATGATGTGTCAACATAAATATGTAACTAGGAAAATTTCCGTGGCAACATGCCGCGCCCGTGTCGTGAGACATCCATGTATATGGAATGCTATGACGGCGATGTGAGTTTGGAAAGGTCTGTCGATGATTTGCCATTCACGTGATAAAGGAACAATTCATATATTAAGACAGGGCTATACAGTAGATTACATTCGACATACTTTATGTAAGAGAACACTCCTTGTAGTAGTTTGAGAATTGACTTTATATAAGAGAATCACTCCTTGTAGTAGTTTGAGAATGGATGTCCACAACGGACAGTTCCAGGGTACCTGGTTTGATTATTGATACTGCAGCCACAGCAGAATTCTTGAGTTGATCTCTCACACATGTACCTAGCCTCGCAATTGGGTTTGAGTAGTCAGCCTCTATTGTGTGCATACGAATAAAAGTTCCCAAAGTTGAGTTTGTATATATAGGCTTACCATAATAGTACCTAGGTAGGAAGTTTTCCATCTAGGATACGATCAGCATGAATAATTACATCAACTATTTGACATTTGCACTTATTATCGGGAGCAATCTGTGCAAGAGGCCAGTACTTGTAAGCTATAATCATATCGCCAAAATCCAAGGTCTTGTAATTTGTCGGGGGCATGTGTTTCCATAGAGGCAAATGGAGCCCGTAAATATTCAATAACTGGAACTGAATTTAAGCTGCAGGGTAAGCTAATTATTTTGAGTTGAACAACTTGAGTAATAACACAACCAACCGAGCCAGATTCAGCTATACACCTTATTAATTTATCCTCCTCATTGATAACCGAGTCTTTAAATGAAACATATACCATTTTGTGCAATGACATGAAGGGGTAATCCTGAAAAAAAATAACAGAAATGCATTGTCATTTAAAGTAAGTCCATCCCAAGACATGCCTACTGCCAATTTTTTCGCAATCTTTAGATGAGATATGTAGCATCTTGTGCAATGGCATGAAGGGGTAATCCTGATCAAAATATAACAGTCAAGCAAGAAAATTAACTTATGTACTGGTATGATTTTTTGTTTGTAGGGAATATATAAATGCTTCGGCAACAACATTAGAGAGAGGTATTTATCACACAGGAAGTTAATATGTTCTCATGGGTCATAAAAATAGGCATTAGCACTAATCACCCAAATAAATAAATAAGATCATTTCCAGTTCACAGACACAGTACAACATAGGGTGAGTAAGAAAGCTTAAGATCATTAACCCTTAAAAAAAATAACCACTCCAAGCAGCACACTTTCCATGCCAATGCCATAGCCAGCAACAATCTTTTTGGAAGCTACCTTAGTTAATAAAAAAAGAGTATATGATGCTTAATAAATACTCCATAAAAATCATATACTCCAAGCTTAAGAAATTCTCTCTATAGCCAGAAATAGGTATATGATGCTCAGCATCAATGCACCATGACCATGCATTCTAATGAAGTATGAAAGCTAGTTAACATCTGCCCACCATGTAATAATTTACAATGCATATAACATTTACTATTTTGCCCCCTAAGAATATGATGCACCACTTGTTTATATACTGCCATGTGTGGGCAACTACCAAAATAATTCTTAATAAAAATCTTCAAGTATGAGCTATCAACAACAACATTGCCTATGGTTTAGTAGAAACGAAAACCTCAATTTTTTTTCCTTTATAGACCAACTATCTTTAGTCCATAATATATTCATATAAACTGCCTCGGACGAATAGAAGGTTTCTAGTTCTATGTTCAGCAACACTTCTTTCGCATGTATCAAATAAGTATCACTGCATTTTCATATGAATGATGATCTGTTTCCTATAGCCCGAAATAGGCACATGATGCTTAGCATCAATACAGCAAGATCATGCATGCTAATAAACTATGACAGCTAGTTAATATATGGCCACCATGTAGTAAGCTCACTATTTAATCAAGATGAATCAGCCAATTTCACACAATATCATCAGATGCAACCAGGAACCAACAAATCATGGCACATACCTTTAGAACACAATCTGAATACGTACTGCTCATGCTCTTCCTTTTATCAACAGCATGGCATGCTGGTTTCATACATGGGAGGCACCATCATCCCCAATGAAAGATTGTCAATGTAGTTTCAGTTATTTTCATAACAGACCTATACCATGACCTGTTAAGCAATATATTTCTAGAAGCACTCAACTCATCATAATGAAGAAGAAACAATGAAAATACCTGATACATTTTTCTCCAAGTGTTTGAGATATTTAGACCAACGAAGGAAGCCAAATTGTACTCCAAATAAAAAAATTATAGACGTCAATGGACGAGCAATTACGAAGGACTCCTGAATTAAAAGTTCTCCAATCTGAAAATAGTCATATGGTTTATTGAATAAGTTGTAGTTCACATTCGAATAGACTAATGTTACTAAAACCAAAATCGTGTACCTGGTGGAGTTACACTGAATCTTATAATATCTATATAGAGACTTCTGAGAACTTATGCAGGACAGACTGTAAATGGTAAGCCTACAAAGACATTTCATAGCACACCTCGTATGCGCATGTGAGATAAGTCAAGAAAAATAATCGTAATAGTTTTGGATTGAAACATCCTTTCATTAGTTTGTATCACTGTTCTGATGTTACATTTCCAACCCAAATATCTTGTATATCTATGCAATGCTGCGAGCACTAAAAAAGGTAAACCAGACCATTAATCAGCAGTGTCACAACCCTTCATCATAGGCTTCAAACAGGAATGATGAAAAATAGGGAATTACTTATAATGACTACGGAGACTCTAATTGATAAGTAACCTGCTGATACAACCATGCGAACTAACATCCAAAGAGTATCCGGAATGAATCGAATCTGGAAAAGAGGCATCCGCAATGAGTTTGTGCATATATTCATTAAACATAGCATGGAAATATTTACCATCTCAGTATTTCAGCTTGTTGGCTCTGCTACCTGTGATCGAGGAGGAACAAACCTGCTGTGAGGATTTATTCAACCATTCAAACCGTAAAATTCACGGCAACAACGCCATGAGTGACAGAGAGGTGGACCTATATGCTGAAGCGAGGCGGAACACCACTAGATAGCATAGCTGAGCACGGTTTGGTCGTCGTCCTGTTGGTGCCCTGGGTGGATTCCAACAGCAGTGTTGCCCACTGTTCGTCCTTGAGAGCCCCGGGCAGATCGGCCGTCAGGGCCTGGGGGGATGAGGAGCTGCCCTGAGGGAGCTGGAGTGCGAGAGATGCGAATTCGGGCGAAGGCGATCCCTCGCAGGGCATGAGGATGGTGGAGCCGAGTAGAGCAGCTGGCTGTCTTGGTCGTCTGGGAGGCGGCGGGGCGCTTTCCAAGTCGTGGAGCACACACATGGCAGACCAGCCGGTGATTGGGGAGCCACCGTCGAGGTAAGCAGCTGCGCCGAGGATCCGGACTTCGGAGCGTCTCGCCGACAGCCACAATGCACGAGGAGGACCCGATCTTTCCCAGCGGCTGTGTGGCTTGCCCACGGCCGCAACGCCATAGTAGGACCTGACCCATGAGCCGCAGCATAGCCGGCTGGCCGGGGGAGCTAGCAGCAAGGGAGAACTCCAGCGGGGTCGGGGACAGCCGTCCAGGCAGCAGGAAGTGGGGCGGCCGTAACGCCGGAGAGGATCCGACCCACAACACGGCCGTTGGGCAGGGGAGACGGCAGGAAGGGAGAGCTCCAGCACGGAAGTGGCATAGGCAGGAGGCGGGGCGTGTGAGGCGTCGGGGTCAGGGGAGAAACATCTATGAAGAAGATAAGGCGCACCTCAACCTTCCAGAAACGCCGCAACCACTTAGAGAGAGACCCCACAAACAATAGACCAAAATAAACCAGATCAGGAAAAAAAACTGTTACTGTAGATGCGCGAGATATACAGTAAAATCACTGATTTGGCAGCGCTGAACTGCATCACTTTCATATATGTAGTAATTAGATGGATAATATCATCTACCAACTCGGAACTAACTTCTCGCATATCCAATATATAATTGAAGAATACAAGACTCGAAAGCAAGCCATGATGAGTTGCACAAACCCGTAAGTAATGATTCATGCATTTGAGGGATAGAGCAGTTGTAGCTAATTCGGAAAATAATATCTCAGAACCGATCATTTGTTTATCACAATTGTTCGTAGTAATATACTAGGAATTTTTGCGCGGCGACACGCCGCGCCCATCAGCGTTGGGAGCTCAAGTATGGTCTCCGTGACGAACTTGGTGGATGAGACATGTTTTGTTGGCAGCCTGCAAATCGTTTGGTTTATCTTGTATACTGTTTTGAACAAAGCCTTTGTATTATCCGTATGTTAAAACGTGTTGGCAGTGTTGTATGGTGTGCTTGATGAGCTTGAAATCAACGTTGAATTGATCCATTATGAGTTTTTAGTACTACATACATCCGAATCTCGACAAATCCGAGTCAATTAATTTGAATTGGAGGGAGTACATAGTTTGATTTGAGGTAGATATCTTTTTTTTAACACTTGAATATAGTGAGAGGATGATAAATTTGAGGGCTGTGTGTCTAATGGGCTAGTAGATAGTGCGGCCCATTTGGCTTGTTTATTCGGCAGGTAGGGGAAAGAGAGGAAGTGGTGACAAATTTCGGAGAAGAGTGTGAGAAGATGAGAGTGGTGATATTTTCCTTGGGATTTCGATTTAGCATGGAAGGCAAGAGTGGCTGTGCGGCGGTGAGATGGAGCGCTGGTGAGAGAAGGGGCAGCCATCGGAGAGTTGTGCTCGAGTGGCGAGAAGGCGGTGCGGTGGGATGGGGTGGGGTGGTGTGGTGGCGAGAAAGGGATGATAGTGGTGGCGGAGATTGGAGGCCCGGCGTCACGATTGGGTGCGATTCCCCCAGGGCGAATAGTGTGTGGTGAGAGGGCTGAAAGGTAAGCTCTAATTCAGCTGTCGAAAAGTTCTGCGTCTTGCTGAGCGGCGGCAAGTTCTGTGTCTTGCTGAGCAGTGGCTGAGGCTTTACTTCTTCTTTTGGCGATTATTCTCTAAATTTTTCGTCTGAATTTTTTTCGTTGAATAGATTGTAGTTGGAAGAATATTGAAGCGAGATTTGTCATCCTGTGCTGCACATTTTTCTTGCAGTTGATGAAGGAGATCAGAGACGATGCATCGGCTGCCTGCTAACATTGATATGCTGACAGAAAGGTGTGCTGATAGCTTGTGGAGCGTGCATAAAGTGTGAAGGTGACAGCAAATGAGTTAATTATTTTTTGGCATTCTGCAACATAAGCTTACGATAACTTGATTGATTGCGATGATACAGTACGTCGTGAAGCAAATGTTACATATGTATCTAGTGCATACTGCTAGCTGAAGCTACAATGTGGTTCTAGTTGCAGTGATCGTTCCTTAAACCAGTCTTCAGACCATGGGGAGAGCTTTTGATCACGGTTATTGGTTGAATGATATCCAAGCTACTAAGGGCATGCATATAGTGGGATATATAGTGGGAGTATATTTGAACAACAATATCCACCAATAGATGGACCAAGCAGCTACGCTATACCATCTCCTAAATTCGGCAGCTGGTAACCAACCTGACCCTGCGTTAGCTGATCCATCATTAGGCAAAGCCAGCAGAAGCTACACCCACCAATAGCATTCAGCGAGGAATTCATTCAGATATGTCTGAGATAAAAAGAGTCCACCTGGGAAAACAGGAAAAGGAACATAAGCTAGTAAGAAAAATATTTGACCGTACGGGAAAAAGAGGAAGTATAGATATAGTAGGAAATACCTGCAGTGCACAACATATTTAGAGATTAGCAAGCACCTCATGATATATTATATTCCTCGTATCAGTAGTAGGCTTGCCGGCCTCATCTAATGCTAAAACCTTCAAACCTTTCTTTGATGTCACTCTTGACACGGCGACGTAAAATTGTCCATGAGAAAATACAGGCTTTGGCAAGAAAACTCCAATAGTGTCAAGAGTTTGCCCTTGGCTCTTATTAATAGTCATTGCATAGCAAACACGATTTGGGTACTGTCGACGCTGGAGTGTAAAGGACCATTTCGTGGATGCATGCATTATAATCCTTAGAATGCACACACGATCTCCTACATTAGGCACATGACAGGGGTAGGCGTGCCACTTTTCCCCTCTCCCTCCGTGTTTCTCCTCTCTCCCTCTTCTGAGCGACCAAAAAGTAGGTCCGGGCCACCCCCGAGCTCTCTCCGCCGGCGATGCCGGCTGGAGATGCCGGAGGGGTGGTGCCGCAGTAGCTAGGTTAGTTTGTAGGTGTGGCTTGATGCCGGGTGTGGGCTATATGCCCGTAGGAAGAAGAGATGGCTGAGATCTGAGCAGCCAGATCTGGTGCCTAGGGTTACTTGCCGGCGTGTTCCTGGTCCTTGGTGGATGGGTGGAGGCGGCGGTGATCGTCTCTTCTTGGAATAAAGCTGCTTCTGGTGCTTCTATCAACTGGTGCCTGCAAGTTTCGACCCCTTCTCTGGCCGGCCGTGGTGGCGGGGGGATTTGGGCGAGATCTGGCGGCCGAAGGCGAGAAGAAGCTCCTCCGAGCTACTCCTTGGCGCGAGCGAGCGGCGGCAGGAGGTTACTGGGTGCCCTTCCTCTCGGTGTTCCTTTGGATGGATTCATGGAGGGGAGGTGCGGATCTGGTAGCTCGGGCATAAAGCTCGGCTTCTCTGGCAGCGATTTGAAGTTTTGGGGGCCTCTCTCCTCCTCTTGGCCGGCCGTGGTGGCGGGGGAGAGCTGGAGAGAGGGCCTTGGCTTCTCGCCGTTGCTGAGGAAGGGGCTGCCTGGACGTCCCAGGCAGCGATGCTGAGATTTTCTCGGCGTTTTCCAAGCGGAAGTTGTGAGCTAACCGCTACTTCTGGCCTAGATGGAGGCCACGCCGTCCTCGTGTGCTCGTGGAGCCCGAGTTTCTTCAACCGCCATGGGCGGCCTGCCTTCTCCCTCAACATGGCGTTCCTCGTTGTTGCCGGCCCAAGTGGTGTCGTCCCCGGTGCTGGCGATGACGGCTGTGTTCGGAGGCGAGATTGGAGCGGACGACAGGGATTAGATCGCGTTTGGGCGACGACCTGCAGGGTGCTTGCTGTAAAACTTAGGGACCTGATTGTAATTTTTGTTTTCCTTCTGGTCCTTGTTGTATTATGTACCCACTGCTCTTTTAATCGCAGTACCTAGGTCCTTCGGGACCTATCTCTGTTAAAAAAACGATCTCCTACATTGCTTCCAGACATTATTATAGCTTAAGAACCCATTCACCTAGCCGGGTAACCAATAAGCGAGTAGCATTGCATGGACCAATAGAATGGTTAATATTTCTCAACAGCATTATTGTAACACCTACCTTAAGTACAATTCTATGTCTAGGAAAGTTAGGAGGTTCAACCCCATGAAGAAATTCTGGAGGATATAACAGATATGCATCTGCCGTGTGATCCATTGTTTTGCAGATAGAATCACAGCTGTCAAGTACGATAGCATCGCCAGGAACCATAGAAAAAATAGCATCGTTGATAGCATCGACGGCTTTGTTTGTAGGGCAAACTATTGCATGCTTTGCTAAGTATGAAGAGTCAGAATATTTTTCACCGAATGAATCATAAATTGTGCCGATAAGTGTCATCATATAATCAGAGGAATCAATAGAGCTATATCGAGTGGTAAGAAAATCCATGAAGGGGCGGATTCTCCTTCACGCGCAACCATAGGGACAGTCCCATTGCCTATGCTGAGAATCCACTGTGCAAATGTATCTAGCTCGGCTTTCTCGTTAGGTGAAAGGGTAGGATTAGATAGTCTCATGTTTTCTTCCAGTCGAAGAATGGTTACATCATTCCAAAGAGACGACCTGATCAGCGAAGCATTAAGTATCTCTGCTCTTCTCCCTCCTTCAACGACAGGCAAAACTTGTCTAAAATCTCCACCTAAAACAACTGTTTTTCCACCGAAAGGAAATGATTTCCTAGAAGGGTCATTAGCTGATAGGACATCTCTCATGCTTCTATCAACATCCTCAAAGCAACGCATGTGTGTCATTGGTGCTTCATCCCATAATATGAGAGTAGCCTTCTCCACTAATTCAGCTAGGTTGGTCCCTCGAGATATATTGCACATCGTACGGTCTTTGATCTCAAGGGGTATCCTAAACCGTGAATGGGTTGTTCTCCCCCTTGGGAGAAGCAAAGAAGCTACCCCAGAGGAGGCAACTGCTAAAACAATGTCGTCGTCTGCTCGTAATGCTGTTATAATAGAATTCCATAGAAATGTCTTGCCGGTGGCTCCATGTCCGGAGATAAAAAATAATTTTCCAATTGGTTCTGAAACTGATTATATATTCCTCTCTGCTACAGGTTCAACTTTGCATGGAGAGAAGAAGCCATTGTCCTCAGGTGATCCTTCTCATATTGCATATCTTCTAAAATTAACCTATTGCCTAGCAGCCTTCCACCACTCTGATGGTCGGTAGCTATGTTAAAGGATGATTGGGAATAACCATTCTTGCCAAACATAATTGAAAGCTCTTCTAATAACTATGAGTGCAAATATTCAGGGGGGATAATTAAAGTGGTGTCAATATATTTGGAGTAACTGTCAAGGAGTTTTTGACCATTATTAACACCACAAAACAGAAGAACAGTCATGAACAAATGTCTCAGCTGAAAAGAGAAAGCCCATTGGACTACTTCATCAAACTTTAGAAACCATTCATTGTCGTTGCCAACTAACCCACGAGCTTCACAAGCTTCTTTAAAAGAATTGAACAATAATGTGCCCTGATAGGTTTTAAGATCCTCAAAACATGTAGCTCCTTGTACAACATTCAGCAACATTCTCAAGAAAAAAAATCTCATTTGTAGTAGGTTGAACATTGTAAATTCTACCAAATAGATGGCCCAAATTTCTTATCTAGAACTCTCCTTTTCCACACTTTCTCTGTTCCATCCCAGATCCATTTAGATGGAAAATCTAAGTAAGTGAGATGGCGGGCATCTTCATGCTGCTGATTAGCGACAAACCATTCAGTTAGCATGGTTTTATACTTTTTTGGATTGTGTACGATATCCGTAAGATCATCGTTCTCGCTATATATGACTCGGTTCATATTTGGAAGATGAACAGAAAGTCTCTCTCAACTGAAGGCTCTCGAACGTGGATATCATAGGCAAATAGATGTCAGTCAGCCTCACAAGTAGATAGATATATGCAACACAGTGTGCACATAAATTTAAACACCGGAAAGAAAAGGGGTAGAAATAAAATAATTCTCCATCCAGAAAATGGGATAAGGCAAATAAATATATACATAGGAGCAGGGAGCGCGGGCAATGAACAGAACAACCATAATACCTGGTTTTAGCATAGTTATCTATTTCAATAATCCCACGGCCCTGAGACTCTGGGCAGTGGTACATAGAGTGCAAGCCTACACGTGCCATGTCATGTCCTTTGGCAAGATATTTGAATAAATATTTAAGAAGATTGGTTTTATTGCACCACTCCACACTGATATGTGCTTGGAATTTCTTAAGCAATGCCATGTTGTATGGCACAATCCATTTGTTATCTAGGCGGATGCCATTTCATGTAATATATCGGCCATTGTCTCGACGGCGGTACACAGGAAACCCCAGGAAACCCCAGGCCGTCTATTGTAGTTTCCTCGTTGAAATCCTTAGGATAATGCTTGGAACATTTCCCATCTTTCATGCACGGATACTTTCGATTGTACTCTCCACATGGGCCATGAACCATAAATTCCTCCACAAGTGCGTATCCAAGTGGATCTACTTTATAGTCTGGTATTTCTGTAGATATGTAAGAATCAATTGTTGCGGGTGTAGGATCTTTGGTGTCCGCCTTTAACCACACAAGCGAATGTATGTGAGGCAAACCTCTTTTATGAAACTCGACAGCGTATAAATCTGCCCAAATGAAGCATATGTAAAAGAGTAAATATGTAGAAGAGGGTAACTCGTGAAAACACATATATAGTAATATGCTAAAGTGAGTTAGGAACATACATGCATTGATGGGACCAAAAGTTTTCCCCTTTCTAACACCCTTAGTGTATTCGTTGATCTTCATCTTGAAAACGCGTGTAACAATATCGGGTCTGTCTGCATGAGTCTGACCAGCCTCCATAAGCAAAGCATCTGATATCTCATCCCACTTCGGATTGCAGGTAAAAGTGACAAAAAGATCAGGTACTCCGAAAACATGACAAAGAGCCATCCCATCTTGATAATTCTGGATCATATAGCGTGGACTCCCAGTGAAGCTAGAAGGTAAAATGTACTGGACACAGATGGTTTTACCACTTGAGTTTCCTTCAGCAAGAGCGTCTGATATGCCTTGATATGTCTCAAACTATCTTGATTCCAAAAATAGTAGCTAAGCCTAGCAGATTCAACACAGGAATATGCATCAACGTCCAACTGATGAGTAGACCGTCCACAACAAGTAAATTGATTGGGCTCTCCTCTTCGGTAATGCAGTCTGTAACAGTAATACTCAAGCATAGATACGTCCTTTCGCCCAATAATAGGAACACCATCTACCTCTCGATACTTAATGCCAAATTCAAATTCAAATGCGCGGGCCCAAGAGGAGGCAGGAATGATGTACCATCCACAATAGAAGAATTCGGAACACCACAGTGACGTTGTGAACTGAAATCTTCAACATTACCTATAATTCAAGCAATAAACTCAGAGCAATATGATCTTAATGTTTGAAATATTGGAAATGTTCTTCACATAAAGAAATAGAATCAGATTCTTCTCCGGAGTGTTTATCCATTAGTTCTTTTCATATGCATCTTGTATCAGCAGTTCAGAGGGCCCCCCTAATAAGTGTTTCTTTTATTTTAAATCAAGTCATTCGTTGTGTTCAAACTGCCAAAAGATAGAAAATAGAAGTATTTTAGGTTACTGGTTTTATATAGAAGTCATTCTCACAGATTGCACAAATTCTAAGGTACATCTCTAAACAAAAGATCACTGAAAACACGAAGTATATGTTAGACTCTGGTACGGTACTTACTACAGCTTATTCAATCTTTAGTATATATACAAAGTACTAATATAAGGAAGGTAGAAAGAATTACCAACGGGCCGCTTGCCAAGCCAAATCTCGTGTCGCCTATGGGCACGATCTTCAGCAGTCATAGAGTGAACATCAGCAGGGGAACCCACAGCACCCAGTGCAGGAAGAGAGCTAGAAACAACAGCATGACGGCAAGGTAAAGAAGCATCAGGTGGAGAAATACGACTACGGCGACGAACAGGTGAATAAGAAGTAACATCTTGTAAACCACGACGTCGTCGTGAACCCGTAACAGGCAAGGAAGAGTCCGTAGCAAGCAAGCAAGAGTCTCGATGGCCAGAATAACCAAACACCCTGCTAGCACCTACAAACAGACCATAAATAGTCAGAGAAAATACGGAGAGCAAAGATTGCAGCAGCAGTAGCAGACCTGGAAATACCTGTACCTTCATCTGAAGGAGTAGCAGCGCTGTCGGCAGGAAGGCGATGGCGAGCACGGCCACGAGACGATCGGCCAGTACTGGATGAACGTGTGACCTCCTGCAAACCACGCCGACGCTGAGGCGCTACAGGTCCACCGACAACCTGTGTATCAGGAGGTGTCGCTGCTGCAGAGAAGGGATTGATCCGATACAGGCGAAGTGGAACCCCGAGCATATCCTCGAGACGGACGCCGGGCAGCGAACATCGGACCACCGAGATTCGAAGAAGAAGGAGCAGGATCATCAAGACGGCTACGACCGGGAGCACGCCCTGAAGACGGATGCCGACCAGCCAAAGCGGAAGCATCGAGACTGTAAGAGGCAGAAGATAGAGAGGCTCATCAAAAGCAGAGCCGCGACCGCGTCCCCGAGCACGTCGTCGAGAGGGAGGCCAGGAAACCACATGAGGAGGACCATGATCCGAAGAAAAAAATATCGGAGAAGAGAAGGAGCCGGCGAGATCCATCGGGGATCGATTAGATTGAGAAGAAATCGGCAGCGGAACCGCCGGCGCCGAACGCGTCGTAGTCTCGAAAACCAAGTCATAGAGAAGAGGCCCAGGGAAGGAAAGCAAAAGGAGGACACGTAGGGAGGGGAAAAAACCGGCAACGTGGAGGCTCGCATGACCGCCTAAGAGCACGTACAATGCAAGATGCTTAGGGAAGTGCTTACGAAAATAAACCGGTTTTTCGTTAAGCACCGGTGCTTATTTATACTAGGTGGATGCCTAACTAAGCACCTCTTCTTTACAAATAAGCACCAATGCTTAGCAAAATGGTTGGTTTATTTTTGTAAGCACCCCTCTAAGCACCTCCCATTATACATGCTCTAACAAACGTGCACTGTAGAAGTCCCAAATTCGTGCATCTACAGTGACACATGATGACGTGGATGTATGCAACGATCGGTGAAGTGCTTCGCTTTTATATAAGGTAGTTATAAGAGAACACAGAACATGATTGATTACGTGAATAGTACACGGTGTAGCATGTATATGTTGCTAACGGAAGACTGGCTAATTGTTTAGCATCGCGTCCTACGATTTGATATATTGCGGTACCAAAAGAAAATCAAATTCGGTCGCCGCGAAACCGAGGCTTAGCCTGGATGGTTGGGATCTATTCGTACCTGTCCTACCCGCAAGATTTTGAGTTCGAGTGCCAGCACTGCTCCCTCGTTGTACGCACCAAAAAATCTTCTATTGAATTTTTTGGAGGCCCCCTCCTAACCCCTAAGTTGCATTTTTTTTCTTTCAATTTCGTCACATTGTGACATTTCTATTCCATTTCTGTAGCTATATGTGCTTGGTTTCGTAGAAATAACTCTGCTTGCTTCGCATGTTTCTCAAAGCAAAGGCCCAAGCACCAACTAAATATAATAATCCATGGAGTATAGCTCTTAAAATTACACTGCATTATTTTGGTTCAGATATCAATGAAGTTGCTACCGTTACTCTTGGATGGCCACCCACCTTGACGGTAAGCCATGCCCTCCTAGTCATGTGGACTTAGCCATGGGGCCGCGGAAACACGCCGCACCCGAAGGGGATGACGTCCCCTAAACACATGATTCCTCGCGTAGCTAGGCTTCGGTAAATCTTGTAGGGTTGTCACTCCACACATACATGTCCCTGTGCGTCACATTGCAAATAAGGCCCCGTGGTCACCTTCTTCGAGCGAGAAAAATAGACATCGCCATTGGGAGAGGAAAATTGGGGTCAAAAAGTGTAGGGGTTCCGCGTATAAAAACAATAAATTTTACTCTATGCTCCTGGACCCCTGAAGCTGCCAGGATCTATCTATTAGTAATACAGTAACGGGAGGGGCTTTTCGCGAACTTACTCTCGAAGACCAAAAAACGTTGTCAACGCTGAGGAGAGCGTGGTTGATGTAGACGAGCCGAAGCCGACCTCAAGGTCGTGATAAAGTCCTTGCGCTCCTTGGCTCCAACGACTTGAGTTCCTCAAGTGTGACACCTCGCGGGGAGTTACACACGTCCGGTGCCTGACGATGACTCCCGCTTCCCCGATCCAGCAGCAGTTGCGGAAGTAGAGCTCCCTGATCCGAATCCACTTGCCAGCGCTCATGATGAAGATGTCTCCCGTTCGCGCAGTCCAGACTTGGGACCACGGTCACGAGAGAGAGAGGGCGAGAGAGAAAATATCAACTGGAGGTCCTCCCAAAAGTGAGAAAACCTTTATTGATTATTGGTGTATTTAATTTGGCCAAATACCCCCACTATATATAGGGGGAGGGGAGGTACTACCACCCTCAAAGTCCCGGGGTGGGACTAAAGGAGAGGAGGGGGGAAGGGGAGGCCGCCGGCCACCTAGTGGGCCCCGCGCAGGGGGGATAGGCCCAGTCGGCCACCCCCTTGCCCCTTCTCCCTCTCTCCTTTCCCCTAATGGGCCCTCTCCCTCCGGAAATTGGCCCATTAAGCCTTTGACCATTTAAATTGATTTTCTCTTTATTAAATAATTATGAATAAATAATTAAATCAACATTTAACATTCATTCACATATTATTCAACCTCCGTGGATATGGAACACCTTCCACCTCCACTCCGGACATCCTCCGGAGTTACCGAAACCCTTCGAGTTTTCTCTCTACTATTCTTTGGCGATTCTACCGATCCTATAAACACTCTCTAAGCATCATCAATCCATTAAGCGTCATACCCCACGGTTCGGGAACACTCCAGACATGGTCGGGACACTCCCGCACCAATGAACGACAGAGGTACCTGGATGGCCATGTGACCCCTGTGCGTTCCACGAAGATCTTTCGTCGTTTGAACCAGGACAGTCATGTCTGATGTCTACGCACTTCTATTATTGTAGACAGTTGTTGATCCTCTAAGTGCAGAGGTTTGTAGAACAGCAGCAAGTTTTCCCTTAAATGGATCACCCAAGGTTTATCGAACTCAGGAAGGAAGTGGTCAAAGGTATCCCTCTCAAGCAACCCTGCAATCAAGATACAAGAAGTCTCTTGTGTCCCCAACACACCCAATACACTTGTCAGGTGTATAGGTGCACTAGTTCGGCGAAGAGATAGTGAAATACAAGTGGTAACGGTGATAGAAAATAGCTTGATGGCGTGTGGTTGATGTGGGAAAAGACTAACGTAAAACTGAAATAAAGATGGAAGCAAGGAAACATGTAACAGATCTAGTTGCAAACGGTGTTTTAATGCTAAGAAACAAGGCCTAGGGATCATACTTTCACTAGTGAACACTCTCATATAAATATCTTCTCTTTATGATACTACTCTTAACTACTCTCCAGTTGAACACTCTAATCCATGGTAGGGCTATAACAACACACCTCAAAGTAAGCCTTTCCTATCTAGATAACCCCACACTGTCACCTTGAGCACTAGATGGTTCAAACAAACACCACAATTTCATAAAGACATCCAACTCCAAATATAACTCATAACAAGTATTTGTAATCTCTAGCCTAAGTGCCACCATGGTGTGCACGTTGTCACTTTCACACACATGGGGAGAGCAGAGATCTATTAAAGCACTTGAGTAGCAAGGTAGATCTACTTGATTACAAAGCTCATGATCTCAATAAGATCATGCATAGAGAGAGAGATGAACACATAGCTATCGGTAGAACCCTTAGCCTCGAGAGAGAACTACCCCCTCCTCATCATAAAGATGGAGATGGTGGTGGAGATCGATGGAGATGGCTCCGAGGGCACTTCCCCGTCCCGGCAGGGTGCCGGAACAGAGACTTTCTGTCCCTCCAATATCCCCTTCGGTGGCGGCGGTGCTGCGGAACTTTTCGTGGATGGAGGCTGGATGATTTAGGGTTTATGCATCGGGAGGCTCTTATAGGCGAGAGGGGAGACCGAGGGAGTGCCGGAGGGCCCTACACCACCCCTTGGTGCGGCCTGGCCTGGCCCGCGCCACCAGGTGGTGTGGCCACCCTCTGGCCCTTCTCCGTCTCGTATTCTGGCTCCAAGTGTCCCCCGGTAAAATAATAACTTTGGCTTTTATCCCGTCCAATTCTGAGAATATTCATTTTCTGACTTCCTGGAACCAAAAACAGCAGAAAAGCAGGCAGCTTTGTGGCTCTTGTTAATAGGTTAGTCCAAGAAATCATATGAAAAGTACTCCAAAGTGTGGACAAAACATAAGAAAGTAGATAAAACCAAGCATGGAACATCAAAAATTATAGATACGTTAGCAACGTATCAACATCCCCAAGCTTAACTCCTACTCGTCCTCGAGTAGGTAAGTGATAAAAAAAGAATAATTTTTGAGGTGACATGCACCATCATAAACTTGATCAAAGTATTTGTAAAACATTCAAAGCTGGGATCATAGTACTTCAACGTAGCATGAAGGATAATGTTCTAGCAATAAGACATAGCAACTATGTTGCAACATGAAAATGCACAAACAAAAGATTCATGAATAACAATGCTTTGCAAGACATTTGTTTGTTTCACATAAAGAAAACATAGCATAGTGGCATTCAGCTTATCCCTCATAGAGTAGAAAACATAAATGCATAGGACACCTTCAAAGTTCATAAGAGTGACTAGATACAAATAGTTTAAAACAAGCAATATCAAAGCTATGCATCAATCAACAAGTCTTGGGACAATGCACATAGAACTAATAATGGCCACTATGCTCTCAAAATAGGTGCATAAAGGTAGAAGGTGGAGACTCAATATATAAGTGGAAGAAAGGCCTTCATAGAAGGAAGCAGAGATTCAAGTTTCATAAAGAGCTTCCAAAAATTATGGAACTTAATAGCTTTCAGCTCTCATTGCCCCTATCATAAGAATCTTGAAGTGATTAAGGTTAAAGTGAACAAACTATGATGTACATGCTTGACGAAGTATAAGAAATCTCATGTCCCTTGAATAGGAGGGCCGCTCCTCATGCTACTGAAGTTTAGTCACCGGTAAGTTCTTGTCATCGTAAATACTTGTGTATCATAGAGAACCACCAACGGGGTACCCCTTGACCGATGATACGGAAGAATCCCCATATCAAAATGACAAGGCAAGCAGACAACGAGCATCTCAGCAATCTTCTTATTTACCATGGGAATATGGTGCTTTTTTCTCTCTTTCCTCTTTTCATAATCTTTTTTTTTCTTTTTCTCTTTTTTTCTCAATATAGGACTCTTTTTTATAAGAAGAATGCTTCATAGACAGCTCATTATGGTTACGCTGCAGGTTTCCACCATGTCAGCATGGATTAGACTAGCGGCCCAAGCGTTTTCTCTAACACATATACATAACTCCATGGACATACAAGATCCCTGATACATTGCAAATGTATCTATAATTTTTGATGTTCCATGCTTGGTTTTATCCACTTTCTTGTGTTTTGTTCCAACTTTGGAGTACTTTTCATATGATTTCTTGGACTAACCTATTAACAAGAGCCATAGTTGAAAGAACATTTCATGTTTCCCTATGTTTTGCGTGTTAGATAACAATACTATGGAGACTTTTCATGTGTGCTAAGTGTGCAGGAAGTTTTGAGGGGGGCGGATAATCCGCCCCTCCAAGGGCGGATAATCTGGCCTACCTCATCTCTCTAGGAAGCCAAGGCGCGTCAATCTGTGTCCAGTCAGATTTTCTCCCGGAAAATCTGAACTGGGGCGGTTTTTGAAGGGTTCGTAGCATGGAAAACAAAAAAATTCTACCGCAAGAACGAACAAAACCCAGATCTAATCTAGATAAAAGCCAAGATCTAATCTACTAGACATGAGCAACGAGATAGATCGGTACTAACCCTCGTAGAACCGAAAGTGTTAACGAGATTAGATCTCGTGGATGATGTAGTCGATCACTTGCCGATCTCAAGATCGAGTAGATGATCCTTCCGGCGCCGCGTTAAAGCGCTTCCATGACGGTCACACGTCTTGGTCGGCAGACCTTCCTCTCCCCGTTCCAGCGAGCAACGGAGGTAGTAGATCTTCTCCACGCAATCCCAGCAGCACGACGGCGTGGTGGTGGTGGTGGAGAGAATCCTGCAGGGCTTCGCCTAAGCCGGAGCAGGTGGAAGGAGGAAGAGAGAGGTGGCTAGGGTTTGGAGTGGGAAGGGGCAAGGAGGGGTGGCGCCTCCACCCCTCTATATATAGAGGGAGGGGTGTGGCCTAGGGTTCCCACCCCTAGGCCCACCCCTTAGGGCCGGCGCACTAGGGAGGCTTGGGGGGAGAGTCCTTCCCCCCCAAGTTTCCCGTTAAATCTCCCGTATCTTATCTTATCTTATCTTATCTCGGTTTTCAAATAAACTACAAGATATCTTCTAGAACCTTCCGGAACATTCCGAAACCTTCTAGAATCCCCATACAAACACTACGGAACATTTCCTAACTTAGAAAATGATCCCCATTATATGAATCTTATTCTCCGGACAATTCCGGATCTCCTCGTGATGTCTCGGATCCAATCCGAGACTCCGAACAACATTCGGTCTCCAACGCACATTCAATATCTACTTAAAACAACTTCGAACCTTAAGTGTGTCACCCTACGGTTTGTGAATAAGTGGACATGATGAAGACACCTCTCCGATCAATAACCATCAGCGGGATCTGGAGATCCATAACGGCTCCCACATACTCAACGATGACTTCGTGATCGATAGAACCATTAACATACGAAACCAATTCCCTTTGTCACGCGATACTCTACTTATCCGAGGTTTGATCATCGGTATCTCCATACCTAGTTCTACCTTGTTACTGATAAGCACTCTTTACTCGTTCCGTGTTATGCCATCCCTTGTGACTTAGTCACATGCTTGCAAGCTAACTAGATGACATTCCACCAAGAGGGCCCAGAGCATATCTATCCGTCATATGGATGGACAAATCCCAATCTTGGTCCATGCGCTTCAACACATACTTTCAGAATACCTAATGACACTTTTATAACCACCTAGTTACGAAGTGGTGTTTGATGTCATCAAAGTACTCATCCGGTGATGGTGATTAACACAACCTCATGGTCGAAGGATTAGGTTACTATGTATCGAAAGCTTATAGCAATGTGAACTTAATGACTTGATCTAATTCTACGCTTACTATGGGTGAGGTGTCCATTACATCATTCTCCTAATGATACAACCTTGTTATTAATGACATCCAATGTCCATGATCAGGAAACCATGATCATCAATTAATCAACAAGCTAGTTTAACAAGAGGCTTACTAGGGACTCTTTTATGTTTACAAAACACACATGTATCAGTGTTTCCTTATAATACAATTATAGCATGGGATGCAAACATTCATCATAAACACAAAGATATAATAATAACCAGTTTTATTATTGCCTCTTGGGCATATCTCCAACAGTCTCCCACTTGCACTAGAGTCAATAATCTAGATTACATGGTAATATACCTAACACCCATGGCGTTCTGGTGCTGGTCATGCTTTGCTCTAGGGAGAGGTTTAGTCAACGGATCTGCCACATTCAGATCAGTGTGTACTTTGCAAATCTTTATGTCACCATCTCGGACATACTCGCGAATAGCATGGAAACGTAGCTTGATGTGCTTCAGCTTGCTATGTGACCTTGGCTCCTGTGCATTAGCTATGGCACCTGTGTTGTCACAGTAGATGGCCATCGGGTCCAACGCACTAGGAACCACGCCAAGTTCAGTAATGAACTCCTTCATCCATATGGCTTCTTGTGCAGCCCCTGAAGCAGCTATGTATTCCGATTCATTGAAGATTTCGCCACAACGCTTTGCTTGGCACTCCTCCAGCTCACTGCGGCACCATTCAAAATAAATCGTATCGGTGTGACTTGAGTCATCTGGATCGGTGTTCCAACTAACATCGGTGTAACTATTTACAACAAGCTGTTCATCACCTCCATAAGAAAGAACCATATCCTTAGTCCTATTCGGTACTTAAGGATATTCTTGACCATGTCCGATGCTCCATTCCAGGATCACTTTGATATACGCTAGTCAAACTAACAGCATGTGCTATATCCGGTCTTGTACACAACATGGCATACATGATAGAACCTATGGCTGAGGCATAGGGAACATTATTCATCTTCTCTCTATCTTCTGCCGTAGCTGGACTTTGAGTCTTACTCAAGGTCTTACCTGACAACATGGGCACGAACCCTTTCTTGCTCTCTTCCATTCTAAACTTCTTTAGAACTTTGTCCAGGTATGTACTTTGTGAAAGCGCTAGCAGGCGTCTTGATCTATCTCTATAAATCTTGATGCCTAGAATATATGCCGCTTCGCCAAGATCCTTCATTGAAAAACTATGATTCAAATAGGCTTTGACGCTATTAAGAATCTCTACATCATTCCCAATCAACAGTGTGTCATCTACATATAGTACTAGGAATGCTACAGAGCTCCCACTCACTTTCTTGTAAATACAAGCTTCTCCATAAGTTTGTATAAAACCAAAATTTTTGATTACTTTATCAAAACGTTGATTCCAACTCGGACGCTTGCTTGATCCATAAATGGGCGCTGAAGTTTGCATACCTTGTCGGCATCACTAGGATCGACAAAACCCTTGGGTTGTACCATGTACAACTCTTCCTCAATGTCACCATTAAGGACGCTGTTTTGACATCCATCGCCATATCTCATAATCGAAATATGCAGCAATTGCTAACAAAATCCTCAGACTTTAGCTTCGCTTGGTGAGAAAGTCTCATCATAGTCAACACCTTGAATTTGTGGAACCCTTTCGCGACAAGTCGAGCTTTATAAACGATAACATTACCATCGGCATCTGTTTTTATTTTAAAAATCCATTTGTTCTCGACAGCCTTACGGCCATCCGGTAAGTCCACCAAAGTCCATACTTGGTTTTCGTACATGGATCCCATTTGGATTTCATGGCTTCTAGCCATTTGTCGAATCTGGGCTCACCATAGCTTCTTCATACGTCGCGGGATCATCGGTGTTGTCCACCAACATGACGTTCAAAGCGATCATACCACTCGAGTGGTACGAACCCTCATTGACTGCGAGGTTCAGCGACAACCGTTCAAGTTTCATGATCACCATCATTAGCTTCCTCTCTAGTTGGTGCGGCGGCACAAAAACATCTTCGGTCTTGCGCTACTCTCAACCCCGAGAGAAGGTTCAATAACCTCGTCGAGTTCTACTTTCCTTCCAGTCACTTCTTTCGAGAGAAACTCCTTCTCAAGAAAGGATCCATTCTTAACCTAAAACTTTGCCTTCGGATCTTTGATAGAAGGTATACCCAATTGTTTCTTTAGGGTATCCTATGAAGACGCATTTCTCGCTTTGGGTTCTAGCTTATCAGGTTGTAACTTCTTTACATAAACCGCAACCCCAAACTTTGAGGAGCGACAACTTAGGTTTCTTTCCAAACCACAATTAAATGCGGTGTCGTTTCAGCAGTTTAGATGGTGCCCTATTTAAAGTGAATGCGTGTCTCTAATGCATAGCCCCAAAGCGATAGCGGTAAATCTGTAAGAGACATCATAGACCGAACCATATCTAAGAGAGTTCGATTCTGACGTTTGGACACACCATTACTGTTGTGGTGTTCGGCGGTGTCAGCTAGAAAGTATTCCACATTTCTTTAAATGCATGCCAAACTCATAACTTAGATATTCACCTCAGCGGTCGAGCAGAAACTTAAACTTCTTGTTACGATGATTTTCCACTTCACTTTGAAATTCCTTAAACTTCTCGAAAGTTTCGGACTTATGTTTCATAAAGTAGACATACCCATATCTACTTAAATCCTCCGTGAAAGTGAGAACATAACGATATCCACCACGCGATGCTACACTCATTGGACCGCACACATCGGGTATGTATTATTTCCAATAAGTCTGTAGCTCGCTCCATTATTCCAGAGAATGGAGTCTTAGTCATTTTTCCCATTAGACATGCTTCACATTTTTCAAGTGATTCAAAATCAAGTGATTCAAGAAGTCCATCAGAATGGAGTTTCTTCATACGCTTCACTCCGATGTGACCAAGACGATAGTGCCACATGTATGTAGAATTATCATTCAATTTTGTTCGTTTAGCATCTATGTTGTGAACATGTGTATCACTACTATCGAGATTCAGTAAGAATAAACCATTCATCTCAGGTGCATTACCATAAAAGATATTACTCATATAAATCGAACAACCTTTATTCTCGGACTTAAAAGAGTAACCGTCTACTTAATAAACAAGATCCGGATATAATGTTCATGCTTAACGAGCACCAAATAACAATTATTCAAATTTAAAACTAATCCCGAAGGTAGATGTAGAGGGCGTGCGGCGATCACATCAACGTTGGAGCCATTTCAACACGCGCATCGTCACCTCGTCTCTCGCCAATCTTCGTTTATTCCGCAGCTCCTGTTTCGAGTTACAAATATGAGCAACCGAACCAGTATCAAATACCCAGGCACTACTACGATTACTAGTAAGATACACATCAATAACATGTATATCGAATATACCTTTCTTCTTGATGTTGCCGTTCTTCAGATCTGCCAGGTACTTGGGGCAGTTGCGCTTCCAGTGACCAGCACCCTTGCAGTAGAAGCATTCAGTTTCAGGCTTAGGACTAGCCTTGGGCTTCTTAGCAGGTGCGGCAGCTTTCTTGCCGTCCTTCTTGAAGTTGCCCTTGTTCTTAGGCTTGCCCTGTTTCTTGAAATTGGTGGTCTTATTGACCATCAACACTTGGTGCTCCTTCTTGATCTCCACTTCAGCAGTTTTCAGCATGGACGATAGTTCAGGCAACGTCTTGTTCATGCAGTGCATATTGTAGTTCATCACAAAGTTCTTATAACTCGGTGGCAGTGATTGGAGGACACGGTGAATCCCTAACTCATTAGGAATCGTTATCCCCAACTCTTGGAGCTTGTTTGCGTGCCTAGACATGGTGAGCACATGCTCGCTAACGGAGCTTCCCTCTTCCATCTTGCAGGTAAAGAACTTTTCGGAGGCCTCATAGCTCTCCACGGCCGCGTGAGTCTCAAAAATGAGCTTGAGCTCCTTAATGATCTCGAACGGGTCGTGGTGCTCAAAGCGCTTCTGAAGCTCCGTTTCTAAACCGTATAGGATGGCACACTGAACTGTGGAGTAATGATTTTTTCGAGTGGCGTAAACATTTTTTACGTCATCGGTGGCATCTTCTGCAGGTGGGTCACCTAGCGGTGCATCGAGCACATAGGTCATCTGACCAGCCCTGAGGACAATCTTCAGACCACGGAGCCAGTCCGTGAAGTTGCTTCCATTGTTCTTAAGTTTTTCTTTCTCTAGGAACGCATTGAAATTGATGGAGAGGTTCGCCATAATCTACAACAAATTTGCAAGTAGTTTAGACTAAGTTTATGATAAATTAAGTTCAACTTTAATTCTTAAACTAACTAGGTGAACTCCCACTCAGAACAACATCCCTCACATTGTCTTAGTGATTACACGAACCAAGTCCACTACACCAAGTTCGATCTTCACGAGAGAAGATGTAGTTTCATCGTGAGCAGTCTGCATGTTCATCATATCAATCATATGACTGGTGCTCTACCTTTCAGTATTCCGTGTTCGAGACCATGCGCACATGCTAGGCTCGTCAAGATTAACCTTAGTTTCGCATTTGCAAATCTGGCTTGCACCGTTGTATGCACACGTAGAATCTATCACCCGATCATCACGAGATGCTTGAAGCAGCGAGTCTTAGAAGCGGTGCCAACTAAGGGGCGAACACTTTTATTACTTGATATTTAGTGAGAGGGATCATCTTATAATGCTACCGTCGCGATCTAAGCAATACAAGATGCATAAAGGATTAACATCACAGGCAATTCATAATTAATGTGACATGATATGGCCCTTTCTTCTTGTGCCTTTGATCTCCATCTCCAAAGCACGGACATGATCTCCATCATCACCAGCATTGCGTCAAGGTCAGTGGCGCCGCTTCATGGCTGTCCATCATCACAAGCAACTATTAAAACTACTTGGAATAAAGCTATTACAAGATGAATGAACGCAGGTCTTAACAGAATTAAAGACAACCATTAGGTTCCTGCCGGTTGCCATATTACAACAAGGATCATTGCATACATCAAATATAATCACAATCACATGATGGCCATATCACATCACAAAACCCCTACAAAAACAAGTTAGACGCCTCTAATTTTCTTTGCAAGTTTTTACGTGGTTTGGGGCTTTCGAATAAGAACGGATCTTACCTACGAAACTGAACCACAACGTTGATACAAGTGCTATCAAGTGCAAAGTGTAGATTTGATCTATACTATGATGGGAGAGACATACACCCGCAAATCCACTTGTGCAAAGCAAGTTGCACGTCAAGCGTGGAGCAAGTCTCATGTGCGATGACATGTAATGTTAGCCCGAGCCGCTTCATCCCACCATACCGCAAGATGCAAAGTACACACAGCAAAAGGCGAGCACCAACGCCCACAACACCATTGTGTTCTACTCGTGCAACAGATCTACGCATAGACATGGCTCTGATACCACTGAAGGGTTCGTAGCATGGAAAACAAAAAATTTCTACCGCAAGAACGAACAAAACCCAGATCTAATCTAGATAAAAGCCAAGATCTAATCTACTAGACATGAGCAACGAGATAGATCGGTACTAACCCTCGTAGAACCGAAAGCTTTAACGAGATTAGATCTCGTGGATGATGTAGTCGATCACTTGCCGATCTCAAGATCGAGTAGATGATCCTTCCGGCGCCAGCGTTAAAGCGCTTCCATGAGCGGTCCTGCGTGCGGATTGAGCGGACCTTCCTCTCCCGTTCGGTGACGCGGAGGTAGTAGATCTTCTCCACGCAATCCCAGCAGCACGGCGTGGTGGTGGTGGTGGAGAGAATCCTGCAGGGCTTCGCCTAAGCGGAGCAGTGGAAGGAGGAAGAGAGGCGGCTAGGGTTTGGAGTGGGAAGGGGCAGGAGGGTGGCGCCTCCACCCTCTATATAGAGGAAGGGGTGTGGCCTAGGGTTCCCACCCCTAGGCCCACCCCTTAGGGCCGGCGCACTAGGGAGCTTGGGGGGAGAGTCCTTCCCCCCCAAGTTTCCCCTTTAAACTCCCCTTATCTTATCTTATCTTATCTTATCTCGGTTTTCAAATAAACTCCAAGATATCTTCTAGAACCTTCCGGAATATTCCGAAACCTTCTAGAATCCCCATACAAACACTATGGAACATTTCCTAACTTAGAAAATTATCCCCATTATATGAATATTATTCTCCGGACAATTCCGGATCTCCTCGTGATGTCTCGGATCCAATCCGAGACTCCGAACAACATTCGGTCTCCAACGCACATTCAATATCTACTTAAAACAACTTCGAACCTTAAGTGTGTCACCCTACGGTTCGTGAATAAGTGGACATGATGAAGACACCTCTCCGATCAATAACCATCAGCGGGATCTGGAGATCCATAACGGCTCCCACATACTCAACGATGACTTCGTGATCGATAGAACCATTAACATACGAAACCAATTCCCTTTGTCACGCGATACTCTACTTATCCGAGGTTTGATCATCGGTATCTCCATACCTAGTTCTACCTTGTTACTGATAAGCACTCTTTACTCGTTCCGTGTTATGCCATCCCTTGTGACCTAGTCACATGCTTGCAAGCTAACTAGATGACATTCCACCGAGAGGGCCCAGAGCATATCTATCCGTCATATGGATGGACAAATCCCAATCTTGGTCCATGCGCTTTAACACATACTTTCAGAATACCTAATGACACTTTTATAACCACCCAGTTACGAAGTGGTGTTTGATGTCATCAAAGTACTCATCCGGTGATGGTGATTAACACAACCTCATGGTCGAAGGATTAGGTTACTATGTATCGAAAGCTTATAGCAATGTGAACTTAATGACTTGATCTAATGCTACGCTTACTATGGGTGAGGTGTCCATTACATCATTCTCCTAATGATACAACCTTGTTATTAATGACATCCAATGTCCATGATCAGGAAACCATGATCATCAATTAATCAACAAGCTAGTTTAACAAGAGGCTTACTAGGGACTCTTTTATGTTTACAAAACACACATGTATCAGTGTTTCCTTATAATACAATTATAGCATGGGATGCAAACATTCATCATAAACACAAAGATATAATAATAACCAGTTTTATTATTGCCTCTTCGGCATATCTCCAACAGTTTTTCCTCCCTAGGCTGGATAATCCGGGTTTCGCAAGGGCCGGACAATCCGACCCCCAGTTTTCGAGCAAAAGGAGCCAAGGTGCGTCGCTCGGTATCCGGTCGGATTTCCTACCGGAAAATCCGAATCATGTTTTTTTCCCCTGGCGGATAATCCGCGCCTTCGATAGGGCGGATAATCCGCCCCGTGGTTGATCAAGGGCAAGCTCGGCGCGACGCTCAGAGAGGGGGCGGATTTTCTGCCGGATATTCCGAGGCTGGGACGGAGTTTCCCTAGACCGGATAATCCGGCCATCACTTGGGCCGGATAATCCGACCCCCAAAGTGTGCAACGGCTGGTTTTCGGAAGGGGGTATAAGTACCCCTTCTTCCCCAACGTCCAGAACTCTTGATTCATTCGAATTCGACCAGACCCTATGCAAGAGCTCTAAATCTCGATCTCCCACTTCAACCACCCTAAGGTCTTGATCTTTGGTGGAATTGAAGGAGGAGAAGTTCATCATCAACATCAAGAATCAAGCGCTTCAACTCCTCTCCATTCACTTGGAGAAATCCCTGATCTAGTATTCTCATTAATACCTAGATCGTGTTATTGTATTTGACAACTTTGTTCTTGTGGCAGCTTGTTGTCATTTCGGGAGCCTCCAAGTTGTTGTGGAGTTGTTGCCCCGCTAGTTGTGTAAAGGCGCCGGTGCCCGCCTTGAAGGGTACCTATAGTGGAAGGTGGATCAGGCCCGTTGTGGCGAGATCCATCGGAGAACAGGGTGAGGCCTTTTGTGGCGTGATGGTCTTAGTACCGCCCACCCCTCCAACGCAGACGTGCTTCCCTTAACAAGGAAGGAACTGCGGTCAAACTAATCCTGTGTCTCCGCGTGCTTCACTTCGGTTCACTCGTTCCTCTTCCACTCGCTCCTTACTCGCTAGTAGATAGGTTTGCATATAGGGAAATTCCACACATTAGTTTATCTAGAGAATTTACCTTTGTGCTAAGCCTAAAATTGAAAAGGAATTAAAAATTGGTGTAGCACCTATTCACCCCCCTCTAGGTGTCCATACGATCCATTTCAATTGGTATCAGAGCCCCGGCTCTTAATTCGGGCTTAACCGCCTAAGAGTAGTATGGGTACCAGGGATGATGGAAATGAGGCTATGGATAAGGTCACAATGGATGATCTCAAGTCGTTGGAAACAACCTTGTTGAAATCCTTTAAGGCCAAGATGGAGGAGATGAATCAAATGATTGCTCGCCTTACATCATCCATAGCCCCATATCCATCCTCCTCTGAGGCTCCCTCACCATCATCTAAGGAAAAGGGTAACACCGGATCTAAGGATGATGATGTGGAAGGTGAAAAACTAAATGGTTCCACCTCCAAAAAGGGAAGTGGTAAGGAGGAATATAGTGAGGTTCGCCACGTATATTCCCCCGACCCACCTATCCCTCATCCTCATATAAACAATAGGGGTGATCCACCCAAGCTCACTGCATCTTGTTTTAACCAATGGCAATTTCTAATGAAATCTCATGTTTGCAGCTCCTCTATTGAATTGTGGAGGATCATTGAAGAAGGTCTTCATGTTGGAGATCAAACCAATCTAACAAGAAGGGAAGTTGTGGATAGCCAGTTGAATGCCACTGCTCTCCACATGATACAGCTGGGTGTGGGTCCCAAGGACATGCCACACATTGAACATCTCAACACGGCTAAAGAGGCATGGGATGCTCTTACGGACCTTTTTGTTGGAAATGAAAGCATGAGAAGAAACCGGTATGATGCCCTTAGTAACGAAGCTAAGGGATTCTACATGTTGGATGGTGAAAACCATGAGGACATGTATAGAAGACTCAAGGGCATCGCAACAACATTTCGGAAGCATGGGGCCACTCACATTAATGATGCATGGATAAAAAGAAAGTATGTGAGTGCCTTAATGCCTTTCGAACCGACGGATTTGAAGAGCTTGCAAGGTAGACACAACTATCATCAAATGACATCCAATGAAGTCATGCAAGAAATGGTGTCATTCAACGTGGCGGCAAAGAATGTTGAAGATGCCCGTGCTCGAGCCATTGGAATGCAAAAAGGTGTCAATATGGCTCTCAAAGCCAATGTTGTTGAGCAAGAGGATGATGAAGGAGCATTTGAGAGGGTATCCATGGACTGCCCCAATGAGGTCAAACATGCTCATGGTGAGTACATGGCATTCTATGCAAGGAACTTTTGGAAGGACCCTGCCAAAGCCAAGTCTAAACTTGAGCGCAAGAACGGGTCAAATGGAAGAAGAGAAAGTGGCCCAAGATTGAGAACTTACTTCAACTATGGAGATAGACTGCACTTTGTAGCCGAGTGTCCTTATGAGAATAGAGAAGACAATGGTGGCAGGCTCATTCTCAAAGAGAAATCCAAAGTTCCTAAGAAGAAGCCATTTGCTAAGAAGAATGGCCCTTTTAAGAAGCAACCCAAGATGGTCCTTGTAGCTCAAGAGGAATACTCCTCCGCAAGTGAAGATGAAGAGGATGATGATAGTTCCCGTGAAGTGGCTGCTATAGCCACCACATCGACTCCCTCCTCTCTCTTCGACTCGCCGAACGAGAACGGCATCAACAACAACGCCACTTGCCTAATGGCAAGAGGATCCGAGGTATCGACTTCTAACTCCTCATTTTCTAAGACTAACATAATTTTGGATATGGATGATCATGACAGGATTGAAATGAAAGAAGAAGTTATTGCCTTGGATACTTTTTTCACTAACCTACAAGGTGAGCACAAAATCCATTTTGATACTCTTATGAGTCAACTTGCTCGAGCCGAAGATCTCCTTGAAGAAAAGGGCAGAATTGAAAGAGAAGATGCCTTGGAGATAGCCTCTTTGAAGAATGCCTTGGAAGAGGAAGAGGAAACTCGAGTTTCTTTGGAAGAAAGACTCGAATCCCTAGAGGAGTCACAAGAAGAAGTTGTAGCTCAGCTCATTAAAGAACGTGACCATGCCCTTGCTAAGGTAAAGAAACTAAAGAAAGAAAAGATTGATTTTGTGGCTGTTCATGCTAGACTTTTGGAGAAGTTTGATGATCTTGAAAGTGCTCACAAGGCATTGAAGAGTGATCATTCTACTCTAAATGAGTCTCATGACCAGCTCCAAACTCAGTTGAAACGGTATAATGTACCAAGTACCTCATCTCCATCCTTTGGAAAAGAAGATCTTGCAAGGAGTTCTCAACACAAAGGTAAAGGGGTTATTGATGAGATACTGAGCAGCCAAAGGACAAACAACAGTAAAGAAGGTCTTGGTTACATACCCAAGATAAAGAGAAAGAAAAACAACAACAAGAAGAAGAACAAGACGGCTCAATCAAAGACTAGCAACATTACCAATGACAAGACTAATTATGATGGTTTTGCAGGGATCAACAATCCTAACTTCGAACTATATTGTGATTCTTATGGTGATGTTTATGCTAGTTATGTAGGGCCTTATGATTTTTAAATTCCTTGGTCTATTTGGGTTCCCAAGACCCTTGTTACTAACATGAGAGGACCCATTGAAAAATGGGTACCTAAAACCAAGAAGTAATTTTCTTGCAGGGTTATGCTTCCGGTGGTTCTAAATGGGTACTCGATAGTGGTTGTACGAGTCATATGACCGGAAGAAAGGAGATCATCACGGAGATGCGGCCAAACCTTGATCACATTACCGTCTCCTATGGTGGCAAGTCAAAATCTGAGGTATTGGGTCTTGACAAAGTTTTGGTGGCTCACGATATCTCTCTCGTGGACGTCATGCTTGTTGAGACCCTTGGGTATAACTTACTTTCTGTTCGTGCCCTTGGTAAGATGGGCTTTGCAGTTTACATTGATACTGATTTGGTGGTACTCTTGTGGAGCAAGTCTCTAAAAGTCGCTTTAAGTGGGATATCTTAGTTTAAACGACTGCAGACGGTAGACTTTTCGGGGAAAACCACTACAGGTCCGATGTGTCTTTTCGGAAAGGCTGACGCGGGTTGGCTATGGCATCACCGACTAGCCCACGTCAATATGAGAACTTTGCAAAGTCTCCACAAGGGTGGCCACATTCTTGGACTAAAAGAAAATGTCTCTTTTGCCAAAGATCGTGTCTGTAGGGCGTGTGTTGAAGGGAAAATGCATGATTCTCCTCATCGAAGGAAAACTATTATCTCTTCAAAAAGGATCTTGTAGCTTCTTCATGTGGATCTTTTTGGACCTCCATCTCATGCAAGCCTCGGTGGGAAGAAGTATTGTCTAGTGATTGTTGATGATTACTCAAGATACACTTGGGTTTATTTCTTCAAGTTGAAGAGTGAAACTCAACAAAGCACATCGACTTCGCCAACGAGGTTCAACGTCAACACAACGTCCCCATTCTGGCTATAAGGAGTGATAACGGCTCGGAGTTCAAGAACTACACCTTAAATGAGTTTCTAAGTGAAGAGGGGATAAGACATCAATATTCCGCTGCGTACACCCCTCAAGAAAATGGTGTAGCCGAGAGGAAGAATCGAACTCTAATGGATATGGCAAGATCAATGTTGGCCGAATTCAAATCTCCATATAACTTCTAGGCTGAAGCAATCTCTACTGTTTGTCATTCATCCAATCGTTTATACCTCCGCAAGATTTTGGACAAGACTCGGTATGAAATACTTACTGGTAACAAGCCAAACATCTCATACTTTCGGGTATTCGGGTGTAAGTGTTTCTTTCTTGTTAAAGGAGTTTGTTTATCTAAGTTTGAATCTAAGGCTCTAGAAGGTATTTTTGTTGGTTATGGTGCCTAATCCCACACTTATAGAGTCTACAATAAGCTCTCCGGAACTGTTGTAGAATCTTGTAGTGTGGTGTTCGAGGAAAATGACGGTTCCCGTGCGGAACAAGTTGGTGTTTGTGATGCAGATGTTGAAATACCCCAAGATGCCATAAGAAGAATGGGCGTGGGATTCTTCCGCCCCATTGAGGAACCCCTTGTGGCGGACCAGGAAGGACAATGCTCTACTCATATAGAGCCCTCATCTACACATACGCAACATGCTCCAACCACGGGGGAAACTTCTACACCATCTCCATCAACTGTTGAAGGTCAAGTTGCTCCAGAAAGCTCCAGGCCGGATTTTCCGGTGGATACCGGATTATCCGGCCACCTCGCTCCAGCTGTCCATGCAGCTCCTGGTGGTCAAGATATCAACACAAGCTCCAGGCCGGATTTTCTGGCTGACCCCGGATTATCCGGCTCCTCGCCAATTCAAGCTAGTCCCAGGCTTCCTGATGATGCTGTTTAAAGTCCTCCCAGGCCGGATTATCCGGCCTCTTCATCGGCCGGATTATCTGGCCCTGACTATCCAGTTCTGCAGCCTCCTGTTATGGCTACGGACTCACCTCAAGGGCATGCATCTCCACCACCTGCTACTGATGTTCCAGCTACTGATCAAGGCGGAGAAAATGCCTCCAATGAAGACTCAAGTGATGAATCTCCTCCACTAAGAGACAACAAACTTATTGAACTTCGTCGCAAGGCTCGGGCTGATCGTAACCTTGAGTTTAGGGGTCACACTCTCGACAAGGTTGTTGGTGATCTTCGACGAAGGGTGTCTACTAGAAGAGAATTGGCTAGTTTTGGTGAGCATCAAGCTCATATCTCCATGGTGGAACCTAAGAAGGTCTTTGAAGCTCTTGAAGACCCAGACTGGGTTGTTGCTATGCATGAAGAATTGAATAATTTCGAGCGCAACAAAGTCTGGAAATTAGTGGAGAAACCCAAAGAGTGTCGCAATGTTATCGGCACCAAGTGGATTTTCAAGAACAAGCAAGATGAAAATGGCATTGTTGTGAGGAACAAGGCAAGACTTGTGGCACAAGGTTACTCCCAAGTTGAGGGCATTGACTTCGGCGAGACCTATGCTCCTGTGTCTCGTCTTGAGTCCATCTGTATCCTACTTGCTTATGCTGCTCATAACAATTTTAAGTTGCAGCAAATGGACGTCAAGAGTGCCTTCCTTAACGGTCCTCTACATGAGTTGGTATACGTAAAGCAAACCCCGGGGTTTTAGGATTCTAACTTCCCGAACCATGTCTACAAACTCGATAAGGCACTCTATGGCCTTAAACAAGCCCCACGTGCGTGGTATGAGCACCTTAAAGAGCTTTTGTTAGATCGTGGCTTCGAAGTTGGGCAAATCGACCCCACTCTTTTTACTAAGAAGGTTAAGGGGGAGCTCTTCGTATGCCAACTATATGTAGACGATATCATTTTTGGTTCTACTAACAAAGCTTTTAACGATGAATTTTCAAAGCTTATGACTGACAGGTTTGAGATGTCTATGATGGGGGAATTACGGTTCTTTCTTGGATTCGAGATCAAGCAACTAAGAGAAGGAACCTTTATTAATCAAGCAAAGTACATCCAAGACATGCTCAAGAGATTCAAGATGACGGATCTAAAAGGTGTCGCTACTCTGATGCAAACAAAGTGTCATCTCGAACTCAACCCTCACGGTAAAGATGTGGACCAAAAGGTATACCGGTCCATGATCGGCTCTCTTCTTTACCTCTGCGCATCTAGACCCGATATTTTGTTGAGTGTGGGAGTGTGTGCAAGGTATCAAGCAGCTCCTAAAGAAAGCCACTTAGTGGCGGTCAAGAGGATCTTTTGATATTTGGTTCATCCCCCAACTTTGGTCTCTGGTATTCCAAGGGCTCCCATTTCTCTTTATGTGGATATACTGACTCAGATTGGGCTGGTGATAAGGATGATCGGAAATCCACTTCTGGAGCTTGTCAATTCTTGGGAAGATCTCTTGTATGTTGGTCCTCCAAAAAGCAGAATTGTATATCTCTCTCCACCACCGAAGCTGAATATATTGCTGCTGCCAGCGCTTGTACTCAATTATTATGGATGAGGCAAACTTTAAAGGAATACGGTGTCAATTGTGACAAAGTGCCTCTTTTATGTGATAATGAAAGTGCTATCAAAATTGCGTACAATCCAGTTCAGCACACAAGGACGAAGCATATTGAGATTCGGAATCATTTTATCCGTGACCATGTTACTCGAGGCGATATTGATCTATCTTTTGTGAGCACGAAGAACCAACTGGCGGATATCTTTACAAAGCCACTTGATGAAGCAAGATTCTGCTATTTGAGGAATGAGCTAAATATCATTGATTCTGGGAGTTTGTCTTGATTACCCATGCACTCACTCGTACGTCTCAATCCTTGTTTGGTCTAGGTGTGGGCATGGATATAGGGGGAGTGTGGACCTAACTTATTGGGCTAACCCTCCCCCCATAATGCCAATAGAAGTATATCATTTCTCTTAATATCATGTTGTGATATGTGAGCTTATTGATGAGTATTGGTCGTGAACCCAAGATATATCTTCGTGGTGTCACACCATACACTCCAACAAGGTGGCTTCGGCCACCGCCCTCTCCCTTGTGGAGAATTGGATCTTTTTGGATGTTATTTGCTCTCTCATGTTCTTATGGGAATCACACTCAATCTTGGCTTTTATTTGATTTGGATTTTGCAATTTTGAGTGTCTAGTACCATCTCAGTTTGGCATTCTCAATCCTAAGCCTTCCCTACCCCTAAAACATCTATTCTTGCACACAAGTCCCTTGTACACCTTGTGGGGGTGTTGTTTGGGGCCTTGGGCCTGGTTACTGTATAAGAATCCCAGATTTTAGGCCGGATAATCCGGCCCAAGTGTTGGCCGGATAATCCGGCCCTGGCGAATTCGATCTTAAAGGGCATGGCTCGGGGGGAAGGGCTCATATCGAGCAGCACTTCTCCCCCAGCCCTCTCCTTCTCCCCAGCCGCCGCCTGCCGCCCCTCACCCTCCCCGGAGCCTCTCCGACCACTGGATTTTCCAGGCCTCCCCGGATCTTCTTCTCCACGTCTCCGGGTACCTTCTCCTCTGCTTTCTTCCTCAAATGAGTGAGGTTAACTCCCTCTCTCCCCATCTTTGGCTAGATGTGTATCTTGTTGGATGGAAGGTTGTCTAGAAGGATGTGTTTTCGCATAGAACTCGTAGTCTTACAGTTTCTAGGCCCGATCTACTTTTTTGCATGCATTCTTGGTGAAATCGAAAATTTCTACCAGGGCCGGATTATCCGCCCCTGGCCAGGCCGGATAATCCGGCCTGACAAATTCAAGTCTGCTTCAGTTTCACTATGGTGTATGTATTGAGTAGTTTTGACCTATGAACTTTTTGCCTACTTGTTCCATGATCTCTCCTGGACTTGTGTGTATGCTTATCCCCTTGCTATCGCTCTTATTCTCCTCACAGGTGGTTCAGGTGTTCCCAAGACCTACAAGCGTCGTCCTCGCACCAAGTACTTTTGGGACGACGGTCAAGGTAACCTAGTGGACGAAGTTGAATTGCGGAGAAGTAGGAACGAAGAGAGGCGCATGGATGAACAACTACACCTCCCACTCCATATGCTCGGTGGAACTCTTCCTCCTGGCTGAACTATGGTGAGCTGGAGCGTCACTTGTTCCCCTCTGCGCCTGCTGCCGATGCTGATGATGAGGAAGGTGACACTGAGGAGCTTGAAGATGAGGATGAGGAAGAGCATGAGGACGAGGACGAGGACTATGATGAGTGATCCCATGGGGTGCTAGCATCGCTCTTCTCCCTTTTTGGTGTCTCGATGCCAAAGGGGGAGAAGTAGTTCTATTAGGTTGTCCGTGGATTTGCATGGGTTGGGCATAAGCACTTGCACTTTTTATTCGTTATTTCTTGCTTATGCCCATTTAGCGTTGAACTTTTATATTCGTGGTTTGTGATTTGTCGTTGAGACTTTATGTGGTTGTCTGGATGATACCTATGGACTTCATATCATGGATTATGCTCATGGTTATATCTATTCATATCCTATTGCTGGAGGTTTATCACGGAAGGCGCGCGCTCATAATGGTTATCCAATAATAATTGTGATTTATGTCAAGGATGCCTATTCTCTACTTGATTGGTATGTGTTTTTGCGTCATCTATGGAATAGATTCACCTATTTGTGTGCATTTGTATTCCAATGCAAAACTCTATTATGCACACATTGAGGGAGTCCCTTTCATAGTTATCTCTGTGTCTTATGTCTTTCTCTCAAATCCTGGTATTGTCATCTAACACCAAAAAGGGGGAGATTGAAAGAACATTTCATGTTTTCCTATGTTTTGCGTGTTAGATAACAATACTATGGAAACTTTTCATGTGTGCTAAGTGTGCAGGAAGTTTTGAGGGGGCCCGGATAATCCGCCCCTCCAAGGGCCGGATAATCCGGCCTACCTCATCTCACTAGGAAGCCAAGGCGCGTCACTCTATGTCCAGTCGGATTTTCTCCCGGAAAATCTGAACTGGGGCGGTTTTTCCTCCCCAGGCCGGATAATCCGGGTTTCCCAAGGGCCGGATAATCCGCCCCAGCCGAGCAAAGGAGCCAAGGCGTCGCTCGTATCCGGTCGGATTTCCTACCGAAAATCCGAAGGGCGGTTTTCTTCCCGCCGATAATCCGTTGCCATAGGGCGGATAATCCGGCCCCGGTTGATCAAGGGCAAGCTCTGCGATGCTTAGAGATGGGCGCATTTTCGCCGGATATTAGAGGTGGGCGGAGTTTCCCTGCATCGATAATCCGCATCACTTGGGCGGATAATCCGCCCCAAAGTGTGCAACGGCTGATTTTTGGAAGGGGTATAAGTACCCTTCTTCCCCAACGCCCGAACTCTTGATTCATTCAATTCGACCAGACCCTGTGCAAGAGCTCTAAATCTCGATCTCCCACTTCAACCACCCTAAGGTCTTGATCTTTGGTGGAATTGAAGGAGGAGAAGTTCATCATCAACATCAATAATCAAGCGCTTCAACTCCTCTCCATTCACTTGGATAAATCCCTGATCTAGTATTCTCGTTAATACCTAGATCGTGTTATTGTATTTGACAACTTTGTTCTTGTGGCAGCTTGTTGTTATTTCGGGAGCCTCCAAGTTGTTGTGGAGTTGTTGCCCCGCTAGTTGTGTAAAGGCGCCGGTGCCCGCCTCGAAGGGTACCTATAGTGGAAGGTGGATCAGGCATGTTGTGGCGAGATCCATCGGAGAACAGGGTGAGGCCTTTTGTGGCGTGGTGGTCTTAGTACCGCCCACCCCTCCAACGCAGACGTACTTCCCTTAACAAGGAAGGAATCGCGGTCAAACAAATCATGTGTCTCCGCGTGCTTCACTTCGGTTCACTCGTTCCTCTTCCACTCGCTCCTTACTCGCTAGTAGATAGGTTTGCATATAGGGAAATTCCACACATTAGTTTATCTAGAGAATTTACCTTTGTGTTAAGCCTAAAATTGAAAAGGAATTAAAAATTGGTGTAACACCTATTCACCCCCCCTCTAGGTGTCCATACGATCCATTTCGGTGCCAGCTGCCTGTTTTCTGCTATTTTTGGTTCCAGGAAAGTCAGAAAATGAATATTTTTGGAATTGGACGGGACAAAAGCCAAAGTGCCTATTTTTCCGGAAGGGATTAAGTGCCAGAATACAAGACGGAAAGGGGCCAGGGGCCAGCCACACCACCTAGCCGTGCAGCCAGGCCTGGCCCGCGCCAGGGGGTGGTGTGGTGGCTCCCGGGACGCCCTCGGCCTCTCCTTCCGCCTATATATTGCCCTCGGGACGAAAACCCTAAGTACCCGATCAAAAATCCACGAAAGAGTTCGTAGCCGCCGTCATCTCCATCCCTAGATCGGGAGGGATCTGAAGCTCTTCCCGGCACCCTGCCAGAGAGGGGAATTCACCCTGGAGGCCTTCTTCATCACCATGCAAGCCTCCGGTGTGATGCGTGAGTAGTTCATCCTTGGACTACAGATCCATGTAGTAGCTAGATGGTTGGTTTCTCCTCCTGTGTGCTTTCATGTTTAGATCTTGTGAGCTCCGTTCATGATCAAGATCATCTATTTGTAATTCATACATGTTGTGTTTGCGGGGATCCGATGGATATTGAGATGCTATTTCAGATTGATTATTGATTCTATCATGTCTTTGTTATTTGAGATCTTGCATGCTTTCCGTTGTTAGTAGCTATCTTGGCCAAGTAGATGCTAGCAACTCCAAGAGTGAGTATTTATGCTCGATAGTGGGTTCATGCCTCGTAATCAGGAAGTGACAATCTCTAAGGTACTAGATGTCTTTGTTGCTACTAGGAGAAAACAACAATCCTTTGTTC
The DNA here is from genome assembly GCA_023614405.1 of Avena insularis. Classification (NCBI taxonomy): domain Eukaryota; kingdom Viridiplantae; phylum Streptophyta; class Magnoliopsida; order Poales; family Poaceae; genus Avena; species Avena insularis. Next base: position 22,314,796 of record CM042694.1, on the reverse strand, counting down.
ATAGAACAATCGTATTGTTTACTTTACACGCAGTTCAGAAGCAATAATCATTGCTTGCAACTTAATCTTGGAGGGGTTTGGATGATAACTGAAGGTGGATTATTAGTCATAGATGCAGTTGGATGGCGGTCTATGTATTATGTTGTAATGCCCAATCAAGTCTCAGAGGAGTCAAGATGATTAGTATATGCATGTATTGCTTTCTTGGTGTTTATCAATTGCCCCGCTGTAATTTTTCACCCAGCATGTTATCTATCTAAGGAGAGCCACCTCTAGTGAACTATGGATCCCGGTCCTTTTACTTTTCATACAATCTACAACCTTTTACTGCTTTGTGTTTACTTTCTGCAAACTATTACTTATTTCCATTCGATACGTTTAATCCTTTGTTTTCCGCAAAACATGGTGAGATTGATAACCTCATCGCAAGTTGGGGACAAACTTTTGTGGTTGTGTTGTGCAGGTCTCCATGTTGCTACTAGCACCGGTAGTGCGCCCTCCCAAAGCTCAGCTAGTAACACCTTTGGGGTGTTTCCTTGCTCCTATTGGTTCGATTAAACCTTGGTTTCATAATTGAGGGAAAACTTGCTGCTATATTCATCGTACCTTCCTCTTGGGGTTCCCAACGAGCTCTACGTCGAAAGTCGAGCGCATCACTCCCCTTTCATTTCACACTGACGACATCCATATACAAAAGAGCATGATATCAACTAGGTACAAAGTACCAATGCAATGTTGAAAGCGTTCCCCATGACAGCATGGTTCTGCTAATCCCCAACGAATAAGTGCAAGCATATACAACACAGACGACACAATGGTTCAAGTTTATTAAGGGCAAGAAAAGTAAAGTGTGCCATCAAGTTCGTGAGAGCTTTAATCACTAGCTTTCTCATAACAAGTTTAATTTGGAAGGTAGATAAAAACATGAATATACATGGAATAGCATATGCTAGTAGGTAGGTATGGTGGACTCTTTGGAATAACTTGGTTTAAGGAATTGGATGCATGAGTGGAACTCATACTTGGTTGTGGAGGCTAGCAAAAGACTAGGAGCAACCAACTAAGAGAGCAATAATGGCCATAATCATGAGAGCGACAAAACATCATTGATCGAAGCATAAAGTGATACTACAAGTTGAAAACTAAAGGATCATAAAGGCTATGGTGACTTGGGATAGTCATAACATGGTGTGAGCATGTGCCAAGTCAACCCAAATAAAGCATCAAAGGAGAATACCACAATATTATGCTTTAATATGCTAAAACAACGCACGATTCTTCAAAGGCACATTAAGCAATCTCAATTGTTTATAACAAGTCATGCTACAGCAAAGAATACTAAGCATAAAGCCAAAACAATATCAAGCATGACATGATAAAGTCTAAGTCACAGCCAAAAACAAGCTCCCATTATACCACTTAAGCATGAACTTTCCTACTCTTTTCCAACACCAAACCAAACTATTTGAAAACCAATGCATGAAAGAGGGGGTGCAACCAATTTATTCAAGCAACCTAAGAAAACCAAGCAAACGAAAAAAAAGACGCTCCAAGAACAACACAACTGTGCATGAAACAATAAAAATGAAGTGTTTGGAAGAAACTCGGAATTTTTATTGATGAAGAAGGGGATTGATGACCCACAAGTATAGGGGGTGTATCACAATATTTTCGAGGGAAGTGAAACCCAATTTATTGATTCGACACAAGGAGAGCCAAAGAATACTTATCAGCCTTAACAACTGAGTTGTCAATTCAGCTACACCTGGAAACAATCTTGCTCACAGCAGTTTATCAGTAGCAATAGTTTTGTAGTAGGAATAGTAAAGTAACAGCAGTAGCAAAGCAAAGACAGTAGTAACAAAAGCAGTAAACAGTGGGATTCAAGTGCGGTAGGCATAGGGATGGATGGACGGGCGTTGCATGGATAAGACAATTCACATAGCAATAAGAACATAGGGCAATTGCAGATAAATAAGATAAAGCATCCAAGTACTAGACAATCCTAGGCATGTGTTCCATATATAGTCATACGTGCTCGCAATGAGAACTTGCACAACATCTTTTGTCTTGCCAGCCCGTTTGCAGCAGGGCCTCTAGGGAACTACTGGCAATTAAGGTGCTCCTTTTAATAGAGCACCGGAGCAAAGCATTAACACTCTGTGAACACATGTGATCCTCACATCAAAGCCTTTCCCTTCCTACCCGATTTACATCGCCGGGACCATAGGTTCCGTACAACGACGTGTGTATACAACTTGTAGATAAGACCCAAAACAATACTATCATGATGAATCAATAACATGTTCAGATCTGAAATCATGGCACTCAGGCCCTAGTGACAAGAATTAAGCACAACAAGTCGCAACAAAGTCATAAAGCACTAATAAAAGATACTAGGCACCATGCCCTAACAATCTGATGCCATTAAATGAACGATCTCATCCAATCCCTACCATCCCCATAGCCTACAGCGGAGGATTACTCACTCATAGATGGGAGAAACATGGATGGTCGATGGAAAAGCGATGGTGATGATGATGGCGATGATCTCCTCTAATTCCTCGTCCCGGCAGGGTTCCAGAACGGAGTTTCTGGTGCTGTTTCATGGAATCTGGTGGTGGCGGCGGAGCGGAACTCCTTCTGGAAAAACGTCGAACCCCCCAAAGTTTTTAGGTCAGAAGGCTTCTTATAGGCGAAGAGGGAGACCGAGGGGGTGCCTGGGGCCACCACACCATGCCCTAGCACGGCCAGGCCCAGCCCGTGCCTAGGGGGTGTGGCCATCCCCTGGCCCTCCTCCGTCTCGTATTCTGGCTCCTGGAGTCTTCTGAAAAATAGGCACTTTGGCTTTTGTCCCGTCCAATTCCGAGAATATTCATTTTCTGACTTTCCTGGAACCAAAAACAGCAGAAAACAGGCAGTTGGCACCGTGGCTCTTGTTAATAGGTTAGTCCAAGAAATCATATGAAAAGTACTCCAAAGTGTGGACAAAACACAAGAAAGTGAATAAAACCAAGCATGGAGCATCAAAAATTATAGATACATTTGCGATGTATCAACATCCCCAAGCTTAACTCCTGCTCGTCCTCGAGTAGGTAAGTGATAAAAAGAAAGAATAATTTTTGAGGTGACATGCACCATCAAAGATTTGACCAAAGTATTTGTAAACATTCAAAGCTGGGATCATAGTACTTCAATCATAACATGAAAAACAAAGTTCTAGCAATAAGACAAAGAGACTATGATGCAACATGAAAAGGCACAAACAAAAGATTCATGAATAACAATGCTTTGCAAGACGTTTGTTTGTTTCACATAAAGAAAACATAGCATAGTGGCATTCAGCTTGTCCCTCATAGAGTAGCAAACAAAAATGCATAGGACACCTTCAAAGTTTACAAGAGTGACTAGATACAAATAGTTTAAAACAAGCAATATCAAGGTATGCACCAATCAACAAGTCTTGGGACAATGCACATAGAACTAAGAATGGCCACTATGCTCTCAAGAAAGTGCTCAAAGAATAAGTGGAGACTCAACAAGGAAATGAAAAGGTTTTGAATAGTTTGAAAGGCTTCCAGATGCTAAAAGTATGGTACTCATTAGCTTTGAGCTCTCATTGCCCCTGTCATAAGCATCTTTAATGTGGTTAAGTTGAAAGTGATGTCCAATCTGAGTTATATGCTTGACAGACTATAAACTGAAAATCCCAAGTCCCTTGAGTACGAGGGTCGCTCCTCATGCTACTCAACTTTAGTTACCGGTAAGTTCTTGTCATCGTAAGTATGTGCGTATCATTGAGAACCACCAATGGGGTACCCCTTGCCCGATGATACGGAAGAATCCCCATATCAAAAATGACAAGGCAAGCAGACAATGAGTATCTCAACAATCTTCTTATTTACCATGGGAAAATGGTGCTTTTTTCTCTCTTTCCTCTTTTCATAAATCTCTTTTTTTTCTTTTTCTCAATAGCTATCTCTCTTTTTTATAAGAAGAATGCTTCATAGATATCATTATGGTTATGCTGCATGTTTCCACCATGTCAGCATGGATTAGACCAGCGGCCCAGGCGTTTCTCTAACACACATACATAACTCCATGGACTTACAAGCTCCCCTTTTATTTCACACCGATGACATCCGCAAACAAAAGAGCAATGTATCAACTGGGTATATATTTACAAGTGTTGAAAGCGTTCCCCGTGACAACAGTTACGCTAATCTGACCTATAATTAGCAAGCATATAACTTTCATGGAGAGTTCACAATGGTTCAGGTTTATTAAGTGCGGGAAATAAAGTGTGCCATCAAGTTCGTGAGAGCTTTACTAACTAACTTTCTCATAACAAGCAAACATTTTATTCGGAAGAAAATAAGGCATATTGAATATGCACGGAAGTAGAAAATGATGCTAATAGGTAGGTATGGTGGACACTTTGGCAATATTTGGTTAAGGGAGTTGGAAACTTGAGTAAAACACTCAGTAAAAGTGAAGGCTAGCAATAGTAAGGGAGCGACAAACGAGAGAGCAATAATGGCCATAATCATGCAGAGCGACAAAACATCATTGATCAAAGCATAAAGTGATACTACAAGTTGAAAACTAAAGGATCATAAAGGCTTATGGTGACTTGGGATAGTCATAACATGGTGTGATCATGTGCCAAGTCAACCCAAATAAAGCATCAAAGGAGAATACCACTATACTATGCTCTAATATGCTAAAACAACGCATGATTCATCCAAGGCACATTAAGCAATCTCAATTGTTTATAACAAGTCATGCTATAGCAAAGAATACTAAGAATAAAGCCAAAACAATATCAAGCATGGCATGACAAAGCATAGGCCACAGTCAAAAACAAGCTCTCTCTACCACTTAAGCATGAGCTTTCCTACTCTTTTCCAAACCAAACCAAACCAAACCAAACTATTTGAACACCAATGCATGAGAGAGGAGGTCCAACCAATTTATTCAGAAAACTAAGCAAACCACGCAAACTAAAAACCAAAACAAAAACGAAAAAGGAGAGGCTCCAAGAACAACACAACTGTGCATGAAACAATAAAAATGAAGTGTTTGGAAGAAACCTGGGATTTTTATTGATGAAGAAGGGGATGCCTTGGGCATCCCCAAGCTTTGACGCTTGTACTTCTTGGATGTTTCTTGGGGTGGCACGCGTGGCATCCCCAAGCTTGAGCTTTAGTCCATCCTTCATCTCATTACTCATTCCTTCCATACACCTGAAATTTTTCCTTCATACAAAACTTCACACAATCTCATTAGCAACATTAGTGCACTTAAGATAAATAAGTCTCAAGGTTCAGTTCTAACACCAAATAAACTTCCATTAGAACACTAGCTACTGTAGCACTTCCCTCAAAAATCTCAATTCCCTAAAAGAACTCAAGAAGGAACCAACAAGAAGCAAATGCAGAAAATGGCAGAAATCTGTCAAAACAGACCAGCAGGTAAAGACGAATTTTTTCAAAGACCTTGTGTTGCTCAAATCAAAAAGTGTTTAACTAACGAAAGTTAGATAACAAGCTGGGGCAGAAGCACAAAATATTACAGCTCATTCTGACATACAGAGCTCTCTCACGAATTTTTACGGTGAAGCACAAAAATCTGTTTCGGGACAGCAACTTTCCCAATCATTACTTCTCTCTCATTAGAGGTTACTCTTGGCACAAAAAGAAAATAAAAAAAAGATAAGGAGAGGTTATTACAGAGGAAATAACTTCCAAGACGCAACTAAAACTCTTGGGTTATCTCCCAACAAGTACTTTTCTTTAACGCCTTTAAGTTAGGCATAAGGAAAAACTAAAATGGATAGAATAGAAGTAAGCGAAGATAATCATGGTGAAAACATTGTTTTGTTCAATGAAATACTTTTGTTAACAAGGTTGATCAGGTCTTGTTACAAAAACAATTCCATATGAGACAAAACTTTGTATCCCACTAATGATTATGTTACCTCAACTTTGATAGCAATGGTCCCAATCATAATAGTTTCAAATTTTTCTTTTGGTATGAGACAATATATTTCTCCAACTTGAATGCCTTCAACATGTTCAATTGAATTTAAACCATAAGTCCTTTCAATCTTCTTGGGGAACTAGACAGTATGTTCCTTGTCATTGACATTGAAGGTCACCTTTCCTTGATTACAATTAATAACAGCTCCTGCAGTATTAAGAAAAGGTCCCCCAAGAATAATAGACATATTATCATCATCAGGCATTTCAAGCACAACAAAATCAGTTAATATGAAGCAATTATGAGCCACCTGAACAGGTACATCCTCACATATACCCACAGGAATAGTGGTAGACTTATCAGCCATTTGCAAAGATATATCAGTTGGTATCAATTTTTCAAGCTGAAGCCTCTTATAGAGAGAGAAAGGCATAACACTAACTCCAGCTCCCAAATCACACAAAGCAGTTCTAACATAACTGTTCTTAAGAGAGCAAGGGATAGTTGGAATCCCTGGGTCTCCAAGTTTCTTAGGAACCTTACCATTGAAGGAATAATTAGCAAGCAAAGTAGAGATTTCTTCATTAGGGATCTTCCTTTTATTCGAGACAGTGTCCTTCATATACTTTGAGTAAGGAGGCAATTTAATAGCATCAGTCAAAGGAATTCGCAAGAATAAAGGTTTCATCCACTCACAAAACTTATTATAGTGTTCATCTTCCTTTGACTTGTGTTTCTTATCAAGGAAAGGCATAGGCTTTTGGACCCAAGGCTCTCTTTCACTACCATGTTTCTTAGCAATAAAATCTTCTTTGGTGTATTTAGTATTCTTAGTGTGGTTTTCAGGTTCTTCTTCAACTTTTTCTTCATTAGGAACTTCATTTTCTTCACTACCACTTTCAGTTTCAGCATCAGAGATAGATATACTATTAGGATCTATAGCAGGTTCAGAGGGTTCTACAACAGTTTTATGTTTATTTTTCCTTTTCTTACGAGTAGAACCACTATTTTCAGCTTGTTGAGAATCCTGCTCAATTCTTTTGGGATGCCCCTCGGGATATATAGGACCCTGGGTAGCAGCTCCACTTCTAGTTCTAATTTCATAAGCATGTTTTTCTTTAGCAACATTAACTAGCAAGTCGTTTTGCACTTTAACGAGTTGATCTATTTGAGTTTGAACCATTTGAAAGTGTTTAACAATCATTTTAACATCATTAGAGGTTCTTTCCACAATATCTTTCAACTCAATAATAGCTCTAGTGTTTTCCATAAGATGATTTTGCACCCTTTTATTAAAATTATCTTGCTTAACAATAAAGATAACAAATTCTTCTAAGCATTGATCAGGAGGTTTCAAGTAAGGGATATCACCTTCATCAAAGTGTTGGAGAGAGTGTACCTCAATAGTGGGTGAGTAGGGAATAGGCTTACATAATTCTTCTATAGGAGGTAAATTCTTGACATCTGCAGCTTTAATTCCCTTCTCCTTAAGACATTTCTTAGCTTCCTTCATCACTTCATCATTTAATTCAATAATTCCCCTCTTCTTTGATGTTTGAATAGGCACAGGAATAGATGGTTCAGGTACAATTACTTTAGGAATAACTTGTTTAGGAGGAGTCCAATCTTCATAATTCTTACTTATTTTAGCCATTAATTCCTCAGCTTCCTTGGGAGTCCTATTCTTGAAAACACAATCAGCATAACTATCTAGGTATGTCCTAGATTCTTCGGTTAGTCCATTATAAAATATATCAAGTAGTTCATTCTTAGGTAATGGACTTCCAGCCTGTGCATGAATCAAAGCACAAAACCTTGCCCAAGATTTGGGCAATACCTCTTTTTCTCCCTGTTTAAAATCAAAAAGTTCCTGCAAAACAGCATGTCTAGCACTAGGAGGAAAATATTTCTACAGGAAAGTATCAAACAAGCACTCAGGGCTATCAACAGATCTAGGAGGTAAATTACCAAACCGAGTTTTAGCTTCTCCTTTCAGTGAAAAAGGGAAAATCTTAGCAACAAAGTAAGTACGCATTTTAATATCATCAGAAAACAAGCCACTCATGGTAGAAAGTTCATTCATATGTGCTACCGCACTTTCATTCTTAGTCCCACAAAAAGGTTATTTCTCAACAATAGCTATGTAGGATAGATCGAGAGAGAAATCATAATCTTCATCTATAATGTTTATGGGAGAAGCAGCAAACTTAGCAGCAGGAGATAATTTGGGTCTAATAGTACGCCTCTCAAGGAGATTCTTAGCAGCGCTCCTATCATGGGTGTTCCTACATTCTTTAATAAACTCATCAGTCATCTCAACATAATCTTCTTCAGCATCATAATTCTCAGGTGAGCTAACAGGTGTGGCAGTGTCTTCATTAGGAGTTTCGGTATTTCCAACTATAGTTCTAGCAATCGTAGCATCTAGGAAAGGACCTAATGAACCACTCTTATCAAGCACAGTAGAAGCAGCAGTGTGTGTGGCATGTGTATGTGGTGGTGTAAGGAACTTACTCAGAACAGACGGTGAATCAAGAGTAGTAGAGGTGTTCAGAACCGTACCTCTTCTTGTAGTGGATGGTAAAATAGGAACCTTGCCATCACGATACTTACCCATGATGGATGGAAAGCAGCGAACAATAGAGAATCCAAGTGAACTTGATAAATAAAGCTATGCTCCCGACAGCGCCTTAGAAAATAGTATTGATGACCCACAAGTATAGGGGGTGTATCGTAGTATTTTCGAGGGAAGTGAAACCCAATTTATTGATTCGACACAAGGGGAGCCAAAGAATACTTATCAGCCTTAACACCTGAGTTGTCAATTCAGCTGCACCTGGAAACAATCTTGCTCACAACAGTTTATCAGTAGCAATAGTTTTGTAGTAGGAATAGTAAAGTAACAGCAGTAGCAGAGCAAAGACAGTAGTAACAAAGCAGTAAACAGTGGGATTCGAGTGCGGTAGGCATAGGGATGGATGGACGAGTGTTGCATGGATAAGACAATTCACATATCAATCAGAACATAGGGCAATTGCAGATAAATAAGATAAAGCATCCAAGTACTAGACAATCCTAGGCATGTGTTCCACATATAGTCATACGTGCTTGCAATGAGAACTTGCACAACATCTTTTGTCCTGCCAGCCCGTTTGCAGCGGGGCCTCTAGGGAACTACTGGCAATTAAGGTGCTCCTTTTAATAGAGCACCGGAGCAAAGCATTAACACACCATGAACACATGTGATCCTCACATCAAAGCCTTTCCCTTCCGGCTACCCCGATTTACATCGCCGGGACCATAGGTTCCGGACAACGACGTGTGTATACAACTTGTAGATAAGACCCAAAACAATACTATCATGATGAATCAATAACATGTTCAGATCTGAAATCATGGCACTCAGGCCCTAGTGACAAGCATTAAGCACAACAAGTCGCAACAAAGTCATAAAGCACTAATAAAAGATACTAGGCACCATGCCCTAACAATCTGATGCCATTACATGAACGATCTCATCCAATCCCTACCATCCCCATAGCCTACAACGGGGGATTACTCACTCATAGATGGGAGAAACATGGATGGTCAATGGAGAAGCGATGGTGATGATGATGGCGATGATCTCCTCTAATTCCCGTCAGCAGGTGCGGAACGGAGTTTCTGGTGCTGTTTCGAGGAATCTGGTGGTGGCGGCGGAGCGGAACTCCTTCTGGAAAAACGTCAAACCCCCCGAAGTTTTTAGGTCAGAATGCTTCTTATAGGTGAAGAGGGAGACCGAGGGGGTGCCTGGGGCCACCACACCATGCCCTGGCATGGCCAGGCCCAGCCCGCACCTGGGGGGTGTGGCCATCCCCTGGCCCTCCTCCGTCTCGTATTCTGGCTCATGGGGTCTTTTGGAAAAATAGGCACTTTGGCTTTTGTCCCGTCCAATTCCGAGAATATTCATTTCTGACTTTCCTGGAACCAAAAACAGCAGAAAACAGGCAGCTGGCACTGTGGCTCTTATTAATAGGTTAGTCCAAGAAATCATATGAAAAGTACTCCAAAGTGTGGACAAAACACAAGAAAGTGGATAAAACCAAGCATGGAGCATCAAAAATTATAGATACATTTGCAATGTATCAGGGATGCCTTGGGCATCCCCAAGCTTTGATGCTTGTACCTCTTGAATATTTCTTGGGCTGACACGGGGTGGCATCCCCAAGCTTCAGCTTTATTCCTTTCTTCATCTCATTACATCATTCTCTTCATACACCTAAAATTTTTCCTTCATACAAAACTTCACACAATCTTTATTAGCAACATTAGTTCACTCAAGAAAATAAGTCTTTAGGTTCAGTTTCAACACAAATAAAACTTCCATTAAAACAAAAGCTACTGTATCAATTCCCTCAAAAAGCTCAATTCCCCAAAAGAACTCGAAAAGGAACCAACAAGAAGCAAATGTAGAAAATGGCAGAAATCTGTCAAAACAGACCAGCAGGTAAAGACGGGTTTTTTCGAAGACCTTCTGTTGCTCAAATCAAAAAGAGTTTAACTAACGAAAGTTAGATAACAACCTGGGGCAGAAGCACAAAAATTCACGGCTCAAAAGGACGTACAGATATTTTACACGAATTTTTACGGTGAAGCACAGAAATCTGTTTCGGGACAGCAACTTTTCCAATCATTACTTCTCTCTCATTAGATGTTACTCTTGGTACAAAAAGCAAATAAAAAGGATAAGGAGAGGTTATTACTAAAGTAATAACTTCCAAGACTCATCTAAAATTTTTGGGTTATCTCCCAATAAGTACTTTTCTTTAACGCCTTTAAGTTAGGCTTGATAGTTTGAGAAGATGCTCACATAAGAAATATGAATTGAAGTAAAAGAGAGCATCAAGAAGCAAATTCAAAACACATTTAAGTCTAACCCAGTTCCTATGCATAGGAATCTTGTAAAGAAACAAGTCATGAAAGCACAAAGCAACAAGCATAGGAAAGCAAAACAAGTGCAACTTCAAGACTTTCAACATAAAGAGGGGAAACTTAATATTGTTGAGACACATAAAATCATGTTTCCCTCTCTCATAATAAGTTTCAGTAGCATCATGAATAAAATTAACAATATAACTATAACATAAAACATTCTACATGAGCCACATGCATATAATAGTTATTACTCTCCACATAAGCATAGTCATTCTTATTAATTATGGTGGGAGCAAATTCAACAAAATAGCTATCATTATTATTCTCATCACCATAATTATCAAATATAGGAGGCATATTGTAGTCACTAATTGAAGGAAATATGCCCTGAGAGGCAATAATAAAGTTGTTATTATGTATTCCTTGTATATGATAGATGTTTATTTTGCATGCTATAATTGTATTGATAGGAAACATCAATACATGTGTGTTTAATAAACAAAAAGGGTTCCTAGTTATGCCTCTCTTATAGACTAGCTTGTTGATTAACAAGATGATCAAGGTTTCCTGATCATGGACATTGGATGTTGTTAATAACAAGGTCACAGCATTTGTGAAATGATGTGATGAACATTCATCCAAAGTATAGCATTACGATTAAGTCATTATGTTTATATTGCTATAACATCATACGAAGTAATCTTTATCCTTAGACCATGAGATCATGTTAATTGCTAACACCGGAAGAGTATCTTGATAACATCAAACGTCACACCGTAACAGGGTGAATATAAAGATGGGTTCAGTACTACGAAGGTGTTATGTTGAGGCTCATGGATCAAGAGTGGAATTTGTCAATCCAGATGACGGATAGATATACTCTGGGCCCTCTCGGTGATATCACATTAGGATAGCTTGCAAGGAAGTGATGTGATCACTAGAATGTTATATCACGGGAACAAGAAAAGAGTGCATGTCGATGCGAGATCAAACTAGGTATGGAGATACGATGATCGAATCTCGGACATGTAATATATCGAGACAAAGGATTTAGTTACAAGCGTTAAAGGTTCTCACGATCACGAGTCATCGTTGAATGTGTAGGAGTCGATGGATCTCCAGGTCCCGCTGCTGATTATTGATCGGAGAAGGGTCTCGATCATGTCTGCATTATTCGTGAACCGTAGGGTGGCACACTTAAGAGTTACCGGACACCATTTTGGAGCACATATGTTTCAGACGAAAGAATTGAAAAGCGCGGGAATTGTTTCAATAGAAATCGGAAATTGTTTCGGGTGAAATTGCAGAAGGTGGTTCTGCATGTGATATTGAAATGTTGCAAGGGGCTATATGTGAATGTTTGTTAATTAAAGTAATTAACAAAATTCTGAATAAATTTAATAAAAGAGTTTTATTAAATGAGAGAGCATTAAATTTGGAGAAATTTAATGCATTTAAAGTGGAGACTTTAAAAGGGAATGTGAAGAGGCATTTTAATGTGGAGGGGTTACCACCACATGAATGCGGGAGGTGAGGGGTCACCCCTCCCCCATGCGCCGGCCATGGAGAGAGGGGGCACCCCCTCCTCCTATAAAAGGCCACCCATTGCCTCCTTCATCCACACACCTCCTTGTGAAGGATCTCTCTCCCTCTCTAGAATTATTCCCCCATGGTCTCAGATTAGCGAGATACATGTTCCCCGTGGCATTTAGTCTGGAAGGAGTTGCTGCTTCTGCTGGATCGCTGGAGCGAGGAGGTGGAGGTTGTCTGGTGGCTTGAACGTGTGTGCGAGTGCGGATACGCTGCTGAGTTGCGGCGCTCGGACTTCGTCACAATCTTGAGATCGGCAAGTGTACGACTACATCAACCACGACTTCCTACTCGTTAACGAAGCTCGTTGTCTTCGAGGGTAAGTTCTCCATGGATGTATGTCCATCCGTTGCTCTATATCTAGTAGATAGATCTTGGCGTATAGTTCTCATCGTAGGAAATTTTTTGTTTTCTATGCTGCGGACCCAACATTTTTCATCTAATGAGATTTCAGGTTCATCAATTTCTTCTTCTATAGGATCCTACAAGGCACTAGTCTCTTCCATTTGTGGAAAGCATCTATTCATATATTCAAGAATATAGCCGTTTTCTTCCTTGTAATTATCAAAGAAAAATTTAAGTATACCATAAACCTCATACTTATAAGGTGAATCATCAATATTTTCAAGCAAACTAGCAAGTTCAAATGCACCCTTCCAAGCAATAAATTCTTCAATTTGTTCCACATCATAAAAGTCATAATTTCCCTTAACATAGGAAGATATGGTAACATTATCATTATACTCACATTGAAAAGGGAGGTGTTTGTACCTCCTACAGCAACAAGATTTATCAAAGCAATAAGTAACATTATAAGTAGAGCACACATTTCTAGCAATGGTATACAATTTATCAATTTGTTCCCATAAGTGTTTCCCTTTTGGTGACAAGCGGTGTTCCTTATAATAATATTTTTCATCTTCCGTGAACCCACCTTGCCAATAAGATTCAGTTTCAAAGAAACCAACCATTGACAACAAGCATGATAAAGCAAGATAATAACAGACCAATGAAAATAACAACTAGAGTAGGAACTACTTTTTTTGTATTTTTGATAAAGAAACAACCAAACAAGGAGAAAATAAACTTAGCTTGAACAATAGTGAATCCAAGTGGACTTGATAAATAAAGCTATGCTCCCGCAACGCGGAAAATAGTCTTGATGACCCACAAGTATAGGGGTGTATCGCAGTATTTTCGAGGAAGTGAAACCCAATTTATTGATTCGACACAAGGAGCCAAAAATATTTATAAGCCTTAACAACTGAGTTGTCAATTCAGCTACACTGAAACAATCTTGCTCACAGCAGTTTATCAAGAGTAACAGTTTTGTAGCAGGAATAGTAAAAGTAATAGTAAAGCAAAAGCAGTAGTAACAAAAGCGATTAGGATTCGAGTGCGGTAGGCATAGGGATGGATGGACGGGCGTTGCATGGACAAGAAAATTCACATAGCAATCAGAACATAGGGCAATTGCAGATAAATAAGATAAAGCATCCAAGTACTAGACAATCCTAGGCATGTGTTACATATATAGTCATACGTGCTTGCAATGAGAACTTGCACAACATCTTTTGTCCTGACAGCCCGTTTGCAGCGGGGCCTTTAGGGAAGTACTGGCAATTAAGGTGCTCCTTTTAATAGAGCACCGGAGCAAAGCATTAACACTCTGTGAACACATGTGATCCTCACATCAAAGCCATTCCCTTCCGGTTATCCCGATTTTTGTCACTTCGGGGCCATAGGTTCCGGACAACAACATGTGTATACAACTTGTAGATAAGACCATAAACAATACTATCATAATGAATCAATAACATGTTCAGATCTGAAATCATGGCACTCGGGCCCTAGTGACAAGCATTAAGCACAACAAGTCGCAACAAAGTCATAAAGCACTAATAAAAGATACTAGGCACCATGCCCTAACAATCTGATGCCATTACATGAACGATCTCATCCAATACCTACCATCCCCATAGCCTACAGCAGGGGATTACTCACTCATAGATGGGGGAAACATGGATGGTCGATGGAGATGATGGTGGAGATCGATGGAGATGGCTCCGGGGGCACTTCCCCATCCCGGCAGGGTGCCGGAACAGAGACTTTCTGTCCCCCGAATCTCCCCTTCGGTGGTGGCGGTGCTACGGAACTTTTTTTGGAAAAATGTCGAACCCCCCAGAGTTTTTAGGTCAGAAGGCTTCTTATAGGCGAAGAGGGAGACCGTGGGGGTGCCTGGGGCCACCACACCATGCACTGGCGCGGCTAGGCCTAGCCCGCGCCTGGGGGGGTGGCCAGCCCCTGGCTCTCCTCCGTCTCGTATTATGGCTCCTGGAGTCTTCTGGGAAAATAGGCACTTTGGCTTTTGTCCCGTCCAATTCCGAGAATATTCATTTTCTGACTTTCCTGGAACCAAAAACAGCAGAAAACAGGCTTTGTGTGGCTCTTGTTAATAGGTTAGTCCAAGAAATCATATGAAAAATACTCCAAAGTGTGGACAAAACACAAGAAAGTGGATAAAACGAAGCATGGAGCATCAAAAATTATAGATACATTTGCAATGTATCAACATCCAACTCCAAATATAACTCATAACAAGTATTTGTAATCTCTAGCCTAAGTGCCACCATGGTGTGCACGCTGTCACTTTCACACACATGGGGAGAGCAGAGATCTATTAAAGCACTTGAGTAGCAAGGTAGATCTACTTGATTACAAAGCTCATGATGTCAATAAGATCATGCATAGAGAGAGAGATGAACACATAGCTACCGGTAGAACCCTTAGCCTCGAGAGGGAACTACTCCCTCCTCATCATGGGAATCAGCAATGGTGATGGAGATGGTGGTGGAGATCGATGGAGATGGCTCTGGGGGCTCTTCCCCGTCCCGGCAGGGTGCCGTAACAGAGACTTTCTGACCCCGAATCTCCCCTTCGGTGGCGGCGGTGCTGTGGAACTTTTCGTGGCTGGAGGCTGGATGATTTAGTGTTTATGCATCGGGATGCTCTTATAGGCGAGAGGGGAGACCGAGGGGGTGCCGGAGGGGGCCACACCACCCCCTAGCGTGGCCTGGCCTGGCCCGCGCCACCAGGTGGTGTGGCCACCCTCCGCCCTTCCCCAAATCTCGTATTAATGGCTCCAAGTGTCCCCCGGTAAAATAATAACTTTGGCTTTTGTCCCGTCCAATTTCGAGAATATTCATTTTCTGACTTCCTAGAACCAAAAATAGCAGAAAACTGGCAGCTGGCACTGTGGCTCTTGTTAATAGGTTAGTCCAAGAAATCATATGAAAAGTACTCCAAAGTGTGGACAAAACATAAGAAAGTAGATAAAACCAAGCATGGAACATCAAAAATTATAGATACGTGAGCAACGTATCAGTGTCTTATTCCCTTTGTCACTCGATACTTGCATTGCCCGAGATCTGATCAATGACATCACCATGTCGTGTTCAATATCGTTACTAAACAATGCTACTTGACTCGTTCCGACAAGTGATATCCCCGTGATCAAATCACACACTACGCAGCTATTGGATATAACCTCTCTGAGTGGTCCCTTGAGTATCTTCCCGTCACATGGACGGACAAATCCCGCTCTTGACATATATTGCCTCAACGGTTTCCTCCGAGTACCTGAACACACCTTTATAACCACTGTATTACCAAGTGGCGCTTGATGCTATCAAAGCACTCTCGGAGGCGATGATTGATATAGCCTCACGGTCTAAGGAATAGTCTACGAGGATCCATTTCTAATCATCGTAACTTGAACTTTGTGACATGATCGGGTCACGATGTTTAGGTTGGGTATTGGTTCATCATCTCATTCTCAGAATGAGATGACCCCATTTCCAACTGGCATAAATGCCACATGATCAGAAAACATGATCATCTGTTGACCAATGAATCAGTGACTAGAGTTTCACTGGGAACCCCTGGTTTTTTGTATATCACACGTGCATTGATGTTTCCACTCAATACCGTTATAGCATGATATAAAACTTAATCATAAACCATATGAAATATGATAATAGTCCTTACTACTATTTGACTCTAGGGCATATTTCCAACAGTCTCCCACTTAGCACTAGAGTACAAATACACTAGCTGCATTTGTTCTCAATCTTTGGCACCATATATCCGGTACCCTGAACATGCTTGCTCATGGAAGAGGTTGAGTCTTGGGTCTGTACTTTACAGTCCCAAATCCTTTGCAACTTACTAATGTCACCTTGATTGACATTAATACTTTATCATCACATGATTGCATCTGTGTGTATGCATCGTCGTTATGGCAGTAGAACGAGGCCTGATTCCAGGAGCCTATAGTGACGTTAGAGCAACCTCGAGGGCTTTCTCATGGGAACTGTGCCCTGGGACACATCATTCTACGTTAAAAGCGAACTAGCCCCGCCATAACATTATACAACACTTTAGATGGTAACCTTATCTATTATTATAAATGTATTCATCGAAACACTAGTGCACTCTTTGCAACTTTCGATGTTTTGTTCACCTCACTTCCTACTTGACTTTAATCGGTATTTACAGGAGTTTCAACATTCCCTTATAACATAACCCTTTATGTTTTAAGATATGTCATCCTTTATGGATTTGGAAAACATGTCTGCAGTTCTCTGCTAGACACTGCGGACAAACTCAGCTCAACGTTCCGTGATTCAAACTTAATCACTTTTAAACGTTCCTTATTAGATTACATATTATGTTAAGTTATCATCATGGTTTTCTAAGAAAGAACCTATGTCTCAACATAGTGGATGACGATCATCATTTTCTTCCTATCAACCATTGATGATCAACTTAATGTTATTCCTAATTTGAGTTACTAAGGACTAGTTCCTTAATTAACTTCTATTCTGAAACCCTTTCCAGAATCCCTTAAGGAATACTACATAATATCATAATACACCTATTATCAACTTTTACATCTTAAAAATCATTATTCATAAGTATTTGCGCTTTCATTCTTAACATATTTAAGAATTACTCCTATAAGGTCCCACTCAAAATATGTTCCTACATATTTGAATTTGAGACTTATATTGCTCCCACTTAAAAATATGTTAATCACATATTGTTTCAGGAAGACTTTCATAGCTCCCACTCAATTTTATGCAAATTGCATATCCACTCACTATTTTGAATAACTTCAAAATCCTTTGATCAAATATCAAACTTTGGAGATTTACTATGAGATACTAGTACTATTACTAGTTTTAAATCCACTAGACATTTAGCACACATGAATCAAATTCATTTGAATTTGTCCAATACTTGATAATTTGTGTTTTTGTCATTCATCCCTTTTTCCACTATGGCTTTGCAGTCATTTGGGAAAATTTCAAGTAACCCCTTTACGTGTAAGATTCAGCAACAAATTGGTTTCTAATCTCAAGTGAATTTTATGGCAACTAATTAAAACCCGAAAAAAACTAATTAAAACCCGAAATCGATCCTGCGGTGAGCTGATCAATCGACTGATCCATCGGCGTTTTCTTAAACCTAATGCCGGAGTACCTTCTCCGCAGCCGTAGAATTAATGGATTTGTAGTTTTGCAGGCACACTTTTGTTGGTAAGCACTCGATGGTTCTTGGCTAGTTCCATTGTTGAAATATATTATCTATCTCTTTTATCAGTTCGGACTTTTGGTTGCGTTGGCTAGCACATGCAATTCAATATGGTATCAGAGCAGAAGATTTTAAAATCAAATCCTGACAGTATTTTTTTGTTTAATTCTGCGTTGGCCAAGATTTGACCCTAGGATATACCATATTGAATTGCATGCACTAGCCAACGCAACCAACAGTCCGAACTGATGGAAAGGGCTAGTTAATTTATTTCAACATTCATCCTACGTCTTTGTCCTTTGGCCTATTCTAACGTGTTTTGGGGAGCCCCGAGGTATTTTTTGTTTTAATTCTGCGTTGGCCAGGATTTGATCCTAGGACCTCCTATTCTGATACCATATTGAATTGCATGCATTAACCAACGCAACCAACAGTTCGAACTGATTGAAAGGGCTAGGCAATTTATTTCAACACCTCCCAGTCCTAGTGTTTGCAGGCGTGGGTCATGTGGACATAGACAACGTTGGATCTTTAAGATCTTTTAGACTGCTCATGATCATAAGTAAGAGGGGATAATTAGGCTCAGGTTTCCTTTTCATCGTCTCTGACACTGACCAATGCGCAATGTGTCTGTCGGTTGCCGATCGCGAGCTGTGCCAATTGCCAAGTTGTGCCGGTGGACCTACGATTCTTTTTTTTGTGGAAAGAGGAGAAGATATTATGCCAAAGCTCTTACAGAAAGGACACCAAACTCCACTCCGATCGCGCCTCCATCTCCACAGCGCCGCCGGCTGGTATCTACTCACCCCTGTGCTATGTACACGAGGAGGTCCGGGGTTCCCCTACCCTCCCTCCGCCGGAGCGGCCGGCAGAGGGAGAGGGAACCCACGAATCGTCGACGGCGAGGTGGGGCGACCAGGCGGTTCCAGATATCGCTCTGCCTTCACTGTAGTGGGAGGAGAGAAGAGGTCAAGGTCGCAGTGGTGGACCTACGATTCGATGCCCCGCGATACTATAAATCTGTGTGCTTGGGCTTGGCTTCGCAAGCAGTGCTAGCTCCCATGTCCAAAACGAAGTAAGCTCCAAGATGGCAAGATCTACGGAGGCAATGTACGGCGCACGCACGTTATGTTTAGTGGGGGCACCGGCCCCCACTCAATTTTCAGTCTTCCCTGTACATCTCCGATAGGATTGAGAGAATGCCCCCGGTCAGCCCAATACCAATGCCCCCGGTCCCTCTGTCCCTGCCGTTTTTTTTGTCAAAGCCCAGTAGAAAAGAAAGACCGGTGAGTTTGCCACGTCTCACGTCGTAGCTAGCCTCCAGAAATTTCGCGATGCACGCGATGAAAACTCTGCCGCTTTGTTTCTGTAGAATAGAACAGCCGGGCGTGAGGCATCGGTTATCCGCTGTTGGCTTTCTTCAAGATCGCGGCCGCCCTCTGTCACCGCTAGTCTCCCGTGTTACCGGCCGCCGGCCGGCCAGCGAAGCCTCCGCAGCTCGGCGCCCAGACGTTGCAGTACAGTATCCTCCTTTCCAAATATACGCCCAGGTAATCATCACTTATCTCAACGGATGAACATTAGGGCTTCTCAATTTTCGATGCAATCTTTTCTATTATGTTTCTTTCGATCTTTTCCATGCCAAATCAAGGAGAAATTCCTTACTAGTACGGTGGTCCTAATTTAATTTTGTAGCACTAATTTTGCATACTAGTATACTACTCGTAACCCAATTTCTAGGATTTGGTAATTTTCTATGCAATACATTCAGGCTAGCTCGACTAATGTACTAGTATTCTTAGTTTTTTGCAAACCTGCTAGTACTGATTAGCATATAAACTTACACTGGTAGTGTTTCGACGATTTGGCAGGAAAGTAGAAGAATAATGGAGAGGTATTTGATTAAGAAACCAGCAAATATCAACCCTAGCAGCACTACTACAATAGATTACAGATAGTTCAACACCAAATGAACCAAGAGCTGCACCGATACATATTTTTGCTGCTACTACGACAGATAGTTCAACACCAAATGAATCAAGAGCTGCACCGAGACATAATTCTGCTGTCCCTCAACTGATTGATCTAGACAAGCTTCCTCGAGATCCAGCTAAAAGGAAGAGAATGGCAGATTATCACCCCAATCAGCGCGACCAGATCAGGAGAAAATATTTAATTTGGGAACCTCATCAGCCTCGCGGTTTTAAATTTCCATACAAACTGATTGGGAACAAGAATAAGAGCAAGAGGAGATTTAATCCTGATTGGTTTGACCAATATGCTAATTGGATAGAGTACAGCGAGAAGACGGACAAAGCCTATTGTCTATGGTGTTATCTATTCAGAGACAATGTTAAAGGTAACCATTATGGGCATGATGTATTTGTAGTAGAAGGATGGAACACTTGGAAGAAGACAGAGAGATTGGTGACTCATGTTGGTGACCGCAATAGCTTTCATAATAGGGCACTCAAGGACTGCGATGATTTATTAAAACAAGATCAATCTATCCATGCAGCCCTGCACAGACAAAGCAAAATGGAAAAGAATGAGCATTTCATCCGGTTAAACGCTGCAATTGATGTTTGCCGGCACTTGTTGCATCAGGGACAATCTTTTCGTGGCCATGATGGGATGCTCATTCTTTTCTATTTCGCTTTGTCTGTGCAGATAAAGGAAATTATAAGGAGATGATGGACTACACTATTAAGCAGAGTGATGTTGTTGCCAAGGCTTTCAAAAATGCTCCGGATAATAATCAATTGACGTATCCAAAAATTCAGAAAGATATTGTTGAGTGCTTTGCAAAAGAAATGTTGGGTTATATGATGGAAGAAATTGGAAATGGTGTGTTCAGTTTATTGGTAGATGAGTGTCGAGATGTTTCCGACAAAGAACAAATGGCAGTAGTTCTTCGATACGTTGATAAATGTGGGCTGGTCCAGAAAAGTTTGTCGGTGTTGTTCATGTGGAGGAGACAACAGCTTCTCATCTCAAGTCTCGCATAGATTTCTTATTTTCAGAACTTGGTTTGAGTCTAAAGCAAGTTAGAGGCCAAGGTTATGATGGAGCAAGTAACATGTCAGGTGAGTTTAATAGGTTACAAGCAAAAATTATGAGTGAGAACAAATCAGCATATCACATACATTGTTTTGCCCATAAACTCAATTTGGTTGTTGTGGCTATTGCGAAGAATATATTTGATGTCGGAGATTCTTTGATATGATCTCAGTTTTGTTGAATGTTGTGGGGGTATCTTGCAAGAGAAAAGACCAACTTAGAGAACATCACCGAGAAGAATTAAGGAAAGCGATTGGTTGTGGAGAAATTGCTATAGGATCTAGACTAAATCAGGAGATGTCACTTCAAAGACCAGGCGACACTCGATGGAATTCCCATTATAGAACATTGTTGGGTTAGTCAAAGATATTCACGTCGGCTGTTAAAGTACTGGAATATGTTGAGAAAGATGGTACAGATTCTGGAAAGAGGCGTCAAGCTAATGGTCTTCTCAAATACTTCCAAACTTTTGATTCTGCATTTTTCTTACATATGATGATGATGATATTAGCTTTAACAAATGGGTTATCAAAAACCTTACAGAGAAAGGATAAGGACATTGTAAATGCTATTTCAGATGTGGAATCCACTAAGCGGGAACTAGAAAAGCTGAGAACAAATGAGGGGTGGAATTCTCTTATGGAGAAGGTAACTTGTTTCTGTGAGAAGCGTGACATATCAATACTAGATATGGAAAATGACTATGTGAACCCAAAGAAACCAAGACAGAAGACCAGGATTAACAATGAACACCATTATCGTGTTGATTGTTTCTTTGTTGTTCTAGATATGTTAGGAAAAGAGTTTCAAGATCGATTCAACGAGGTAAATTCTGAGTTGCTTCGATGTATGTCTTCTTTGAGCCCAAGTGATTTATTTGGTCAGTTTGATAAGGAGAAGTTGGTGCAGTTAGCTAAGCTTTATCCCGATGACTTCAATCACAAATAGACGGTGACTCTCGAGCATGAACTTGCTCTTTATATAGATAATATACTCCATGATACAAGGTTTTCTGGCCTAGACAGTATTGGTGATTTAGCAAAACTCATGGTTGATACAAGGAAGCATCTCTCATATCCTTTGGTGTTTCGGCTTTTGAAGTTAGCACTAACTCTTCCTGTTGCCACTGCCACCGTAGAGTGATGTTTTTCAGCTATGAAGATTGTGAAGAATGCTGTGCGTAACAAAATTGGTGATGATTATTTGAGCCATAGCCTCATTTGCTATGTGGAAAAGGGGTTGATGGAGACAGTTACTGATGAAGTAATCGTTGATCGTTTCCATAAGATAAAAAATCGTCGTGGGAGAAATGAAATGTAATGGTTTAATATCTTACACTTTGTCTATGCTTATCACCTCCATTAGTATTTGCATGGCTGATCCTAAGTCCTAACGTGTGTTTCCCACTTGCAGGTAATGACATTTATCAGGAAGACAAATATTATTCATATTTTTGCAACCTATCAAATATTTGGGTATCCGTCAGTTTTGTCGAAAGGTTTGTTCATTTATTAGGAAACTTGTCACATTGCTATCTGATGAAGTAATTTATGAATTATGAGAAGACTACTATATATATCATGTTTGAATGTTTATACACTTATGTAGTTGCATGATTTTCTTTCCCAAAAAAATGTTGGTGGCTTTTCTATACGTGTGCGCCCCCAGTCCCCTTTTCCCCTGGGTCCGCCATGTACTGTAGTTACATGGCCAGCTACATCTCCAAAACCGGCTAGTTTCCGAGCACGTAATTTATCATACCTCTGCCTGCAGTTTGCCGCTACATGTTGCATCTATCTGGTGCATACGCATACGACTCAATTTCGCATGAACGTGCTCAACCATGCCAAGATCGGCTGGCCTTATTTTCTCAACCGTGTAACGGACACCCAGGGCCGGTTCACGGATTTGGGGAGCCCTAGGACGACACGACACCAAGGACCCCTTCTTCATATTGGTATAATTTTCTAGGTTCAAGGTGGGCCATGGCCCCCTACTACAGAAAATTCATTTTAAATGGTTTTTTCTAATATTTACGCTAAACATTAAAGATTATTCAAAGTATACACATAATGCTCAACAATGTTTATTAAGCTCTACCACTTGTCCACACACAAAACTTAAAAATATTAGTATTCATGAGAGAAATATTGCCGTAACATTATTATAATGCAATAGAAATTAAATAATCATGTTTTCTTATAAAAAATAGATCACTCGTGCCCATGCGCATCAAATCTCCACTCAATATGGGTACGCAAACAATTGGGCTGGGCCCCTACCTCCTAGGGGCCCTGGGTGAATGCCCCTCTGCCTCACCTATGGGCTGGCCCTGCAAGACACCGGCATAAATCGAGCGTTGTCCGAGTTAGAACCTTCCCTCCTCGTGGATATATATATATGGCTTATCATGAGAAGCCGTGATGTGTCAGACTTTTTATCGAAGAGAAAAGATAGAGGATTCAAATCACAATTCCGTTCACTATGGATAAAAATGCAACATATCTTGTGCATCCTAGGCTATTGTGTATCCGTGCATCCGTCCACCACCGATGGCTGTCTGATTTAAATCAGACCGACCATCTAAGTACTCCCTCCATTCACAATTACCTCACATTTTAGGTTTAGTCAAAGTCAAACTTTACAAAATTTGCTCATATATTTAAGAAAAAATATCAATATTAACAACATAAAAACTATTATATTAGAATTGTTATAAACTATATTTTCATATGATATGCATTGGAAATCATGCATGTTGATATTTTTTCGTATATTATTGGTCAAACTTTGTAAAGCTTGACTTTGACTAAACCCAGAACGTGAGGTAATTATGAACGGATGGAGTATAACGATTAAATTGCAAATACACGCCCACCCGCCGGCACGCACAAGTCACTAGAAACTTCATGATAACCCCCTACCAAGCGTCTCCGTCCCTTCATATAGATGGAACAGATCGCTATGTGCTAGACCATGGGGATGAGTTGATGCAGGTTGAACGACGACCACAAAATTCGGCAGCCGGCGCGGGGAACGCCCGGCGGACAAATGGATACATGGTAGCTCCGCGGTGTGCTGGGTGTGAGCACATTTATGTGTGAGCAGATGTAAGGGTGCATGCACGTTGAGATCCTTCAGGAGCCATTGATGATGGTCTCGCCACCAGCCGTATGTATGTTGTGTTGTCGCCATCGCTGCGCGCTTGGTGGCCGCCGCCCTCCAGGCTATCTGTTCAGGCTCCTGGCCGCGTCCCTAGAAGCCGCGTTGTGTCGACGAATGCCGGCCACCACCGCGTCTATCTGCTCTGACTCTTGGCCGCTGCTGTAAACCATGTTATGTTGCCGGCCGGCCACCGGGTTGTGTGGCATTGATCAGTCAACCTATATATATGCGTCGTCACGGTCGCCATGATCTGATCTACTAGATTCGTTTAAAGTCGATATGTTAAATCTATACATAAACCATCAAGGGTTTATAAGAATAATATCCTAATCTAGTTTTCAGGCGGGCCTTTAACTGCAGATTAGCCACGTTTCAGTGATGTGCGTGGTATTTAAATCAGGGACAGTGCTACCCGATTTAAATCAGGGATTTAGCTGCAACCGGTCTACAGAAAACGAAATCTGGCGGGCTTTTGGACAAAGCCATCACGGACAACAACGGAGCATGCATACATGAGGCGTTGTGTGCGATGTATGAGCCAGGTCAAATAAAAACCTATTTAGTTGTTAATCACAAAACGATAAAATAGTGATGTCCGATTTAATTTCGAAAATCTGAAAATTCAAACCGTATATCCGATTTTAGATCTGTTTTTACCGTTAGGCTAGTCACGACGAGATCTTCGAAACTAGATCTCATGTCGATATGTTTCAAGAACTTTTTTCGGACCGAAAAGTTACTCACATGCAACATAAATGTTATCCATGCTGAACTATGTAAGTTACCCTGATATTACGTAAGTTATCCGTCCTATGAACAAATAATGTGTTTGAGTTTTTTATGCAAGCGAAAACATAAATGCGATTTAAAATTCGTTTTCATCGTGCCAATGATGACGAAGACTCGGTAGCCTAACGCATCGACGATGACGAAGTCTCGGTATCCTAACACCTAGGCTACACGTCATAATTAAACTATGTTATAGCTCACATTTAATTAACTAAACTAAAAATATATTGGGTAATTGGGATTTTATGAGGCAAAAAAATACAAAAGTTACCCACATGAGAATTACGATAACGTCTTCACCTAAACCGTTTATACGGTGGGTAACTTATATGTATTAGGATGGATAACTTATCTATTATGATATGGATAAGTCACGTGTTAGAGGTGGGTAACATGATTTTGTTTGCCCCAAAAGTAAGCCACCCGTAATACGAGAGTTATCCAGACTTCAACATGTAAGTTACCCACCAATAACATGTAAGTTATCCACCACTATAATTATCCATCGATAAAATATAAAAGTTATTCTAACGGCTCGGCATCGTCGTCCATCGCCGCTCTCACGGCGTACGCGCGACTCAATCTCGAAGGGCTAACACGTCAAACATCAAACATAAATTTTTTAAGAAATTAAATCTAAATTTCTTTTGCATACGATATAATAAATAGGGTCTTATGACCTACCACCCACCACGCTAAGTCGTATTAAACAAACGTAACACGCAAGCAGTAGTCTAGCAGTTCGGCTTCATCATCCGTCGTCGCTACCACGACGTACGGGTGATGAAGCCTCGAAGGGTGTTAGGGTACCTCGACGACGGAGGTAAAGTCTCGATACCCTAACACCTACGCTACCGCATTCCAATTGAACTTACCCAACACATATGCGAGAATGTCTATACCCAACACGCTTATATGGTGGGTAAGTTATGTGTTACAGGATGGATAACTATATTATGACATGGATAACTCATGTGTTAGGGGTGGATAACTTTTTAGTCCGAATTTTTTTCATCAAAACATATCAACATGAGATCTAGTTTTACAGATCTCGTCGTGACTAGTTCAACAGTGAAAACGGATCCTAAATCGGATAAATGGTTTGATCTATAAGACATTTTAAATTTTCGATTGGATCCTAAGCTAGCTGAAGGTCCGTGTTCACACTTCCCGCCAGCTTTGAACAATCATCGACCGGTCTGAAAATAGATTTCGCCTAAATCAGATGGCAAAAACGACCCTTGTACCCGCCTCGTAGAAAAATATGTACGAGCCAAAAACAGGAGCAAACCTACAAAATGTGCATCTCCACGTCAGCGGATACGTGCATGGGTGCACGGCATCTATGAGCCGCTCTCACGGCTGGTCGCAGCGGGTAGTGTGGAACGTGCCAGGGAGAGGCACCCGGTGAGGGTAAGCCAGTGTTAGTTGGCCCCGAGTCACATGACACGCACACAGAGAGAAGAGTGTTGAGCAAGGGTTCAAAATTGGTAGAGTTTCCATATCGTATTCCCATGTCGAATTCAACCGTGTGTCATAGATGCTTTAATAACTACTCTCTCCGTTTTCAAAATATAAGATGTTTTAGTTTTGTAAAAAAAATGTATCTAGATCCTTTTTAGTGTGTAGATTCAAAGTGAACCTCTTTAAACCTACAAATTAAAAGACATTTATATACATTATTTTTATAAAGCTAAAACATCTTGTATTATGAAACGGAGGGATACATTTTACGGTGTACCTCTATACATGAGAGACACCAAAATTTTACGAAATCCAACAACGAAATTATATTACTAATACTATTATGCTGCTTCATCAGGCCGAATCATTATGAGGCTAACGTTAATTATTGTTCTCACAATATAATGTTGGGGGTGAGAGGAGGAGATAGACACACAACCTCCCACGCTCCAGCCTGCAGTGAACCTTCGAGGATAGTTTCAATCAACAGATATGTAGCGGAAATAAAACAACGAGCACATACACAGGTTACACAAGGATTTACGTGGAAAAACCTCCTCAAGGTGCGGAGGAAAAAAAACCACGGGTGCAGACCAACCGGTCCACGCGAGCTTCACTATGAGCAACCTGGGTACAGAGTCTTCTCTAGAACATGTAGAGGTATACAACACACTCAGCATGTTGCCAACCGGCAACAATAACAGCAACAACCACTTGAGAGAAAGATTACAGCAAAGCAGAGTATCTCAGTTTTTGTCCCCTTCGGTAATCAGCAAACTTCTCTTAAACCGCATATCCAATCAGCACCAAACTTGGTAGACAAGCTGACATACGAGTACCCAACATACACATCAAATTTCAGGTCAATCGAACACCGTTTGCCTGCCCAAACTGTTCGTCTACCAAAACTGCTCTGTTCTGAAACTGCAGCAGTCCGAACTGAATAAACCGCTTCCAAATCTGAAGCTACACTGACCCAGACCTCAAACCAGCTAACCAGATCGAAGTACTCAAAGCAAGAAACGAGCTCACCAAGTTTGGAGTCAATCCAAGCACCCTTGAGCCTCCAAACACTAGCTTGAAGACAGACCGGTCAGATCTCAGAAATCTGGACAGAAATCACCTCTCCTTCTTCTTCCTCTCTTCTCACTAGGTTGTGGTGTTCTTGTGTGTTCTCTCACCCTCTCTCAGCAGCACCACGATGGCTTGCTTCTCTCACTTGCTCACTTTTCTCCCACACATCCACCAAGGGTGGCTAGGGTTTTCTTTTATACTCCTCTCTCAAGGAGCACCTCAGCCATTAGATACGAACATCGATCAACGGTTGAAACGTGTTGGACTTCACGGGCCGACGTTGGGCAGCCAACATACCTCCATGTGGAGGGACCTGGCCCAACAAACTCCCCCTCCCGACATCATGGAGGGTCTCACTGCCAACCGGCAGTCATGCCGGCGAGCCGACGGCATACCTCGAGCTTTCCCCTTGTCACCACCTTGGTCAACATATTAGCCCCATTGTCATCTGTGTGCACCTTGTCAATTTGCATTTGCTTGGAATTCAGCACATCTCGAATCCAATGATAGCGAACATAAATATGCTTCGACCTCGAATGAAAACTTGCATTCTTACTCAGGTGAATGGCACTTTGGTTGTCACAAAACAGCACATACTTGTCTTGTTCAAAACCAAGCTCACAAGCCAATCGTTTCAGCCACAATAGCTCCTTGCTCGCCTCAGTTACTGCGATGAACTCGGCCTCAGTTGTGTTCAGCGCCACACACTTTTTCAACCTGCTCTGCCATGCCACTGCTCCCCCTGAATGGGTAATCAAATAACCTAAAGTAGACTTCCTTCCATCGACATCTCCAGCCAAGTCTGAATCTGAATATGCAATCAGCTTGGGCTCACTACCACCAAAGCAAAGCTTCATATTAGTGTTGCCCCGGAGATACCTCAAAATCCACTTCACGGCTTCCCAATGTGGTTTTCTTGGATTGGACATAAATCTGCTCACAGTACTAACCGCTTGAGCAATGTCAGGCCGTGTGCACACCATAGCATACATCAAACTCCCAACAGCTGAAGCATAAGGAACCTTTTGCATTTCCTTTTCCATCTCTTCAGTGGAGGGACATTGCTTTTTACTCAACTTGAAATGAGCTGCGAGTGGACAACTCACTTCCTTTGCCTTGTCCATCTTGAACTTGCGAAGTACCTTCTCAATATATTTATCTTGAGACAAGTACAGCTTGTTGGATTTTCTGTCTCTCTCAATTCTCATGCCGAAAATACACTTTGCTGGACTCAAGTCTTTCATGGCAAAACTTTTGCTCAACTCTTTCTTTAGCCTAGCAATTCTTGAGACATTCTTGCCAACAATCAAGATATCATCCACATAGAGCAATAACATGGTAAAATCATCACCTGAGAACCTCTGGATAAATACACAATGGTCTGAGCTACACCTCTTGTAGCCTTGCTCCCCCATGACAGATTCAAACTTCATGTACCATTGTCTCGGTGCTTGTTTCAGGCCATAGAGACTTTTCTTCAATTTGCACACATAGTCTTCTTTGCCTTTAACAAGAAACCCCTCAGGCTGCTCCATGTAGATTTCATCCTCCAACTCTCCATGAAGGAAAGCTGTCTTCACATCCATTTGCTCAACCTCCAAGTTGAGACTTGCTGCCATGCCAAGGATCATTCGGATAGATGTCATCTTCACCACGGGAGAAAATATTTCATCAAAGTCAATACCTTTTCTCTGGCTGAATCCTTTTACAACTAGCCTGGCCTTGTACCTTGGATGTGACGTGTGCTCTTCTTGCTTGATTCTGTAGACCCACTTGTTCTTTAGAACTTTCTTGCCCTTGGGCAACTTCACCATCTCATAAATATGATTCTTATGCAAGGAATCCATCTCTTCTTGCATAGCCTTATTCCACTCCTTCTTGTTCTCATCTTTCATTGCATCTTGAAAGCACCCAGGTTCTGAACCATCAGACAATAACACCACATATTGGTCTGAATCGTACCTGGTGGAAGGAACACGGTCTCGGCTGGACCGTCTGAGTGGAGCAGCTGGTGGACTATCTGGTTCAGGTGCTTGCTGATCATGATCATCTTCTTTAGCATCATACTCTTGCTGCTAGGGAGCTTCCTCACCTGTACCACTATGTGCATCACCTTGCACATCTTCTGCATCATCATCTTCAGCTTCTTCTTCAGCTGAATCTACAGGAACTAGGTCAGAATCAGATCTGTCTTGCTGCTGATTTCAAGGAGGAACATGCACCGGAACTTGCACCGGAGCCTGCACCTTTGTCTTCACAATATCCTCAATTGTTTGGTCTTCAACAAACACAACATCACGGCTTCTCACAACCTTTCTTGCTATTGGATCATACAACTTATAGCCAAACTGATCACCTCCATAGCCAAGAAATATACATTGTCGTGTCTTTGAATCAAGTTTTGACCTTTCATCTTGAGGGATATGAACAAAGGCCTTGCACCCAAAAACCTCCAGGTGCTCATACGAGACGTCCTTGTCATAAAAGACCCTATTTGGAACATCTCCCTGCAATGGATAACTTGGTGAGAGATTAATAAGATAAACTGCAGTCGACAAAGCCTCACCCCAATAATGTTTAGGCAGCTTTGCACTCGATAGCAAGCATCTAACCCTCTCAACAATTGTCTTGTTCATCCTCTCAGCAAGACCATTCAGCTGTGGTGTCTTTGGAGGAGTAAATTGGTGCCTAATTCCCTGTTCCTTGCAATAGGCATCAAATGGTCCAATATACTCTCCCCCATTATCAGTGCGAATGCACTTGATCTTCTTCTCAGTTTCTCTCTCAACTGAGACTTGGAATTGCTTGAACATACTTAGTACTTGATGTTTGTTCTTCAAAACATAGACCCAAACCTTTCTGGAAAAGTCATCAATAAATGTGACAAAGTACTTTGCTCCACCCATTGACCTCACCGACATTTTGCAAACATCGGAATGTATCAAGTCCAGCACCTTGGGCTTCTTGTGAGAAGGTTGACTCTTGAACGCAACTCTGTGTTGCTTCCCCGCTAGACAATCTGAACATTTCTTGATGTGAACACTCTTCACACCTTTCAACAGATTTTTCTTCACTAGCACTGTCATCCCCTTCTCACTCATGTGCCCAAGTCTCTTGTGCCATAAGGCACACGCATCCTCTTTCTGCAACGCATTTACACAAGCAGCAGAAAGCTTAGCATGAACATGATACAAAACTGAAACCATGTTACCTTTAGCAACAATCAGATTTCCTTTGGTGAGCTTGTACTGTGTATTTCCAAATCTGCTCAAGTACCCATCTTTATCAAGCAATCCAACTGAGATAATGTTGAGCCGAAGGGCCTCAACATGCCTCACCGACTTGAGGACTAGTGTCGTACCATTTTCAGTCTCCAAGTGCACATCTCCTCTTCCAATGATTTTTGCTCTATCATTATTTCCCATCTTCACAACACCAAAATCACCCGCTGTGTAGTTGGTGAAGATCTCTCTACGAGACGTAGCATGTATGGTAGCACCGCTGTCCGGAATCCAAGTCATCTCATCACCATCTACAAGGCTGATGGTATCATCAGAAACTACAGTGATCCTCTCCTCAATGGTGGAAACACTGCTGCCATCATGTTCTTTATGCATGAGAAACATGATCTCCTCTACCGCAGCAATCCGGCCTCCCCTCACATCCTTTATCCTTTGTCGGTTTGTTTCTGAACTTTCTTCTTTTTCTTTTTGTCTTTCTTCCATTGTTCACAATGCCACTTGATGTGGCCCTTCTCACGGCAATGATGGCATATAACACCAGCATACTTGTCTTTGCCTCTTGATTTGCTTCTACTTCTTTCTCCTTCCTTACTCGGACCTTTACTCTTGCTTCTCCCCCGTGACTCGGTCACTAACATTTCAGAATGTGAGGAAGAACCGTCCTTATCAGCAATTTTTCTGGACTCTTCATTTAGTACCTTGGTCTTCACAAGGTTCTAAGTGACAACTCCATTAGGTGCTGAATTGCACACTGCGACCTTAAAGGTCTCCCAAGTGTCCGGTAATGAGCCAAGTAGCAGCAAGGCTCGCACTTCATCTTCAAATGTAATTCCCATTGAAGATAGATGATTTATAATGCCCTGAAACTCATTTACATGATCTGCAATTGGAGTGCCCTCCTTGTACCTCAAACACATCAATTTCTTGATCAAAAACATCTTGTTGGTACCTTCTTTGCGGGCATATAGCTCCTCCAATTTCTTCCATAAGGTACGTGCATGTGTCTCCTCAATGATATGGTTCAAAACATTATCATCCACCCATTGTCGGATGAACCCACAAGCTTGGAGAAGAAGTACCTCCCATTGATCTTCTTTCATATCACTGGGCATCTCAGTGGAGAAAACTGGCATCCAGTAATCCTTCACATATAACAAGTCCTTCATCTTGCACTTCCAAGATTGATAATTTGTACCATTCAAAGAAATCATTCTGTTGGTATTCACTTCTATCTTTCACCACAAGAAAATGCAATCAGCCCAAAACAAACCTTGCTCTGAAACTGAATACAAAACTGAACCTCAGTTCTGGTACCACTTTGTTGGGGGTGAGAGGAGGAGATAGACACACAACCTCCCACGCTCCAGCCTGTGGTGAACCTTCGAGGATAGTTTCAATCAACAGATATGCAGCGGAAATAAAATAACGAGCACATGCACAGGTGACACAAGGATTTACGTGGAAAAACCTCCTCAAGGTGAGGAGGAAAAAAAACCACGGGTGCAGACCAACCGGTCCACGCGAGCTTCACTATGAGCAACCTGGGTACAGAGTCTTCTCTAGAACATCTAGAGATATACAACACACTCAGCACGTTGCCAACCGGCAACAATAACAGCAACAACCACTTGAGAGAAAGATTACAGCAAAACAGAGTATCTCAGTTTCTGTCCCCTTCGGTAATCAGCAAACTGCTCTTAAACCGCAGATCCAATCAGCACCAAACTTGGTAGACAAGCTGACATACGAGTACCCAACATACACACCAAATTTCAGGTCAATCAGACACCGTTTGCCTGCCCAAACTGTTTGTCTACCAAAACTGCTCTGTGCTGAAACTGCAGCAGTCCGAACTGAATAAACCGCTTCCAAATCTGAAGCTACACTGACTCAGACCTCAAACCAGCTAACCAAATCGAAGTACTCAAAGCAAGGAACGAGCTCACCAAGTTTGGAGTCAATCCAAGCACCCTTGAGCCTCCAAACACTAGCTTGAAGACAGACCGGTCAGATCTCAGAAATCTGGACAGAAATTACCTCTCCTTCTTCTTCCTCTCTTCTCACTAGGTTGTGGTGTTCTTGTGTGTTCTCTCACCCTCTCTCAGCAGCAGCCACGATGGCTTGCTTCTCTCACTTGCTCACTTTGCTCTCACACAGCCACCAAGGATGGCTAGGGTTTTCTTTTATACTCCTCTCTCAAGGAGCACCTCAGCTGTTAGATACGAACATCGATCAACGGTTGAAACGTGTTGGACTTCACGGGCTGACGTTGGGCTGCCAACACACCTCCATGTGGAGGGACCTGACCCAACATATAATTGGTGAGACATGAGAGATAAACCAAAGACAAGATATTCGGGGATAATGATCGAAGGATGATAATTGCCGAACAAAAGAAAACAAATGGTCTAAAAACAAAGGAAAAAAATAAATAGTTGAAGCCATATCTTCTCTGGACTTCGTAATTTTTGACTCATGGAGAAAAAACAGATATGCTTTGTGTCTAAGGGCTAATTTCAAATTCTAATTGTGTGATTGTTGCACGAATAGCATCAAGCCAGTTTCCGGCCGGTTAGTCTTCCTAATATTAACTTATCTTGACTAATGGCTAGCTTAATTTAGTACTACTATGTTGTACTGTCTCACTAGCTCTACATGCTTGATTAATGGTAACTTAATTCTCGATCCTTCCCAAACCCAGTTGTATTCCTCTAATGGAGCACCAATCTGGCTTTACTGTGTGTCTTCGACCTAAACTATACCAGGCTAACTTATATACATCCTAGCATAGGTTGGACATATGTTCAATGTGGAGATAGGCATTGGTAGTCGCCATCAAAGTCAGTGTTACACCATTGTTGAATACTCCCAAAAAGTATATCGTGCATCAAATCATCTACCAAACGGGTACTGTCCATTATATAATTGAACAATATATGATTGGAAAGCAACCATGATGAGTTGCACGGTCCGGAAGTAACAACTCCATGCATATCGAACAAGCAAGAGACAGAGTAGGTGTAGAAATTCCGTAAGATAATATCTCAAAACCCCATCCTTTGCCTTTCACAACTTTTTTAAGTAATATATATAACAGAGAATTTCAAAAAAGAAAATGAACATAGTTGATTATGCAATAGTCTACATTATAGCCCGTATGTGTTGCTACCGTGTTCCCGAACATCTAAGACATCGATGAAGTTGTCTTTACCAAACTTGAAAATATTCAGTTTACACATTGACCGGGAAGTTAATAATATCAGTGTAAGGATCTGTTTTGCGCAAAACCAGCCGACCAAACACCACAAGTTAGTTTTAAAAGATTGTCCAGAACTCAAGATCTTGGAGACTAACAACATACCATGTACGTAGAACCAAATCTACATGGAATTAAAGAAAATGAATGTCTTCACGTAGAATCAAATGTCGCAGAGAAGGTTTTTGCCTCCCAAAGTTGATCCTAATGCTTCTATGAAGAGGAAGACCAGGAAAAAAAAAGGCGCTTCAAGATTATTATTGATATGGCCATGTGCTTTCTACTTATCTCCAGCATTGTCCGAATTTGGACTTGTGCTATCTCCGGATATATATGGCTTATCCGAAGACGCCAAGATGTCGTTGTCAGCCTTTTCTCCAAGAGAAAATAAAGGATACGAATCAAAAATTTGTGTCCCATTGGAAAAAATGCCTTTTGTCAAAAACGACCCTTGTACCCGCCCTAGCGAAGAAATGAGCAAGACTGCAAAATGTGCCTCTCCCCGTAGTGGCCACGGCCACGGGAGAAATCTGATGCCTGATTCGACCATGTGCCATGGATACTTTAGGTAGGTGGTGTATTCACGATATACAAGATGGATATTATTCTACCTCTTGTACAAGAGACACTGCAATGTCACGGAATCCAACTAGGAAATTATATTCCTACCACTATTATTCAGCTTCATCTGTCTGAACCATTACGAGTACATCGTTAAGTAATGTTCTCATGAGGTTAAAGATCAGTCGTTGATGAGAGTGTTGAGAGATCAATTGATGGCAAGGTAATCAGAATAAGGGGAGGATAATTGCCATGCCAAACAAAAGCGAAAAAGTAGTCCAAAAATAAAGCAAGAAAATAAATACTTGTAGCCATCTCTTCTCTTGATTTAGTATCTTTTGACTATAGGGAAAGAAGAGAGGTGTGTTTGTTGTCTACGTGTTATTTTCAAATCTGTGTTGTGTGGGTGTCGTGAATCTATCGGCAAGCCAGTGTGTTGTTAGTCTGCCTAATCATTACTAGCTTCACTGATAACTAGCTTAATTTAGTACTACCCCATTGTACACTCTCACTAGGTCAAGTGGCCTGACTGGTGGTAACCAAATTCTCGATCCTTCCCATACCTAATTGTATACCCCCAATAGGCCGCCGATTTGTCACATACTACTATGAACGGTGTTTCTTCGGCTTAAACTATATTGAAGTGTTCTTATGGAGGCTAACTTATATCATCCCAGCTAAGGTCGGCAATGTCTTTAATGTGCAGATAGGCATTGGTTGTCGTCATCAAAGTCATTGAGGAAGAGTAAATTGGCTTCGTCCTTCTCAACCACACTTTGGTGTGATGCAATCGGCTCTGCTTTGAAATGTCATTAAATTTAAAAATATTTATGCATAAACCTAGATTGTAGGATGATGTGTGGACATAAATATGTAACTGGATGGGTACGATTGTTGATGATACATCATTGTTGAAAACTCTTAAGTGGTATACCATGCATCAGATCATCTACCAAATGGAAACCAACTACATAATTGAAGAATGCAGAGATGGAAAGCATGCAAGTTGAGTTGCGCAGCCCATAAGTATCAACTCCATGCATTTCGAGATATAAAGTAGATGTACTCCCTCTGATCCAAATTAATAGACTCGGATTGTCTAGATTCGGATACATGTAGTCATGTGTTAGTGTTAGCTATATCCGAATTTAGACGAATCCGAGTCCTTTAATTTGGATAGGAGGAAGTATGTAGCAAATTTGGTAAAATAATATCTCAAAGCCAATCCCTTGAAAATATAAGGGAACATTGAACATACTTTATTGCGTGAAAAGTCGAGGCCTGCAAGACTAGGTGAAGTTGTCTTTCACAAGCTTGAAAAAAAATCAGTTTTCATATTGACCTAGGAGTTAATAATAGAGTTCTTTTGTGGTACCCTCAAATAAATAATAGTCCTCTATTTTAGTGCATCTAAAGACTCATAATATTTTATACTAGTGTCAAAAAAGAGACTAGTATAATTTGTACTAGTGAGGAATTCGACACTACAGGGTAGACAGGTTGTTATTGGGCCTCGGCCCAAAATTATTTCCGACCCAAAATCTAACAAGGAATCGTGAGTTTCTTTCTTGTCGTTGTTCCTGCACAACTGGGGCGTTTACAGGTCTCAAGTGAAGTTTGATTTGCAATGCAAATTCAGCTTTCATGCACGTTGAGGCTTGCTAGCTGGTGCAAATTGATGGATCGATCACCCAGCTAGCTCGTGCAGATCTATTGTGTTATTCCCGTCCCCCTGTCAGTTGCATATACTCCGTACTATATTAATTGAGTTGAGTTACTGATGCAAAAAATCTTGCGTAGACAGCTAGTGACACGACGCCACCCACCCAGCGGAATTTGTCCAGTGAATCAACAAGCCTCTTTGCGGTCAATTCCTGAATGAGATTAATTCAAAAAATAATCCTGAATCAGCTGACACGCAGCAAGCGGTTAGAGAAACCAGCAGCAGCCGACGAGCGAGGAGGCTAGTCCGCCCGCTGCCGACGCCACGAGGAGGATGGTCTGTCCGTGGGTAGATCACTCGTGGTTGCGCCGTCGAGCGATCGGCTGGGGCGATTGTTCCGATCGACTAGGCTATCAATTTTGTATCGTTACGGTGAGATTCGTCGACGCTCCTATGTTCTTTTTTTTCCGTTCGTCCACGCCTCCGGAAGATTCTTGTTTGTCAGCGCGGAATCATATATTTTGTGTCCATATAATTACAAGCTGGGCCTGCTGGGCCAAATCTTTCTAGCCTTCGGATCAAATTATACTAGTCACGTTTGAAGAGTAGTAAAAGGTACTATAAAAGTTGCCTAATAATATCAGTTTAAGGATTTGTTTTTGCGCCAAAGCCAATGCAAAGCCAACTGTGTGTAGACACCACGAGTTAATTTCAAAAGATTGTCCAGAATGCAAGGTTTTGGTGGATAACGACATGCCTTTTATAACCAAATCTACATAGATTTAAATTGGATCAATGTCTCACGTAGAATCAAATGTGCTAGAGAGATGGTTCATATCTCATCGCAATTTTTTAGCAAAAGGAAGACCGAGAAAAAAAAGGAGCTTCAAGATTTATTATTCAGTATATGAAAAGGAAAGATTTCCTGGGACACTCGCGTAATGCATACCGGTATATCAGGTTCGTACTCTGATGAAACCCAGAAAAAAAAAGGTTCCTATTCTGAATGACCGGTGTGAACGTCCGATCCCGTCCATTTTGTTCGAGGGTCCGTTTCCAGCTTTGCATATTTCCCCGCTCGCCGGACTCACTTGCTAGCTCGGCCACTGGGCCGCAAGTGTCCCAGGAAACCGAACCCGTTCCTTCGGGGTTTGCATGGGCCTCAGTCTACGGGACGCCCAGGCTCAACTGCACCCAGCATGGGCTACAATGAAGAAGAGAAGAGATGCTTAAAAAAAATAGAGGGACGGCTCAAGGCGCCGGCACTGGCGCCGCACAGCGCTCAGCTAGCAGTGGCCTACGTCAGGCGAACAGTGGCGCGACGATCCGCGGTGTGATACCTGCTGGCTGCTGCCTAGCCCTTGTACCGGTACCGCTAGCGGAGACCGGAGAGCCTATGTGTGTGGTAGCTGGATAGTAGTATCGACGTACCCCAACACTGCAAATGCAGTATGTACTGCCTGGACCATCCGTTCATTTGGTTGCAGATATTTTTGGTGCGGATGACCAGTTCATACTATCTTGGAACCTTTAATCGTGGGTGCACCGACTAGTACAATAGTGGTCGATCTAGCCATAGTTTAGCTTATCTAGGGTTCCGATCCCCAACACCCATACATATATATGCCTGCTCCTCCTTTTCCTTTTCTGAAGGCACTACCTACAGCTAGGAGTAGAGGCTAGCAGAGTAGCAAACTGTATGAACCACCGTTCCTACTATGCCGGGGTCAAAACGCTAGCCCTAGAACAAGCCGCGTCCCGTCCCTCCCGTCCCGTCGCAGAGGGCACAGACCATCCGGAAGTCCACCACTGTAGTAGAATGCAGCATACTAGGCAAATAAAACGCCAGGCAGTACTTGCCGGTAGATAATAAACCAATCTACGGATGCCGCCAAAATACGGGCATTGATTCACTCGGCCGGGCACATGGTACCGGACAAAATTACAAAAAACCACCACATTACAAGATAGGGTTTTAAAAAGGCACTACTATTCGCTAGGGTTTCAAAAAACCACCAGTTCAGAGTTGGTTCGTTTTAAAAAACACTGATACCGGTTTGATGCTGGTCTAATGACGAAACTGACACCATGGCCCCACCTGTAAGGATGACGTGGCTTCCTCGGACGGCGTGGTGGCGGCAGATTAACGGCCGTCGGAACCCTACACAAAACGGTTGCCCCGTTCCTTTCTCTCTCCCGCGCCTCAGTCCTTTGCTTCTTGTCCGTCTCAGCTCGCCCGCCGCCGTCGCCGCTAGTCAGCACGCCGCCGCCACCGTAGATCATGCCGAGCTGGAACGACACCGAATCTTCCGGTGGATCTCTTCTCGGCGATGTGAGTAATTTTCTCCTCTAGTTAGTCAGGGTTAGGGTTACCGATTTGGGATTTTTTTTGAAATCCATTGATCTGAGCTTCGATTCGTGGGTGATTTGTTAGATTTGTAGATTTGTCCGCTGGACTACGCACCAGATCATGTCTTGGACGCGGAACATTGCTGCATTGATCATGATGCCCCATTCGTTTGCTCCGGTCACCAACTGAAGCCACGTCGATGTGTTGCGTTTGAGGGCAAAGATACAGGGAGGAAGTTCTATCTATGCTCAGTGGAAAATGTGAGTATTTCTCGGTAATTTGATTAATTCACATGTTGTTTTAAATAATGATTAGTTGTTGTTGAATCATATACATGACTACATGTACTCCTAATCTGAATTTATTCTATTGTAATCATGCACACAAATAGTTCTGATAATTTAGTCTACTGTAATCATGCACACTTAATCTGTTTTTAGATATAGATTTTTTTTGTAAATCATTATAGTCCTGATGGTGTTTTTAGGTTGAAAAATGGAGTGTCCACTCCATTTGTAATGGACTGAACCTGTTAGGAATCATTTATAGTCTATTGGAATCATAGTGTTGTACTGAACCTGTATTTAGGTACATTGTGATAGCTGATTATATTCCCAATCATATACTTCTGCAGCAGGTCCTGAATTGTGGCTTTCAAAGGTGGATAGATCCAGAGTGGGATGATAGTTTGCAGCATGCATTGTCTAAGTTGTGGGAAATGTATGAGGATAGCCAGAGCTCAAGAATTCAAGAGAGGTATGAGAGTAGTAAGATGATGAAGGATCTATCTACAGAGAAGGAGAAATTGGAGAAAAAACATGCATCACTAGTAGAGGAAGGTAATAGGTGGATAGCTGAGACTGAGAGGAAGGTGAAAGCAGATATCCTTGTCAGGATAAACGGTGGGGAACCTGATGTTGAGTAGATGGAGAAGTACATAGCTGCATTGAAGAATGAAGTAGAGGTCCTAAAGAAAGCTAAGGAAGAAATGAAGAACGTGCTCAAATCTCAGGCAGATGTCTTCAGGGGGAAACAACAGAAGTGGGATTATGAAAGAGCTACTCTTAAGGCTGAAAATAAAAAGTTAGAGCACTCCTTGTTTGATCTTTTCAAAGCAAGTGATGCTAACAGGGACAAGTTGAAGAGAATCAAAGCAGTTTGTGAAGAGGAGTGATGGTGTGTTTAGGTACACGAATGGAGTGTGCACTCCATTTGTAATGGCCTCTCTATGTGTTGAACTATTTGTGTAATGCAAGTGATGAACCCTCTGTGCTGAACCATTGTGTTGAACTATTTGTAATGGCTTATCTATGTGCTGAACCATTGTGGTAATGTATGTACTGATGTTGATGGCTTATCTATGTGTATGTGCTGATGTTGTCATATTTATAGATGCATATTTATAGATGTATTTCCAGTGGTTTATGTCTAGTAGCATATTTATAAATTAGTACCAACAAGCATTTCAGAATCACACAATAGTATCAACAAGGATTTCACAACATAGTTCATAGCAGAATCACAATCCACACATAGTTCCAACATAGTTCACTACCACATACATGATTCCAACATAGTAGCAGAATCACAACCACGCACATAGTTCCAATCCAGACTTCAGAATCAGCATTTTATAACATCCCCTTCTTGATATCTTTCAAGATAATTTTGTCAATATTGCTTGCTGTCAGGTAACCTGTCATCCTTGTGCTTTGCTTTCTTGCTCTTACTGGCCTCCTAGAAGTACCACTTGCTTCATTTTGTGCAGGACCTGGCCTTGGGGCTTTGAAAGGTTGTGGTGGCCTCCTAGCAGCAGGTGCTGAAGCAGCTGAAGTAGTAGCAGGTGTTGTCCTCCTAGTTGTAGGTGTTGTTGTCCTCCTAGCAGCAGGAAGCAGGTGAAGTAGGTGCTGCAGCATAGCTTGTAGCTACAGGTGGAACTGCTGCTGTGGAAGACTCAGAGTGCTCTGTCCTGTTCTCCTGCATCCAAACAAGACAGAATGGTTAAAACACAGAAAATGCAGAGAATGGTTAAAACACAGAAAAAACAACCAAACAAAAGCAACCTTATGTTTGTTTTTCCTCATCACCAAAGATGGCTTTAAAGGTGCTCCACAACTAGTGTATTTGTGCCCAAGAGTTCCACAATTGCTGCAAGTTATAGTGGCCATCCTTGATGATTGCTTTGGTTCTAGAACTTCATACTTTCCTTTTATCCTCTTGGTTTGATTCTTGTCCAATGAGACCTTGAAGACTGGTGGATCAATATCAGGTGTATCAGTCCTTGTCCAACTATCTTCACCAGGCACAGGGTAAATCACAGGCTTGTATGCCTCAACATACATAGGTTTCTTGAATAAATCAGAAACAAAGTCTTCAAGGTGTTGGAATGACTTATATATGGCAGATACAACATGATTGCAAGGGATTCCAGTCATGTCCCATTTCTTACATCCACATGTTTTGTCAGCCAAATTAACAGCATAACATTTGGCCCCATGACTAACTTCCCACAAACCTTCAGCAGCCTTTCTTGATCTATACATCCTTGACCACTTCTTGTTTTCTTCTAACAGTTCTGCATAACAAGGTGTGATTTCCCATCTTGCCTTGGCAGCTCCTGTTCTCTTACATTCATTCCTGACCATCATTTTTTTCCTTATGCCATCAAACATTGTTCTAACTGGTTTCCCTCTAATGACAAGAATCCACCTATTGAATACCTCACTTAAATTGTTCACCACTAAGTCTGTTTTGCAGTTATAGTCCATGGCATATCTAGCCCATGTTGCAACTGGTATTTTCATTAACCACTCCCAAGCTTCCACACTCTCCTCTTTCATGTTAGCCATGGCAACATCAAAACCATGCTTTGTGTAAGAATAGGAGGCTGCATCCATATATTTCTTGAGCTCCTCACCTCTAAAACCAGCAGTTTGAAAGTTTGCATAAATGTGTCTTAAGCAGTATCTTTGAGGCGGTTAGAATATTTGGTTGATTGCATTAAGTAGACCCTACACAAAGATTACTAACAATGTAAATAACTGAACATGGCAACTACATATGGCACATGAGATGTATATTATGCAATTACCTTCTGCCTGTCTGAAATTATGGTATAATACCCAAACTTGCCTGCTTCACCACCAATAGCATACTTTAGTTGGGTGAGAAACCAAGACCATGTAGCTGTCTCCTCCTTGTCAACCAGCCCAAAAGCAATAGGGAAGATGTTATTGTTCCCATCCCTTCCAGTGGCATAGAGAATCTGCTGCCCTGTGGTGAGCTTAATGAAGCATCCATCTAGACCTACAAATGAAGAAATATATGCCAGATTATAATGTGTGCATGTCTTATTAATTAGCAAAG
Source organism: Avena insularis (assembly GCA_023614405.1). NCBI lineage: Eukaryota > Viridiplantae > Streptophyta > Magnoliopsida > Poales > Poaceae > Avena > Avena insularis. The sequence goes on along the minus strand of CM042694.1, from coordinate 22,272,725 downwards.
GGAGATATATCATGTCAATTACCTATAAATGGTCTACAACCATTAAGGAATCCTTGTATAGATGCACCTAGACAGTAGAACAATCCATGAAATCTAGGGTTGGTACTTGGATGCTCTACCAGCATTTTTGTGGTCACAATACATCTAGAGCCTGGATTTGTGTCAAGCACTGTCTACAAGTAATCCCTTAGCCTCTTGTATTGCTCCACCTGATCACCAAGCACAACCTGTAAAGCTTTCCTCTTTGCCCTGTATGCCATTATCTTAGGAACATCTACACCACATTTCTCCTTGGTTGTCTCCATCACAGTCTCAATGCCTGTCCTTGGGTCAATTCTAATGCTGGGCTCACATATCTTTGCAACCCATTTGCCTGTGACCTTGCATTGCTCACCTAATGTGCCACAAGTGTGCTCCAAGTGCATCTTTCTTAGGTAAAATGATTTTTCATTCTTTATCTGAGAACCAACCATAAAAAAGGGACATTTCTCTTGAGCACATTTTACTATCACTCTGTCCTTGCAATTTCTATGGTACCTAAAGTTCCTTAGCTGTGCAATATGAAGTGTTTGCACCGCTCTCCTGAACTGGTACACATCTAGGAAGCACATCCTAAGGCACAATCCTTCTTCAGGTTGCAGTCTGTTCTCATCATACCACACCCTTGGCTCCTTCTTTTTGGCCCTACTTTTCCTTCCTTTTGGCAGAGCCCACGACAATGTCTCAAATCCATCATCATCCTCTGGATCCAAATCACCATCTGACCCTTCATCATCAGAAGGAAGATAATCTGGTGGTCTTTGAACTCTGTGAGCGCAATGTGATCTGGTAGTAGGCCCCTTCCTCACTGGTTCTTTCTTCTTCTTCACAGTAACTGGCTAGGAGAGTGTTTCGCAACCACTGTCATCCTTGTCATCATCTAAACAATTTGCTGCATTAAATAAATCTTCAGGCTCTTGTTCATAATAAGACTCATGATCTAAGCCACCCCTCTTTCCTTTCTTCAAATCAGACAGTCCATGATTTGGCTCATATTCATCTGATTCAGTTTCATTTCTATCCTTTCCCGTGTAATTTTCATCCTCTTCCATATCTGAATCTTCATCCTCTTCCATATCTTCTTGTTCATCCTCTTCCATATCTTATTCTTCATCATCAACAATATGCTTTCCCTTCTCCTTAGTTGTTCCATGTTCATTAAATAAGTAGCCTCCATCACCATCACCAACTTGTAAGATCTGCATGTCATTCTCAAGATTGTTGCTCTGTTGTGTAAGCAAGTACATGCAGTTAGGATCTTCTGTTAACTGGGTACATTTCTGACTTGATAAAATCACTCCATCATCATCAACTGTGTAGACAATGGGGTTTCCAATTTCTGAAATTGGGATTTGCTCTTCAACTGCAGGAGTGTTGATGTTTGATGGAAGTATGCTTCCTCTTTTGATTACAGTCAAGCTGACAGATTTCTTATGCTCATGAAGTTCAACCATCTGCTCCACCTTAATATGCCCATCCAGTAAGTCCATCCCAGCTATCCCTGTACCCTCCTCTTTCACATAATATATGCTGTCTGTAATCCCATAGCCCTCTGTCTCAATTAGAGCTAGCAAATTGAGGAATGTTACATCTGACTGGCATATAGTGCGCTCTAAATTGTCCTTGCCATCTAAATTGATCCTTATATCCCATATATCATCATCCAAACTGCATATATTCATAATAAGATAATTTAATTGTCTATTTTTCAGCAGAAATCCATAGCCAAAATGGAAAAGATAATGGCAGATCAGAGGGAGGCGAATGACTTACGCGACGTCGCCTCCGAATGCACTAGTCCAACGGCTGCTCTGGGTAACATCCTCCTTCCAACGCTTTGCCAAGGCAGCGGCGGCCATCTTCTCCGGCGATGCAAACTTCACCGTCGGTGGGTTAGAGCTACCGCAGCAATCCCCTTCCGTGTAAGCCCGACACCTCCACTTCGTGACCACCGCCTCCGTCTCCACCGCCATCTCCGCCGCTAGGTACGCCTCCAGTGCCCCCGCCGGCCGTAGATCTAGAGCCAGGAGAAATCGCCGCCGCCATCGCTTCAGTTCGCGCGCAGGAGAGGAAGTGAGAGCATGGTCTGGTTTGACCCGTGTAGGAACAGGGGGGGTGTAGGGTTCCGACAGCGCCGTTAACGGCCGTCTGCCCGCTGCCGTCCGAGGGAGCCACGTCATCCTTACAGGTGGGGCCATGGTGTCAGTTTCGTCATTAGACCAGCATCAAACCGGTATCAGTGTTTTTTAAAACGAACCAACTCTAAACTGATGGTTTTTTAAAACCCTAGTGAATAGTGGTAGCTTTTTAAAACCCTAGCATGTAATGTGGTGGTTTTTTGTAATTTTCTCCATGGTACCGTCCCGTACACGTACACCACGCGCGCGGCCGGGGGATCCATCGATCCCCACAACATTTATTACTGACGTCCTAGTAGATCCCTTCCCCCGGCCCGTCCGACACGGATCTCGGTTACGTTACCTGCTACTCGGCCACCCTCCATGGATCGCGCGGAGCCAATGCGTACGTACCGGCACGTATGGCTGGCAGCAGCAAATAGTGCGCGTGCCCATCCGTGCCACTCGCGCTCTGCTAGCACGGTACTGTACACCGGTGCACAGTGCTAGCACGGTAGCACGGTACTGTACACCGTCCTGCCCAGATCTGGTTAAACGCGCATGCCCGTGCGCGCCGACGCCGCGCGCCGCCCGTACGCGTACCCGCGGGGCGTACAGGTACGGCCAAGGACGCGAGGTGTGGGTGTGGAGCCTGGAGGGTAGCCAGCAAGCTATGGCTGCGTTGAACCGATGGAGGGGACGTAGGACGGCAATGTTCCTCCTCCTCTCTCCTCTCCTCTATCCTTGGTTTGTTGCGACGCTGTGTGTGTTTGTGGCGTCGTCGCATGCATGGGCCTAGCTACGGAGCTGATCGATCGGCGCCATACCGGCATCGGCAAGCATGCCCTAAGGTACGTACCCCGCCGGCTGGCTGTCTCGGTCGCGGCGGAGGGAGTACGTACGGGTGCGAGCGGTGTACCTGGACGTGCTGGATGCCCATGGATTTATGTATCCGAGCGAGGTGGAGTAGCTCGCCAATTTAAGTCGCTCTGGATCGATTTATGTCTGTCTGTCGACGGACCACGGATCCCAGGCGGCGTACTCCGGGCTAGGCTTGTTCGTGGCCGGCGCCGCCCCGGACGCCGACCGTGCGTACACAGTTGCGTATCCGATCTGCCTGTTTTAGTGTTGCGGGAATATGCACGCACGCACGCATGCTCCGGATACATTTTTCCTCCAAAAAATAGCTAGCTAGTAGCACAATCTCAGGCGGTAGTCACAGGCACAGAGCATGGATCCACGCGTAGGAATGCAAACGGACGATCCGGCGGACGTGGCGGACAGCCCGCCTGATCAGGCCATTGAACAAATGGTTAATAAGGATGGTTGAGTATGTGTGCATGTGATTAGTCAACAAATTGCATGAGGCGGACAGGACTCGGATGTGTAGCGGACGTCCGCCTGCATCACTATCCACGCGTCTTTCCAGTCGACTCCATGGATCTTGCCTTCCAGAGAACCACTCCCGTCTCTTTCTCGCACCAAAGGAATCTTTAATCTAGTAGGACATGTAATAAATATACATAGTCAGATCAAATTAATAAAAGGAGCTAGCTATGGCTGCTGCTGTTCTCCTACTCCAAGTTGCGCAACTACCGTCAATCATTTGGTACCGTCACTAGTTACTCCAACTGATCAGAGCACCTAACCATTCTTACTAGATATAGCTAGCTCGTCGTACGTCGTCGGGTGCAGGAGCTTCCTCGACGGGACGTGCGTGGTTAATTAAGGTGGCTTTGCATTGCAGGCAGTTCGATCGGTCGAACTAACGCCAGCTACAGAGGAGCCGATCGACCACAGGAAGAAAATCAGTCGACTGTGCGCGCGGCGACGGTTGGGCGGTCGAGTGTTGCCTGCACGGACATGGGGCTAGCTGGATCACTGCATTAAGACGAAGAGATCCTCCGATCAGGACATGAGTGTAGTGTTGACTGTGTGATCCTCGTATATCTCTCGGACAGTCGCCCGCACGCTTGGTACATTAGTATACATGAGGCTACGTTGTTGCAGGCGAGCTGGCTGGCCGGCCGGCCGCGACCAACCCAGTAGCTGCAGCTGGGCGTATGTAGCTAGCTCGTGCCTAATTTGACGTCTCGACGACTTGACCTTTTGGCTGGGAATTCTTTTGGATAGTTGAGTGGCCGGGCGATGCGCTGGTTTCCACCTGTGTTCGTCGGTGGGTGGGGGCCGGCGGCGGTTGTTTGGCCTTTCCGTCGGACGGCAACGTTGCCTGTGCGGATCGCGCGCCGACACGGTCCTATCGTACGGTACGCCCGTGCGGTGGTACGAGCGAGTACGACAGGTGGTGGTCGCGCCGGAGCTAGCGGCCGTGCGCGCGCGTACGATCCATCTACTACAGCATCGTGCACCCAGTTAGCGAAGGACGTCGCAACAGCACATGGACCCCTGACCCGGCCCGATCGACCCAGCGCCTGCACTTCTGCAAAAGTTTCTGTCTGAAGATGATGGGAAGAGAGGATCTCTGGATCTCCGGCGAGTCCTGCAACTAGTAGAAAACTAGCCAAAGGATTTGACCGATTCCGTAAGAACCGGTACTAAAGGCCGCATTAGTACCGGTTTAACTTTCTAGGTCGCCGGCAAACCTTTAGTACCGGTTTATTAGAATCTATAGTACCGGTTTGAAAGGGTTTCGCGCCAAATTTGAAACGGAGGTGGGGCTAGCGCTGCACCTTTAGTCCCGGTTGGTGTCTCCAACCGGGACTAAAGATAGACCTTCAAAATTATAAAAAAATCCAAAAATAAAATCCTTCAAACTATAGTTATATTAAGTGATCTAGTTGTTATGAAAATTAACAAACATGAATTTCGACACATTTTGCAGAAAACTGTTATGAAAACTTCAAATGGCTATAACTTTTATGTACGATGTCAAAAAAAACATACAACCTATCAAAATGTGCGGGAAAAACATTTGCTTTTCGATTTCAACTGCCTTTGGCCGTTTGGGATTCTTTTAGATTTTTAAAATTTGAAAAGGAAAAAAGTTATTGAAAATTTTCATTTTTTATGCCATATTTGGATTCTTCACATTTTTCTGATAATAATGGATATACTATTTGTCGAATTTCGATTTACGGATTTAAAGATATTATTTATGCCATATTAAATGAATAAATGGCAAAAAATGAATAAAATATTATTTTAATTAGTTTTTAACTTTCATATTATTATTAGCTATTTATTGTTGTTTACTTAAATAGTTGTTTGTAGTTTCGAAACATTAAGACGTGTGACATATTGATATGAGCTAATATGATTGATATGGTATTATTGACAACAAGGTACTAATAGCCTTCGCGCAAGGACATCCTGATGGAACATAGAAGTTAAGCGTGCTGGAGGTGGAGTAGTGCTAGGATGGGTGACCGACCGAGGAGTCTGCGATTTAACCTAAGGTTAAGTATAGTTAGTTTTAAAATTGTTCCAAGAGAGAGAAACTAAGGAGTCACTACTAGGAAATAGCCTATAGATAGACAAGATGTTCAGTGGCGCATATGCCAAACTATGCGCCACAGGAAAACATCAGTGGCGCACCAGAACGCATGCGCCACAGAAGATTGGAAGTTCTGTGGCGCATTGTCCAGAACATGCGCCACAGAAGATTGGTGGGGGGGGATGATCCAAGTTCTGTGGCGCATTCTGAAATATGCGCCACAGAAGAGGCAACTTCTGTGGTGCATATTTCCTCATGCGCCACAGAACATGGAGGGGGGCCCACCACGGAATCTAATTCACCCAAGTTCTGTGGCGCATATGCCAACATGCGCCCTGAGAACTTGGGGTGGGCCCATTGGAATCTTATTCACCCATACGTGGCGCATATGGACTTATGCTTGCCAGAAGTTTCATCGTGGCGCATTTCCTCCATATGCCCATGATGAGGCGTCAAGATCCATGTTAAAAAGGTGACAAGAGCTAGCTTTCTTATCTATCTATCCACCACCACCCATTTCACATCTCTACCTCCTCCCAACTCGTCTTCCTCCTCCCTCACGCCCTATCTTGCCCATAGTTTCTCCATTTTCTTATATCTAAGCCTACTTTAATCCATAGATTGGTAAGTGAAAGCTTCGCTCCAACTTCTAGATCTAAAAGTTACTTACTTTTCTCTCTCACATCTCTCTATTTGTTTACTAATTTCCTCTCCACCAACTTGCATTGTAGATCTATTTGTCCACACTCTCTCATCTCGCGGTCTCGTCTCGCTATTATTGTGTCTACTATAGATGAGTACTTGGCCATCATGAACATGTAGGTGAAGCTTGTCGCGCGAGCGGTGTGTGTGTGTGATCCATGGTGAGACGATGCTTATGTGTGGTGCATGAATGTTTGCAATGGGAGGAAGTTTTTTGTTTTTGCTTGTTGTTGTCGGGCCCGGCCGGTGTGGTTGCATGGATGTTTGCCGAAATGTTGATTCATTTCCATTTCGGCAAATTTTTGCACTACCCATATGCCCTAATTTTAGGAAAGTCATGCCGAATTTTTTCTGGCTAGCATTCATGCATGTGTGTGTTCATATGGTGTGGTTCTCACCTATACTCTCTGTTTTGACTGCTCAGGCAACCATGGTCCTCATGATGAGCGAAGGTCGAATTGCTAGGTACAAGAAAGGCGAAGGAGGACATGATTCGAATAACAAGACCATGATAAGATGTCCATGTCGAACATGCAAACTGCAATACCTGGATCAACTCTGAATCTGGACAATTGGAGGGTCACACCGCTTAGGCGTGGTTTCATCGCGACCTCAATGAGGCGCCGGCAGGACATGGTGGTGGTCACGAAGACGTGAGCGGGCGAGAAGACGAAGAGTCTACCGGGCATGATCATCATGACGAAGGAGATGCCGGCGGGCATGATCAGCATGGAGAAGGAGATGACGACGGGCATGATCATGAAGAAGGAGAAGACGCGAACACATAGACGCTGCTAACTTCGATCTTGCAGGACCCTCATGTTCAAGAATTGCTCCTCAAGGAGACGAGCAACGACAAAGCTGCAGCCAGAGAGAAAGCCAAGCTGGCCCACCACGGAATCTAATTCACCCAAGTTCTGTGGCGCATATGCCAACATGCGCCACAGAACTTGAAAGTAAACCCACAGGGAATCTTATTCACCCATACGTGGCGCATATGGACTTATGCGCCACGAGTTCAACATCTGTGGCGCATTTCCTCCATATGAGCGTCCAGATCCATGTTAAAAAGGTGACAAGAGCTAGCTTTCTTATCTATCTATCCACCACCACCCATTTCACATCTCTACCTCCTCCCAACTCGTCTTCCTCCTCCCTCACGCCCTATCTTGCCCATAGTTTCTCCATTTTCTTATATCTAAGCCTACTTTAATCCATAGATTGGTAAGTGAAAGCTTCGCTCCAACTTCTAGATCTAAAAGTTACTTACTTTTCTCTCTCACATCTCTCTATTTGTTTACTAATTTCCTCTCCACCAACTTGCATTGTAGATCTATTTGTCCACACTCTCTCATCTCGCGGTCTCGTCTCGCTATTATTGTGTCTACTATAGATGAGTACTTGGCCATCATGAACATGTAGGTGAAGCTTGTCGCGCGAGCGGTGTGTGTGTGTGATCCATGGTGAGACGATGCTTATGTGTGGTGCATGAATGTTTGCAATGGGAGGAAGTTTTTTGTTTTTGCTTGTTGTTGTCGGGCCCGGCCGGTGTGGTTGCATGGATGTTTGCCGAAATGTTGATTCATTTCCATTTCGGCAAATTTTTGCACTACCCATATGCCCTAATTTTAGGAAAGTCATGCCGAATTTTTTCTGGCTAGCATTCATGCATGTGTGTGTTCATATGGTGTGGTTCTCACCTATACTCTCTGTTTTGACTGCTCAGGCAACCATGGTCCTCATGATGAGCGAAGGTCGAATTGCTAGGTACAAGAAAGGCGCGAAGGAGGACATGATTCTGAATAACAAGACCATGATAAGATGTCCATGTCGAACATGCAAACTGCAGCGCTGGATCAACTCTGAATCTGGACAATTGGAGGGTCACCTGCTTAGGCGTGGTTTCATGCGCGACCTCAATGAGGCGCCGGCAGGACATGGTGGTGGTCACGAAGACGTGAGCGGGCGAGAAGACGAAGAGTCTACCGGGCATGATCATCATGACGAAGGAGATGCCGGCGGGCATGATCAGCATGGAGAAGGAGATGACGACGGGCATGATCATGAAGAAGGAGAAGACGCGAACACATAGACGCTGCTAACTTCGATCTTGCAGGACCCTCATGTTCAAGAATTGCTCCTCAAGGAGACGAGCAACGACAAAGCTGCAGCCAGAGAGAAAGCCAAGCTGGCCCAAATAGAGGTAGACGGGATGACTCCATTGTATCCTGGGTGTCGCCCCGAGGATACACGTTTGAGTGTAACGCTCAAGGCTCTAGAGATGAAGGCCAAACACAAATGGACCGATGTGAGCTTCAACGCGAACATGGAATACTGGCACGACCGACTTCCTAAGGGGAACACATTGCCAACAAGTATCGAGGAGGCCAAGAAAATCGTGTGCCCTCTCAACCTACCACACATTAAATACAACGCATGCATCAATGATTGCGCACTTTATCGGAACGAGTACGCGGATAGAACCACTTGTCCGGTGTGTGGCCAAGGACGGTACAAGAGAGGGAACAAGAAAGTTCCTCGAAAAGTGGTATGGTACTTTCCTATCACCCCCCTAAATGCAGCGATATTTCGTAGATCCTAAGGAAGCAAAGCTCGTGCAATGGCACGCGGAAAGAGAGAAACCCGAAGATGATCCAGAGAAGGGCAAGATCCTGACACACCCTTCAAACGCTAGCCAGTGGAATGCATTAGACATCAAGTTCGAAGAGTTCGGGGGCGATGCAAGGAACGTCAGGCTGGGTATGAGCACCGATAGACTCAATCCTTTTGGAAACCAGAGTAGCACGCATAGTACCTGGCCCGTGTTTGTATGGCCATACAACCTCCCCCCGTGGCTATGCACGAAGCAAAGGTATGTACACATGAGCATTCTTATTCAGGGGACGAAACAACCAGGTATCGATATGCATATGTATCTCGGGCTATTGAGAGAGGAGTTAGCCAGCTTGTGGGAGACGCCGGCCCGTACGTGGGACGCCTACACTAAAGAATATTTCCATCTGAGAGCCGCGTTGCTCACGACCGTGCAGGACTATCCTGGTTACGCATATGTATCGGCCCAGGTGAACCACAGACACAATGCATGCGTCAAGTGCATGGATGAGACACCGCATCTCCAGCTACCAAGGGATCCCGGGTCTTCGAAAACCGTGTTCCAAGGTACTCGAAAGTGGCTCCGCATGGATCACCTGTGGAGAAAATGTGATGACCTGTTCAATGGTAAGGACGAGCTCGAAAGAGCCCCGCGTCCGAGGAGCGGCGAAGAAATCGAGGAGCTTTTGAATAATTGGGTAGATTCCCTACGCCTGGAAAAAAACGACCGAGGACAAAGCCGCTGCTGGGTGTATGGAAAGCAAGGTCTGTTTTCTGGGACCTGCCATATTGGAAGGTCCTTCACACTCCCCATAGCCTCGATGTAATGTACATCACGAAGAACGTTACCGAGAGTCTGCTTGTTACTCTACTAAACATGCCGGAGAGGACCAAGGATGGGCCGAAAGCAAGAAAGGACCTTAAATTGCTTGGCATAAAGATCATCAATACCCTGATAGTGATGATGATAATGATCATCATCATCAGGAAGGGACTCAAGGTCGCCGCAAAAGAGTTAAGAAGAATGAGGTGGTGCTTCACGCTGCCTGCTTCACTCTGAGTCTGGAGGAGCTCGAGCAGTTTTTCAGGTGCCTCTTAGGAGTGAAAGTTCCTCACGGTTACTCGAGGAAGATAAGCAGATATCTGGACATGGCGAAGAAGAGGTCCAGCGGTATGAAGTCTCACGACTGTCACGTGCTGATTACGTAGATACTCCCCGTTGTGATCCGTGGGATAATGGACGAGCATGTCCGTGAGACGTTGTTTGGCCTCTATAACTTTTTTGACGTCATATCTAGGAAGTCAATCGGTGTGAAGCAGCTCGACGGGCTACAGGAAGAGATCGTGATGATACTATGCGAGCTTGAGATTTACTTCCCACCCGCATTCTTCGACATCATGGTGCATATGCTTGTACATGTCGTGGACGACATCATCCAGCTCGGGCCAACATTCCTGCACAACATGATGTCGTTTGAAAGGCTAAACAGTGTCATCAAAGGATTCGTTCGCAACAGGTCTCGTCCAAATGGAAGCATAGCCAAGGGCTTTCTGATCTACGAGTGCATCTCCTTCTGCCAGAATTATCTAACCCCCAAGAACGAGGATGTTGGAATACCCACAAAGAAGCACCTCGGCAGGCTCGGTGGATATGGTCACCGCGAGGGCTGCCACTCACTACATGTCGGCATTGATGGTCGACACACTGATTTTGAAAGGGCACACCGAGTCGCGCTACAACACATTGAAGTGGTCGGTCCTTGGGTCGAAGAGCACAGAAGCTTAATCGAGCAGGAGTACGTCGACCAGGGCCGGCCGAGGAAGAAGGGAGACGTAACCAGAGAGCACAACTCCAGCTTCACGGGTTGGTTCAAGAAAAGGAAACTAGACAATCCCCCACAAACGCCTTCTACAGAAGATCAAAAACTCATATTCTCCTTGTCGCAGGGCCCAGGACACAACCTAAGGACCTATCAGTCATACGACATAAACGGTTAAAGATTCTACACCGAGGAAAAGGACAAGAATAGTGAATATCAAAACTCAGGAGTAACTATGTTATCCTTTGCTGATGACGAGACTACTGTGATGGAAAGATTCTATGGAAGGATCGAGGAGATATGGGAGCTCGACTACTATGAAGAGATTGTACCGATGTTCCATGTTAGATGGGCCAAGAACGTGGAAAAGGAAGGCCGCTATTTCACCATAATGGTTATACCAGATGCCAAATCAACAAAGAACGCCTCCACAAAAAATGAGCCTTGGGTACTCGCTAGCCAAGTTGATCAATGCTTTTTTTATTACCGACCCGTCAAAGCCCAACCGTGTTGTAGTTAGGAGGGGCAAGAGGAGCATCATCGGAATGGAAGGATCCGCCAATGAGCAAAACTTCAACAAAAACGGCGACCCGGAGATCGAAGAGGAATTCGACAAGTACTTCGACATGCCTACTACTACTAAAGTAAGAAGGAAGACCACACTGCCTACTAAAGGTTGTCCATTCACAAGAAGAAATCTCAAAGTGCACGGGCTAAAATATTCAACCGCGACGAAAAAGGGTAAGAAGATTGTGAAGAGACACTAGCTCGACACATCACATGATTGTATATGTTCGGAGAGAGTTTTTTTTGAATAAATATGAATGTTTGTATATGTCCTTGCTTCATTTTAGACATATATATAATTAAAAACACATTACATGATTGTATATGTTAGAGGAGAGAGTTTTTTGAATAAATATGAATGTTCGTATATGTTCTTGCTTTATTTTAAACAGATCTATAATTAAAAAAATATTAAAAAAAATAAAAAAGTGTGAGACAGCCAGGATTCGAACCTGGCTGCCTCAGGTTTAGAACCTATGCTTTGAAGAAAATACTCTAAACCTTAAAGAAAATTGGCAAGCTCACCGAACCATTTCAATATGCTGCAAGAAAATTCAGTAACAACAGACTGCTTTCTGAATCTGTTTCTCAAATAGATCATAATCTTATTCGTGTGTAAAAGAACCAAAATATGCAGAACCAATATTTAAAATGATTATGCATTTGTGTTTTTTCTTTCTTCTTGCTTTGTGTGAGGATTTGCTTCCATATGCAAAGATTATTTATGACAGCAGATCAAAAAACATGAATGTATGACTTCTTATCCTGATTTGAAAAAATGCTTGGAATTTTGTGTGAGTTCAGGGTTAATCTGAACTCATCATGGACGTTGGGTATGACATGGTAAAGGGAATCATTCTTTTTTTAATCTGTATGTATGAAATGGTCAGGACCAACAAGTCTTCACTTTAACAGCAATTCCTGTACTAATTGCTTTCATGTATTTGGTTAATCTCTTCCTCTAACATATTTCTCCCGAACCAAAATATAGGAGCTGTGTAATTAGTATGTGATAAAAGCATGCAGTTCTAAAATGAGAACTAATCTATAAGTATTGCTATAGACTTACATATCCAATTAACTTAGGTAGAATTGAGATGGCAATTGATTCAGAGTACTCCATAATTTCAGTTGGAAGTCTCCAGTAATAAGCAACATGATAGTACTCCATAATTTCTTCAGATGGTCATGCTAGATACATAAAATTGGAGATTAACACAGGATGGACGCCATCTAGATAAGCACATATTAAGATTCAGACACAAGAAATAAGATCGGAATGTACTCCCTAAACATGAATGTACTCTCTGTATCATTGATTTCTTAAAGAAGGAAGTTGTTCAAGAAATATTTCAATTTCTTCATCCTCAACAATATATCCTCAAGACAGAGCATGGCTAGTACCATTTATAGTTTCGTGAACCTGATTGTATGGTTTAGTTTAGCTCCTACCAACACTCCTATATTATATAAGCAAACAAGCATTATGGTACCGCACTACTTCCTCTGTTGTATGCAAACAAGCATACAGAGATTTGGAAGTGTACAAACCTAAATTTCTTAAGGCCAGTACCCTACATCAGGGTCGTCACTCAAGCAAAAACCTTGCAACATTGCTCCCAGCTGACAACATTCACCCTGCAACATTTCCCTAAGTTTTGTGTACTTTGTCACCACAGGATGTCACTGAAATACTGCAGTACTTAAATATTTTATTTGTTCAGCATTAGCTTTAAGTACACTATGTGATCATTTTGTATTGAACTATGCACTACTGAAGGACATGTACTGCTGCTGGATATACTGATTATTTCTGCAGATTTGCAGATTTTTGAGCACTATAGAATTCTGTTTATGATCATACTATTCTGTCTTGTATGAGAAATACTAGGCATTCTAGTTAATATCTGTTATACATGCTGTATGGGGATGATGGTACCTGCTGTTGAAATGTACTGTGGATGATGGATGATGGATGATGGATATTGGGGTCAATGCATGGGGGGATGGGGTCTTTTGTCTTGCAGGGATATATTTCTTCATTTGAGTTGCCCATTTCTCTCGAAGTGTCGATTCACTTCCGTTTTGGTTGAGAAATGGGCACTCCTAGGTCAAAAAATTAGCAAAGGTCATGCCGAATTTTTCGGCCGAGATTTGTGCTAACTTTTTGCCTCTTTTAAATAGAGTAGTGCAAACATGTCGGGCAACAAGGAGTCTGGCCCTTCTAGGCACATGATCAGCGTCGAAGAACAAGCTAGACAGGCCAACCAGTCATTCTGGCAGGGGTCCCAACAGGAGGAGGAGGAGGAGGAGGAGGCGATGAGGATGACACCACCATCGGAGGAGGAGGCGACCGTCGCCAGAGCTGCTGGGGCCAATGAGGGCGGAGATCCTGATTACGAGGGGACGAAGACGACTACGATGGAATTAGTGAAGGCGGCGGCGAAGAGGATGACACCACCGATGGCGGCGCCCGCACCGATGGTGGCGAGCGCACGGATGGCGGTAGCGGCAACCCGGCCGCTTCTCAAAAGAAGAAGAAGAAGGAACAGAAGGAGCGGAAGGTGCCAGTGCTCGCCACCGTCTGCGATGAGTTCACTAAGGTCACAGAAAGTGGCCAACCCATTGCGCTAGAGGCGATTGCTAAAGGGTACGGCCTGTAACTCGGGTGCATCGTCCGGGAAAGCATGTCGATCAACACGAAGTACATCAGACATGCTGACCATGTATCTTTGGTCGATAACCTCCTTAAGAAGCTTCACAAGCGATACAGATTCCCAGAGCAGTTTAGAAACCTCGAGAGAAAGAACCCGGTGAACAAACTAGCCCTCATGAAGATGAGAAACGCCTTGAGCAGCTGGAAAACCCGGGTGAAGAATAGCATTGACAAAGGTGAAAGCTGGGAGGTTATTAGTAAGAAAAATCCGATGCTCGACGAAGAGGAGTTTAGGATATTCAAGGCGGATATAGATACCGCTGACGCTATAAAATGGACTCAATGGGGAAGGAGTATGCGGGAACAGAACATAGGTAACCACCACCTTGGAAGCGGCGGTTATAGGGGGAAACAGGCCATTTGGGACAAGGAGGACGCCGACCTTGAATGCCTTGGTAAAGACAACCCTTGGCTTAAAATCACGGACTTGCATCTTAGGCAATTTGTTCGGGCCTGCTACTACCTGGACAAGGAAACTGGGGAGTTCATCACCGATGATCCGGAGGTGAAGGAATTCAAGAAGAATCTGGTAAGGAATTTATCGCTGATCTCAAGTCTATTGCGTTCTAATTAAGATAATGAACCAAGAATCTAAATGGGTTCACCTTTCCTTGTCTCTGTAGGAGGAGGAACTGAACGCTACTGCCACAGAGTCGTCCCAGGATTCGACGGAGCCGTGGGACACGGTTTTCAATAGGGCGACCAATGCTTACAAGAAGAGGGACAAGGGGTTGCCGCCGTCCTCAGCTGGCCGTGTGTCCGGCTTGATGCGAGCATGAAGTTCAAGGAGTTCTACAAAGAGGCGCCAAGAAAAGAAGGAGAGGAAGAACCGGATAAAGCCGCTGTTGCGAGCTGAAGATGAAGGTGCGGAACCGGAGGAGAAGGCGGTGGACCAGAAAACGATGGACAAGTTAGTGGAAGAGAAGCTCCGCTCGATGATCCCCCCTGAGTTTTTCGAGGGGCTTACTGCTTGGAATGCGGGAGGTCGACAGGGGCCGATACATCTGCCCAGGTTAAGCGGCAGCAACTCGGGCATCAATGTTACCGTGTCGCCGGACATGGTGACCCCGCCGGCCGTCAACGTCGGGACGTAGCCCCTCGTTTTGGTCACACCGACGCCCCCTCCCGCCAAAGATACCAATAAGGCGCAGCCGACGGCGGTGGTGCTTCGTGAGGCACCCGAGCGGGAGATTGCAGATGATGATAGGCGGCCGCGGCGCCGGCCGTGTCTCTACATTAGCCGAGATCCACGCCATCACCAAGGTAACTAATTAGTTAGTGCACATCATCTCCTTTATGCCTTTGATGCATGACTGTTGCCATCTCATGACGCCCAACAACATGTTTTTTGCCTCAGGACACTTCTTGCGTACTCCTGTTTAAAGATGTCGGCGGTGAGTTGAAGGATGTTGCCAAGGGCACTCTTATACAACCGGCGAGCCGCACGATGCACAATAATCCAATGGATGATGACGTGATGAGGGTCAGGTTGGCTCGGGTGTTGCCAGGGTGCGATGACATGGACCCCCCTTTCAACCTTAGGAAGCCGACGAACACAAGACCCTTGGGGAATGCTACAACTGGCCCTTGACATGGCCGAAGACCCAGATTCGTCTTGCGAGGGGGAGCACCGGTGCCACCTCTCGACCGATCATCGCCCGACCACCACCTCGGAAGCCAGTAGCCGCCATTGTCGCCACCACCAGCCGTCACCATCAACTCTTGGCAGTGTGTGCCGCAACCGCCGTCGCCCCCGCTACCACCACCCCATGATGGCACCCATGAAGATGATGATGAATTGGTCAACGTTGACGACTTCATCAACACCGGCGCCGCCAAAGGATTGTATATGCCTTCTGTGGATGAAGAACCCTTCGCAGCTCGCGACGACCATCAAGCTGGTCGGCCTAATACATGCACACAGCGCCTGGTCTTCCATGGTCTTTCTCAAGAGACGCCTCTGGCCGCCGATCCACCACAAGAGAAACTGGGATTGGTTTTCAGCCCCAACACACTCCAAAAGGCGAGCGAGATGGCGTTGGCGACATTGTGAAGAAGAAGCACTACAGAAGAGAGGTAATAATAATAAGAAGAAGGGTGCGAGCCAGCCTCTTCCAAGAGGATCCGGTCGGGCGCCGTCGTACCATCCACACAATTTGGCTTGCCCCGAGTGCATGTAGCTGGTGATCCGATATTGACTCAGGATATGATCCACATTGCGGTTGGAGCCATGTTAACTTTGCACGAGGGTGTCAAGACACTAGAGGCCCTCCTTCTTAAAGAGGACGATCCAAATTACCCGGTTTTCACGGCCAAAGTGCCATCGGACGTGGGCTTCGTCGATGAACCCCCCGCGGATATATTCTTCATAGCGTTCGAGGACATATTCAAGCTGTTTCTCACGAAACGGCTGGACTATAACTTGGTCCGCCTATACACGCTCAATCTGGCGCTCACGATCAAGAGAGAAAGTACCTCGGAAATCGCGATAGTGGATCCCTACTACATGCGGGACAGCCCGGTTGGTGAAGGATCGAGACACGGACCAAAGGCGGCGTACCTCGAGAAGTTCATGGTGGACAACAAGAGGAAGGGCACACTTCTTTTGCCTTTCTTTCCCGAGTAAGTACACACACTCGCTCATCGTCACCGTAACTTATGCATTTCTTATAGATTTCTTTCCTTTGCTCTTTTTCCGACATTCCGTTCCAATTGTGTTGTGTAGAGACAAATACTGCACACTCATCGTCCTTGCCCCGAGGTATTCGATAGCCACGTATTTCGACTCGGGGAGTTTGACGAAGAAGAAAGACTACACCAGAATAAGGGGTGTTCTCAATGAGGCTCTCGAGGGCTACACCAAGAAGGGATGCACCTTCGTAGATAGGGGAATGTATCAAGGATGGCAAACACGTGTTCAAGCACGTGCTCGACTTCCCTGTGTCAAGCGATCATTGCTGGTGCCAAGGAGGCCTTCTCGTCCTCCATCACCTTAAAGGCTATGTTGGGATTGCCATAACCTAACGCTGCCATCTAGTCTCCGAGGATGGGCGAAACTTTGGCGAAAATTGCGATGTTGATCTTAGAAGACTTCCATCGCATTCGGATGAAGTTGTCGCAAATCATCATTGAAGATGTCAACACAAGGCGGTGCCCTACAACAAGCCGAGGGTTGAGTAAGAGGAGATCGAAGCGCCTCCAAAGCGGGTGACACAAGGGCGTGGATGACGAAGAGGGCTATCTACCGTTCTGAAGCCGTGCGGAAGAGGAAGTCTTCATCATGATCGATGTGTGCCTCTAGCATGATCCAGTGTGTGTATATTCTTGATGGGCCTTTGCTGTATTAGTGTGTGTGTGTCCTAAACTTTACTATCTCGTGGTGAAATGGTCATTGTTGTTAGACTTAAACTACCTTGTGGTCGTGCTGTCGTTGAACTTATTGCTTCTATGATGATCTAACTTTTAGGTTTATGGATCCTTTGTTTTATATTCTATGAACATATATATATATATGGATGTGAATCCTTTATTCATTCTTTTCGTTGTATTTTTACTAATATGCCTTGTCGTCTATAGAGATGGCGACGAGGTGGTATGTGGTGTACATGGGTAGGGTTCCAGGAGTCTACGAGGAGTGGGAGGATTGCCACAAACAAGTGAACAAGTTCAGCGGCAACATCTACAAAGGATCTGACTAGAGAGGAGGCGATATCCAAGTGGAGGAACCACTTGTGGAAGAAGAACCGGATGAAGATATTGGTCGGCTAATGCTCTTGCTCACCATTATCACAGTTGTATTCTATTTGATCCTAGTGTGGTAGGTGGCCACTTCATATTTGTAATGTGAGATGATATGAACTTTGTATTCGGCGCTTGTGTAAAAATTTGGCACTTGACACTATATATGTTTCTCGATCGGGCTCTAAGTGTTTGTATTATATATATGTCGATTTTCATGCATCTACTACTTGTGCAATATATTTTATACTCATCTGGATAAATCCTGTATAAATACCTGATTATACACCAGGAAAGTATTTTACTTCGAATACATGTTACACAATCAGTGGCGCATATAATTATATAGTTAGTGGCGCATGGCATATCTGTGTCGCATACTCGTAAATGCGCCACCGAAGTTATTCATGTGGCGCATATAAAGGAATGCGCCACAGGAAGTAGTTATCAGTGGCGAGGTAACAGTGGCGACAAAGAAATGCGCCACAGAAGTCCCCTTTTCATGCGCCACAGATAGGCTGTTTCCTAGTAGTGAGTCAAATAATTCAAAAGCTTAAAAAAATTGAAAAAAAAATTAAAAAAATTGAAAAAATATCTCTAGTACCGGTTCGTGTTACAAACCGGTACCAAAGGTCTCCAGCCCCGCGGGCTCCTCCGTGCCCACGTGGAGGCACTTTTAATACCGATTCGTAAGGAACCGATAGCAAAGGGGGGAGGGGCTTTAGTCCCGATTCATTGCTACCGGTTGCCAAACCGGTACCAAAGCCCCTCTGGAACCGATATCAAAGGCCGTTTCTCTACTAGTGTGCCACTGGCCCTGGACAGTTTACTACGCCCGACGATCTACCCCGCCCTGCCCGAGTTAATTAATTAGTAGCGAGGAGTATAACCACGGGTTCTAGGAGGTCAAATTAAAGAACAAGGCCCCGACAAAAGATGATAGCAGGTTGTTATTGCATACTTCCCTCCACGCACGCGGTCCAGCCACACATCAGAAGGGGACACAGTCACCGTCCCTAGGTGCCAACCATGATCATATCCACGCAGGTGATAATGACAAGGAGGTGAAGACGATGAAAGCGCAAGACTTCAAATCCAGTCGCAAGCGTCCACTTCACTTCCGCTACGACCGAGGGGATGTTAGGATATGTACACAACTAGAGATAGACTAGGACTTTAGAGTTCATCTTGTATTTCAAGTCTTCGTGTACCCCGTGTAACTCTATATAAGCCCGCATGAGGGTCAAATCAATATAACATAATATTCAGGAATCAATATTTTTCACATGGTATCAGAAACACCTTGCATGTTAGCGTGGTGCAATTGATGGTTTTGTCCAGCTGACATAAGTGCACGTTGTGCATGTGTGTATCCCAGAGGAGAGTATTTGTATTGCAGTGGTATTAGTGTATGGAAAGTACTCTACGATGACTTTATGCATGGTTCTATAAATCATAGCGTCAACCGGGCTGGTCCTCGCGAAATTTACTGAGTAACACGAGGAGAGCGTGCTGATTAGCAGGATGTGCAAGGGGCGACATGACCAAATATTACTACATGGAAAAAAAACACATGAACAGTCCCTGAATCCAGATTCCTGCAGGGCACCAAACACAACAGAAGCCAAAGCATCCTCTGCACGCTTAAAGACACAGGCATGGTCAGATATCGACAACTGGACTGCAAATAAAATTAGTTAGTTCGTGATTTGTGAGTGCGACGTCGATTAGTTTACGCCTCGCTCGCAGGAACAAAAGCCTCCGTAAGCATCTCTTGTACAATCACATCCAACTAACTAGTCATTTTCGTCAATACATGCAGTTATACGGATAATGCACAGGAGATATGCCACCACCAGGATTTGCTACACACTACCTCTTTTTTCGTAAGCTAAGGTAGCTCGCTGATGCATCTCAGCAGAATGTTTTCAAGCACTATATTGTTAGTTAAGGTAGCTAGTACAGCTAGTATCGATGGTACTACTCTGTTCAATTTAAAACGAGACATTTTCCTATCTTTTGATTTCATCACACGCAGTCATTTTCCTTGCTAATGATCGGTCCAGTCATGTGCGCGTATCTTTCGTGCAAGAAAACGTCATGTTCGCAGGAGATACAAACTGTTCTTGGAATCAAGAGCAGAGCCGTCCACGATGCGCACGGAGCACATGCAGCCATCATGAATAGCCGAATGCGGTTTAGACTCCGCAGTCGGCACGGCTCGAGATTTATTAGCAGAGATTTGCTCCGCACATGTGCCTGTGTCTCAGTGCTCGTATTTATATGAAAGTAATTAACGGTGGAGGAATTAGCCTAAGTCGTTGCCTGGACAGGAAAAGTTGAGAAGAAATAGTACTCATGCTAGAATGCACGCGAGGAAACAAGGGAGGTTTATGCAAATTAATCACACGCATGATGACCTTGTGTGGGTGGCAGGCGACCAGGCGTCACCGTCGTCGGCCATGCACCGGGGCACTGTCAGTGTGGGGGCTATCCACATTGGCATCAGTTAATTAATCCGGGGTCCATGCAGGCGTATGAGGTGGACGCGTGCGTGACGGTGCCATGCAGTTTTTTTTACAATCAATACCATATATATTTATACCGATAAATAGTATATGGTGGAGATACACAAGCCGACTTCAGCGTTTACAAAATGAAGTCTAAAAGAAAATAAGCAAATCTTTGAGCTCTTCAAATTCTTCTTCTTCCATGACACGATCTTGTATTTTTCTGAAGGTAGCCGAAGAAATATATACAGATCTGTAAATACCAATGATGGTTCTCCCATAATTTTAATTTGAGCCGCAGTGTCAAGGTTGCGTGGACACAACCATTAAAGTAATCAACCAACATCGACAAGAGTACCAACACGAGTATTCCAGGAAAAATAAACCGAATAGCCTGGTCGATGTTGTCGGGGAGCCGAGAGTACGAATCACCATTGTCGAAGAGGTAGCAGCCGGGACAAATATTGCGAGGATAATCATCCTCGTGACAACCATGAGAAAAGCTCTAAAACCGATCTGACGAAGCAAGATCTGAAAGACCGTACCTATAGAATTTGAATCTTATAGCACCATCATTTACACCGGGAAGAAGATCTCGTCGTCACAGGAAGGGCCGAAGATCTCTTATTATAAACGATGCCATCTCCATTGACATAGATGCCCAGCAAGAAGATAACTACCAAAACCTACTCAAATCTTCAGAAAATAGTACTTTTATTGAAAACTCCACCCATATATCGGGTTCCCCACCCCTCCTACTGGCTAGGCCGGCCAGAGGAGGGGAAACCGATCTATGGAGGAGGCGGAGGTGGAGACGGCGGTTAGGTCAGAGAGGCCTCACTTACGGAAGGACACGGTGCCATGCAGTTAGATTACTGTGTGTACTCTATAGTCTATATACAGCCTCCTTCACGTCGGTGTGTAAGTGTCATATAGTTTTTTTTTCCATACAACTCCATGAGCCAGGTTCCATTATCAAAAGATAACAGAACAAGGTTTTTCAAGAATCCAACATAAACAAAAATAGAAACAGAAAACTAGCTAGTGAAAGACCAACTGATCCACCTCAAGGGAGATCAGACGACCACCACAAACCAGATCAAACCTCGGTAACCTGGAAGTTTTAAGACCAAACAACTACAGACTCAAAAGACACCACCAACAGCCCCATATAAAACTGCAGCTTTTTCTACATCAGCATCAGCCGACCCGGATCCCACAAGGACAGTTTCTGCAACTCAGCTTACAGGATCATCATCAGCCACTTAGCCCTCTTTCTCGATCCGCAGCGTAGTAGCCCGTCGCGCCATGTCATGAACTTGAGTAGCCATGCTCTGTAGCCTATCAACGCCCTCCACCAGAATCCCACTGTCTCGTTCAGACTGCAAACCTGCCCAACTCATGTCTCTTTCTTGCTTCAAAATATATGTATGATCCAAGAACACAACTCTCCTCTGAAAGATCGTGAAACGCGATTAGAGTGAGGGCGATGGTTCTATAGGCGGAGGGGACAGGAGGAATATGCAATATGCGAACCCAAAAGAAGCGTGACCAAAGGCTGACCGTGGGAAAGTCAAATCAAAGAAAGAATAATGATCGATGTGGTTAGCTAGCATCGATCGAGTCCATCGAGTCATGTCCCTTTAAAAAAAAAAATCGGACACTGTCGTGTGGCTACCTTACATCAAGGGACACTTGCACGCCAACGGTTTTCTCTTTAAGCCCACTTTCCATCTTCTTTAACCTACTCGCCCTAATCTAGCTAGCCTCGATCACAAGGTAGGCGACAACTCAATCCATCGTCGGGGCAAAGCACTACGTTGATATATACAGTACATATGTACAGCAAGTTGCATGCATCGTCAATGGATTTCCATGATTATGATTATCATCCGGAGCCAGTGGACAAGCTCTCAATGATTTGGGATCATTGGCGCCTAGGAAACGTATCGGAATGTTGGGATCAGGCACCTTGTGTTTGTTTGGCTAGCTAACCTTGGGATCATTGGTAGGAGTAGGACTCTATCGCAACAATCGATCGCCGCGTGCTAAGCTTAGCTCCGTCGTAAGCGAATGATGAGACGCACAAAACAACGAACCAATCATCATGGGATAAACTCTTAAATCGCGCGGGCCGATTGTCATGCGCGGCAAATGATAAGGGAAAATGTGGTGATTGGCGAAGGCTCGTAGTGCGTCGTCGTCGCGGCGGTTGGTAGTTAAGAGATCCATGATGTGGTTGAGTGAAGCCTAAGCTCTGCTCATGGACAATCGGACGAAATAGTTCGTTTTGATGATAAATAGATAAACAATGATAGTCTCATTCGCAAAAAAAAAAAAGGAAATCAACAATGATAGAACTATATCAAACAAATGGCACGAGAGGTGACTGAATTAAGTGTGTGTGGAGCAGGATGAACAGGAACGAGCTGGTCCGTTAGGCAGATAAAGTTAGAAATTATGAGAAGAGACACTCACTTTTTTTTGTTTCTTTCGGAAGTTCGGAAAAAATTATTCGGTTGCTCGACTGTCACTAGTGGAAAACGGACCTTTAGTCCCGGCCCGTAAGAGGATTTAGTCCCGGTTTTGGAACCGGGACTCGAGAGGCGGGACTAAAGGCCTCCCCCTTTAGTCCCGGTTCGGCCACAAATCTGGATAAAAGGCCCTCACGGGGCAGTGCCGAGCGTGCTTTTTTTCAAAAAAAATTGAATATTTTTTTAATTTTTCTTGAACATCTGACTCGCTAATCTCTCACATTTTTTTAACTATATTTAATCTTAGATCAAATTACACTTATAGTCAAACTTCCCGGTCGATCACCCATCCTACCACTACTCCACCCCCAGCACGCTTAATTTCCCCATTCCATCTCTCCCACCTCGCGCGAAGTACTCTTATACCTTGTTGTCAAGACTAGTATATCAATCCTATTAGCTCATATCAATATGTCAACCATCTTTATTTTTCGAAATTACGAATAACTATTTAAGTAAACAACAATAAATAAGTAACAATAATATTTTATTCCAATGAAAAATTCGAAATTAATATTTTATTCTTTTTTGCCATTTATTCATTTAATATGACATAAATAATATCTTCAAATATGTAAATCGAAATTTGACAAATAATATATCCATTATTATCAGAAAAATGTGAGGAATACAAATATGACATAAAAAATTATTAAAAAAATTTAATTTTTGAAATAACTTTTTTTCTTTTCAAATTTTAAGAATCTAGAAGAATCCAAAACGGCCTAAGGCTGTTGAAATCAAAGAGGAAATTTTTTTCTACATGTTTTGATAGGCTGTACGTATATTTCTGATATCGTATGCAAAAGTTATGGCTATTTGAATTTTTCATAATATGTTTTTGCAAATTATGTCGAAATTCATATTTGTTAATTTTCATAACAACTAAATCATTTAATATAACTATAGCTCGAAAGATTTTATTTTGAATTATTTTATAATATTTTAGCATGATTTTGAAACTAGAAAAGGCGATCTACTGCGCGGGGGTGGAGACCTTGAAACTATAATATTTTAAGTAAACAACCGGGATTTTATTTTTGTGCCCGTTTTCCTGCCTTGGCAGAACTTGAGAATTTTTGCCCATTTTTTTTAGTCCCGGTTGGTAATACAAACAGGGACTAAAGGTTACCCTTTTAGTCCCGGTCGGTGATACGAACCGGGACTAAAGGGGTCGGCACCGGTCGCAGCCTGCCGCAACCCCTTTAGTCCCGGTTGGTGTCTCCAACCGGGACTACAGGTCCCGTTTGACCCGGGACTAAAGGTTGTTTCGTTGGAACCAGGACTAATGTAAGTACTAGTCTCGGGTCCAACCACAACCGGGATTAAAGGGGTGGACGAAAGGCTCTTTTTCTAGTAGTGTGTGTGATAGCCAAAGGAACCGAAGGGGATAAAGAAGAAAGGAAGAGCTGATGCTCTTCGATTTGAGCCGCCCCGCCATATGCGTGCAACTTCTACTATTCTTGTCTCGAGAACATATATACGTGCGTGCAGAGTAGTACAGTTCAAAATGTCGTGATCTCTGAAAACAACTTTCCATTTTAGAAGAAGTTGGTGAGAAGATGTGTCTAACGGCTTGGCTCCCCCCCCCCCCCTCCGAGTGCGTGGCATGGAGCGCCTCACCTTCCACGGTGGTGAAGCGTGCGAGCGCTGCCGCTTCCCTCTCTCATGCTCCTGCCCCCTCCTCCCACTCCTGTGGTGGTGCCCCAGCTAGGGTGCTTGGGCTCTAGGTTCTGGTGCCTTCGGAGGATTCCTCATATGTAGATGAGGAGGTTGGTTCCATGGTTGCACCGATGCGCGGCGCCGGGAGCTTGTCTCGCTCTTAGGTGACTCTTGGCGAGTTCATTCTCCCAGCGCGGGACAAGAAGGTGGTGCGGCGGCACCATCTCTCCATGCAGAGGTCTCATGCGTTCTTCCCTGGTAGTAAGGGCTCCCGTTTTGGTCCGACGGCGACGGAGCGGCTGTCCTCTGCCGGATCTGGGTGTACTCTCCCGCAGGTGCTGCCCTCGCCTGTCTCTCGCTCCTTAGTGGAGGGACCCTCGACGACGCTCGCCAAGGGCAGCGCTGTGGAGTCGTCGCTGGTCTGGCCTGTGCGTGCGCCGCTGGTCTCAGAGGTGGAGACAATGGAAAATCTTGGGGAACCTAGGGTTCCTTCTCCTGCGGTGCAAGCGCCACCTTTGGAGAGGAAGGTGGCACCCGTGGGCCCGAGGTTGGGCTCGCGGGCCTTGGAGCCCATTCCACCCTATGGTGCGGTCGTGGCTAGTCCACTAGCACCACACATGGTTCTGACTCATGTGGTGGGCCGTGGGCTACGTGCTTGGACCACTAGGCCCGCACGAAAGTGGGGTCGCTTGTCCGGTCCAGTGAGTGGAGGGGGACATGTACTTAAGTGGTTGTCGGTGCGGGCTGGTGCCCCAGATCCCAATCGCGGTTTCCATGCTGCCCTCTCTGAAGTGCTATGCTCGTTTAGATCGAAATTTGGATCTCGTTGACTCTCCCCTCCTTCTTTCTCGCAACCTCCATCCTCCTCTTCTTCCTTCCCTACCTCCTCCTCCTTCTGTAGCGTGCCAGTGATGCAGCGGGACCATGGCTCGGCCAGGCTTCGAACAAATGCCCATTTGAGGGAGCTCCAACATCGAGGGGTCGATGGTTGGTCAACTGAGCATACCGTTAATAGCTCTATTTACATTAGTCGAACACG
Source organism: Avena insularis (assembly GCA_023614405.1). Taxonomy (NCBI): domain Eukaryota; kingdom Viridiplantae; phylum Streptophyta; class Magnoliopsida; order Poales; family Poaceae; genus Avena; species Avena insularis. The sequence goes on along the minus strand of CM042694.1, from coordinate 22,247,214 downwards.
ACCACCCACACGTCATAGAATGCCATAAATCGGTGTCGCCGTCATCCACCGTTGTGTCACGTCTCCGGCGAGATGAAGCCACCCGTTGACCCTCACCACCTAGTCCAACTGATTTCGAAGCAGATGATGTGGATCTAGAACCACCCGTTGGTGATTGTGGCTAGGTCCAGTCACGTTACAAAAATAATATCCTATTTAGGAAAATTCCAAAAAACTTGGAAAATCATAACTAATTCATACTAAATCGGAAAAATACAAATAATGTATCAAAAAGTTCAGAAAAGTAAGATATATCTATGTACACTCAACTATTACACAATTAAGTTAAGAAAAAGTTATAAGAAAATAAAACCCATACATAGTATTTCTTATGCCACAAAATAAAAATGATTTAATATGGCATAGTAATATTTGGGATATGGACCAAATGTAATCTTGCCTTCAAGGATAAAGTAAAACACCATTTTATCCTTGAACTAAAATAAACCCTAATTATATTTAGATTATGCTCTAAGTTACCATTTAGAAAGAATTAAACAATACTCACAAAAGATTTATAAAATTCATAGAAGGATTTATTAACCTTATTTTCCACTTAAGAATAAACATATAAGAATATTTCTTTAGAACTTTAATATACTTATTTGAATTAAAACAACTATTAAAATAATAATAATTAACCTGCACACAAGTAAATAAAGTAAAATATGTATTCATTTTAATATTTATATTGCTAAAATAAAAACCTCAATGGAAAGTAAATAAAACAAATGAGACAAAGAAACCAATAAGTATTAAATGTTATCAGTACCATCTAAAAATAAAATTGTAGCATCTTAAAAGTAACCGTAACATTGTAAAATAATTATAAATATTATCCTTAGATAATAATAAACCTTGTAATTTTGTTTCAACTTTAAAATATGTGAATGAAATAAATTCGTATAAAGACGTTAAGGATATTATGCCATGATAAGAATTATCATTAGTATTTCTTTAATGAACTAAAATTATTATTTCCATATAACTTAAAGTATTGCCTTATTCCTTTTAATGATTCAGCTACCAACACAACACCACTTAAGAGGTATAATATATACCAACAACAATTTCTTGAAACTTCGAGAAATACCATTGATGAGGAAGAAATGAATATTCTGAGATAACTTAAAATGTTGTCCAATATTTTTTCCAGGGCCCTAAACATTTACCTGGGCCGTGGAGGACCGTGCGACAGCAACGGCGTGGGAGGTGGCAGATCGACATTGTGCATCGCAACCATCCCAGTCAACTTGACGACCATGTGGAGCCCTAACCATTTGGCATCATCTTCCGCCGCGGATGCCGCCAGGGCTTGCTACATCGGTGCCTTCTTGTCGTAGCCCGCCGCCACGCCAGCCAGAAACTCGGGGGGAGGAGGCCGACACCCGTGCTAGTGGCATCCTCAGCCTCCTGCTTGACGATGTTGTCGCCTTCGTCGTCGTTGTCGGAGAAGGAGAGTATGTTGTCTTAGATTTCCCACGGCTGGAACTCGCAACGGTAAGCCGACGCCCTCCATGTGTTGTGCTCCCACTTGAGGACGTCGCGCTAGTAGATCTTGTTCTGGTATGCACGCTGGAACCTTACCGCGGGCGGGATTTGGGCGATACGGCAGCGTATCTCCTCCTTCAGCCTCTCCCTCTCTTTGGCGCTGGCGGCACCGACACTCTCTCCACGTTGAAGTGCTGGCCGCCGAGGAGGGAGACATCATGGTGGGCGACGCCGTCCCCCTCTCGCCAGCACCACTCGCACTCCAGCATCGGCACATAGATCCGGTCCCGCTGGCGCTCCTCGTCGGGATCTGCGATCTGCGTCGCCGGACAAACGTACGTCTCCGGCCTTTGCGGTGGCGGTATCCCGGAGAGGAAGCGTGGAGGTGGTAGTGGAGGCGGAGTGGACGACCGTTGTCGGCGATGGCGCCGGGCCAGTGAGCTCGAGCTCGCCTCGTGGTCATTCTTGGTCTTCTTCGGCCACGACGATGTCATCATCGTGATGGCGGAGATGGGTGACACAGGTATGTCCCACGGAGACCTGCATGTAGTCTACCTGACTCGGCCCAGCGAGAAGCCACCATGATGATCTGCTGATATGCACGAAGCTCGAAGCTATCCGGCTTTACGAAGACATGGAAAGTCCCAGATTGCATGGACCGACGATTCCATCCGGAAGTCCACTGTAGCAGCATGCAGCATCCTAGGCCAAGTAGTACTTGCAGTTAATCGATCTACGGATGCCGTCAAAACAACAAGGAGCAGCAATTGCATGTACCGACGTTGATTCGCTGAATCGCCCGGGCACATGCGTGTACACGTACGCCACGCGGCCTGGATAAATCGACCGGGGACCGCGCGACACGGATCTCGACGATAGGAAAAAATATCTATCGGTACGGAGGAGCCACATCCACCGCCACCGCCACCGCCGCGATAGAGCTCCTCCTCCTCCTCCGCTTTACCTGGTGCGTACATGTCTCGAGCAAATGCGGCCGCCCGTGGCACGCGCGTGCTGCACTCCACAGTGCGCGGTTCTCACCGCACGGGGAGACCTGGTGATGCATGGACAGGGCAGCAGCCGCACCAAACCAACAGTAGCTGGCGCCCACGGCCCACGGCCCACGCCACGCACGTACCGTCCTCCATGCATGACCGGAGTACAGACGCAGATCTGGTTAAATGCGCCCGTGCGCGCGCCGACGCGCCTAGTACGTGTACTTGCAAGGACACCATACGTTGAGCCGGCCAGCTAGCTATAGCTAGGCGCGTCCGCTCTGGCCCGCCCGCCCGTCCGTTTGCCCATGCATGCACGGATGCGACATTGACGACGCCACAAACACACAGCGTCGCAACAAAGGAAGGACAGAGGAGATAGGCCCCGGCTGGCCCGGATCTCTCGCATCGCAGGACGGACCACGGTTCCCGGCACCGGCGTGGGGACTCGTCTCGGCGCCCGCGTGCCTGGACAGCGTGGGTACATTCTTCCTCCAAAAAATAGCTAGCACAATCTCGGGCGGCAGTCACCGAGCGTGGTGGATCCACACACACGTCTGTTTCAAGTCAAGCCCATGCATGGATCTTGCTGGAGATGCGCGCGGGGTGTCATTTCCATCTCTTTCTCGCAGCAAAGGAGGAACCGTAAGTTTAGGAGGACGACGTGTACCAGTTTATGTTTATCTCTTTCTTTCTTTATACTATGTTGATTGAACAGGTTGATTTGATGCCAACAGTCGCGGATCCAGGGCAATTTTTTTTTTAAAAAAAGAGTATATATTAATATCACACGGATACCAATCGTACCCTCTTCAACAATGCATGCCCTAACGGCCCTACGAATGCACACAGCCGAGAAAAAAGAAAGAAGAATTACAAACAAGAAAAGTTCCGCTACAGAGAACTAATTCTCAAAGCAACGACACTAACACCATCAGAACAACACCAGTAGTCCACAACTCCAATAACAACGCCTTCAAGAAGGAAACAGTACCCAAGCGCCGTCGTAGTCCGATCAAAGATCATAGGTTTTCACCCTGGAGAAAAATCCCCGCTCACAAAACAATGCCTTCAACAAGGTCATTGTCAGGCACAACCAGTTAAGGCCAGACCTTGGACTTTCACCCTGCAAGGTAAGACTGTGAACTCCCCCTGTGTTGTCTTCCCCGATCGGCGCTTGAGTCCCAGATCACGCAGCCAGTTCTCCGTCGCCACAAGAACTAAAATCACCATCGCTACCCTCGTATTTCCGCTTTCCTGACATTCTCCGCATCTGACTTCACCATGGCTGTAAGAATGGCACTTGGTGGGAACAAACAACAGAGCTTCGCAACGCTCCCGCTGAAACCAAATGGCCAGAAAAATAAGGTGCGTACGACCGAATACCTTCTGATCCAGCAATCTCCAGGGAGTTCGCCGGCGGAGCCTTCCGGAACCCGCCTCTTCAGACCAGATCAACGAGGGAAGACATCAAACAGATCTTTGTCTTCGTGCGAAAGAAACCAAAGGATCACCTCCTTTATTAGATCAACGAGGGCAACCCTCCTGCATGGAGATGCATGGCTTGTAATTTAGCGTCTCAAGTTGCAGCACATTTGACTGTACATAGGGAGGCGTGCCGTCTGTCCCGTCGTGCGCCCACACCGCTGACGTGCTTGCCGCTCTGCCGCCGGCCCCGCACCGTGCCTACGGCTCCACCGCGCCGCCTGCTACGCCCCAGCTCCGCGCGCGCCTATAGTTCCCTGCTGGCCGATGGAGAAAGAAGAAGGTGAATGGGGAATATAGGGACGCTGACAGGTGGGCACCACTTCCACCTCAACTCCTCCTAGACATGTATCGCCAACTCTGCACTTATAGTTGGCCCCCAGCCGTCAGGAGTGCTATCAAAAGGCTCTTAGGCGTGAATTAGCCCGATTTACAACATTGTGAGCCAAAAATTGGTACCGACTCGCCAAAATTACCAATGTTGGTACTGACAGTAGTCAGGGTCCCAGTTGTGGTAGTTTTATCCAATTAACTTCGCTGTTGGAGAGGGTTGATCTAATTGGTACCTTTTGCAATAGTAATATATTTTCTTTGTGGAAAATAATACTATATTTCTCGACCTTGGGACCTTGATCCGCCTCTCTTGACATTCGCGTTGGCATGCGGCTCAAAAACAGATAGAGGTAAGGGCATCTTCACCGGGCCGCCCCAACCTGTCCGGATGCGTCCGAACGCGTCATCCCAGACATGCAGGACGTGTGCGGTCTCTCTAGCAGCACGACCCATCCGGCTTGACCCATCGACACACCAAATTTACGTGGCCGATGCGTCGGCCCGGACACGGACGGGTCAAGGACATGTCCTCGCGTGCTAGTGGCGCACCCGTCAACGATAGCTACGGCACCGATTTAGACGCACTGATGTAGACGCAATCAGAGTTCACCTCGCCCACCACGATGTCTCTCTTCACACGGGCTGGCACCTCAACCGGGAGCGGGTGCCCGTGCCACCTGCGCCCAAGGAGGGCAAGGGGCTGGAGGAGGAGATCGCCCGCCGCATCCTCCGGCCCTCTGGTACGATCGCGCATACGAGAACAAGACGTTCTGGAAGAAGTTCCTAGAGTGGGAGCACACAGCGCGGCACATGAGCTCCTACCATAGTGACTTCGAGCCGTGGGGGTCCCGCGCCCTCCCCGCCTTCGAGCCATATGACGACGGCGCCGTCAACCACTCCGACACCGACCTCGGCGACGATGACCTCGACATTATCGTCAAGGAGGAGGAGGGTGAGGAGGCCGCATCCGCTGCCGCACACCTACCCCGGAGTACCAGGAGATCCTAGCATGGGGCTACAACGAGGATGCCTTCCTCGAGCATGCCATCGCGGTCAGCGCGAAGGAGGAGGATGGCATGTGGGATGGCTACCAGTAGGCCGTTCAGCTCACCGTCTTGGTAGGGCAGGTGAACGCAGGGCTGCATCCACCACCGCTGGTGCCAAGGTGGTCTGCTCAACCCCCGTTGGTGGAGACGGGTGCGTGGCCTGGTCAGGCGATCGACCAGCCCCTGCCCCGCCCCCGCCCGCACCCGTGCCAGTTCCGGATTTGCCATCGGCGCACCTTTGGACACCGCTAGAGTACATCGACCTCGTTCCTTAGATGGACGGGGCGGCGCCATCAGCATAAGATTAGTAGCTTTAGGGCTAGTTTACATCTAGGTTTTTATAATTAAATATAAATTACTTATAGATATGTATGGAATTCGCCAGTTTTAGCGCGTTGTTTGAATTTTTTTTAAATGCCCTGATCCAACGCTGGCCATGTGCAGATAAATGGGTTGCGCCGCTGAACGTGGTTAGCCACAGGCCGGACACAATCCAAAAACGATCACGGCCTGGCCAGAACGAACAAAAACGGACGGTTTGAGTCACCCGTTTAGGTCGACCGGACAAAGATACACTAATTAACGGTGTGTGTGAACCGTCCGCGCGCACACCTTGGTACGTAGGTCCGGTCACGTAGCCGGCCGGTCGCGACCAACCAGTAGCTGCGTGCTGAATTTGGTCGGCAGAGTTCATCAGCAGCTGGGCCTAGCTAGCTCGTGCCTAATTTGCCACCTCGACGCTCGGCATGACCTGAGGCTGAGGAGAGAGTTGGAAGAGTTCACCGTTCTGGCGCTGTGCATGCAGAAGCCGGCCGGTGCATGCGCTGGCTTCCGGCACTGCTGGATATCGGGGTATCCGTTTCGGTGCTGTGTGCGTCGGCGGGTGGGGCCGGCGCGGAAAGCGTTAATGCGAGATGAGAAGGAATACGGAGTCAAGAGTATATTGCGGTATTTCTATTTTTCTTTTCGTGAAAAAACGCAGGTACGCGGGGCCACATCAGGATAATCGTGGGATGCTCAAAAAGTCCTGGGTCGCACCGATCGTCGCATGGGGATGCCGCAGGCAAGCCGCGTCCGTGGCGGCGGGGCTAGCTAGCGGCCGTGCGCGCGCGTACGATCAATCAGCGGCCAGCTAGCTCGCGACAGCAACAGCAACACGGCGGGGCCCAGAGCCCCAGACCGACTATGCGTATGCAGTTCTCTGCATTTTCCTTTCCATAAAGATCGATAATGTCCGGTGGAAAAGGATCTTTGGATCTACGGGGAGCACTGACACTGGCCTGTTTATAACAGCATCTACTACGGCTTCGTCGATCTATGATCTGCCCGAGTTAATTACTCCCTCTGGCCCGAATTACGTTCGTCGGCGGCCTTTTTGCAAAAAGAACCTTTCTTCTTTTCCCGACAAACAAATCACTTCCTTCACCGCTCAATCGTTTACTCCCTCGTCCGTCGCTCCCCCACCGGCCACCTCGCTCTCGCCCCTGCCGACTGCTCCGCCGCTCCCCCACCGGCCGCCTTCGTTTCTCCTTATCTCCCCGACACTCCCCTGCCGCCGCTCCGCCGCTTCTACCAACTAGAACCCATGGAGGAGGGAGATCGAATCTGCAAAGGATTCCCTTTTCCTCAAAGCGTCTGACTTCGCCGGTTCCGGCGGCGGTGCTCGTGGCCTGGAGGAGGAGGTAGTCGATCTGCTCTCCGACGACGAGGAGAAGCTCCAAGTTTCCATCCTCGTTCTCAACGACGCCACCGAAGCACGGAGAGGAGATGGCAAGCCAGGGGAATGCGTTGTGCTGACGCCGGCCCCCATCGCGCTCAGCCGCAGCTTCAGGCACGTATCCACATCACCACCGGCGACCTCGCATCGATCAGCCCGTACGTATGCAGATTAGTTATACCTTTTGAGTTTCAAAATCAAGCTATAACGTAAGCTTCTCTAGAATTGGTGAGTACTGAAGAAAGTAAACAAATCCAGCAAAGTTATACCTTTTGAGTTTCAAAATCAAGCTTGCTAAATGTAGGGCCCCATTTCAGATTATTTCAGAAAATGGTTAAAGAGCAATTCGAGGTTGAAATTCAGAATTATATGATGCTTTTTGGGAAACATGAGTCCATGATTTAGAAGCTTTCTGTGGTTTTAATTCTTCATGGTAATCAAGTCTAAGAAGATGTAAAAATAAACTATATCCCATGCTGGACTTTGCAAGTATCTGGTTTGCTCATAGATACATCTTAAGAGTTGCATAAATTAGGATGGCTCATAAATTAGGATGGAGGGAGTACCAGAATTTATATTTGAGTTCACAATTATTTATTTTGATTTCATGCATGTCATTATCTTGTGCTTGGTATATCCTGCCATTATCTTGCCATTTGTAGAAATCTCACCAAATTTAGGATGGCTCACAAATACTGTCTTCTAAATTGACAGTAATGTTGTTTCTCTGCAGTCTGCAATCGGCTCTGTGGCAGCTGCTGTAGAACAAGCTTTTATCCTATACACAGAGAAGGTTCTTGAAAGTGCACAAGCTAGGGCTACTGAGGTTGTTGGGATAGTAGCAATGGCAGCAGGCAAAACCAGAATGGAAGCGATATTGCCTCCTTTTATTGAGGCTACTATTACTCATGGTTTTTTAGCAACATTGCTGAGATTTTGGATTATAATTTCACACAAGTAACAATGGAAGTCCAAAATTTCTCATCTTCTGTTCTTCCTACTGCTGTTGCTATTCAGGCCACTGCTATATTTTAACAACTATATTTTCCTACTGCTGCTATTCAGGCCACTACAATATTTTCGCAGCTATGTTTGCTATATTTTCCTACTGATGCCGCTATTTCGGCCACTACCTTCAGACATTTGCTATCCTGTAATGTTACTTACTGAACCTAGTTTTATTGAGGAGTATGTGAAATCTTGCACTTTCTTATGTTTCTCACATCTGATGTTTGCTTGCTAGGAGTACTGTTTATTTGCTACGTTGAAACCAGATTGTTTTGTCTTCTTTATTCCTCCCTGGACAACATTGGTGCTAGTACAGAGCTGCATACATAGATGATCTTTTGTTAGATTAAGGGAGAACTGCATAAGAATGTCACATTCTACTTCCTATGGATTAATTTATAATCTGCCATTTGATTCAAATTTGTCCAACTGTAGTGAGTTGCTAAATGTTACAGCAACTGTTGTTTCAGTGAAGTATAACTGCAGATTTTAGTGGACTATATTTGGCATGTCTCATGGTTGTTTATGAGCTTTATGCTTGATAAAATCTGCCGAAATGTGAAGCTTGCTCAAAGTGTTCAAACAAGATACTGATCTATTTACTTCTCTGCCCCTTCTCTCTGTGTTTACTGGTTATGTTTCCTTTCTTTTGGAAAGAGAGATGAGGTACTACTAGGAGTATCTATTCTTTTTCGAGTAGGTCAATAGATGGGCCTGCACCATCTTAATCCCATGAACTGAATTTCAGTGAAGTATTGTGTCAATTACAACACATGAATATATATTGTGTCAATTACAACACAAGTGGACACACATAGTACACAATTACAACACAGGTGGATACACATAGATTCTCCTTTTGACTAGCTTGAGCTTCTCCATCAGTGACTAGCTGAGCTTCTCCATCAGTGACTAGCCTGAGCTTCTCCATCAGTGACCAGCCGAGATTCTCCATCAATGACTAGCCGAGCTTCTCCATCAGTGACGAGCCAAGCTTCTCCATCAGTGACGAGCCAAGCTTCTCCATTAGTGAACAGTCGAGCTTCTCCATCAGTGACGGACCGAGCTTCTCCATCAATAACTAACCGAGCTTCTCCATCAGTGACCAACCGAGCTTCTCCATCAGTGACCAACCGAGCTTCTCCATCAATAACTAGCCGATCTTCTCCATCAGTGACCAACCGAGCTTCTCCATCAGTGACCAACCGAGCTTCTCCATCAGTGACGAGCCGAGCTTCTCCATTAGTGACCAACCGAGCTTCTCCATCAGTGACGAGCCGAGCTTCTCCATCAATAACTAGCCGAGCTTCTCCATCAGTGACCAACCGAGCTTCTCCATCAGTGACCAACCGAGCTTCTTTAGTGACCAACTTGAGATTAATTCGCCTATATTGACATACACCGTTGACTCAGTGCCTTTTACGGACAAGGCTTGACGGGTCATTTAACCATTTGAGATATATATCTCCTGGGATTATCGTCTGATCATCCACAATTACTTGGGGCCCTATCCTGCGTGCTTTTCGAGCTATAGTGCCTTGTTGAGTTATTGATATGACTTGTTGCTCATAGTCAGCTATCAGCTCTAAGGTTTGCCGATAGAGTTCGCCATCAATGTTTAGAGTGTTAGACAGCATTCCCTCCCTTTGTAGTTTATCCTTTCCCATGTGGGGTGTCTTGTTTTTGTTTCATCCTTCATCTTTCATAACCTCCACCAAGACAGACTGCAATGTTATATACACTTTTGCAAGTTTATCCACATCGTATGCATCATAGGCTTGTTCTATAGATTCAATCAGTTCTTTTAGATTGCTAGGTGCACTCTCAAATGCCAAGGACTATATAGCTCTAAAGAAACAAAGATCAAGTACATTCATGTTAGGTCAATTTGGTGGTTGATAAATCAGCCTGATATCTAGTCTTGTAGCTTTGACGGCCGCTATAAAAGCGGGATCATCAGGCAGAACATGCGTCCTAGCATTGTCCTGCTGAATGAAGATTGGTCCCTCATGCCCATCATCAGGCCACAGTTCTGCTATAGCTGGAACTGCTTCTTCACAGAGATACTCTCTCATGATATCTCTAGTAACAATTATTGTCTTTAGTTCCATAGTTCCTTTATCCCTATTCTTGGAATTGTATTTAGCAGCAGTCTCTTTGACGAATGCCCATATTCCTACTTTTCCATCAAAGTTTACATTCCTTTGCTCATCATATCTGGGTTTCGCAACCGCAGATAAGAACATGACCTTGCCGATACTGTTCTTGTTCGGAACAATGCGCAATGGATCTTCTTCTTCTGGGAGTAGGTAATACGTTCTGTTCCTTTTGGTCATATCAAACCATTTTTCATCGATATGAATGATGTTCTCCATGTTTTTGAAGGAAGGCATTGCTTCTGTTGTTGTTGTTTCATCAATCATTGAAATGCAAAATTTAAGCCATTTGATCTTGTTTTCTGCTGACTGGAATGGCTTGAGACTGCTTGTGTGGCGCTTCAAGTCGCCCCATGTTAACCTTTTTTGTAGTGTACTATAAGGAACATTTAGAGACCTTGCTAGTGCCCTTAGTGTACCCCTTTTGTTGAGTTCAACCTCAGGAACCCTTTCTGAGAGATGGAGATTGATACGTCCATTTTGCATCACTATTCTATGTCTTAATTCACTATTATTCATTGGTATATTTCGTATTGAGAGGTGATACTTATGTTATTTCATCTATTTTTGCATGGTTGATGACTTTTGGAGCATGGACCGCTGTAGTCAGGATTCTGATGGAAAATGTGCTGTTTGGAGGCAAAATTCGCGAAGATGAGAAAATCCGGGAAAATATACGGAAAATCCTATTTTTCCAGAAGACCCAGGATGCCAGAAGATGAAGTGGAGGTGGGCCACAGGGGGCCCACACCACCCCATGGCGCGGGCAGGCCTAGGCCGCGCCTGGGAGTGGTGTGCCTGCCCACTCCACCTCTCCCATCGCGTATATCATCCCCACGAAACCCTAAGACTCGGGAGCGACCATAAAGATTCCGCCCGCCTGGAAAGCACCGAGAGAGAGAAGATCTCTCGGCGCAGATTCTGCCAGGGGAATTCCTTCCCGGAGAGGGGAGATCATCGCCATCAACACCACCATCAAGCTGGACTTCATCGGGATCATCATCATCATCATCATCATCATCACCACCATCATCACCCTCATCACCATCTCCATATTGCTGTAACAATTGCGTTGAATCTTGCATAGGTCATATGGGAAACTTTCCCGGTGTTGATTACTCTTTGTAGTTGATGCTATTGAGTGAACCATTGAATTATTGTTTATGTTTAGATTGTTATACATCATTATTCCATCTCTGATCATGATCCATATGATGTCTTGTGAGTAGTTCGTTTTGTTCTTGAGGACATGGGAGTAGTCTTGTTGTTAGTAGGAGAGTTGTGTTGAGAAAGATTCAATAGATTATTATTTAAGTTGTGGTGTACTTCTTCTAGTGGTGTCATGTGAACGTCGACTACATGACACTTCACCTATATGGGCCTAGGGGAATGCATTGTGTATTTGGCTACTAATCGTAGGGGTTGCGAGTGATGTAAACCTGAACCCCCGTTAGGAAACCATTGCACAAGGGACGTAAGGGTCTTAGAGTTTAAAGCTGTGGTTAGGTTTCTACCTTAAATACTTTCTTGTACTTACGGATGTTTGCAAGGGGTTTAATCACAAGTATGTATTAGTCTTGGATAGGGCGGTACATTAGCACAGGTTCACCCACACAACACTTAGCAAGCTAAAAGAAGATTAATCAGCTATATGAAGCGAAAGCACTTGACAGTCTTCCCAGGTGTCCTCGAGAACGTTTGGTCATCTATAGAAATACAACCGGCTTGTCCTTTGCTGCATAAAGGATTGGGCCACTTGCTGCATTTATTCCTACTGTCTTTTGTGTACTCGTACTTTGTTTACTTGCTTCATCGAAAACCCCTAAAAATCCATTTGCTAACTATTTGTAGAGAATTCCTGATCCATACCACTAGCCAGCACCTTTTGCTCCTCGTTGGGTTCGACACTCTTACTTATCGAAAATACTGCGATACACCCCCTATACTTGTGGGTCATCAATACTATTTTAAAGGCGTGCTTGGGAGTGAAGCGCTATTGGAGAGTGGAACTGGTAAAGGAAACTTCTACTGTGAGTATTGTTTAGTACTGTTAGTTGCTTTATTTTCGTTATGGATAATTCGCTGAGTTTCTTATTTGGTAATGCTACTACCACTGCTAAGGTAGTAGATAAGCCACCACCTGCTGAGACAAATGTTTTCAAAATACCTACAAGAATTATTGATCGTGTTATGGATAACTACTATGTTGGGGATGGAACTGTCCATCCCGGTGATCATTTACTTTTTATACACGAATTATGCGGGTTGTTCAAGTGTGCAGGTATTACTACAGATCAAGTTAAGAAGAAGTTATTCTCATTATCACTGAAAGGAAGAGCTGAGGAATGGTATAAGCTGCTGAAGAATGGTCAAGCTCTGGAATGGGAGGAAATAGTGTCTCTCTTTTATTCAAAGTTTTATCCTCCTAGTGAGATTCATAAGGATCGGAATCAAATATACAACTTTTGGCCCCTTGATGGAGAGAGTACAGCTCAAGCTTGGGGGAGATTGAAGTTACTAATGCTCAAATGTCCCATTCATGAGCTCCCCAACAATATTATTATCAACAACTTTTATGCAAGGCTTCCTCTACATGACAAGGATTTATTCGATGCTTCTTGTGCTGGATCATTCACTCGCATGGAAGAAGAAGCTAAATGGGATCTTCTGGACCGTATTCAAGACAATACTGAAGCTTGGGAGAATGACAAAGGTAGGAAGTCAGGTATAAATTATGATTATGAATGCATTGAATCTTTTATGGGAACTGATGACTTTCAAAATATTAAAAATGCTTATGGTCTAGACTCTCAAGCTATTGCTTCTTATTTTAAGGCTTTTGCTTCCTACATTGAAGTGCCTAAAAAGAAGTGGAATAAGTATCATGAACCTTATAAAGATGTTTCTAAGAGTGTTCCTGCAAGAAATACTAAAGTTTATACTGCTAATCATGTTTTACCTGAACCTTATATTGAGAAAATGCCTTTCCCAGTTAAGGTAAAGGAACATTCTATGATAGCTAGTATGGTTAATGAAAGTACAAATAAAGCTGTTGAACCTGATAAACAAATGGTTGATGAACCTATAATAGTAAGTGTGAAAGACTTTGTCACTAAATATGAAAAAGAGGGACACACTATCCTTTGTAAGGATACCTCTAAAATTGTTTCACAAAGTAGTGTTATGAGAGCTAATATTCCCGTGTTTTCTGTTAGAATAAGTGATCATTGCTATGATGGCCCTTGTGATAGCTATATTGTTAAGTTTATGCATGATACTGAAAGTTATTATGAGAGAGGGAAAAGTGTTCTTATGCATCTCAATAATATCAAGTTTCCCCGTTTTATGCTGAAAGTTTTTATGCTGCACTTCTTTTGCCTTCTTATGCAAGTTTCCTATGGTTTCAACAACTTGTTTGTTTACAAAATCCCCTTGCATAGGAAGTGGGTTAGACTTAAATGTGTGTGTTTTTGCTTCTTAATGCTCTCTTTCACTTCAAATCATATCCCTATGAGAGCTTCTTCAAAATTATCATGCCCATCTTAATGGCTATAAAGAAAGAGCTTTATGGGAGACAACCCAATTTGTTTTTGCTTTTAGTTTGTTTTTGTTTCTTTGAGTCTTGGAAGTTATTACTTTGGTAATAACCGCTCCTTATCCGTTTTGTTTGGTTTTTGTATCAAGATCAACCTCTAATGAGAGAGAAGTAAGATTTGGGGAAGTTGCTGTCCCGAAACAGATTTTTGTGCTTCACCGTAAAAATTCGTGAGAGACCTCTGTCTGTCGGATTGAGCTGTAATTGTTTGTGCTTATGCCCCATGTTGTTATTTAACTTTCGTTAGTTTTGCACTTTTTGATTTGAGCAACAGAAGATTTTGTAAAAATTTGATCTTTACCTGCTGGTCTGTTTTGACAGATTTAGCCACTCTTGCATTTGCTTCTTTATTCGATTTCCTTTTTGAATTCTTTTTGGGTTTTCGGAAGGAGTTGCTACAGTAGATTTTGTTTTGATGGTTTTCAGTTGACGTTAGACTCAAAAGGTTTTATCACTTCACTTATACTAATGTTGCTAATGAGAACTGTGTGAAGTTTTGTGTGAAAGAAATTTCCAGGAAGTGGAGACAATGGTATAATAAGGAAGAGAAGGGTTTTATGACTCAAGTAATAAGTGTATGAAGATGAAGATATCGATGATATTCAAGAGATGACCCCGGAAGAATCTACTAGATACCAAATTCAGAGACCTGCAGAGTCCGTATTCAAATAGGTAACAGTTCTGGTAAGAAAAGTTCCACGAAAGTATAATCCAACTATATTTTTGCAATTTCAGTCAATAAGGAAAGTTTTGAAGCGAAAAAGGGACGGAACCGGAGCCGGGGTGACCCACACCACCCCATGGCACGGGCCCACCCCTGGCCGCGCCACCAGGTGGTGAGGCCACCCAGGACTCCGTCTCCGACCCGTTTTCTCCCAGTACCTTCCTTTTGATATGAAACTTCGTAATATATAACCCCCCCGGATCTCCCGAGGTTCGTATATCGTGTTTTTGCCGTGTTTTTGTTTCGATCTATTTCTGCCAGGACATACTCTTTGAAGGTTTAGAAGCACAATGGTGTCCGACAAGGATAAATGGAAGGAGCCCATGGGGGAAGACCTCCAAGACCCCGGGAAGGAGAAGGAGATCAAGAGTGAAGGTGAAGAGGAGCAAGGCCAACGTCCGCATACCAGCACCACCATTGCAAGCATTGGAGTGGTGAAACCTGCCAAGATCAGAAGGACTGCACGGATGCAGACTGGGGGAAAGCTCCTCGTCACAGTTTGGCTCCATGATGCACTCGACGATCGACGTAGAGCTCGTTGGGAACCCCAAGAGGAAGGTATGATGAGCACAGCAGCAAGTTTTCCCTCAGTTATGAGACCAAGGTTTAATCGAACCAGTAGGAGCAAGGAAACACCCCAAAGGTGTTACTAGCTGAGCTTTCGCAGGGCGCACTACCGGTGCTAGTAGCAACGTGGAGACCTGCACAACACAACCACAGAACTTTGTCCCCAACTTGCGATGAGGTTGTCAATCTCACCGTGTTTTGCGGAAAACAAAGGATTAAACGTATCGAATGGAAAGAAGTAAAAGTTTGCGTAAAGTAAACACAAAGCGATGTGATTGTAGATTGTATGTAAAGAAAAAGGACCGGGATCCATAGTTCACTAGAGGTGGCTCTCCTTAGATAGATAACATGCTGGGTGAACAAATTACAGCGGGGCAATTGACAAACACCGAGAAAGCAATACATGTATATATTAATCATCTTGACTCCTTTGAGACTTGATTGGGCATTACAACATTATACATAGACCGCCATCCAACTGCATCTATGACTAATAATCCACCTTCAGGTTATCATCCGAACCCCCTCCAGTATTAAGTTGCAAGCAACATATTATTGCTTTACGAACTGCGTGTAAAGTAAACAATACGATTTTTCTATGAACAAAGGATCGTTGTTTTCTCCCTAGTAGCAACATCACATCTAGTACCTTAGAGATTTCATCACTTCCCAGATTACGGAGGCATGAACCCACTATCGAGCATAAATACTAACTCTTGGAGTTGCTAGCATCTACTTGGCCAAGATAGCTACTAACAACGGAAGGCATGCAAGATCTCAAATAACAAAGACATGATAGAATCAATAATCAATCTGAAATAGCATCTCAATATCCATCGGATCCCTGCAAACACAACATGTATGAATTACAAATAGATGATCTTGATCATGAACAGAGCTCACAAGATCTAAACATGAAAGCACAAAGGAGGAGAAACCAGCCATCTAGCTACTACATGGATCCGTAGTCCAAGGATGAACTACTCACGCATCACACCGGAGGCTTGCATGGTGATGAAGAAGGCCTCCAGGGTGAATTCCCTCTCCGGTGGTGCCGAAGAGCTTCAGATCCTCCCGATCTAGGGATGGAGAGATGACGGCCATGCACTCTTTCGTGGATTTTTGATCGGGTACTTAGGGTTTTCGTCCCGAGGGCATCTTATAGGCGGAAGGAGAGGCCGAGAGGGTGTTGGGGTCGACCAGACCACCCCCTGGCACGGGCCAGGCCTGGCCGCGCGGCCAGGTGGTGTGGCCGGACCCCAGCCCTTCTCCATCTCGTATTCTGGCACTTGATCCCTTCCGAAAAAATAGGCACTTTGGCTTTTGTCCCGTCCAATTCCGAGAATATTCATTTCCTGACTTTCCTGGAACCAAAAACAGCAGAAAATGTAAAGCAGGCATCGTGGCTCTTGTTAATAGGTTAGTCCAAGAAATCATAATAAAAGTACTCCAAAGTTGGAACAAAACATAAGAAAGTGGATAAAACCAAGCATGGAACATCAAAAATTATAGATACATTTGCAATGTATCAACATCCCCAAGCTTAACTCCTGCTCGTCCTCGAGTAGGTAAGTGATAAAAAGAAAGAATTTTTGAGGTGACATGCACCATCAAAGACTTGATCAAAGTATTTGAAAAACATTGAAAGTTGGGATCATAGTACTTCAATCATAACATGAAAGACAAAGTTCTAGCAATAAGCAAAGAAACTATGATGCAACATGAAAAGGCACAAACAAAAGATTCATGAATAACAATGCTTTGCAAGACGTTTGTTTGTTTCACATAAAGAAAACATAGCATAAAAGTATTCAGCTTGTCCCTCAATAGAGTAGCAAATATAAATGCATGGGACACCTTCAAAGTTCATAAGAGTGACTAGATACAATAGTTTCAAACAAGCAATACCAAGTTATGCATCAATCAACTAGTCTTGGGATAATGCACATAGAACTAAGAATGGCCACTATGCTCTCAAAGTAGTTGCATAAAGATAGAAGGTGGAGACTCAATATAATGGTGGAAGAAAGACCTTTTGTAAAAGGAAGTAGGGATTCAAGTCTCATAAAGAGCTTCCAAAAATTATGGCACTTGTAGTTTTCAGCTCTCATTGCCCCTATCATAAGCATCTTTAATGGTGATTAAGGTTAAAGTGACACAACTAAGAGGATATGCTTGACAAGTTATAAACCGAAATCTCATGCCCCTTACTTACGAAGACCGATCCTCATGCTACTCAACTTCAGTCACGAGTAAGCTCTTGTCATTGTAAGTATATGTGTATCATTAAGAACCGCCAACGGGGTACCCCTTGCACATCATACGGGAGCTTTCCCATAATCAAAATGACAAGGCAAGCAGACAATGAGCATCTCAGCGATCTTTTTATTTGCTATTTACATAGGTTTTTATTGAGGATGCTTCATAGAGTGCTCATTATGGTGATGCTGCAAGTTTCCACCATGATTAGGCATGGCTTAGGCTAGCGGCCCAGGCGTTTCTCTAACACATATACAAACTCCATGATCTTACAAGTTCCACTTTTATTTCACACCGCCGGGATCCGTAAGCAAAAGAACATAATATCAACGGGGTACAAAGTACAAGTGCAATGTTGAAAGCGTTCCCCATGAAACATGGTTCTGCTAATTTCAACTTATAAAGCGCAAGCATATACGCAACAAAGAAGGACCCAATGGTTCAAGTTTATTAGAGGCAATAAAGTAAAGTGTGCCATCAAGTTCGTGAGAGCTTTAATCACTAGTTTTTTCATAACAAGTGGAAGGTAAACAAAAGCATGAATATACTTGGAATAGCATAAGCTAGTAGGTAGGTATGGTGGACTCTTTGGAATAACTTGGTTTAGGGAGTTGGATGCATGAGTGGAACTCATACTTTGTTGTGGAGGCTAGCAAAAGACTAGGAGCGACAAACTAAGAGAGCAATAATGGCCATAATCATGCAGAGCGATAAAACATCATTGATCAAAGCATAAAGTGATACTACAAGTTAAAAACTAAAGGATCATAAAGGCTACGGTGACTTGTGATAGTCATAACATGGTGTGAGCATGTGCCAAGTCAACCCAAATAAAGCATCAAAGGAGAATACCACTATACTATGCTTTAATATGCTAAAACAACGCATGATTCATCCAAGGCACATTAAGCAATCTCAATTGTTTATAACAAGTCATGCTACAGCAAAGAATACTAAGCATAAAGCCAAAACAATATCAAGCATGGCATGACAAAGCATATGCCACAGTAAAAAACGAGCTCTTTTTACCACATAAGCATGAACTTTCCTACTCTTTTCCAAACCAAACCAAACCAAACTATTTGCAAACCAATGTATGAAAGAGGGGGTCCAACCAAGTTATTCAGAAAACTAAGCAAACAAAAGCAAACGAAAACCAAAATGAAAACAAAAAATAAGACGCTCCAAGAAAAACATAACTATGCATGAAACAATAAAAATGAAGCGTTTGAAAAACCTGGAATTTTTATTGATGAAGAAGGGGATGCCTTGGGCATCCCCAAGCTTTGACACTTGTACTTCTTGGATATTTCTTGGGTTGACAAGCGTGGCATCCCTAAGCTTGAGCTTTAGTCCATTCTTCATCTCATTACTCATTTCTTCCATACACCTGAAAATTTTCCTTCATACAAAACTTCACACAATCTCATTATTAGCAACATTAGTGCACTCAAGATAAATAAGTCTCAAGGTTCAGTTCTAACACCAAATAAACTTCCATTAGAACACTAGCTACTGTATCACTTCCCTCAAAAATCTTAATTCCCCAAAGGAACTCAAGAAGGAACTAACAAGAAGCAAATGCAGAAAATGGCAGAAATCTGTCAAAACAGACCAGCAGTTAAAGACGAAATTTTCGAAGACCTTCTGTTGCTCAAATCAAAAAGTGTTGAACTAACGAAAGTTATATAACAACCTGGGGCAGAAGCACAAAAAATTACAGCTCAATACGACATGCAGAGCTCTCTCAGGAATTTTTACGGTGAAGCACAAAAATCTGTTTCGGGACGGCAACTTTCCCAATCATTACTTCACTCTCATTAGAGGTTACTCTTGGCACAAAAAGCAAATAAAAAGGATAAGGAGCGGTTACTACAGAGGTAATAACTTCCAATACTCATCTAAAACTCTTGGGTTATCTTCCAATAAGTACTTTTCTTTAACGCCTTTAAGTTAGGCATAAGAAGCAAAGAAAGAATCAAGTGTTCTCAAATGAAGAAGCATTAAGACCAAATTTTGTTTTCATAGGAGAAGCAAAAGAAATCTTTTCTCTCTTTTTAGGGAAGTGTTCTATACCTTTCTTGAGTTGGAGTTGATATTTAATGGTGCCTTCTTTCATATCAATGATGGCACCAACAGTTCTAAGAAAAGGTCTTTCCAAAGTAATAGGACAAGAAGCATTGTATTCAACATCCAAAACATAGAAATCAACGGGGACATAGGAATCATTAACCATAATAAGAACATCATTAAGACTCCCCATGAGTTTCTTTTTAGCATTAGCATCAAGTGGGACATTCAAATAACAATCTTCAAGAGGAGGCAAATCAAGCATATCATAAATCCTTCTAGGCATAATAGAAACACTACTATCAAGATCACACAAAGCTTTGAAATCAAAGTCATTCACTTTCATATTAATGATGGGTTCCCAACCATCTTCTTGCTTTATAGGAATAGAAGCTTTATGTTTCATCTTTTCTTCTTTAATCTTTATGAGAGCATCGATGTGTGTTTTGTAAAAGCCATGTTCATAACACTAGCATTAGGACTTTTAGCAAGCTTTTGTAGGAACTTAATAACTTCAGAGATATTGCAACCATCAAGATCAAAATCAACTTTATCATCTAAAGTAGTAGAACTATTACTAGCATCAACACTGGTGGTGGTAATAGTAGATACACTAATGTTTCTAGCAATTTCATCTTCTCTTTCCCACTTAGCATGTAATTCAGCTAATAGTCTAACATTTTCATCAATTCTTACTTGTATGGCATTAGTAGCTGCAAAGGGATTGTCATTAGTTTCAGGTTGAGCAGCCATTTTATTCAAAGAAGTTTGAGCTTCAGCCAAAGATGCTATATTTCTTTCAGCATTAGAGAGTTTTTCCTCAATAGTTTTATTGAGAGCAGTTTGTTTACTAATAAACTCTTTAAGCATAACTTCAAGTTCAGAGGGAGCACTCTTATTATTGTTGTAAGAATTTCCATAAGAATTACCATTGTTGGGAGGATATGGCTTATAATTGTTGTTGCCAAAATTGTTCCTATAAGCATTATTACCATAAGCATTGTTTCCAAAGTTGTTATTTCTTATGAAGTTCACATCAACTTGCTCTTCTTGAGCAACCAAAGAGGCTAAAGGAACATTATTTGGATCAATATGGGCTTTCCCATTAACAAGCATAGACATAATTATATCAATCTTATCACTCAAGGAGGAGGTTTCTTCAACAGAATTTACCTTCTTACCTTGTGGAGCTCTCTCAATATGCCATTCAGAATAATTAACCATCATATTATCCAATAGTTTTGTGGCAGCACCCAAAGTGAGGGTCATAAAGGTACCTCCAGCAGCTGAATCCAATAGGTTCCTCGAAGAATAGTTCAATCCTGCATAAAAAGTTTGGATGATCATCCAAGCAGTCAGTCCATGAGTGGGACAATTCTTTACCAAAGATTTCATTCTTTCCCAAGCTTGAGCAACATGCTCATTATCAAGTTGTTTAAACTTCATTATTTCACTTCTCATGGATATAATCTTAGCAGGAGGATAGTATTTTCCAATAAAAGCGTCTTTGCATTTAGTCCAAGAATCAATACTATTCCTAGTTAAGGAATTCAACCATTCTTTAGCTTTTCCTCTCAAAGAGAAAGGAAACAATTTCAGCTTAATAATATCACCATCTATATCCCTATGCTTTTGCATCTCACAAAGTTCAACAAAGTTATTTAGATGGGAAGCAACATCTTCATTACCAATACCAGAAAATTGTTCTCTCATAACAAGATTGAGCAAAGCAGGTTTTATCTCAAAGAAAGTATTTTCAGCCACGAATTGGAGCAATAGGTGTGCTCATAAAATCATTGTTGTTGGTGCTAGTGAAGTCACACAACTTAGTGTTTTCAAGAGTAGTCATTTTTTTGGGTTTTCAAATAAGAAAGCAAACAAGTAAAACTAATTTTTTTTGTATTTTTTGAAGAAGAAAACAAGCAAACAAAGCGAAAAGAAACTAAGCAAAACAAAAACAACAAAGTAAAGAGATTGGTTATGAGGGACTCCTCTTGTGAAGATGTCCTTGACTCCCCGGCAACGGCGCCAGAAAATACTTTGATGGCGGTGTTGACATGGGAGTTTCTTATTCTTCGTTCCCCGGCAACGGCGCCAGAAAATAGCTTGATGCACTCAACGATCGACGTAGAGCTCGCTGGGAACCCCAAGAGGAAGGTATGATGAGCACAGCAGCAAGTTTTCCATCAGTTATGAGACCAAGGTTTGATCGAACCAGTAGGAGCAAGGAAACACCCCAAAGGTGTTACTAGCTGAGCTTTGGCAGGGCGCACTACCGGTGCTAGTAGCAACGTGGAGACCTGCACAACACAACCATAAAACTTTGTCCCCAACTTGCGATGAGGTTGTCAATCTCACCGTGTTTTGCGGAAAACAAAGGATTAAACGTATCAAATGGAAAGAAGTAAAAGTTTGCAGAAAGTAAACACAAAGCAGTAAACAGTTGTAGATTGTATGTAAACAAAAAGGACCGGGATCCATAGTTCACTAGAGGTGGCTCTCCTTAGATAGATAACATGCTGGGTGAACAAATTACAGTCCGGCAATTGACAAACACCGAGAAAGCAATACATGCATATACTAATCATCTTGACTCCTTTGAGACTTGAGTGGGCATTACAACATTATACATAGACCGCCATCCAACTGCATCTATGACTAATAATCCACCTTCAGGTTATCATCCGAACCCCTCCAGATTAAGTTGCAACAGCAGTTATTGCTTCTGACTGCGTGTAAAGTAAACAATACGATTGTTCTATGAACAAAGGATCGTTGTTTTCTCCCTAGTAGCAACATCACATCTAGTACCTTAGAGATTTGTCACTTCCCAGTTACGGAGGCATGAACCCACTATCGAGCACAAATACTAACTCTTGGAGTTGCTAGCATCTACTTGGCCAAGATAGCTACTAACAACGGAAAGCATGCAAGATCTCAAATAACAAAGACATGATAGAATCAGTAATCAATCTGAAATAGCATCTCAATATCCATCGGATCCCCGCAAACACAACATGTATGAATTACAAATAGATGATCTTGATCATGAGCAGACTCACAAGATCTAAACATGAAAGCGCAAAGGAGGAGAAACCAGCCATCTAGCTACTACATGGATCCGTAGTCCAAGGATGAACTACTCACGCATCACACGGAGGCTTGCATGGTGATGAAGAAGGCCTCGGTGAATTCCCTCTCCGTGGTGCGGAAGAGCTTAAGATCCCTCCGATCTAGGGATGGAGATGACTGACTCTGAGACTCTTTCGTGGATTTTTGATCGGTACTTAGGGTTTTGTCCCAGGGCATCTTTTAGGCGGAAGGAGAGGCCGAGGGTCTTTGGGGTCGGCTGGACCACCCCTGGCGCGGGCCTGGCCATGTGAGGTGGTGTGGCCGCCCCAACCTTCTCCGTCTCGTGATTCGGCACTTGATCCTTCCGAAAAATAGGCACTTTGGCTTTTGTCCCGTCAATTCGAGAATATTCATTTTCGACTTTCTGGAACCAAAAACAGCAGAAAAGCGGTGGCACTTTGTGGCTCTTGTTAATAGGTTAGTCCAAGAAATCATAATAAAAGTACTCCAAAGTTGGAACAAAACATAAGAAAGTGGATAAAACCAAGCATGGAACATCAAAAATTATAGATACATTTGCAATGTATCACTCCACGGTCACTTCCTCCACGCACCAGGAATCCTTTCCATACCCTTATCCATGAGCATCAATACCAGAATATGCCCAAGGAGAAATTACCCTCCAATTGGGATTTGCCTCGTTCTAGCCATGCAGGAAAAGAAGACTTTGAGGAGGAAGAGTGGGGAAAGAATAGCAAGAGCTGGAATTCTCAACCCGACATGATCATGAGCCGCATTGAGCAAAACTCACAGCTTATTCGTAATCTTACCTTCGAGATTGAGGACATGGTGAAACTGATCAAGGAGCTCATCGATAGGATACCACCACCACCGAAGGAGTAACTCGTCATCAGGTTTGGCATCCCCTTGGTTTATTCCAAGCTTGGGGGAGTGTCGCGGTATCACATCACTATCTTCTATCTTTTTACCTTATTAGTAGAGTCATATCATGAATAGAGGAGTTATTATGTAGTATGGTTTGCATTATGGAAGTGTCCCCTCTCTCGTTAGATATGTATCCCTTGGTGTGAGTTGCCGTTATGGAATATTAATGAGAAGTTCTATCATTCACTCTTTTGCATAGCTTATGTTAGTTTTCAATTCGTGGTTATATGATTGGTCTTGTTGTTAGTATTGGTAGCACTTTGGGATCATTGAGTTAATTTAGTTGGTTTTGGCAAACCTGGCTCGGTCAGTAGCAACACCTTTTTGAGAGTTGAAAAGAAAAAATAGAAGTACTCGAGAGAAAAATAATTTTATCATCTTTCTTTCTTGATTTGCTCATAAGTCTAGTATTCTCTAGTTAAGATCTTTTGTGCTTCCAAGGAAGATTGCATGTTTGTCTTTATCATTTGTATATTTTTTTGTTTCCTTCAACTCTTATACTTGCTACCCAGCCTTGCTAGCCAAAAACTGTCTTGAGAGGAATTCTTCTCGTGCATCCACCTCCTTTAAACCAAAACCTTTGCCATTTGTGTCCACCATACCTACCTAGTAGCATTATTGCTATTCCAAGTAAATTCATGTTTTGTCTACCTCCCAAATTAAAGTTGTTATGTGAAAATTAGTGATTAAAGCTCTCACGAACTTGATGGAACACCTTACTTTCTTGCACTTAATAAACCTGAACCATTGTGAACTCTCCATGAAAGTTATATGCTTGCAAATTATAGGTCGGGATTAGCGTAACCGTCTTTGTCATGGGGAACGCTTTCAGACTTGTAAATATATACCGATTGATACCTTGCTCTTTTGTTTACGGATGTAAATCGCTTGTGAAATAAAAGGGACCTTGTAAGTCCATGGAGTTATGTATGTGTGTTAGAAAGCACTGGGCATGGTCTAATCCATGCTATCATGGTCGAAGCTGTTGGGTCAGCATAGAAAACAAAAATTTCTCGATGAGAACTATATGCCAAGATCTATCTACTAGATACGAGCAACGGGTGGACATACATCCATGGAGAACTTACCCTCGAAGACAACGAGTTTTGTTAACAGTAGGAACTTGTGGTTGATGTAGTCGACGCTTGCCGATCTCAAGATCGTGTGGAAGTCCGAAGCCATAAATCAGCAGCGCATCCGTCCTCGCACACACGTTCAAGCCACCGAAAACCTCCACCTCCTCTCTCCAATGAATCAGCGAAGCAAGAACTCCTTCCGACACAAGGCCACCAGGAACATGTATCTCGCTAATCCGAGACCATGGGGGAATATCTAGAGGGGGAGAGAGATCCTTCACGAGGAGGTGTGGTTTGTGAGAGGGGAGAGGGGGGATTTATATAGGAGGAAGGGAGACCCCTCCCCTCCCATATCCGGCGCATGAGTGGGGGGACTCCTCCCCTCCTTCATTCATGTGGTGAACCTCCACTCACATAAACATGGCCTCCACCCAAAATCCCACTCACATGTATTTAATTTCCACCAAATTAAATGCAACTCTCAATTAATAAAACTCTTTTATTTATTTTATTCAGAATTTTGTTAATTACTTTAATTAACAAACATTCACATAAAACCCCTTGCAACATTTCAATATCACATGCAGAACCACTTTCTGCAATTTCACCCGAAACAATTCCGGTTTCTATCGAAACAATTCCTGTTTCTATTGAAACATTTCCTGTGCTTTGCAAACCTTTTGTCTGGAACATATGTGCTCCTAAACGGTGTCCGGCAACCCTTAAGTATGTCACCCTATGGTTCGCGAATAATGCAGACATGATTGAGACTCCTCTCAGATCAATAATCGGCGGGACACGGAGATCCATACCGACTCCTGCATATTCAACGATGACTTCTGTGATCGTGAGAACCTTTAACGTCGGCAATTTAATCCCTCTGTCTCATGATATAATACATGTCCGAAATTCGATCATCGGTATCCAAATACCTAGTTTGATCTCGTTACCGACATGCACTCTTTTCTCATTCCCGCGATATAACATTCTAGTGATCACATCATTTGCTTGCAAGCTATCTTAATGTGATATCACCGAGAGGGCCCAGAGTATATCTATCCATCATCGGGATTGACAAATTCCACTCTTGATCCATGAGCCTCAACATAACACCTTCATAGCACTGAACCCACCTTTATGGTCACCCTGTTACGGTGTGACGTTTGATGTTATCAAGATACTCTTCCGGTGTTAGCAATTGACATGATCTCATGGTCTAAGGACTAAGACTACTTTGTATGATGTTATAGCAATATAAACATAATGACTTGATCGTAATGCTATACTTCAGATGAATGTTCATCACATCATTTCACAAATGCTGTGACCTTGTTATTAACAACATCCAATGTCCATGATCAGGAAACCTTGATCATCTTGTTAATCAACAAGCTAGTCTATAAGAGAGGCATAACTAGGAACCCTTTTGTTTATTAAACACATATGTATTGATGTTTCCTATCAATACAATTATAGCATGCAAAATAAACATCTATCATATACAAGGAATACATAATAACAACTTTATTATTGCCTCTCAGGGCATATTTCCTTTAGTCTCCCACTTGCACTAGAGACAATAATCTAGTTTATATAGTGATAAATCTAACACCCATGGAGTTCTGGTGTTGATCATGTTTTGCCCTAGGGAGTACTTTAGTCAACGGATCTGCTACATTCAGGTCCGTGTGCACTTTACAAATCTTTATATCTCCATCCTTGACATGCTCGCGGATGGAGTGAAACCGGCGCTTAATATGCTTGAAATTCTTGTGAGACCTTGGTTCCTTGGCGTTGGCTATGGCTCCATTATTGTCACAATAGATCACCATTGGGTCCAACGCACTAGGAACCACACCTAGTTCCGTTATGAACTCCTTCATCCAAACCGCTTCCTGTGCCGCTTCTGAAGCAGCAACATATTCCGCCTCCGTCGTTGATCCAGCCACCACGGCTTGTTTGGAGATCCTCCAAATAACTGTTGCTCCGTTCAAGAGAAATACGTATTCGGATTGAGACTTAGAGTCATCCGGATCAGTGTCAAAGCTAGCATCGACATAACACTTAGCGACTAGGTCTTCTTCACCTCCGTATACAAGAAACATATCCTTAGTTCTTCTCAAGTACTTTAGGATATTTTTGACCTATCCGAGATTCGAACTGGATCAGATTGGTACCTACTAGTCAAACTAAGAGCATGTGCCACATCCGGTCTTGTACATAGCATGGCATACATTATAGAGCCTATGGCTGAGGCATAGGGGATCTTATCCATTATCTCTCTTTCTTCCGCCGTAGCCGGACTTTGAGTCTTACTCAATGTCTTGCCTTGCAACATAGGTAAGTACCCCTTCTTACTTCCGTCCATATTAAACTTCTTTAATATCTTATCAAGGTATGTACTCTGCGATAGCCCAATTAGGCGTCTTGATCTATCTCTATAGATTTTAATGCCTAATATATATGAAGCTTCACCAAGGTCCTTCATTGAAAATTTGCTGTTTAGATAACTTTTAACACTGTTTAAAAGATCTATATCATTTCCAATCAATAATATGTCATCCACATATAATATCGTAAATGCCACATTGCTCCTCACTTTCTTGTAAATACAAGCCTCTCAATAAGTTTGGACAAATCCAAACTCTTTGATCACCTCATCAAAGCAGATTCCAACTCGGGATGCTTGCTTCATCCATAGATGGATCGCTGAAGTTTGCACACCTTATCGGCATCCTTAGGATCGACAAAACCCTTAGGTTGTATCATATACAACTCTTTTCAATATTACCATTGAGGAACACGGTTTGACATCCATCTGCCATATTTCATAATCTAAATATGCAGCAATTGCTAACATAATCCTAACCGACTTAAGCATCACTACGGGAGAGAATGTCTCATCGTAGTCAACTCCTTGAATTTGTCGAAACCCCTTTGCGACAAGTCGAGCCTTATAGATGGTTACATTACCATCAGCATCAATTTTTCTTTTAAAAATCCATTTATTCTCAACGGCCTTTCGATCGTGAGGTAAGTCCACCAAGGTCCAAACCTGGTTTTCGTACATGGATTCCATCTCGGATTTCATGGCTTCTAGCCATTTGTTGGAATCAGGGCTCATCATCGCTTCTTCATACATCGCAGGGTCATCTATTTCATCAATCATAAAATTCATAACAGGATTGCCGTACAGTTCGGAGCCGACGTGTCACCTTGACCTGCGAGGTTCGATAGTGTCCTCTTTCGGAGTTTCATGATCAATATCATTAGCTCTCTCTTCATTAGGTGAAGTCAACTCCGAAACAACTTCCGGTGCTGCGCTACTCGCCATTTCATGAAGAGAAGGTTCAATAACCTCTTCGAGTTCTACCTTCCGACTACTCACACCTTTCGCGAGAAACTCCTTCTCAAGAAATGATCCATTCATGGCAACAAAAACCTTGCCCTCGGATCTACGATAGAAGGTATACCCAATTGTTTCATTAGGGTATCCTATGAAGACGCATTTTTCCGCTTTGGGTTCGAGTTTATCCGGTTGAAGTTTCTTCACATAAACATCGCATCCCCAAACTTTAAGAAATGACAGCTTAGGTTTGTTTCCAAACCATAATTCATACGGTGTCTTTTCAACGGATTTAGATGGTGCCCTATTTAAAGTGAATACAGCGGTTTCCAGTGCATAACCCCAAAATGACAGTGGCAAGTCAGTCAGAGACATCATAGATCGAACCATATCCAATAAAGTACGATTACGACGTTCTGACACACCATTACGTTGTGGTGTTTCGGCAGACGTGAGTTGTGAAACTATTCCACAGTCTTTCATATGTGTGCTAAACTCGTAACTAAGATACTCTCCTCCACGGTCGGACCGCAGAAATTTGATCTTTCTGTTACGATGATTTTCACCTTCGTTCTGAATTCTTTAAACTTTTTAAAGGTTTCAGACTTATGTTTCATCAAATAGATATACCCGTATCTACTCAAATCATCCGTGAAAGTAACAAAATAACGATATCCACGAGCGGGCGTTGCTGATTCGCGGGCTGTCTCCGGCGATTGCGGCTAGGATCGCGGGCGCCGACGATCCCAGCGGGGATCGCGGGTGTACGTGGATGGCTTCCAAATTAGAATTTTGAATCTAGGCTAAATTGAAACGATTTGGATATGGCTGGTTTTTTTTGTAAATTTCAAGTTGACCTGTCGGTGCGGCCGTTAATTCGGATCGGAGGGGGTAATTAATTCGATCTTTGGATACCCCGATGGATGGACGTGTACCGCGTGCGTGGCTGGACGTATGCAACAACAACCTGCCGTACGATTTATTATCTTTTGTCGGGGCGCTGCTCTTGTCCTCCGGGAACGCGTGGTTATATATGGCGCCCTCGATTATACGTGCGCGCAGGTGTGAGATTCAGATTTCGGAAGAGACATGGAGGAGCAGGGTGAAAACGGGGACCTGCAGTACGGGTGTCCGTACGGACTGCCCCGTTAACTGAATCCGGACCAACTAATTGCTGCGTCATGCATGTGTTACTAGTCATCAAGCACAAGCAGTGGTGAGACCGTAATAAAACGCAAAAGTCAGTCACGCGTAAAGCGCTGTCTGCCTGCGGACGGAAAAAACATCGCAATTAATTTCGTCTGTGATGGTGGCAGAGCGCAATTGATGGTTTTGGCCAGGGACATAGTGCACGTTGTGCATGTGATCCCAGAGGAGAGTATTCAGCGATGACTATAAGGTTTCTAAAACATAAGTGTAGCGTCAATCGGGCTGATCGTGGCGAAATTCAGTGCGTAATACGGGGAGCGCATGCCGATTAGCCAGATGTGCATGCGCAAACTGACCAAGTATATACATGGAAAAACACATGACCAGCATTCCCTGAATCCAGGTTCCTGCAGGCACCAAACACAAGAGACGGCAAGGCGTGATAGATGAGATATCGTTAATTAAATATGCTGCAAAAAAGTATAGTTAATTCGTGATTTGTGAATGCGACGTCCATCCATTAGTAGGTTTACGCCTCGCAGGAACAAAAGCTTCGGTAAGCATCTCTTGAACAATCACATCCAACTCGTTCCTTTCATCAATATATGCGCAGTTACACGGATATCGCCAATGCACAAACAAGAGAGAGATCTGCCACCAGAATTTGCTACTACCTCTTTTTTCGTAAGTTAAGGTAGCTCGCTGATGCAGGTCAGCAGAATGTTTTCAAGTAGAGTATCGTACTTCTTCTGGTTACTTAAGGTAGCTAGTAGTCTGCCTTTAAAATACTCCATCCGTTTATAAATAACTGACTTGAGTTTGCCTAGATTTAAATGTATTTATACACTAAATGTGTCTAGATGCAACAAACCAAAGTCAGTTATTTTTGGACGGAGGGAGTAAGTCATTTTCCTAGCAGCTTTTTCTTGGTGGTCATTTTCGTGGATCGGATGATGATGTGATAATACTCTGTTTGATTTAAAATGAGTCATTTTCCTTGCTTTTGTTTTCAGCACAGTCATTTTCCTGGCTAATGATGGATCCAGTCATGTGCGCGTCTCTTTCGTGCAAGAAAACGTCGTGTTCGTACGAGATGCAAACTATTCCTGGGATCAAGAGCAGAGCCATCCACGCGCGTACGGAGCGCAGCCATCATGAATAGCCGATTGCGGTTTAGACTCCACGATCGGCACGGATCGAGGTTTATTAGCAGAGATTTGCTCGGCACATGCGCATATCTTTCTGCTCGTATATGAAAGTAATTAACGGTGGAGAAATTAAGCACGTAGTAGGAGTACTTAGCACATGTGGCACGCCCAAGTCGTTGCCCTGCGACTGTGGGACAGGAAAGGTCGACAGGAGAAACAATGCAATGCATGTACCCGAAGATCGAACACGGAGAAAACAGGGGAGATTTTATACTAATCACACATTCACACACAGGATTAGCTTGTGTCGAGCGGCGGGGTGCTTCGAGGAAGGAACGATGGCAGACAAAGCCGGATCGTGTTAGATCGCTGACGGTCGCCGCGACGTTGCTTTCGGCGTAGCCAAGTGTGCACGTACGGGCGATGGCTCAACGGCAGGGCGCCGAGCGTCAGCGTCGTCGTTCATGCACCAGCGCACTGTCAGTGTGTGGGGACGTTCTCTCTTCCTCGCTGTCGACGTTGCCATCACATATTTGACGGTTGTTAATTTATCCGGCGTCCATGCATGCATATATGAGGTGGACGCGTGGGTGACGGACTGACGGTGCCATGCAGTTAGATTATTATTTGTATAGATATATATGCATAACTGTCCTATAGTTATCCAATACTACTACTTTTTCTGAACTTTATATATATGCATGCATGCACACATATCTCTTTCTGGCTTCAAAATGTATGCATGATCCAAGAACAGAACTCTCCGAAGATCGTGAAACTCGATTGGAGTGAGGGCAATGGTACTGATGAGAAACAAGTAGTACTTCGTAGAAAGTACTCTCTCCGTTTCAAAATATAAGATGTTTTAACTTTATAAAAAAATATATCTAGACCTCTTTTGATGTGTAGATTTAGTCTAAATATTGATGAATCTAGACACTAAAAGAAGTCTAAATACAGTGCATTCATAAAGATAAAATATCTTATATTTTAAAACGGAGGGAGTATTCTCTAGGCGGAGGGATATGCAATATGCGAGCCCAAAAGAAGCGTGACCGTGGGAAAGGCAGAAAAGAATAATGATGGATGTGGTTAGCATCGATCGAGAGCCCATCGAGTCATGTCCCTCTTTTTTAAAAACAGGACATTGTCTTGTGCCTACCTTACACCGAGAGACACTTGCGTACCAAGGGTCTTTTCTTTAATCCACTTTCTAGCTTCTTTAACCTGCTCGCCCTAATCTAACTAGCATCGATCACAAGGTAGGCGACAACTTCTGTGGGCAAAGCACAAGCTTCGTATAACGTTGAGTGGCGCTATTTGACATCTAGGGTGTAGAATAGTTATTCTTCACCCATCCTCTATCTTTTAAACCGTACATGATTTTTACGGTACGTAAATTTTTTTTTACCTTGAAAGTCAAGAAGAACGTAATAAAATTTACACATATCGTAAAAAAAGTTATTTAAATGCCGTATAAAAATTTGACGTAAAATACGTATTTTACACTATAATGACTCATAAATTGTATTTTTATGTCGATTTTTTTGTGTTTCTGATGAATATGAACATAATTATTAGTATACAAAACATAAATTTCTAAACGTGAGAACATAAAAATATGTGGGGTGCAAAATAACTATTCTGCATCCTGGGTGCTGAATAGGGTTTCTATATATATACTGGAGTACTGGAGTACTAATATTAGTACTGGAGTACTAATATATGCGTCGTCATCAATGGATTTTGATGATGATGAGTAGTACTGAAGTACTAATATTATCAGTGGACAAGCTCGCAATGATTTGGGATCGATCATTGGCGCGTAGAAAACGTATCGGATCGATTGTTGGGCTAGTAGCGCGAAAAAAAAGAACAGGCACCTTGCTTGTTGTTGTGTTGCTTGGCTAGCTAACAACAAGATGACGAGATGCACGAAACAACAAACCAATCATGGGTTAAACGCCTAAATCGCGCGGAGATTTTGTATGGACGCGCATGCAGCGGGTCGATCGTCATGCACGGCAAATGATGAGGATAAATTTGATCATTGGCGGAGGCTCGTAGTGCGTCGTCGTCATCGCGGCGGTTGGTAGTTAAGAGGGATGATGGGGTTGAGTGAAGCCTAAGCTCTGCTCATGAACAATCGGACACGATATAATTCGTTTCATATAAAAATAGATAAACAATGATAGGTTCATTCGCAAAAAAATAAATCGACAATGATAGAGTTCAAGCGATCAATTTAAATTATCAAAACAAATGAGAGGTGACTGAATTAAGTGTGTGTGGAGCAGCATGAACAGGGATGCTGGTCCAAGTACTGCTGCTGGCTCGTTAGGCAGCTAAGGCTAGAAAATATGAGAAGAAGACACGCTCCCTTTTTTTTTGTTCTTTTGGAAGTTGGGAAAATTTCATCCGGTGCTCTGCTGTGTGATAGCGAAAGGAACAAGGATAAAGAAGAAAGGAAGAGCCGCCGCGCCATGCGTGCAGCTTCTACTATACTTGTCTCGACAACATACTTGCGTGTTCAAACCATGCATGCATCTTTGTACCATTTGGTAAAGTTGCCACGCCAACATTCTTCTCCTTTAAGTCTCTCCTAATCAGGTATATTGGTCTCTCTCTGATCATTCACGGGCTAGGGCCATTTGGTTTTATACCTGGACACGTGTAGAGAGGAACCATCGGTTCGTTTTGTTACTCAGAGTAGACACACAAAGTCAGTTCCGAAATTGCCCTGTTTTAGGTCTATTTTCTTTCTCAAAAGATATCCATCAAAACATGTCAAAATCTCGAAGATCTTGTTGAGAAAGAACCAAACAACACAACCAAAACATGATTTCGATGAACGACTCAGAAGTTGTGGTTTTTTTGGAGTTTCTGTAAACGGAATGAAATGCATATGTTGTCTTTTATCATCACATGCAAAAAAGATCACGTGTTTTTCTTGTCCCTCAAGCAGTGGCATTTTCTATAAATTTGCAATTTATATCACCAAAAAGAGTAGATGGATGACATGTCTAATACTTGTATCTTTATTTGTGTGTGATGGTACAAAATATGTGATATCATGGTATGTTGGGATTAGGTGGCGGCCTGCTGGTGCTCGGGATAAAACATCCTTCTACACTATTCAAGCTTCTGTGGGAACAATGGAAGAGCACAAGCAGTTCGACTCCGACACGAGACTTGTTTTCGTGAGGATTTGTTCAATTTCCTTTCCCTAGAAAAAGACCGCAAAGCCAAAGAACGATTGCATATTGTAAGAAAGGAGATGTAAACGGCAATTCACTCTGCAAGGTTTTACATGCTCCTTATAGTTACTGTTAGAGTATGATATGGACACAGTTATTATGGTAATTTAGGATAATTAGGACTCTAGCCTAACTTGTCTTGCACTTCAAGATGATCCCTCGTACGTCTATATATACTCGCGCATGAGGCTCAATAATATATCCAACATATTCCGCCAATCCCTCTCTCTATCCTTCTACATGGTATCAGAGCGGCAAGATCCTTAACCTAGCCGCCGCCGGATCCAGCTAGCGTCGCCGCCGCCACTTTCCAAACCGTAGCGCCGCCGCCCACCATGGCGCCACGCTAGCCGAGCAACACGCTTCCGCTGCACCGCCTCCGGGGAGGTAGGTCTCCATGATCTCCGCCGGGGGCCGCGCAACCCGTACGCAGGGTTCGTCCGCTGATCCATTATCGGCTGCCCTCACTAGTAGAAAAAGAGCCTTTCGTCCACCCCAGTTTGGAGCATTAATCCCGGTTGTGGTTGGACCCAGGACTAATGCTCACATTAGTCCCGGTTCCAACGTAACAACCTTTAGTCCCGGGTCAAACGGGACCTTTAGTCCCGGTTGGAGACACCAACCGGGACTAAAGGGGTTGCGGCAGGCTGCAGCCGGTGCCAACCCCTTTAGTCCCGGTTCATATTACCAACCGGGACAAAAAAACAAGCAAAAAAATGTCATGAATCTTGCATAGTTGATAGGGGAAACTTTCCCGGTGTTGATTACTCTTTGTAGTTGATGCTATTGAGTGAACCATTGAATTATTGTTTATGTTCAGATTGTTATACATCATTATTCCATCTCTGATCATGATCCATATGATGTCTTGTGAGTAGTTCGTTTTGTTCTTGAGGACATGGGAGTAGTCTTGTTGTTAGTAGTAGAGTTGTGTTGAGAAAGATTCAATAGATTGTTATTTAAGTTGTGGTGTACTTCTAGTGGTGTCATGTGAACGTCGACTACATGACACTTCACCTATATGGGCCTAGGGAAATGCATTGTGTATTTGGCAACTAATCGTAGGGGTTGCCGGAGTGACAGAAACCTGAACCCCCGTTAGAAAACCATTGCACAAGGGACGTAAGGGTCTTAGAGTTTAAAGCTGTGGTTAGGTTTCTACCTTAAATACTTTCTTGTACTTACGGATGTTTGCAAAGGGTTTAATCACAGGTATGTATTAGTCTTGGATGGGACGGTACATTAGCACAGGTCACCCACACAACACTTAGCAAGCTAAAGAAGATTAATCAGCTATATGAAGCGAAAGCACTTGACAGTCTTTCCATGTGTCCTCGAGAACGTTTGGTCATCTATAGAAATACAACCGGCTTGTCCTTTGCTGTATAAAGGATTAGGCCACTTTCTGCATTTATTCCTACTGTCTTTTGTTTACTCGTACTTTGTTTACTTGCTTTATCGAAAACCCTTAAAAATCCGTTAGCTAAGTATTTGCAGAGAATTCCTGATCCATACCACTAGCCAGCACCTTCTGCTCCTCGTTGGGTTCGACACTCTTACTTATCGAAAATACTGCGATACACCCCCTATACTTGTGGGTCATCAGAGATCTTTTCTCTTTCGACCACAATTGCCTTTCCTTTTATTTGAAAAATCAAATTCTTGTTCCTGTTTCTCCATTTCTAGTGCCTGTTTCCAGATCTTTTCAATGGTTCTAAGACATACTTTCAAAAGTTGGGCAAGTTCTTTATCGGCCTTCTCAACTGGTCTATGTTTTCCAAGCGCTTTCAGTGCAATATATGCGGCGAATTTGTCCTTCTCCGGCATATCTATATGTTGCCGCCGGGCAACAATTTCTTCTTCAGTTATCTGCTCTGGCTGCACAACAGTTTCTTCTTCTTCTTCTAGTCCAACATTGAGATCCAGGTCCATCCTTACAACCTCCTCCTCTACTAGTCTCACATCAACATCCATGGCATCTTCCTCTTCTAGTCTGACGTTGAGATCTAGGTCCATCCTTCTAAGCTCCTCTTCTAGTACGACATTAAGATCCTCCTGTTCCTCTTCTAGTCTAACGTTGAGATCAAGATCCATCCCTCTATCCTCCTCTGGAACGATATCTATGCATGTACCTGCATGAATGAGCAACATATCTATGCATGTCAGTTTAAGTCAAATAGTTACTGTCTATATTGTTGAAAACTTGAAATGAATCTGATTGTTGACACTCTCCATTTGCAATTTGTGGTACTATCCCAGATATTTAGTGAGCTATCATCAAGACCATCATGTGTATATTTGGCTATACATAGATATTTAGTGAGCTATCATTAAAACCATCTTGATGGCTATCATCAAAACCATCATGTATGACCAAGTGGCAATTATATCTACAGATTGTGCATCCTTTCCATGTTTAGTTAGGAAAGTTTCGGTTAGTGTACATCAGTTCCAAACTGTGAGCATTTACATTTCCTATTTTGCTGAATATTAACTAGTGAGTAAACTTCCTGTTTATTATTCCATACATTGAGTACAGACTGCAATGCCATGGATTTCTAGATACATGCATGGCTGAGATCTATGAACATGTACTCTATATATATTTCTAGATTTATTTGGTAATATGTGAACATGCATGGCTGAGATCTGATTCATTTGGTAATGTCGCCATGGTACCAGCAGGTCAACACTGACAGTAGAAGGCAGGGTGATTCTTGCAGGCCAACCTTATTAGTGATCTGCTCTCTATAGCTTAGTGCTCTTCTCTCTATAGTAATTATCTTGCATGTTTGAATTGTGAACTACAATTGTGAAACATAATCCCTATTGAACTACAATTAAGAATGAGTTTTATTCTATGGATTTGGAGAGTAATAGATCATCATTCTTGTTTACTGTATTGTCCTGAAAACTGAATTTGCTCTGAAAACTAAATTTGTCCCAGCAGAACAAGATGAAGGAATATGCTAGCTTCAAGCCAGAGTCTATGTAAGTTCAATATTGTGTTGAGCAGCCTGCCTCTGTTTTTTCTTTTGCGATTTATACGCCATTTGCCCTGAAGTCTTGACTTGAGATTCAGTAACTTGCATGCCTTAACTTAGTCCATTCCATTATGTTTGGGTGAAACAAAACAAGAATATAAGTTTCAGTAACTCCAGCTCAATTTGCAGTTCATATGTTACACGGCAACGACGAACGCCTGAGATGGGACGGACCTTGGCGTCAAGGGTGTTGGCCGGTGGTCGCCTGCTGTACTAGGTGCAGCGACGTGGTCCTTGCCGCGGTGAGCCTGAGGAGCTCGGTGCGGAGGTGCGGTGAGGCACCCTACTGGATCTCCGGGGCGACGCGGTCCTTGACGAGGTGAGCCGAAGGTGGGCTTTCCTGCCTTTCTGCTGGGCACCAATAAATCCTTGTCATGTAGAGGGAGCCTTGCATAAAAGTTATTGATAATAATATTGTTGGGGAGCTCATGAATGGACATTTGAGCATTAGTAACTTCAATCTCCCCCAAGCTTGAGCTGTACTCTCTCCATTAAGAGGCCAAAAGTTGTATATTTGATTCCGATCTTTATGAATCTCACTAGGAGGATAAAACTTTGAATAAAAGAGAGGCACTATTTCCTCCCATTCCAGAGCTTGACCATTCTTCAGCAGCTTATACCATTCCTCAGCTCTTCCTTTCAGTGATAATGAGAATAACTTTTTCTTAACTTGATCTGTAGTAATACCTGCACACTTGAATAACCCGCATAATTCGTGTATAAAGAGTAAATGACACCGGGATGGACAGTTCCATCCCCAACATAGTAGTTATCCATAACACGATCAATAATTCTTGTAGGTATTTTGAAAACATTATTCTCAGCAGGTGGTGGCTTATCTACTACCTTAGCAGTGGTAGTAGCATTACCAAATAAGAAACTCAACGAATTATCCATAATGAAAATAAAGCAACTAGCAGAAGTAAACAATACTCACAGTAGAAGTTTTCTTTACCAGTTCCACTCTCCAATAGCGCTTCACTCCCCGGCAACGGCGCCAGAAATAGTGTTGATGACCCACAAGTATAGAGGGTGTATCGCAGTATTTTCAATAAGTAAGAGTATCGAACCCAACGAGGAAGCGGTCTTTGGCTAGTGGTATGGATCAGGAATTCTCTGCAAATACTTAGCAAACGGATTTTTAGGGGTTTTTGATAAAGGAGGTAAACAAAGTACGAGTAAATAAAAGACAGTATGAATAAATACAGCAAGTGGTCCAATCCTTTATGCAGCAAAAGACAAGCCGGTTGTATTACTTAAGATGACCAAACATTCTCGAGGACACATGGGAAGACTGTCAAGTGCTTTCGCTTCATATAGTTGATTAATCTTCTTTAGCTTGCTAAGTGTTGTGTGGGTGAACCTGTGCTAATGTACCGACCCATCCAGGACTAGTACATACTTGTGATTATACCCCTTGCAAACATCCGTAAGTACAAGAAAGTAATTAAGGTAAAAACCTAACCACAGCTTTAAACTCTAAGACCCTTACGTCCCTTGTGCAATGGTTTTCTAACGGGGGTTCAGGTTTCTGTCACTCCGGCAACCCCTACGATTAGTAGCCAAATACACAATGCATTCCCCTAGGCCCATATAGGTGAAGTGTCATGTAGTCGACGTTCACATGACACCACTAGAAGAAGTACACCACAACTTAAATATCAAACTATTGAATCTTTCTCAACACAACTCCACTACTAACAACATGACTTTCCCCATGTCCTCAAGAACAAAACGAACTACTCACAAGACATCATATGGATCATGATCAGAGATGGAATAATGATGTATAACAATCTGAACATAAACAATAATTCAATGATTCACTCAATAGCATCAACTATAAGGAGTAATCAACACTGGGAAAGTTTCCCCTATGAACTATGCAAGATTCAACTCAATTGTTACAGCAATATGGAGATGGTGATGAGGGTGCTGATGGTGATGATGGTGGTGGTGATGATGATCGATGAAGTCCGACTTGATGGTGGTGTTGATGGCGACGATCTCCTTCTTGGAAGGAATTCCCGGCGAAATCATGCGCGAGAGATCTTTCTCTCGGTGTTTTCCGCCCGTAGAGGCGGTGAATCTTCTGTGGTTGCTCCCGAGTCTTAGGGTTTCGGGAGGATGATATCGCCCGAGGGGAGAGGCCGGGGTGGCCACACCACTGCCGGCCTTGACTAGGGCTGCAGCGCTGGGTGGTGTGGCCCCCTGTGGCCCATCTCCACTCCGTCTTCTGGCATCCTTAGTCTTCTGGAAAAATAGGATTTCCCGTATATTTTCCCGGATTTTCTGATGTTCGCGAATTTTGCCTCCAAACCGCACCTTTTCCATCAGAATCCTGACTGCAGCGGCCCATGCTCCAAAAGTCATCAACCATGCAAAAACAGATGAAAAACATAAGTATCACCTCTCAATACGAAATATATCAATGAATAATAGTGAATTAAGACATAGAATAGTGATGCAAAATGGACGTATCAGGGAGCTGCCACCACCGGGAGCCCCCAAATCCTGCTCCTTGCCACCTGCATGGACCAAAGAGAAGGGCCACCACCACTACAACGCCACCCCGCCATCGAGACACCCATGCAGTCCACCTTCCGGGGCCATCGCCCCGGCATCCACAAACTCGCGTCAAGGTTCCAACAAGCTACACACCGCAAAGCCGCCGGGTAGGGCACGGTATGGCGGCATCGGGTTAGCAGGTGTCGGGCCACACGGCCGCCTAGGGGAGGGGAATCGCCTCCATCACCATCACCATGGTGATTGCAGTCCGAAGATGCAGCTGTAGTGCCCAACATGCTTAGATTAGGCCCAGATCAAGCTCGGCGCGCCGGCCAGGCCCAGATCGGGCCCGTCGGCTCCGCTGCTGTGCTGCTGCAGCCAGGCAGCCTCGCCGTCGTCGACATGTGTCCCGCGCCTCCCTACCCCGTCGAAGTCGCGCTGGCCAAGGCATCATGCCCCGCCGCCGGAGGGCCTCGAACGCGCCGCCACAACAGCCATCGCAGAAGTCGTCGGCCGGAGCGCCCTTGCCGCGCCATCGCTGCCGTGCATGCAACCATGTGTCTTCCGCGCCGCCGTGCAACCCCGCGACTGCCGCGCCTCCGCCGGACAAGCCCGCCTTCAGCGCCATGCCGCACCGCCACCAGCAGAGCCATCCTGCGTGGTCCTCCAGCACCGGGTAGAGGAAGACCCGCCGCCACCGCCGGACTGCACGAACTTTGCCGGGCGACGGGGGAGAATGGGAGGAGGAGGGAGGAGACGGCGGGCGCTAGGATTCGCGTCGCCCCACGCCCGTGCGAGACGCAAGGGGATCTCACGGGAACCAAACACAACCTAGGCGTAGAGCGAGCCACGTTCCGTCCCACAGACCATCTGATCCGGGAGTCCACTGTAGCAGCCTGCAGCATCCTAGGCTACGTAGTAGTAGTTGCAGTTAAATCCATGTACGGATGCCGCCAACACAAGGAGCAGCAATTGCATGGATCGACATTGATTCGCTGGATCGCCCCGGGTACATGCTTGTACATGTACACGTTCACGTACACCACGCGGCCAGGATGGATTATATGGGATGTATCCCCCGACCGGGGACCGCGCCACACGGATCTCAGCGATAATAAAAATCTAGTATCAGTACGGAGGAGCCACATCCACCGGTACCGCCGCGGTCGAGCTGCTCCTCCTCCTCCGCTTCACTTTGTTCTCGCGCGCTGCACTGCACGGTGGCGGTGCGTGGTCGCACGCGGAGACCTGGGCATGCATGACCACGCTGGTTTTTTTTTAACGAATGGGGGCCATAGATCAGATTAATTTCTGAAAAAGACATTGATTAGGTCAAAAAGCTCGCATGCATGGCCAGGGCAGCGGCCGCACCAAACCAACAGTAGCTAGCGCCCACACGGTCCACGCACGTACCGTCCTGCGTGCATGTCCGGAGTACAGACCCAGATCTGGTTAAATGCGCCCGTGCGCGCGCGCCGACGCGCCTAGTACGTGTACTTGCAAGGCCGGACGCGATGCGTTGAGCCGGCCAGCTAGCTAGCTAGGCGCATCGGTTCGTCCGGCTAGCTAGCTCCGCCCGTGCGCTGGCCCATGCACGCACAGAGGAGAGGGCCCCCGGCCGGCCCGCCGGATCTCTCGCAGGACGCGGGAGGAGGTACATTGCCATCCTACGTCCACTGC
This sequence comes from Avena insularis, assembly GCA_023614405.1. NCBI lineage: Eukaryota > Viridiplantae > Streptophyta > Magnoliopsida > Poales > Poaceae > Avena > Avena insularis. Next base: position 22,206,504 of record CM042694.1, on the reverse strand, counting down.
AGCGATTCAACGCGCCCAAATTGCTACGGGGCCTAATAGGTAGCTACCTGATCGCCGGCGCCATACCGGCGTCGGCATGGCCTACCTACCCCGCCGGCTTGCTGTGTCTCCGTCGCGGCAGCGGCCGTACGTATGTACGGGTGCGAGCGGCGTACGTGGACGTTGTGGAGGACCATGGATGTATCATCTGTGCGAACGAGGTGGAGTAGCTCGGCAATTTAAGTCGCTTGACTGTGGTAATGAATCGATTTATTTATGTCTGTCGACGGACCACGGATCCCCGGTGGCATGGGGGAGTCGGCGCCGGCGTGCATAGTGCGCGAGAGGGTAAACTGGTCGGCCGTGGTTTATGACCGACGCCGCCGCGGATGCCGAATCGTACGTAAAGTTGTGTGTTCGAACAAGTGATTGACGTGAGTTTATCTAAATTCATGAGTACTCCCTCTCTTCAGAAATATAGAACATTCTAGCTTTGTAAAACGAATGTATCTAGACACTTTTTAGTGTATAGGTTCACTCCGAACCTCTACGAACCTATATCTGGCTAAAGGCGTCAGATACATTCAATTCACGTAAACCGTCTTATATTTACGTACGGAGAGAATACTGTACACATACTCGAGTCACTTACGGACAGAGGGAGTACATGTTTTTGTGTTACCGGATTATGCACGCACAAATTCTATGGATATATTTTTCCTCCAAATAATAACACTCTCAGCGGCAGTCACAGGCACAAACCATGGATCCACGAGTCTTGCAAGTCAAGTCCATGGATCTTGCTGGAGATGCGGGGCTGTCAATTCCGTCTCTTTCTCACAGCAAAGGAATCTTTGATTCAGAAGCATGTTGTCATTGACACCCCGGCGATTACGCTGGCTGAATTGACGCTAACAGTGGGAAATCCAGGGCAGCACCTCGTAATAAGGACATGCATGACAGTTAATTGCAGTTTAGCGTCTCAAGCTGCAGTACATTTCACTGTACATCCGTTTGTCTAAAGGGAAGCAGTAAACTCCCCTGCTAACAGCCAGAAGCTAGCACGATCGAAATGGGCATGTAGAGCCCAGGTACATAAATATACATAGTCAGATCATCAATTAATAAGGAGCTAGCTTTGCTTTTTGCTGCGGTGTTCCGTTCTTCAAGTTGCGCAACCACCGTCAATCATTTGGTACCGTCAACAGTTACTCGACTGATCAGAGCACCTAACCATTCTCACTAGATATAGCTAGCTAGGTACAGTAGCTAATCATCCCCTGCACGTACGACTCGCCGGCACCGTACGTCGTCGCATGCAGGAGCTTCCTCGTGCGTGGCTTTGCATCGCGGGCAGCTCGATCGAATATAGAACTCCGTCCGTCCTGAAAACGAGGTTCCTTCAAATTTTCAAATTTAGGGCTTGTTTGATTCTTAGGATAGAAAAAGTATAGAAATAGGAAAATCATAGGATTGAGATTCATGCCAACTTGAATCCTATGGAAGAAGGAATTATGTTTGATGTAGCAAATGAATTTTTCCATGAGGTCTGATCTAATGGAGTTAATAACATAAAACCACCACTTTTCTGTGAAATGTTCGAAAATCCACCACCATTCGCAAATTTCACAAAATATAACCATTTTTCTGTAGTTTTTTTTTGCAATGTACACTAAAACTGATTTTAAACAGGATTGACAAAACGAGATTTCTGACACTTAGACCCCACCCGTTAGGCCGCGTGACGATGAGAGACATCACGCAATCTGTAGTTTTGCAAGCGGGTCCTCAAGTTTAGTTAGCGAACTACGTAGTGGTCCCCATCGTCCCGTAGCTTTTCAAAAAATCTCCTGTTTATTTTAAAACGTTCATAACTTTTGAATAAAAATTCAAACGAAAAAACTTTTAATATGAAAAGTGCTCAGAAATATAAGAATATTTTTAATATAAATTTTGTTCACTATTTCAAATAATTAAAATAGGGAATTAATTAAAATTGCTTCTATTACTTAATACAAACGTTGTAAATTCATAACTTTAATTATAGAACTCCAAATAATATAAATAATATATCTAAATTTATTAGGAAAATCCAAAAAATCCATTTCTGACATCCATCATTCATGAATCACATCTGTTTCTCTTAGGTATTATAAAAAAAACACATGTACCCATGTGATGCATGGCCACGACTTCGTTCCAATCAAGGCTATGTTCTATTCATCGCCGGTGGCGCGGTGGAGCCACAGCGCCGCCCAGAGGACCTCGTCGTGTCGCCCGCTCACCGACGTGTAGTAGCTGTTCACCTCGGCGATGCTTTTGTCGTACTTGGCACTATACTTGTCGGCGAACTCGAACAACTGTACGTACACAAGAAAAGAGGAAATGTGGTGGTTATGTCAAGTAGCCTGTAGCATCACATCACACATTCAACTAAGCACATAGCTGACAGTTGATGCACACGTGTTTTCAAAATGAGAAATGGCCATGGCAGTCACTGCCACTAGCAGCGATTGATTGTAACGTGAGGAAGAGTTGGCGGCCATCTGCGGTGCGAGATGGAGGTGGATGCACATGGGTTTATCCAGGTTTGGCCCCCCGGAGGATAAAGACCTACTCCTGCTAGATTAGATTATTGGAGAGCGAGTTACAGGGGTGGCGAGCTCGGCGTCAAAGCAGCGAGTCGCTTGAGGGGGTGTATGATGGAACGTGCGTCCTTAGGATACCCTAGGGAGGTTTATATAGGAGTCACCTCGCTAGGGTTTACAAGTTACAACCGAGCCAGATATGGACTCGGAGGCTTTCTGACCTAATCCAACTGGGCTTCAGATATGCTTCTGGGCCTTCAGCTTCCAGTCGCCAGGCTTTTCCTTCGGTCGTAGTCCAGTCGCCGTCCTTCAGACACACTCACAGGCCCTTTGGCCCAATCGGAACGTCCTGCTGGGCATACCCCCTTTGTCATATCCCCATCAGTAGTCCCCGAGGCCATCGTTGATTCAGGCGCAGGTGTCCCTTTGGCAATCGAAGTAGGCGAGCCCAATTTGGACGCCCAGTCGAGTCGGCGATGGACTCCATTAGAACCAAGGAGAATTTCTCCAGGTTTCCACTCGCCACTCCGATGAACGTTACTACTGTTAAGTCACCGCTTTGGCGAGTGGAGAAGACTAGCGGGTAGCGAGTGGAGTTGGACCGTCAGTTCTGGTCAAACTATCCGTTGGAATTTCCAACGGTAACTTCGGCGCAATTACCGTGAGTAACGGCTACCCCGATTTTGGCGGGTGGCGTTCCTATATAAGGGGAGTGATGATTCAGTTCTGCGAATCCTTCCCCGCATTCTTCATTCTCCCATACGCATTCTTCTTGTCTTCAATCTTCCCATTCGTCCTTTCCGCACCGTGCGATTCCATGTCCTACCCGATGGCGCCTCCCAAAGGCTCATGGGGAAAATCCAAATGCACCATAGCCCAACTCAAGTCCTTCGAGGACGCCGGAGTCCTCCGCAAGGCGAACTGGCAGATTCCCCCCTCCTCCGAGACCGAGCCGAAGCCGCGAGCCGGCGAATTCATCTGCTTCCCCAGCCATCTAGAAAGGGGTATGGGATTCCCCACCCCGCTCTTCTTCTGGCGCCTCTGCGCGTATTACGCGATCAAACCGTCGGATCTCAGCCCGCACACAATCGAGCAACTGGCGATTTTCGTCGCCTTCTGCGAGTGCTATCTCGGCTACAGACCGTATTTTCCGCTGTGGTTGGAGCTCTTCCATGGCCGCATCGGGCGCGAGGCGCCCGGTGGCTTGATATTGGCCGCGGGCGGCGTCACGTTCCAATTGAAGTCGAAGGCTAATTTCATCAAGCTCCTCCTGAAGAAGGCCGCCAGCGAGTGGAAGAAGAGTTGGTTCTACGTAAAAGAATCCACTCCTTCCGGCGAGGTGGCACTTCCCGAGTTCGTCGCCGAGAGGAGCGAGCCTCGCCGGTTGGAGCCAAAGAAGCTTCCCGAAGACTAGAGGATGGCCGTCGCGGAAATGATGGACCAAATCCAGAAGCTGAAGGACCAGGGGTTGACTTCGATCAACCTTTACAACTGCTGGCTCGGGCGGCGTCTGGTTCCGCGGGCAGCTCGGCCGCATTGGATGTATCAATACAGCGGGAAGCACGACCCCTCCTTAACCAGCAAGGAATCATGGGAGGCCGAGGACTACAAGGCCGCCCTGAAAAGATCACTGACGCGGAGTTCACCAGCGAGTCGGTCGGGCTCGCCGCATACACTCCCAGTCGCTATTTCTGCACCTCAATTCTCAGTCGGTGCATTTGGTGTTTACTCGTGGTGGTTCTCAGCTTTTTCAGGTGTTGGAGGGCTGGCTTCCTCCGCTCGACGAAGAGGTTCCCTAGGAGCTCGAGGAGGACTCCGAGGGAGACTCTTCCGACAGCGATGGGGAGGAGGAGCGCCTGTGGCTCGCAAGACCCGCATGCAGAAACAGCGTGAGTTCGAGGCAAGTCGTAGCCTGGATGAACACGACGGAGGCGACGAGGTCGCGCAGGAGCAGACATCCCGGCGTACTGCTACACCGTCGAAGCCCGCATGCAAGCCCAAGTCACCAGCGAAGAAGCCAATGTCGCCGTCCAAGTTGGCGGTGGTGTTTGAGTCAGATGACGACTCCGACGATGAAGACACCCCCGAAGTCTCGCGCAAAGCCCCGAAGGACGCGATCCCGACGAAGGGGTTGGAGGGCGAAGACATCGAGGCAGTGGTAGAGGTTCCCCTGGCTGTGATTGTGCCGATGGTTTCAGGGGTTCCAAACCAGGAAGCGGCTGAGGTAGCGACGTCTAAGTCGCTGCAGCCGTCGAGAGCGGCCGCGTCTTCGGAGCTGGATATTCTAGCGACTGCGGCTTTGTCGTCGAGGAAGCCTGCGGTGTCGTGGGCTTCAGACGTCTTTGAGAGGGGGCTCACTCGCAAGCTGGGTCCAGAATTGGACAAGCGTGCCCGCATCAACACTGGGCTTCGCATTCTCCCGGTCGCTAAGTGAGTATTGGTTCTTCATTCCGACTCGCCTCTTGCTTTTGTATTGTCGTTATATTGACTATGGGAATTCGGGCAGATCTAGAGCCAAGAAGATTGGCCGCCCTTTGGTGGCAAAGATTCCGCCGGACGCCACCACGGGAGAGGGTGACCTCCCCAAGAAGAGAAAATCCACCGGCGATGTAGCGACCGCGGAAGGCGCGAAGAAGTAGAAGGGGGTGTCGATGACGCCACAGCCATGGACGGCGCCGCAAAGCCCGATGTTGCGGCAGTCGCCGAAGAAGTGGTGGCGGCACGATCGGAGCCAGTCTTGGGTGCGGTCGTGCCGGAAGCGCCGGCCCCGACAACCAGTGCCCCAGCCAGAGCGTCGGCGACGTTCCCGCGCTTCATGGCTAGGGGGTTTCCAGGCGTGGCAGACACCTAGTCTCCCTAGAGTCCGGAGATCGTGGATGCGGACAATGGGTCCCATCGTGGGTGCACTTCCTTCACGATCCCGTCGACTGACGCCGGAGAACTTCACAGGATGCTTGGCGCCGCTATTCAGGTATGTCCAGTCCCCGAGTTCTTAGTCGCTGAATTTCAGCGGCTAGGAACTGGATGTTGATTTTGGTAAGTGCTGAGGTGTGTTGTTTGTTTGTAGGGTTTGCAAAGGGAATCGACCGATCGGCAGGCGCGAGGGAGTGCTTGGAGCGTGATCTGCGTGAAGCGCAGGAGCCGAACCAGCGGCTTCAGGAAACTATTGGTGAGTGTCTGCTTTTCTGTCCTTTTCTCTATCAAGTGTGAATTATTGGTGTATGGCACGCTGATGGTTTGTCTTTCAGATGGTTTCCCGGCTGCAATTTCCAAGGCCCGCGAAGGGTATGTTCCAGTCGCTGAGATGGACGTGGCGAATGGACGAATTGTCTACCTGATCCAAGACTTGGAGGAGGCGAGAGCGGCCTCAGTTTCTTCGGAGGACCGAGCGAAGGCTGCTATCGCTGCAGCTAAGGAGGAACGCAAAGCCACAGATTCGATCATCGTGGGGCTGCACAACGAGCAAGCCGCCTTGGAGAAGCATGTCGTGGAGAGCTGCCGCAAACTCTTTGGTGAGTCTCCATCTTTGCCTGACTTGTTCGGCGAGTCCCTGATTGGGGATGTCCGTAGTTTCACTAACGTCTGATTTTGCAGCTATGATAGGTCAAAGCGACCCGGTGGTTCAAACCTTCAACGCTTTGCAGTGCGTGACTGCCGTGGTGAACGCGGCCACGGCTTCAGCGTTATGTGTCCAAGCGGTTCTCCAAGGCATGTCTCCCACCGAGGTTATTCCTGGGGGGCTTGTGGAGGTGTGGCGCTATTTGGAGGAGGTGCCTACCGTCGTGGAGTGGATGGCGCTCTCGGCGTTCAGGCGCGGGGCCACCATAGCATTGAGTTTGGGTCTCGCCCACTTCTTCGACGACTTCGACCTTGACGACATGACGAGTGGCTACCCCTTGGCGACCGGCACGGTGGAGATGTCCGACGTACTGAAGCAGACTGCGAAGGCCGCCCCTTACGCCGATCGGGTCCTGGCTATGGGGGATCTGCTGCCATACCAGGAGACGGTGTTGGCGCCTGGCGACCCCGAGCCGAAGCATCGTGATATGAAGTCGGAGCAGCCCTTCCGGTCGGCATTGTCGAAGTCGCTGACGATGTACCCGACGAACCCATGGCAGACTTTTGTTCGTGTCAATGGGGGGTGGCGGTGCTTCTTCATCAGGACTTGTGGAATAAACAATGTAGTTGGGCAGTTTGTGATGTATGCCAAGTGGCGACTGCTGTAATGCATTTTGTAATGTATGCCAAGGGGAGTCAATCGACTCGTATTGCGACCAGGATTGTGTGGTGTGTTTATTTTTGATTGAGCGAGTCCCCGAGCGCGTCCGCCCTTTAATGGGGTATAACTCGATTGTCTACTTTTGTGTTTTGTTTTGGCTGTGCATTGTTTTATCTCTCGCGTCTTCTGAGTGGCGAGTCCCCGGGCACGAGTAGGATTGAGTTGTAGGCGAACACAACGGATGTATTCGCGGGGCTGCTTCCGCCTGGCGGCGCGTTCTCGCAGTATTCGCGCTCGGCGGCACGTGCGGGGTCGCTTTCGTCGTTGAAGTTCAGGATGCGGCCCTGGACGTTGGAGTTCAGGCGGGTACTGATGCGGTGCTGGTGATAGAGCGATAGCTCCTGCGCCATTTCCCGCTCGAGGCGGTATTTCTCACGCTCGGCGAGTTTGTTGTGTTGCGTCTCCGCGAGCCGCATGCGGGCTTGCTCCACCTCTGTGGCCATCGTAGTCGGCAGGATCGGCGTGGCGAACGGATCTGGCAGGGCGGCCGTGCTGCCCGCCATGTAGATCGTGTTGAAGCGATTGGATCTGGCAAAAGTCTTCGGGCGATTCCGAGTCGGAGTCGGAGTCGAAGATCCCGAGCATGGAGGGGTCCTCGAAATCCTCCGGGTTGGAGACTCGCGTGATGGAGTCCTCTCGTGATGTGGTAGTGATAGATCCATCGACCGAGGCAGGGGTCGTGGAGTCGGCGTCGTCGTTTAGGGCCTCGTCGTTGGTGGCGGCGTTGGTCTCGGCCACGTCGCTGGCGGCCGAGTCGTACTCGGTGACGAGGCTCCTGATGGAGCGGACCTGCTCCTCCGAGAGCAGATCATGGTGCGGCGGCGATCCGCCGATGATCACTGTTGCAGCTGGGTCGACCGCGCCGGTGAAGCCGACGAAGAGGTTGATGGAGCCGACCGGCATCACCACGCTGTGAGTTACCGGGCGTGATGCCGGGATGTAGCTGCTGGGCAGGATCTGTAAGATCCCGCCGATGGCGATCATGCAACCGGTGGCGAGCGGCCGATCGATCGGCGAGTAGGGTCGCCCGCCAGAACTCGAGCCGATCCGTTATGCCCCGGTGGGCGCCCTTTGTCATGGAAATAGCCATGACGATTCCGCCCATCGACGATTGATTTTAATGTGAGGAAGAGTTGGCGGCCATCTGCGGTGCGAGATGGGGGCGGATGCACATGGGTTTACCCAGGTTTGGCCCCCCGGAGGGTAAAGACCTACTCCTGATAGATTAGATTATTTGAGAGCGAGTTACAAGGGTGGCGAGCTTGGCGTCAAAGCAGCGAGTCGCTTGAGGGGGTGTATGATGGAACGTGCGTCCTTAGGATACCCTAGGGAGGTTTATATAGGAGTCACCTTCCTAGGGTTTATAAGTTACAACCGAGCCAGACATGGACTCAGAGGCTTTCTGACCTAATCCGACTGGGCTTCAGATATGCTTTTGGGCCTTCAGCTTCCAGTCGCCAGGCTTCTCCTTCAGTCGTAGTCTAGTCGCCGTCCTTCAGGCACACTCACAGGCCATTCGGCCCAATCAGAACGTCCTGCTGGGCATACCCTCTTTGGTATATCCCCATCAGTCGTCACTGTAGCCTAGTCCACCCAGAGCGTCGGCGTGCACAGGACAACGGGAGAGCAGGTCTCGAGAACCATTCGTCATTGCGATCTTGTACGGGAGAGGACGAATAACGTTTTTGGGGAGCACTCAGTGCGGTTGCTCGCTTTTCATCCCGGGTCGTCTACCGTCCAAGTCGGGTGGTGTTGCATACCACCGGCTTCGTTGTTGTCTCCTTTGGCCGGTCTTCATGAATGTTTTCATAGACAACGGCTACTTCATCAGCAACTGATTAATACGTACACCATGGTCCGATCTAATGTTATACTATGACTATTATTACATATACTATGCTATAGTTCATGCTGATTAATATATCTAGTATGTTAGAATTTCACGTGATCGTAGCTAATATAATCATGTTTTATATTCTAAAATTAATCAAAGAAATATTGCATATAATAATCCAACAATCTGCAAATCTTATTATAGGTAATTTTCCGAGTTAAACAAGGGAGACTTGGCGGATGCACTGAAACTGGATAAGTTTATCGCATATCACTTTAAGAGTTGGCGGTACAAGACCATGCTCTGGCTGAGAGCTCAAAAATTATTAGATATTAGTAAAAGATTACCTGAAGGAACTATATTTAACAAGGATCAGAACAAGTTCGAGAAAATTAATACTGCCTTTGTGGAATGTGTTGTGAGTGTTCTTGACAGTAAGCTGTTTGATGTGTACATGCACATCATAGATGGAAAAGGCCTCTAGGAGACATTGAGTGCTAAGTTTGGTATAATAGATGTAGGGAGTGAAGTGTACATCATGGAGAGCTTTCATGACACCAGGATGGTGAACAACCTTTCTATCGTCTAGTAATCTCGTGAGATACAATGCATTGCTAAGAGCTCGAACTCCTTAAGCGGGTCTTATCCAACAAGCTGTCCTCTTCATAGAGAAACTTTGCCTGACGAGGGTTTAACTCATCAATGCCCATTGTTATGGACTTGGGTTTTGGAGAAGGAGGAAGCGCTGGAGACATCTATCGGCTAGCAAACAAGCACACAGGGGACTCGAAGATTTACCCAGGTTCAGGCCTCGTAGAGGTCCCTACTCCTGCTTTTCTACTCGTGGAATTATCAAAGGAATCGAGGATTACAATGGTGCGTAGATGCAATCTGGCGAGGGTTGTGGAAGCTAGGGTTGTGTGTGTCCTCCTCGCCACCCCTCCTAGCCTTTATATAGATAGGCTAGGTCACGGGTGACAGATCGAGTCGGTTACAGGTTAGGGTTTTCCCCTTTGAACTTTCTATCTTTAGCTTCTTCTTGTTCTTCAAGCAATCGAGAGTCCGTAGGCTACTCGAATTCTTCATTTGGGCCTTGGCGACACCGTGGGCCTCTACGTACTCAGGCCGTATATACCAATCTCGTGTACCTGTAGGGTATACCCATGTTAGTAGCCCCCGAGTGTCTAGTGGAATCGCAGATTCGACTGGAGACTCTATGAATCCCTTCGAGTGCATGACTGAGTATGTTTTTCGACTGTTCTGTTTGTGTCATAGTGATTGTTGATGTGCGTTCCTGATTTAACCGATGTATCGGTATCAGTTAACTACCTTAGGGTAAAACAACGCCATCTACTCGAACTCGAGTCCCCAGACTCGAATCCGGAAAAGTGCTGGTGTAATTCGAGTCAAACCACGGAGGTCTTACAGGATTCGAATTCCAGTGTATGGGTGTGAGCACTCGACGCATCCGTCAAGGCATGTTCATCGTTCCTGTAGGCACGGTTATATTTCTGGTAGTGCGCAGCAAGTGCATTGCCAGACCTTATTCAGGTCTTATCTTCACGCCGTAAGCGCGGCATCCGAGTTTTGTCATCGCGGAGACGATTTAGGTGACCCAGGAGACGCAGTCTCTTTGTAGGGAAAAGTCATGAGACGGTGTCGCCATAAGCTTCGAGTGTGGCTATTATCAACACATAGTACTTTGTACAAATAATCATAGGGTGCGATACCAGCGCTCCCTATGGGAATATCCCCCGAGTGCCTGGTTGAGTCGAAGACTCAGGCAGGGACTAAAGAATTTTTGCGACTGCTGTCGTCTTTTGTTTGCTTGTTTCAGTCGAATTTTCTTCCGGCGCTCCCTATGGGAGTAACCCATGTCCATAGTGGAACCGTGTTTCGAGTGGTTGGATTTGCTTTGATTGTCCATGTTCCTGCAAAAAGAAGAAGAATTAATCGTAGGGTGCGCGACCAGCGCTCCCTATGGGAGTAGCCCCCGAGTGCTTGGTGGAGTCGAAGACTCGAGCAAGGACTAAAGTAGTCGAAATCTGCTGCTGCGTAATTTTGGATGACGTCAGTGCTGACGATTCCATGACCTCAGTTGCCCGTGTGAGCGAGTTTGACGGGACGTGACGAGCGGTGGGTCCCATTTCCTGACTCTGATTTGACCGGGTGTGCGTAATCTTTATTTTAACTGCGCCTCCTTGATTTCCGCGCGTAATGGGAGTAGTGGGGGACGGTTCGCGTTTCAGGTCCTCCACGTGTCGAGCTCGATGAACGCCACGCGTCTGATAGGGTTTTTCTGAGCCGTTGGATTGCATCTTCCAGGGGGTTAAGTAGCTATGCGGCGACGGTAAATTTCACATCTACTTCTTTTCTGCTTTTGCCTTCATCGCCATTGCCACTGTTCCTCTGCTTCTTTGCGCTCCTTTCCTTTGCGGCGCTGGACCAGCTTCGCGTATTTCCAAACTACTTCCTCCGGTCACATCGCCACCGCGGAATGGGGAAGAAAAAGGGAGGTGCTGCGGCCAATTCCGCTGCTGCCGTGGCTGCGAAGAAGAAGAAGGGCGGCTCCACCGCTGTGGGCACCAGCACCGCCACCGACAGAAAGAAGAAGGGCACAGGCACTCGCGTCACGAATGGCGCGTGGCGTCAATCTGTGATCAAGTCCTCAGAGCTTCGTCTTCTTCGCCAAGACGGAGTTTTTTTGTCCGCAGTCGCTGACGCGCGCGTCCCTGGCAGCGAGGTAATCCCCTCTCCTCCTGCCGGCTTTCGGGTGATGTTCCTAGCGTTCATCATCCGCGGCCTCTCGTTGCCCCTGCATCCTTTCTTCAGGGGCCTTCTCTGTTTTTACGGGCTCCAGATCCATCAGCTGTCCCCCAATTCCATCCTCCACGTAGCTTGCTACATTACCCTTTGCGAGTGTTGGCTCAGAATCGAGCCACACTTCGGCCTCTTCAAGCGCCTCTGCAAGTTGAAGCGCCAATCGGCATCTGGCTCTGTAGTCTACGATGTAGGCGGCTGCGGTATCCACGTCGATCCATCCGCCACGTACTTCGACATCAAGCTGATGATGTCCGTCCAAGGGTGGAGGGACAAGTGGTTCTACGTCTGCAACCAGAAGGCCGACGGAGACCACTACGGACTCGCGCCCTTAGACCCTGTGACGCCGTGCCAGAGGAGGCGTTCCTGGAAGAATGTAATTATGCCTGGCGAGTTTGCGCAGACAGATGTGCTGTACGAGCGTGATGACCCACAAGTATAGGGGGTGTATCGCAGTATTTTCGAGGGAAGTGAAACCCAATTTATTGATTCGACACAAGGTGAGCCAAAGAATATTTATAAGTCTTAACAACTGAGTTGTCAATTCAGCTGCACCTTGAAACAATCTTGCTCACAGCAGTTTATCAGTAGCAACAGTTTTGTAGTAGGAATAGCAAAGTAATAGCAGTAGTAAAGCAAAGACATCAGTAACAATAGCAGTAAACAGTGGGATTCGAGTGCGGTAGGCATAGGGATGGATGGACGGGCGTTGCATGGACAAGACAATTCACATAGCAATCAGAACATAGGGCAATTGCATATAAATAATATAAAGCATCCAAGTACTAGATAATCCTAGGCATGTGTTCCATATATAGTCATACGTGCTCGCAATGAGAACTTGCACAACATCTTTTGTCCTGCCAGCCCGTTTGCAGCGGGGCCTCAAGGGAACTGCTGGCAATTAAGGTGCTCCTTTTAATAGAGCACCGGAGCAAAGCATTAACACTCCGTGAACACATGTGATCCTCACATCAAAGCCATTCCCTCCGGTTATCCCAATTTCTGTCACTTCGTGGCCATTGGTTCCAGACAACAATTTGTGTATACAACTTGCAGATACGACCATAAACAATACTATCATAATGAATCAATAACATGTTCAGATCTGAAATCATGGCACTCGGGCCCTAGTGACAAGCATTAAGCACAACAAGTCGCAACAAAGTCATAAAGCACTAATAAAAGATACTAGGCACCATGCCCTAACAATCTGATGCCATTACATGAACGATCTCATCCAATCCCTACCATCCCCATAGCCTACAGCGGGGGATTACTCACTCATAGATGGGGGAAACATGGATGGTCGATGGAGAAGCAATGGTGATTATGATGGCGATGATCTCCTCCAATTCCTCGTCCCAGCAGGGTGCCAAAACAGAGTTTCTGGTGTTGTTTCATGGAATCTGGTGGTGGCTGCAGAGTGGAACTCCTTATGGAAAAACGTCGAACCCCCCGGAGTTTTTAGGTCAGAAGGCTTCTTATAGGCGAAGAGGGAGACCGAGGGGTGCTGGGCCCACCATGCCACTGGCGCGACACAGGGCACCCGCGCCTAGGGGTGGTGTGGCCAGCCCCTGGCCCTCCTCCGTCTCGTATTCTGGCTCCGTGAGTTTTCCGGAAAATAGGCACTTTGGCTTTTGTCCCGTCCAATTCCGAGAATATTCATTTTCTGACTTTCCTGGAACCAAAACAACAGAAACAGGCAATGGCATCGTGGCTCTTGTTAATAGGTTAGTCCAAGAAATCATATGAAAAGTACTCCAAAGTGTGGACAAAACACAAGGAAGTGGATAAAACCAAGCACGGAACATCAAAAATTATAGATAGATTTGCAATGTATCAACATCCCCAAGCTTAACTCCTGCTCGTCCTCGAGTAGGTAAGTGATAAAAAGAAAGAATAATTTTTGAGGTGACATGCACCATCAAAGACTTGATCAAAGTATTTGTAAAACTTTCAAAGCTGGGATCATAGTACTTCAATCATAACATGAAAGAAAAAGTTCTAGCAATAAGACAAAGAAACTATGATGCAACATGAAAAGGCACAAACAAAAGATTCATGAATAACAATGCTTTGCAAGACGTTTGTTTGTTTCACATAAAAAACATAGCATAATAGTATTCAGCTTGTCCCTCATAGAGTAGCAAATATAAATGCATAGGACACCTTCAAAGTTCATAAGAGTGACTAGATACAAATAGTTTAAAGCAAGCAATATCAAGTTATGCATCAATCAACTAGTCTTGGGACAATGCACATAGAACTAAGAATGGCCACTATGCTCTCAAAGTAGGTGCATAAAGGTAGAAGGTGGAGACTCAATATAATGGTAGAAGAAAGGCCTTCATAGAAGGAAGTAGGGATTCAAGTCTCATAAAGAGCTTCTAAAAATTATGGTACTTACAGCTTTCAGCTCTCATTGCCCCTATCATAAGCATCTTGAAGTGATTAAGGTTAAAGTGAACAAACTATGGTGTACATGCTTGACGAAGTATAAGTTAGGAATCTCATGTCCCTTGAATACGAGGGCCGCTCCTCATGCTACTCAAGTTTAGTCACTGGTAAGTTCTTGTCATCGTAAGTACATGTGTATCATAGAGAACCGCCAATGGGGTACCCCTTGCCCGATGATACGGAAGAATCCCCATATCAAAATGACAAGGCAAGGGACAACGAGCATCTCAAAGAATCTTCTTATTTACCATGGGAATATGGTGCTTTTTCCTTTTTTCATAATATCTTTTTCTTTTCTCAATATAGGACTCTTTTTATAAGAAGAATGCTTCATAGACAGCTCATTATGGTTACTGCAGGTTTCCACCATGTCGGCATGGATTGAACCAGCCCGTGCGTTTCTCTAACACATATACATAACTCCATGGACTTACAAGCTCCCTTTCATTTCACAATGCGACATCCATATACAAAAGAGCATGATATCAACTAGGTACAAGTACCAAGTGCAATGTTGAAAGCGTTCCCCATGAAAGCATGGTTCTGCTAATTCCCAACAAATAAGTGCAAGCATATACAACATAGACGACACAATGGTTCAAGTTTATTAAGGGCAATAAAAGTAAAGTGTGCCATCAAGTTCGTGAGAGCTTTAATCACTAGTTTTCTTATAACAAGTTTAATTCGGAAGGTAAACAAAAGCATGAATATACTTGGAATAGCATAAGCTAGTAGGTAGGTATGGTGGACTCTTTGGAATAACTTGGTTTAGGGAGTTGGATGCATGAGTGGAACTCATACTTGGTTGTGGAGGCTAGCAAAAGACTAGGAGTGACAAACTAAGAGAGCAATAATGGCCATAATCATGCAGAGCGACAAAACATCATTGATCAAAGCATAAAGAAATACTACAAGTTGAAAACTAAAGGATCATAAAGGCTTATGGTGACTTGAGATAGTCATAACATGGTGTGAGCATGCGCCAAGTCAACCCAAATAAAGCATCAAAGGAGAATACCACTATACTATGCTTTAATATGCTAAAACAACGCATGATTCATCCAAGGAACATTAAGCAATCTCAATTGTTTATAACAAGTCATGCTACAACAAAGAATACTAAGCATAAAGCCAAAACAATATCAAGCATGGCATGAAAAAGCATAGGCCACAGTCAAAATCAAGCTCTCTTTACCACTTAAGCATGAACTTTCCTACTCTTTTCCAAACCAAACCAAACCAAACTATTTGAACACCAAAGTATGAAAGAGGGGGTCCAACCAATTTATTCAGCAAACTAAGAAAACAAAGCAAATGAAAAACCAAAATGAAAATGAAAAAGAAGATGCTCCAAGAACAACACAATTGTGCATGAAACAATAAAAATGAAGTGTTTGGAAGAAACCTGGGATTTTTATTGATGAAGAAGGGGATGCCTTGGGCATACCCAAGCTTTGACGCTTGTACCTCTTGGATATTTCTTGGGGTGACACACGTGGCATCCCCAAGCTTGAGCTTTAGTCCATCCTTCATCTCATTACTCATTCCTTCCATACACCTGAATTTTTTCCTTCATACAAAACTTCACACAATCTTTATTAGCAACATTAGTGCACTCAAGATAATAGGTCTTTAGTTTCAGTTCTAACACCAATAAAACTTCCATTAAAACACAAGCTATTGTAGCACTTCCCTCAAAAAGCTCAATTCCCCAAAATAACTCATAATGGAACCAACAAGAAGCAAATGCAATTAATGGCAGAAATCGGTCAAAACAGACCAGCAGGTAAAGACAAATTTTTTCGAAGACCTTCTGTTGCTCAACTCGAAAAGTGTTGAACTAACGAAAGTTAGATAACAACCTGGGTCAGAAGCACAAAAATTCATGCCTCAAAAGGACGTTCATATATTTTACACGAATTTTTACGATGAGGCATAGAAATCTGTTTCGGGACAGCAACTTTCCCAATCATTACTTCTCTCTCATGGAGGACGATCAAATAATGTAAGGGATAAAGAGTTACTCTCATTAGAAGGTAGGCATGTGTAGCTAATCTATTCTTCCTCCTTTTGTTCATCACTCTCCTCCTCTTTTTCATCTAATGAGATTTCAGGTTCATCAATTTCTTATTCCATAGGATACTGCAAGGCATTAGTCTCTTCCATTTGTGGAAAGCATCTATTAAAATATTCAAGAATATAGCCATTTTCATCCTTGTAATTATCAAAGCAAAATTTAAGTATACCATAAACCTCATATTTGTAAGGTGAATCATCAATATTTTCAAGCAAACTAGCAAGTTCAAAAGCACCCTTCCAAGCAATAAATTCTTCAATTTGTTCTGCATCATAAAAGTCATAAATTCCTTTAGCATAAGAAGATATGGTATTATTATCATTATACTCACATTAAAAAGGGAGGTGTTTATACCTCTTTCTACAACAAAATTTATCACAACAATAAGTAACATTATAAGTAGAGCACACGTTTCTAGCAATGGTATACAATTTATCAATTTGTTCCCATAAGTGTTTCCCTTTTTGTGACAAGCGGTGTTCCTTATAATAATATTTTTGATCTTCCATGAACCCACCTTGCCAATAAGATTCAGTTTCAAACAAACCAACCATTGACAACAAGCATGATAAAGCAAGACAATAATAGACCAACGAAAATAATAACTAGAGTAGGAACTACTTTTTTTTGTATTTTTGATAAAGAAACAAGAAAACAAGGCGAAAATAAACTTAGCTTGAACAATAGTGATTCCAAGTGGACTTGATAAATAAAGCTATGCTCCCCAGCAACGGAGCCAGAAAATAGTCTTGATGACCCACAAGTATAGGGGGTGTATCGCAGTATTTTCGAGGGAAGTGAAATCCAATTTATTGATTCGACACAAGGGGAGCCAAAGAATATTTATAAGCCTTAACAACTGAGTTGTCAATTCAGCTGCACCTGGAAACAATCTTGCTCACAGCAGTTTATCAGTAGCAACAATTTTGTAGTAGGAATAGCAAAGTAACAGCAGTAGTAAAGCAAAGACAACAGTAACAATAGCAGTAAATAGTGGGATTCGAGTGCGGTAGGCATAGGGATGGATGGACAGGCATTGCATGGACAAGACAATTCACATAGCAATCAGAACATAGGGCAATTGCAGATAAATAAGATAAAGCATCCAAGTACTAGATAATCCTAGGCATGTGTTCCATATATAGTCATACGTGCTAGCAATGAGAACTTGCACAACATCTTTTGTCCGCCACCCGCTTTGCGGCGGGCCTCAAGGGAACTACTGGCAATTAAGGTGCTCCTTTTAATAGAGCACCGGAGCAAAGCATTAACACTCCGTGAACACATGTGATCCTCACATCAAAGCCATTCCCTCCGGTTATCCCAATTTCTGTCCCTTCGGGGCCATTGGTTCCGGACAACAATGTGTGTATACAACTTGCAGATAAGACCATAAACAATACTATCATAATGAATCAATAACATGTTCAGATCTGAAATCATGGCACTCGGGCCCTAGTGACAAGCATTAAGCACAACAAGTCGCAACAAAGTCATAAAGCACTAATAAAAGATACTAGGCACCATGCCCTAACAATCTGATGCCATTACATGAACGATCTCATCCAATCCCTACCATCCCCATAGCCTACAGCGGGGGATTACTCACTCATAGATGGGGGAAACATGGATGGTCGATGGAGAAGCGATGGTGATGATGATGGTGATGATCTCCTCTAATTCCCCATCCCGGCAGGGTGCCAGAACAGAGTTTTTGGTGCTATTTCGTGGAATCTGGTGGTGGCGGCGGAGCGGAACTCCTTATGGAAAAACGTCGAACCCCCCGAAGTTTTTAGGTCAGAAGGCTTCTGATAGGCGAAGAGGGAGACCGAGGAGGTGCCTGGGGGGCCCACACCATGCCCTGGCGCGGCCTGGGGGCACCCGCTCCTGGGGGTGGTGTGGCCAGCCCCTGGCCCTCCTCCGTCTCGTATTCTGGTTCCGTGTGTTTTCCGGAAAAATAGAAACTTTGGCTTTTGTCCCGTCCAATTCCGAGAATATTCATTTTCTGACTTTCCTGGAACCAAAAACAGCAGAAAAAAAGGCAGCCGACACTGTGGCTCTTGTTAATAGGTTAGTCCAAGAAATCATATGAAAAGTACTCCAAAGTATGGACAAAACACAAGGAAGTGGATAAAACCAAGCATGGAACATCAAAAATTATAGATACATTTGCAATGTATCAGAGCGCGTCTGCGACCTTGAGAGTCACATGGGCAAAGAGGAGGGAGGCTGCACCCTCATTCGCACGTGGTTGCACCGTCACGTCTAGCCCCTACAGGCTAGAGTCCACCCCATGTTCTAGTGGGCTGGCGCGGACGATGTCACTCGCGTGTCTGCCGATGGCATGTCCACGAGTGAGGTAGATAAAAGGGTTCGACTGGTCACCAAGTACACCGTCAAGGATGTGCTCCCCAGTGAACCAGTCGTTCCTCCGTTCGATGCTTCTAACCCTCCTCCTGAGGTACGGATGTGCTACGTAGTAGCTTTGTTTATCGATTGCTTCTTTGTCGTTTCTTGACTTTGTGTTAAATTTGTTTTCTATGTGCAGGATTGGGCGGTATCGCCCTGTATGCCCCCTCTTCCTGAGGGGGTTATTCCTCGTGAAGCCTTGGAAGAGGACGGGTCGGAGTCGACCGTCCTATCTGATGTGGAGGAGGAATCCCCCGAGTCGGGTAGTCCGGATACTCACAAGCGTTCACGCAGAGAGGATTCAGATGCATCGTCCCCTTCGACTCCGAAAGGTGCGGGTGTTGGTGCAGAGTCGCCGATCCCTGCCATTCCTGTGAGTGCCGTGGCACCATCCTTTCGTAAGAAGATGCGGCTGCCGAAGGAATCATCGTCAGAGTTGGGGAATCAAACCTTCGACTTTGACAAGTTTGATTGGTACGTATTCGAGTCTTCCTTTTTTGTTATTCTTTGGAGTTGCCTTTTCTTGATGTTGGTTTGGTCTTGCAGTTAGTAGGCGTCGTCATCTTCTGGCAACGTCCAATTTTTGAAAGAATCTGGAGTCACGACTTCGAGGGCCAAGAAAGAGGTTGAGCATGCTCCTTCCCCTCCATTGGCGGCCCACTCCAGGCATAACTCATCCAGCTCTCCGCATGATGGGGAGCATCGGATGGTTGCTCGGATGACTGCTCATCAATCGACTTCGGATTCATTGGAGGATCATGTAAGTGTAGTATCTCTTCTTCTGATGTTGCAGTCGATTTTATCTATGGCATCTACTGATCCTTTGTTGTTTTCCTTTTGTTATAGCTCCTTGTGAAGGAAGCCACTCACTTGGCGGAGCAGGTGCTTGTGATGGGTCGCCAGCATGCAATGCTGGATACACGTTATCGCGTGGTGGAAAGTAAGTGCCCTTTTACTTTTTCTTCTTTTGCATTGTTGTTATGTAGTCGACTGATAGTCTATCCCTTTTGTTTTGTTTTGCAGCTGAACATAATGCCCTTCTTCGCAACGCCGCCACCATGGAAAAGACGCTCGCCGCGGCTGTGAAGAGTCGCGATGAGGCAATCGCGGCGCGGGACGAGGCACAAAAGCGCGAAGAGGATCTGCGTGCCTCCATCGCAGCTAGGGAGAAGTTGTTCGAAGAACAGCTTTTTTCGATTGCTAAGGCTCTCTCAGGTATTTGCTAGCCTACAATTTTACCAACTGCCTTTTTTATTGCCTTCGATGTTGCTATTTGCTGCTGACGTTGTGCCAATGCTTGATTATTGTGCAGATGCCAGCGGTCTGAGCTTTAACGCATAGGCACTGTTTGAGATATGCCCAAGAGGCAATAATAAAAGTCGTAATTATTATATCTTTGTGTTTATGATGAAAGTTTACATCCCATGCTATAATTGTATTATTAGGAAACACTAATACTTGTGTGTTTTGTAAACATAAAAGAGTCCCTAGTAAGCCTCTTGTTGAACTAGCTTGTTGATTGATTGATGATCATGGTTTCCTGATCATGGACATTGGATGTGATTAATAACAAGGTTATATCATTAGGAGAATGATGTGATGGACACACACCCATAGTAAGCGTAGCATAAGATCAAGTCATTAAGTTCGTATTGCTGTAAGCTTTGAAATACATAGTAACCTAATCCTTCGACCATGAGGTTATGTTAATCACCATCACCGGATGGGTACTTTGATGACATCAAACGCCGCTCAGAATGGCGGTTATAAAGGTGTCATTGGGTATTCTGAAAGTATGTGTTGAAGCGCATAGACCAAGATTGGGATTTGTCCATCCATATGACGGATAGATATACTCTGGGCCCTCTCGGTGGAATGTCATCTAGATAGCTTGCAAGCATGTGACTGGGTCACAAGGGATGACATAACATGGAACGAGTAAAGAGTACTTATCAGTAACGAGGAAGAACTAGGTATGGAGATACCGACGATCAAACCTCAGATAAGTAGAATATCATGTGACAAAGGGAATTGGTTTCGTATGTTAAATGGTTCAATTGATCATGAAGTAATCGTTGAGTATGTGGGAACCGTTATGGATCTCCAGATCCCGCTGATGGTTATTGATCGGAGAGGTGTCTTCATCATGTCTGCATATTCACGAAACGTAGGGTGACACACTTAAGGTTCGAAGTTGTTTTAAGTACATATGGAATTTGCGTTGGAGACCGAATGTTGTTCGGAGTCTCGGAATGGATCCGGGACATCACGAGGAGATCCGGAATGGTCCGGAGAATAAGATTCATATATTGGGGAACATTTTCTAAGTTAGGAAATGTTCCGGAGTGTTTGTATGGAGATTCTAGAAGGTTTCAGAATGTTCTGGAAGGTTCTAGAGGATTTCTTGGAGTTTGCTTGAAAACCAAGAAAAGATCAAGGGAGTCCAAGTGGGGCAAGACACGGATTCGTGGGGGAGGAGGACTCCTCCCCACTTCCCACCGCCGGCCCTAGGAGGGGAGTCCTACTAGGACTCCCCTCAGCGCCGCCTCCTCCTTAAATAGAAGGGAGGGGGCGCCCCCTCTTGCCCCTGGCTTATAACTCACAATCTCTGCCGCCTCTCTCCTCCACTTTTCTTCTGCACAGGCATAGGCGAAGCCCTGCAGAATTCTCATCTCCACCACCACCACCACGCCGTCGTGCTGCTGGGATTCCGTGGAGAAGATCTACTACCTCACGCTTTCATTGGAACGGGAGAGGAAGGTCTGCCGACTCACATGTGACCGTCATGGAAGCGCGCCTTTGGAACACGGCGCCGGAAGGATCGTCCACACGATCTTGAGATCGGCAAGTGATCGACTACATCATCCACGAGATCTAATCTCGTAACGCTTTTGGTTCTACGAGGGTTAGTACCGATCTATCTCGTTGCTCATGTCTAATAGATTAGATCTTGGCTTTTATCTAGATTAGATCTGGGTTTTGTTCGTTCTTGCGGTAGAATTTTTTTTGTTTTCCATGCTACGAACCCATCAGTGGTATCAGAGCCTTGTCTATGCGTAGATCTGTTGCACGAGTAGAACACAATGAGGTTGTGGGCGTTGGTGCTCGTGTCGTCTTTTGCTATGTGTGTACTTTGCATCTTGCGGTATGCTGGGATGAAGCGACTCGGGCTAACACTACATGTCATCGTACATGAGACTTGCTCCGCGCTTAACGTGCAAGTCGTTTTGCACAAGTGGCTTTGCGGGTGTCTGTCTTTCCCATCATAGTATAGATCAAATCTACACTTTGCACTTGATAGCACATGTACCAACGTTGTGGTTCAGTTTCGTAGGTAAGATGCGTTCTTAGTCGAAAGCCCCAAGCCACGTAAAACTTGCAAAGAAAATTAGAGGCGTCTAACTTGTTTTTGCAGGGGTTTTATGATGTGACATGGCCTACATGTGATTGTGATTGTATTTGATGTATGCAATGATCCTTGTTGTAATATGGCAACCGGCAGGAGCCTAATGGTTGTCTTTAATTCTGTTAAGACCTGCATGTCTATTCATCTTGTAATAGCTTTGTTCCAAGTAATTGTAATAGTTGCTAGTGATGATGAACAACCATGAAGCGGCGCCACGGACCTTGACGCAATGCTGGTGATGATGGAGATCATGTCTGTGCTTTGGAGATGGAGATCAAAGGCATAAGAAGAAAGGGCCATATCATATCACACTAATTATGAATTGCCTGTGATGTTAATCCTTTATGCATCTTGTATTGCTTAGATCGCGACGGTAGCATTATAAGATGATCCCTCTCACTAAATATCAAGTAATAAAGTGTTCGTCCTTAGTTGGCACCGTTGCTAAGACTCGTCGTTTCGAAGCATCTCGTGATGATCGGGTGTGATAGACTCTACGTGTGCATACAACGGGTGCAAGCCAGATTTGCACATGCGGAAACTAAGGTTAATCTTGACGAGCCTAGCATGTATGCATGGTCTCGGAACACGGAATACCGAAAGGTAGAGCATGAGTCATATGATTGATATGATGAACATGAAGATTGTTCGCCGATGAAGCTACATCATCTCACGTGATGATCGGACTTGGTGTAGTGGATTTGGTTCGTGTAATCACTAAAACAACTCGAGGGATGTTGTTTTGAGTGGGAGTTCACCTAGTTGATTTAAGAATTAAATTTGAACAATATTTATCATAAACTTAGTCTAAACTACTTGCAAATTTGTTGTAGATTATGGCGAACATTTCCATCAATTTCAATGCGTTCCTAGAGAAAGAAAAGCTTAAGAACAATGGAAGCAATTTCACGGACTGGTTCCGTGGACTGAAGATTGTCCTTAGGGCTGGTCAGTTTACCTATGTGCTCGAAGCACCGCTAGGTGACCCACCTGCAGAAGATGCCATCGATGACGTAAAGAATGTTTATGCCACTCGGAAACATCACTACTCCACAGTTTAGTGTGCCATCCTGTACGGTTTAGAATCGAAGCTTCAAAAGAATTTTGAGCACCATGACCCGTTTGAGATCATTAAGGAGCTCAAACTCATTTTTGAGACTCGCGCGGCCATGGAAAGCTATGAAGCTTCCGAGAAGTTCTTTACCTGCAAGATGGAAGAGGGTAGCTCCATTAGCGAGCACTTGCTCACCATGTCTGGGCACACAAACAAACTCCGAGAGTTGGGGATACCGATTCCTAATGAATTGGGGATTCACCGTGTCCTCCAATCACTGCCACCAAGTTACAAGAACTTTGTGGTGAACTACAATATGCACTGCATGAACAAGACGTTGCCTGAACTATCGTCCATGCTGAAAACTGCTGAAGTGGAGATCATGAAGGAGCACCAAGTGTTGATGGTCAATAAGACCACCAATTTCAAGAAACTGGGCAAGCCTAAGAACAAGGGCAACTTTAAGAAGGACGACAAGAAAGCTGCCGCACCTGCTAAGAAGCCCAAGGCTGGTCCTAAACCTGAAACTGAGTGCTTCTACTGCAAGGGTGCTGGTCACTGGAAGCGTAACTGCCCCAAGTACCTGGCGGATCTGAAGAATGGCAACATCAAGAAGAAAGGTATATTCGATATACATGTTATATATGTGTATCTTACTAGTAATCGTAGTAGTGCCTGGGTATTTGATACTGGTTCGGTTGCTCATATTTGTAACTCGAAACAGAGTCATGCGGAATAAACGAAGACCGCAAGAGACAAGGTGACGCGCGTTGAAATGGCTCCAAGGTTGATGTGATCGCCATGGCACGCCTCCTCTACATCTACCATCGGGATTAGTTTTAAATTTAAATAATTGTTATTTGGTGCTGCGTTAAGCATGAACATTATATCTGGATCTTGTTTATTAAGTAGACGGTTACTCTTTTAAGTCTGAGAATAAAGGTTGTTCGATTTATATGAGTAATATCTTTTATGGTTATGCACCTAAGATGAATGGTTTATTCTTATTGAATCTCGATAGTAGTGATACACATGTTCACAACATAGATGCTAAACGAATAAAATTGAATGATAATTCTACATACATGTGGCACTGTCGTCTTGGTCACATTGGAGTGAAGCGTATGAAGAAACTCCATTCTGATGGACTTCTTGAATCACTTGATTTTGAATCACTTGAAAGATGCGAAGCATGTCTAATGGGAAAAATGACTAAGACTCCATTCTCTGGTATAATGGAGCGAGCTATGAATTTATTGGAAATAATACATACCGATGTGTGCGGTCCAATGAGTGTAGCATCGCGTGGTGGATATCGTTATGTTCTCACTTTCACGGATGACTTGAGTAGATATGGGTATGTCTACTTTATGAAACATAAGTCCGAAACTTTCGAGAAGTTTAAGGAATTTCAAAGTGAAGTGGAAAATCATCGTAACACGAAGATTAAGTTTCTGCATTCTTACCGCGGAGGTGAATATCTGAGTTATGAGTTTGGCATGCATTTAAAGAAATGTGGAATACTTTCACAGTTGACATCGCCGGGAACACCACAGCGTAATGGTGTGTCTGGACGTCGTAATCGAACTCTCTTAGATATGGTTCGGTCTATGATGTCTCTTACAGATTTACCGTTATCATTTTGGGGCTATGCATTAGAGACAGCCGCATTCACTTTAAATAGGGCACCATCTAAATCCGTTGAAACGACACCGTATGAATTGTGGTTTGGAAAAGAAACCTAAGTTGTCGTTTCTTAAAGTTTGGGGTCAAGCATATGTAAAGAAGTTACACTGATAAGCTTGAACCCAAAGCGAGAAATGCGTATTCATAGGATACCCTAAAGAAACAATTGGGTATACCTTCTATCATAGATCCGGCGTAGTTTTCGCTTAAGAATGGATCCTTTCTAGAAGGAATTTCTCTCAAAAGAAGTGACTGGAAGGAAAGTAGAACTCGGCGAGGTTATTGAACCTTCTTCGAGTTGCGAGTAGTGCAAGACCAGAGATGTTTCGTCACCGCACTAACCGGAGAGGAAGCTAATGATGATGATCATGAAACTTCGAACGAAGTTACTACTGAACCTCGCAGGTCAACGAGGGTCCGTACCACTCCTGAGTGGTATGACTCTGCCTTGAACGTCATGTTAGTGGACAACACTGATGACCCTGCGACATATGAAGAAGCTATGGTGAGCGCAGATTCCGACCAATGGCTAGAAGCCATGAAATCCGAAATGGGATCCATGTATGAAAACCAAGTATGGACTTTGGTGGACTTACCGGATGGTCGTAAGGCTGTCGAGAACAAATGGATTTTCAAAAGAAAAGATCTTGATGGTAATGTTACCGTCTATAAAGCTTGACTTGTCGCGAAAGGGTTCCGACAAATTCAAGGAGTTGACTACGATGAGACTTTCTCACCAGTAGTGAAGCTAAACTCTGTGAGGATTATGTTAGCAATCGCTGCATATTTAGATTATGAAATTTGGCAGATGGATGTCAAAACAGCGTTCCTTAATGGTGACATTGAGGAAGAGTTGTATATGGTACAACCCAAGGGTTTTGTCGATCCTAAAGATGTTGACAAGGTATGCAAACTTCAGCGCTCCATTTATGGACTGAAGCAAGCATCCCGGAGTTGGAATCAACGTTTTGATAAAGTAATCAAAAACTTTGGATTTATACAAACTTATGGAGAAGCTTGTATTTACAAGAAAGTGAGTGGGAGCTCTATAGCATTCCTAGTACTATATGTAGATGACATATTGTTGATTGGGAATGATACAGAACTTCTTAATAGCGTCAAAACCTATTTGAATAATAGTTTTTCGATGAAGGATCTTGCTTAGCGACATATATTCTAGGCATCAAGATTTATAGAGATAGATCAAGACGCCTAATAGCGCTTTCACAAAGTACATACTTAGACAAAGTTCTAAAGAAGTTTAGAATGGAAGAGAGCAAGAAAGGGTTCGTGCCCATGTTGTCAGGTAAGACCTTGAGTAAAACTCAAAGTCCGGCTACGGCAGAAGATAGAGAAAAGATGAACAAAATTCCCTATGCCTCGGCCATAGGTTCTATCATGTATGCCATGCTGTGTACAAGACCGGAAATAGCACATGCTGTTAGTTTGACTAGTAGATATCAAAATGATCCTGGAATGGAACATCGGATACGTCAAGAATATCCTAAAGTACCTGAATAGGACTAAGGATATGGTTCTTTCTTATGGAGGTGATGAACAGCTTGATGTAAATGGTTACACTGATGCTAGTTGGAACACCGATCCAGATGACTCAAAGTCACAGTCTGGATACGTATTTATTTTGAATGGTGCCGCAAGAGTCGGAGGAGTGCCAAGCAGAGCGTTGTGGCGAAATCTTCAACTGAATCGGAATACATAGCTGCTTTGGAGGCTACACAAGAAGCCATATGGATGAAGGAGTTCATTGCTGAACTTGGCGTGGTTCCCAGTGCGTTGGACCCGATGGCCATCTACTGTGACAACACAGGTGCCATAGCTAATGCACAGGAGCCAAGGTCACATAGCAAGCTGAAGCACATCAAGCTACGGTTCCATGCTATTCGCGAGTATGTCCAAGATGGTGACATAAAGATTTGCAAAGTACACACTGATCTGAATGTAGCAGATCCGTTGACTAAACCTCTCCCTAGAGCAAAGCATGACCAACACCAGAACGCCATGGGTGTTAGGTATATTACCATGTAATCTAGATTATTGACTCTAGTGCAAGTGGGAGACTGTTGGAGATATTCCCAAGAGGCAATAATAAAAGTGGTAATTATTATATCTTTGTGTTTATGATGAAAGTTAACATCCCATGCTATAATTGTATTATTAGGAAACACTAATACTTGTGTGTTTTGTAAACATAAAAGAGTCCCTAGTAAGCCTCTTGTTGAACTAGCTTGTTGATTGATTGATGATCATGGTTTCCTGATCATGGACATTGGATGTGATTAATAACAAGGTTATATCATTAGGAGAGTGATGTGATGGACACACACCCATAGTAAGCGTAGCATAAGATCAAGTCATTAAGTTCGTATTGCTGTAAGTTTTGAAATACATAGTAACCTAATCCTTTGACCATGAGGTTATGTTAATCACCATCACCGGATGGGTACTTTGATGACATCAAACGCCGCTTCGTAACTGGGCGGTTATAAAGGTGTCATTGGGTATTCTGAAAGTATGTGTTGAAGCGCATAGACCAAGATTGGGATTTGTCCATCCATATGACGGATAGATATACTCTGGGCCCTCTCGGCGGAATGTCATCTAGATAGCTTGCATGCATGTGACTGGGTCACAAGGGATGACATAACATGGAACGAGTAAAGAGTACTTATCAGTAACGAGGAAGAACTAGGTATGGAGATACCGACGATCAAACTTCGGATAAGTAGAATATCGTGTGACAAAGGGAATTGGTTTCGTATGTTAAATGGTTCAATCGATCACGAAGTAATCGTTGAGTATGTGGGAGCCGTTATGGATCTCCAGATCCCACTGATGGTTATTGATCGGAGAGGTGTCTTCATCATGTCTGCATATTCACGAAACGTAGGGTGATACACTTAAGGTTCGAAGTTGTTTTAGGTAGATATGGAATTTGCGTTGGAGACCGAATGTTGTTCGGAGTCTCGGAATGGATCCGGGACATCACGAGGAGATCCGGAATGGTCTAGAGAATAAGATTCATATATTGGGGATCATTTTCTAAGTTAGGAAATGTTCCGGAGTGTTTGTATGGAGATTCTAGAAGGTTTCGGAATGTTCTGGAAGGTTCTAGAGGATTTCTTGGAGTTTGCTTGAAAACCAAGAAAGGATCAAGGGAGTCCATGTGGGGCAAGACAAGGATTCATGGGGAAGGAGGACTCCTCCCCCCTTCCCACCGCCGGCCCTAGGTGGGGAGTCCTACTAGGACTCCCCCTCCCCAGGCGCGCCTCCCTCCCTTAAATAGAAGGGAGGGGGCGCCCCGTCTTTCCCCTGGATTATAACTCACAATCTCTGCCGCCTCTCTCCTCCACTTTTCTCCTGCACAGGCATAGGCGAAGCCCTGCAGAATTCTCATCTCCACCACCACCACCACGCCGTTGTGCTGCTTGGATTTCGTGGAGAAGATCTACTACCTTTGCTGCTCGCTGGAACGGGGAGAGGAAGGTCTGCTTCGACTCTGCACATGTGACCGTCTGCGGAAGCTCTGCCGGAACGCGACGCCGGAAGGATCGTCCACACGATCTTGAGATCGGCAAGTGATCGACTACATCATCCACGAGATCTAATCTCGTAACGCTTTCGGTTCTACGAGGGTTAGTACCGATCTATCTCGTTGCTCATGTCTAATAGATTAGATCTTGGCTTTTATCTAGATTAGATCTGGGTTTTGTTCGTTCTTGCGGTAGAAATTTTTTGTTTTCCATGCTACGAACCCATCAGGCACTCCGCCGTGATGACGCATTGGTGGGTGCTGCCTCGGCAGTCGAAGACCGCAGCGCTGCCATGCAGGGTACGCTCGCCAAGGCTAAAGGCATGCTTAGTCGTCTTCGGGAGGAGATGACACCCAAGGCTGAATTGATCGAAAATCTGGATGAGCTGGTGGAATCTCTTACCGGAGGAATTCCTGCGAGCTTCAAGAACTTGCTCCGCTCGGCTGGTGCGTCAATGTCACTCGTGATGGTGCTAGCCCACGGAGTCGAAGTTGATCCTGCAGCAGTCTCAAGGGCGATGCCCGTTAGCGCGGACGGCCAGCAGGTAGTCTTTGCCCCTTTCGCGACTGCTTGTGGCAAGTATGGGCCACAGCTGATCAACACAGTGGCAAAGTACTCTGAGGAGCTGTAGCGAGCCAAGAAGGCGGCGAAGGCTACAGCGTCAGGGGCCAGCGGAAAATCAGTGGCATCTGATACTGCCACGGACTCGATGAGGCCCCCAAAGCCGAAGTCCAAGTCGAAAAAACCAGTTGCTCCTCAGTAGTCTTGTAATAGTTAGATAGCTTTATATCTTCTGTCGAAAAACATGCCTTTTGGCGAGTGTGTCTGGTGATACTTTTGCTAATTTGAAATGCACTCGAATATTTTGTCTGTGCATTGCTTTAGTCTTCTTATTTCTTCTGGCTTGACTTGTGATAGGGCACATCAGGTGAATCGTTGAGGGAACCTCAGGATTCGCCACCCCTTGATGACACTTTGACACCGTCGCGCTCAAGGGTGGATGATCTGTCTCTGCTCTCGCGACTTCGTGATCGCGTGAAGCAGTTGGAGCGTGAATTGCCCGTACTCCGTGGTAATATGGATGTATGGAAATCGAAGGCAGAGAAGGCCACTGCCCGAGAACAATATCTGTTGGGGGAGGTGACGCAGCTGGGCGACCAATTTAAATGTTAGCTTTCTTACTCTTATCTTTTCCTTGTAGTCACTCACAGTGGTTTGCTGCCTTCATACTTCCGTTTTTGCTTTGTATTGTTGTCAGCGCACGCCATACGCAGGATGAGAAGGATCGAATTGCCATTCGCATGAATGACCTGACCCAAGAGCAGCTTCAGGAGAGTGGATACTTCTGGGTGGATCATGATCGTGCAATCGCACTAGCGACCCTGCAGGATCGTGCGTCGCGAGTGCTGCACTTCCTGAAGAAGTCGCAATCATGCTTGAAGAACATTTATCGGATGATGTTTCCATTGGATGTTGCTCCATCGAGCCTGCTGGCCCTCCTTGCCAAATTCCAAGGCTTGACTGTGGTACGCGAGTGTGTAAGACAGCAGTTGGTGTCTGGTGCCAAGGCCGCTCTGTCGCTGGTGCGACTGCATAGGCTTGATGTAGATGTTGCAGCAATTGCGGCTGGACCACCTGCGCCACCAGCGGGTTCTGCTTGGAATATGGTGTCGCACTATCAGGCGGTGGATCGCCCAACAGAGGAGATCGTCGACTTCTTCGAGGAGCAAACCAATGTTCTCTTGTTGTAATAGTAGTTTAGTTTGTATCCTGCACATAATTGTACCAATGTTGTAAAGTTCGTATGTATGTTGTGTATAATTGATTGTTGATGATGTATAAAAGAGCTTGTTAGCATGTATGTTTTGTGAGTGCGTTGCACTATGCGACTCTTTTTCGTTAGCCTGGCCATGTATTTATCTCAGTCCCTTGTCAACCTGTCAGGTGCGTTGCAACTGGGTTTATGTTTGTCAAGGGTTTCGATTGGTGTGCCAACTACTCAGGATATCGTGTTTTAGTTCGTAGAATAGATGTGTATAGAGTGGCGCAGCCCCCGAGTGGATAAGTTGCAAAAAATAAAGGAAAACACAGAGTTTTGGGGCACTTAGCTTTATTTATTCGCGGGATAGTACGAAGTACAATGTGTGGCTAAGTAGCCTTGGCTGAGTAGCCTTATTTGAAATGTAAAAGTAAAAAGCGACTAAGGGTAGAAGCGTCGCAGCTGCGTGACGTTCCAGGGGTTGGAGTACGCGACTCCTGTCTCTAAATCTTGAAGGAGATAGGCGCCACCTGGGATTACTTCTGTAATCATGTATGGTCCCTCCCAGGGGGACTCGAGCTTGAGATGCCCTTGCTGCCGCAGATTCAGGTCGCCTTCGACGAAGGATCTGGAGCGTAGCCTCCTACTGTGGTAGTTGCACAGGTTCTGCTGGTAGATCGTTGATCTTTCCGCGGCGATTTCCCTTGCCTTGTCTAGGAGGTCGATGGAGTCTTCGAGTGCAAGGGTTGACTCCTGCTCGCCGTAAGCGACCACGCGCGGTGCTTTGTATCGCACTTCGGCGGGTAACACTGCTTCAACCCCGTGCACCATGAAGAAAGGGGTGTACCCTGTAGCACTGTTTGGAGTTGTGCGTAGGCTCCAGAGTACTGATTGTAGTTCGTCTGGCCAGCATCCCGCGGCCTGTTCGAGTGGCCGGAGGAGTCGCTTCTTGATGCCGCCGCAGACGAGCCCGTTCGCTTTTTCGACCTGACCGTTGGTCTGTGGATGTGCTACCGAGGCGTAGCTGATGTTGATTCCCAGATTCTCGCAGAATTCTTGGAATTCCTTGGCTATGAAGTTCATCCCATTTTTTGTGATGATGCTGTGTGGCACTCCGAAGCGGTAGACGATGGACTCGAAGAACTTGACTGCACCGTGCCCTGATTGGTTGGTCACTGGCATGGCCTCTATCCACTTGGTGAATTTGTCGACTGCGACCAAGAGGTAGACGTAGCCTCCTCGTGAGGACTTGGGGAGCTTGCCGACCATGTCGAGTCCCCATTGCACGAAGGGCCAGGCCAATGGAATTGGCCGGAGCTCTACGCCAGGTGCGTGCGGCTTGTCCGTGAATCACTAGCACACGTTGCATTTTTGGACGATATCCTTGGCGTCGCGCATGGCCGTAGGCCAGTAGAATCCAGCTCGTAGAGCTTTGGCAACGAGGGCGCGACTACCGGCGTGGTGTCCGCAGGTTCCCTCATGGATGCCGAGGAGAACAGCTCTTCCATCGGCCGTGGAGACGCATCGTTGGAGTACTCCTGTGATGCTGCGCTTGTATAGTTCGCTGTTGATAATAGTGAATGCCTTGGATCGCCACGTGATGTGCCGTGCATCAGTCGGATCGTCTGGTAGCCTCTTGCTGAGAACGTACGTGATGTACGGTTGAGTCCAGGACTGCTCGATCGTCATGATGCTCATTGGTCCTTCGAGCCCTGTGTCCAGCTCCAAGTCGTCGAGTGCCATTGGCTCATTGGTTGGTGTAGCCCCCGAGTCCGTTGCTACGCTTATTGTCTTCTCTGCAGCCTTTGGCTCGATGGAGCGTTCACAGAAGCGCTCGAGAAATACCCCATGTGGTATGGGGGCACAGGTGGAGCCTATGTTGGCGAGTGTGTCCGCCTCTTCATTGCTTTCGCGACCTATGTGCCGCAGCTCGCAGCCGTTGAAATCCCCTTCGAGTGTGTCGTAGAGGTCGCGGTAGGCGATCATGTTGTCATTCATCGTGCATTGTCTGGTTGATCACCAGCTTGGAGTCGCCATATATTATGAGCCTTTTGGCTCCGCAGGCCTTTGCCATCCTCATCCCGTGTAGCAGGGCCTCATATTCAGCTTCGTTGTTGGAGGTGGTGAACTGCATTTGCAGGATATATTTCAGCTTGTCTCCCTGGGGCGATGTCAGTATGACACCTGTGTCAGCTCCGTTGTTCCGCTTGGATCCGTTGAAGTGCATTGTCCAGAGGTAGGACATATCTGGTTTTTCGGGGAGCTCGTTCTCCATCCAGTGCACTAGGAAGTCAGGGAGAACTTGCGACTTGATTGCGTCGCGTTTTTCATATGTGATGTCTCGTGGAGACAGTTCGATTCCCCAAAGTGCAACTCGTCCAATGGCGTCGGGATTGTTGAGGATGTGCCCAAGCAGGGCATCGTTGACTACCACGATTGGGTGTTCTTGGAAGTAGTGGCGCAGTCGCCGGGCCATCATGAAGACGCCATATGCCAGTTTCTGGTAGTGCGGGTATCGCTGTTTTGTTGGCGTAAGTACTACCGAGGTAATAGATCGTACTGTACGTGGACCTTGTTTTCCTCAGCTCGTTCGACTACGAGCACTGTGCTGACTACCTGGTTGGTGGCGGAGATGTATAACAACAACGGTTCCCTTTCTCGTGGGGTCACCAGTACTGGCGAGGTGGATAGTAGGCGCTTGAGGTCATCGAATGCTTCCTGCGCCTCATTGATCCACTCGAACTTGTCAGCTTTGCGGAGGAGTTGGTAGAAGGGCAGTGCCTTTTCACCCATCCGACTTATAAATCGACTAAGAGCTGCGATTCGCCCAGCCAGCTGCTGGACGCCCCTTATGTTTTTCGGCTTCTCCATGGCCAGTATGGCTTTTATTTTCTTTGGGTTTGCTTCGATCCCCCTCGCGGAGATAAGGTACCCGAGTAATTCCCTAGATGGTACGCCAAAGGCGCACTTGTCCGGATTGAGCTTGATCCGGTAGCGATCGAGGTTGGCGAAGGTTTCGCGCAAATCATCGATTAGTGAGGCTTCCTCCTTGGTCTTGATTACTATGTCGTCGACATAGACTTGAATGTTGCGACCGAGTTGGTTCTTGAGGCAAGCCTGCATGCACCGTTGGTAGGTGGCTCCTGCGTTTTTTAGCCCGAAGGACATTGTATTGTAGCAAAACACACCAAAAGGCGTTGTAAACGCTGTTTTTCTTGATCTTCCTCCTTCATTCGAATCTGGTTATAGCCTGAGTAGGCGTCGAGGAAGCAGAGGCGCTCGCATCCCGCGGTGGAGTCGATGATCTGGTCGATTCGTGGTAACAGGAAGTGGTCCTTTGGGCAGTGCTTATTCAAAGAGGTGAAGTCCACGCACATCCACAGGATATTCGTGTCCTTTTTTGGTACTAGCACCGTGTTGGCGAGCCAAGTTCTTTCCTTGATCTCGTGTATGAATTTGGCATCGAGGAGTCTGTTGATCTCCATTCCGACTACCTTTGCTCTTGGCTCAGATAATCGCCAGATTGTTTGCTTGACTGGCCTTGCGTTTGGGTTGATGTTGAGTGCGTGCTCGGCTAATTCCCTGGGAACCCCTAGCATGTCTGCTGGACACCAGGCGAAAATTTCCCAGTGCTCACAAAGGAATTCGACGAGCACGAGTTCCTATGCGGGACTCAAGTTATTGGCGATGAGGGCCGTCTTGGCGGGATCCGATGGGTGGACCTGAACTTTCTTTGTGTGCACCGATGAGTCGAAAGATAGATCGGCCGAACTTGGCCGGCTCAGGGGAGGCTGACTATTCTCTGTCGACTCCTTTAGTCTCGCGAGTTCTTCCTGCATGCCAAAGGACTGGGAGATTCTGTTGAATTCCCTGTCGCAACTGTCGGATCTCTCGAAGCTTCCGTTGACTATGAGGACGCCATTAGGGCCTGGCATCTTCATCTGCAGATAGGTGTAGTGTGGCACTGCCATGAACCTAGCGAACGCGACACGTCCGAGGATGCAGTGGTACTACGAGGGCCAGTCGACGACCTCGAAGTCGATGCGCTCGCGCCGAAAGTTTTTCGGCGTGCCGAAGATGACGTCGAGGTCGATTTTTCCAAGGGGATACATGCCCTTGCCTGGGATGATGCCGTGGAATGTTGTGTCTGAG
This sequence comes from Avena insularis, assembly GCA_023614405.1. Classification (NCBI taxonomy): domain Eukaryota; kingdom Viridiplantae; phylum Streptophyta; class Magnoliopsida; order Poales; family Poaceae; genus Avena; species Avena insularis. Next base: position 22,172,450 of record CM042694.1, on the reverse strand, counting down.
GCCTCTAGGCATGTTAGAGGGATACTCATTGCTCGCAAGGTACTCGCGAACATAAGGTTGATGCCGCTTCCGCCGTCCATAAAGACGCGACTCATGTCGAAGCCTCCAATTTGTGCCTCGAGGACGAGAGGACAATGACCTGGGCGAGGCACTTATCGTGGGTGGTCACGCTTGTCGAAGGTGATGCAGGACTCACTTCCGCTGAGGTACTCAGTGGTAGATGGTGGCGAGTTTGTGGCCAAGTTGACTTGGCGAGTGATGGCCTTCTGCACCCTATTCGAGGGGCGTCCCTTTTGGATCATCATGGTACCCATGGCCCGTGGGTATGGTTCGCCTCCCTGGTGCTGGTCCGGTGCAGCTGCATTTGGGGGTAGTCCAGGTGGTGGTGGCAGAGCGCCATGTGCCACGGCGCCTGGAGCGGCTCCGTAGCCCCTTTCAACTGTGTTGCGATTGATCCGAACCAATCCTCATGTAGTTTGAGGAACTCGCGGCAGTCCTTGAGGAGGTGGCTGGACTTCTTCTTTTTGTCATGCTTGTCGATGTAGAAGTGCACAGTGCATGGCCCGGACAGCTTGTCTTCAATGGATGCTGCGGGTGCCTCATCGCAATTGCGGCGCTGCCACACTTGCATGGTCTTTCTGGAGTCGCAGTATCCGCTGCTGCGGTAGCCGCTGTTGCGATTGTCGTTGCGGTTGTCGTTGCGTCTGTCAGCCGGCTGTGACTATGTTGACATCGTCACGTTCGTCGTAGATGCGCATGCGGCGTTTGCCTCGGTGGTCGCGTCTGCGCTCGAGTTCTGCCTCGTCATCAGAGTAAATGCGATTTTTCACCGAATCTTCTCCATCTGCCCAGCGATTCACTATTTCCATCAAGTGATCGATGGTTTTGGCCTTTGAGCGGCACAACTCCTCCCTGGGCTCTATGCGACGTACGTCGCCGTTGAATGCGCAATCACGCGATCCTTCGAGATGTTCTCCGTGGAGTTTTTGATGATGGACCACCTCTGGATGTAGGAGCGTAGCGATTTGCCTGATCTTTGCTGGCAGCATCTCAGCTCTTCGATTGATGCGGGCCGTTTGTATGTGCCCTTGAAGTTGCGCACGAAGCTGTATACCAGTTCTTCCCAACTACGAATGGATCCGCGTGGGAGGTTGTTGAGCCATGCTCGGGTGGCTCCTTGCAGCTGTAGCTGCAGGCATTGCATGGCCGTGCTTCGACTCTAGTTGTGGAGCCTGACGGAGGAGATGTGGTCCTCCAGCCAGATCTTCGGGTCCTACAGGCCGTCAAACTTCGGGTTCTCCGACGGGAGTTTAAACCCCTTGGGCATTCGCTTTTGCCTGATGGCCCTACTAAAGCATCTGGCGCCACAGAGCTCCACATCTTCGTCTTCTGAGTCAGTTGACCGAGCATGTCGTGCCCTTGATTTGTCGATCTTGCGCTGCGTGAGGTCATCGCGCGCATCATAGTCGTGGTCGTGTCGCCGTGAGCAGCGACATCGAGACAGACCGTGACTGTCGTCGCTAGATGAGGGCGAGGAGTAGCATTTTTCCAGAGCCTTGCCTTTCTTCGGGTCTAGTGCTGGATCTTTATCGAGGACGGCCTCGACTAGTCCCAAGCCCACAATCGCAGATCGGTGCATGGCGGCTCGGGGATCTCCAGCTGGAGGCTGGTTGTTCAGGAGATACATGGTGGCTGCCGTCACTGCAGCTTGCGGCGTCTTCGGGACCACGTTGCCCTGTGTGTCGACTGTCATAGAGCTGAAGTCGAGGACCTTTGCAGCTTCTATGCGTTCTTGCTCGGTGAGATGGGCCATCCGGGATCGCCTCTTGTTTGCTATGTACTCGTTGCCCTTTGAGGAGGATCCTCTGTGGGAGGAGAGCCCAGCACGTCGAAGACTCGACTCATCTGCCACCTTTTTGCGCGCCTCAAGCTGCGTGATTGTTTGCACTTGACGCTTGAATTCTTCCTTCAGGAGCCAATGATAGCCCATTAGCAGCTCCTGCGGGGAGCCAAAGGGTAGAGGGTTACCCCGTAGGGCCTCGCGGCAGCGAGCCCACTCGAGTTCATTGAGCCTGATCACGACGCGTTCGCCCGTCTGCTCGTTTATTATGGTTGGAGGCTCGACTGCTCCCCCGTTGTTGGTGGGGGTGCCGTTTGGCGATGGTCCGCCGTTGGGTATGCCGCCATTTGGCGGGTCAGCTCCATAGCCGCCGTTGCCCGTGTTGTCGCGATTGGCGGAGGTGTCGCCTGCATTGATGACGGCGCACATGAAGTGGTTGGGGAAGCTGATGCTCCTTGATGCGCTCGACTTTCGACGTAGAGCTCGTTGGGAACCCCAAGAGGAAGGTATGATGAGCACAGCAGTAAGTTTTTCCTCAGTTATGAAACCAAGGTTTAATCGAACGAGTAGGAGTAAGGAAACACCCCAAAGGTGTTGCTAGCTGAGCTTTGGCATGCACTATCAAAAGTAGTAGCAACGTGGAGATCTGCACAACACAACCACATAACTTTGTCCCCAACTTGCGATGAGGTTGTCAATCTCACCGTGTTTTGCGGAAAACAAAGGATTAAACGTATCGAATGGAAAAAAGTAAAAGTTTGCAGAAAGTAAACACAAAGTAGTAAACAGTTGAAGATTGTATGTAAAGAAAAAGGACCGGGATCCATAGTTCACTAGAGGTGTCTCTCCTTAGATAGATAACATGCTGGGTGAACAAATTACAGCGGCGCAATTGACAAACACCGAGAAAGCAATACATGCATATACTAATCATCTTGACTCCTTTGAGACTTGATTGGGCATTACAACATAATACATAGACCGCCATCCAACTGCATCTATGACTAATAATCCACCTTCAGGTTATCATCCGAACCCCTCCAAGATTAAGTTACAAGCAACAGATTATTGCTTTACGAATCCGTAAAGTAAACAATATGATTGTTCTATGAACAAAGGATTGTTGTTTTCTCCCTAGTAGCAATAGCACATCTAGTACCTTAGAGATTTCTGTCACTTCCCCAGATTACCAGAGGCATGAGCCCACTATTGAGCATAAATACTAACTCTTGGAGTTGCTAGCATCTACTTGGCCAAGATAGCTACTAACAACGGAAAGCATGCAAGATCTCAAATAACAAAGACATGATAGAGTCAATAATCAATCTGAAATAGCATCTCAATATCCATCGGATCCCCACAACATGTATGAATTACAAATAGATGATCTTGATCATGAACATAGCTCACAAGATCTAAACATGAAAGCACAAAGGAGGAGAAACCAGCCATCTAGCTACTACATGGATCCGTAGTCCAAGGATGAACTACTCACGCATCACAATGGAGGCTTTCATGGTGATGAAGAAGGCCTCCAGGGTGAATTCCCCTCTCCGGCAGGGTGCCGGGAAGAGCTTCATATCCCTCCCGATCTAGGGATGGAGATGACGGCGGCTATAGACTCTTTCGTGGATTTTTTATTGGGTACTTAGGGTTTTCGTCCCGAGGGTAATATATAGGCGGAAGGTGAGGCCGAGGGGGTGCCGGGAACGGCCACACCACCCCCTGGAGCGGGCCAGGCCTGGCCGCACGGCCAGGTGGTGTGGTGGCTCCCTGGCCCTTCTCCGTCTCGTATTCTGGCACTTGATCCCTTCCGGAAAAATAGGCACTTTGGCTTTTGTCCCGTCCAATTCCGAGAATATTCATTTTCTAACTTTCCTGGAACCAAAATCAGCGTAAAATGTGCAACTGGCACTATGGCTCTTGTTAATAGGTTAGTCCAAGAAATCATATGAAAAGTACTCCAAAGTTGGAACTAAACACAAGAAAGTGGATAAAACCAAGCATGGAACATCAAAAATTATAGATACATTTACAATGTACCACTCCTGAAACTCTCAGATCCAAAGCCATAGGCTCCATCTTCAGTTGCCAGATCGCTCAGATTGGAGTCGCGACTGCTGTCGCTGACCGTATTCTCGACTGTTGTTGGGGCGTTGAGCTCACTGAGGGTGCCGATCGGTGGAGGGAACCACGATGCTGGAGCAATCGATGGTACCGTCGGCTGGTCAGGCATGCGAAGTGTGCCCATCTGACCAACTTGGAAGCGGAGGCTCCCGATTGCCAGGCTGATTCCGTCGCCCATGGACTCGAAAGCCGGGCAAGTGGCCGACGTGTGGACGGTGAAGTCGAACGCGTCGAAGAGCTGGCAAATCTCCGCTGTTGCGGAGTTGTAGATCGCGGTTGATAGGGTCGAAGAAGCCGCAACATCAGCACTCCCAATTCCCACAGACGGCGCCAATTGACGAGGGTTTAACTCATCAATGCCCATTGTTATGGACTTGGGTTTTGGAGAAGGAGGGAGCGCTGGAGACATCTATCGGCTAGCAAACAAGACACAGGGGACTCGAAGATTTACCCAGGTTCAGGCCTCATAGAGGTCCCTACTCCTGCTTGTCTGCTCGTGGAATTATCAAAGGAATCGAGGATTACAATGGTACGCAGATGCAATCTGGCGAGGGTTGTGGAAGCTAGGGTTGCGTGTGTCCTCCTCGCCGCCCCCTCCTAGCCTTTATATAGATAGGCTAGGTCTCGGGTGACAGATCGAGTCGGTTACAAGTTAGGGTTTTCCCCTTTGAACTTTCTATCTTTAGCTTCTTCTTGTTCTTCAAGCAATCGAGAGTCCATAGGCTACTCGAATTCTTCATTTGGGCCTTGGCAACACCGTGGGCCCCTACGTACTCAAGCCGTATATACCAAGCTCGAGTACCTGTAGGGTATACCCATGTCATTGCCACAACTCTCAAACACATAAGATAGGAGATATCAGTTGAAAACCTAATAACGTATCTTGATATTGAGGAGAAGGCTTGGGCTAAGGACACTGGTGAAAAAGGAGATGTAGATCAGTCTAGCACCAACATGGTGCAGAACAAAACCTTTTTAAGAACAAAGGGAATAACAAGCCCTTCTTTAATAATCCCACAAAGACTATAACCTTCAAGAACTAGAAGATGAAGCTAAACAAGGTTGAGCTGGTTGCTTTAAGGACTGCCCAAAACATTCAGATCGCAAAGGGAAAACTTGGAAGACCATCAACATTGTTTCACTATCAATACTGATGGGTATGATAATTTTTATACTATTATTTCGGTATTTCAATCACCATCTTAGTGGATTGATACATGTGCTAATGTTCATTTATGTGCTGACATCTCTATGTTCACTTCTTATCAGGTCGCTCGGTATTTTTCCGTCCTAATGGGGAATAGATCACGTGCTTCTATTCGTGCTGGTTGCATGGTGGATCTGAAGTCACTTCTGGAAAGATCATGCATTTGAGGAACGTGCAACATGCCCCTACTATGAACAATAATCTCGTTATTGGCTTACTTTTATGCAAAGATGGGTTTAACTTTGTTTTACAGTCTAATAAAGTCGTTGTTTTGAAACATGGAAAATTTATTAGTAAAGGCTATAAGTTTGGAGACTTGTTCCTTTTTCTCTTTCAGAGTTTTTTTAATAAATCCATGCATCATATTTGTGGAAGTGTTAATGATAATACCACTATTTGGCATTCTCATTTATGTCACATTAACTTTCGTTTGTTGTTTCAGATGTCCATTATGAGCTTAATTCTGAATTTCACTATTTTCAAAGGTTCTAAGTGCCATAGTTATATGCCATCAAAGCAATCTAGAAGCCTTGCAAGGAAGCCGAGGAGAAAAACTTGGCACCTTGATACGTCCATTTTGCATCACTATCCTATGTCTTAATTCACTATTATTCATTGATATATTTCATATTGAGAGGTGATACTTATGTTATTTCATCTATTTTTGCATGGCTGATGACTTTTGGAGCATGGACCGCAATGTGGATTCGATGGAAAAGGTGTTGTTTGGAGGCAAAATTGCGAAGATCGAAAATCTGGGAAAATATACGGAAAATCCTATTTTTCCGTAAGACTAAGGATGCCAGAAGGCGGAGTGGAGATGGGCTGTGGGGCCCACACCACCGGGCGTGGCAGCCCTAGGTCAAGGCCACAGTGGTGTGGCCGCCCTGGCCCACCTCTAGCTCTCTCCTCTAGCGTATATCATCCTCCTGAAACCCTAAGACTCGGGGAGCGACATAGAAAGATTCCACCGCCTCTGCGAGGCGGAAAACACCGAGAGAGAAAGATCTCTCCGGCAAACAGATTTCTGTCGGGGGAATTCCTTCTCGGAGAGGGGATATCGTCGCCATCAACACCACCATCAAGCTGGACTTCATCGGGATCATCATCATCATCATCACCATCATCACCATCAGCACCATCATCACCATCTCCATATTGCTGTAACAATTGTGTTGAATCTTGCATAGTTCATAGGGGGAACTTTCCCGGTGTTGATTACTCTTTGTAGTTGATGCTATTGAGTGAACCATTGAATTATTGTTTATGTTCAGATTGTTATACATCATTATTCCATCTCTGATCATGATCCATATGATGTCTTGTGAGTAGTTCTTTTTGTTCTTGAGGACATGGGAGAAGTCATGTTGTTAGTAGTGGAGTTGTGTTGAGAAAGATCCAATAGTTTGTTATTTAAGTTGTGGTGTACTTCTTCTAGTGGTGTCATGTGAACGTCGACTACATGAAACTTCACCTATATGGGCCTAGGGGAATGCATTGTGTATTTGGCTACTAATCGAAGGGGTTGCGAGTGATGTAAACTGAACCCCAGTTAGGAAACCATTGCACAAGGGACGTAAGGGTCTTAGAGTTTAAAGCTGTGGTTATGTTTCTACCTTAATTACTTTCTTGTACTTACGGATGTTTGCAAGGGGTATAATCACAAGTATGTATTAGTCCTGGGAAGGTCGGTACATTAGCACAGGTTCACCCACACAACACTTAGCAAGCTAGAGAATATTAATCAACTATATGAAGCGAAAGCACTTGACAGTGTTCCCATGTGTCCTCGAGAACGTTTGGTCATCTTAAGTAATACATCCGGCTTGTCCTTTGCTGCATAAAGGATTGGGCCACTTGCTGCATTTATTCCTACTGTCTTTTATTTACTCGTACTTTGTTTACTTGCTTTATCGAAAACCCCTAAAAATCCGTTTGCTAAGTATTTGCAGAGAATTCCTAAACCATACCACTAGCCAGCACCTTCTGCTCCTCGTTGGGTTCAACACTCTTACTTATTGAAAATATTGCGATACACCCCCTATACTTGTGGGTCATCAAGACTATTTTCTGGCGCCGTTGCCGGGGAGTGAAGCACTATTGGAGAGTGGAACTGGTAAAGGAAACCTCTACTGTGAGTATTGTTTACTTCAGTTAGTTGGTTTATTATCATTATGGATAATTCGTTGAGTTTCTTATTTGGTAATGCTACTACCACTAATAAGGTAGTAGATAAACCACCACCTGCTGAGAATGATGCTTTCAAAATACCTACAAGAATTATTGATAGTGTTATGGATAACTACTACATTGGGGATGGAACTGTCCATCCCGGTGATCATTTACTCTTTATACACGAATTATGCGGGTTGTTCAAGTGTGCAGGTATTACTACAGATCAAGTCAAGAAGAAGTTATTCTCATTATCACTAAAAGGAAGAGCTGAGGAATGGTATAAGCTGCTGAAGAATGGTCAAGCTCTAGAATGGGAGGAAATAGTGCCTCTCTTTTATTCAAAGGTTTATCCTCCTAGTGAGATTCATAAAGATCGGAATCAAATATACAACTTTTGGCCTCTTGATGGAGAGAGTACAGCTCAAGGTTGGGGGAGATTGAAGTTACTAATGCTCAAATGTCCCATTCATGAGCTCCCCAAAAATATTATTATCAATAACTTATGCAAAACTCCCTCTACATGATAAAGATTTATTGGATGCTTCTTGTGCTGGATCATTCACTCGCATGGAAGAAGAAGCTAAATGGGATCTTCTGGACTGTATTCAAGACAATGCTGAAGCTTGGGAGAATGACAAAGGTAGAAAGTCAGGTATAAATTATGATTATGAATGCATTGAATCTTTTATGTGAAGTGATGACTTTCAAAATATTAGTAATGCTTATGGTCTTGATTTGCAAGTTATTACGAATTGCTTTAGAGCTTTTGCTTCCTATATCGAAATTCCAAAAAGGGGATGGAATAAATACCATGCACCTTACAAAGATATTGTTGACTGTGTTCGTATTGGGAGTGCTGAGTATTGCATTATTGATCCCATCTTACCTGAACCTTATATCGAGAAGATTCCTTTTCCAGAAAAGGTAAAGGATCATCCTATGATAACTAATGTAATCACCAAAAGTGAAAAGAGAATTGTAAAACCTGATGAACAAATAAACGTTGAACCTGTGGTAGAAATTGTGAAAGACCTTGTCACTAAAAGCATAGAAGATGGCCACATAGTATTTTGTGAGGATGCTTCTAATATTGTTTCACATCCTAATAGAACTAAAAAGGCTAGTGTTCCTGTGCTTTCTGTTAGAATTGGTGATCATTGCTATTATGGTTTATGTGATATTGGTGCAAGTTCCAGTGTTATTCCTTATGAGCTTTACAGAGAAATTATGCATGAAATCAGTCCTTGCGAGTTGGAAGAGATTGATGTGGTTATTCACCTTGCTAATATAGAGACCATCTCTCCAATTGGTATTGTACGAGACGTGGAAGTTCTTTGTGGTAAGATTAAGTACCCTGCTGATTTTCTAGTACTCGGTTCAGCTGCTAGTAAAACTTATCCTATTATTTTTGGTAGACCTTTCTTGAGTACTTGTGGAGCCATTATAGATTGCAAAAGGGAGAAAATCTTGACTAAGTTTGCTGGGGAATCTTATGAGTTTAATTTCTCGAAATTTGCTAAAGAACCTTGTGAAGAGGAAACCCATAATGAGGATTTTAGAGTTGAACAACTTGCGTCTATTTCTCTTGCTCCTAACAATGCTTTGCAGCAATTTATGGAAGATCATGAAAGTGAAATCTTCATGGAAGAAAGGAGTGAGATTGACAAGATTCTCCGTGATCAGCCTAAGATGCTTAAGCATAACTTGCCTGTAGAAGATTTGGGTACCACGCTACCACCTAAAAAGGATCCGGTTTTCGATCTAAAACCTCTCCCTGATGATCTTAAATATGCTTATATTGATGATAAAAAGATATATCCTGTTATTATTAGCGCTAAACTTTCAGGAAAGGAAGAAGAAAGGCTATTGGAGGTTGTGAGGAAACACCGAGGATCTATGGGCTATACTCTGGATGATTTAAAAGGGATGTCACCTACTATATGTCAGCATTCTATCAACATAGAACCAGATGCAAAGCCGGTAGTAGAGCACCAACGACGTTTAAATCCTAGGATGAAGGAAGTGGTAAGGAATGAGGTATTGAAACTCCTTGATGCTGGTATTATTTACCCTATTGCTGATAGTGAATGGGTTAGTCCTATTCATTGTGTTCCTAAAAAGGGAGTTATTACTGTTGTTCCTAATGATAATGATGAGCTTATTCGTCAAAGAATAGTAGTACGCTATAGGATGTGCATCGATTTTAGAAAAGTCAATAAAGTTACTAAGAAAGATCACTACCCGCTTCCTTTTATTGATCAAATGTTGGAAAGGTTGTCTAAAAAGACCCATTTTTGTTTTCTTGATGGTTATTCTGGTTTCTCTCAGATTGCTGTTAAACAACAAGATCAAGAAAAAACTACTTTTACTTGCCCTTATGGAACTTATGCTTATAGACGTATGCCTTTTGGTTTAATGCTCCTACTACTTTTCAAAGGTGCATGTATGCTATCTTTCATGGTTTTTGTGAGGAAATTTTAGAAGTGTTCATGGATGACTTTTCTGTTATGGAACTTCTTTTGATAATTGTCTGCATAACCTTGATAAAGTTTTGCAGAGATGTGAAGAAACTAATCTTGTTCTTAATTGGGAGAAATGCCACTTCATGGTTGATACATTGCAAATGTATCTATAATTTTTGATGTTCCATGCTTGGTTTTATCCACTTTCTTGTGTTTTGTTCCAACTTTGGAGTACTTTTCATATGATTAACCTATTAACAAGAGCCACAGTGCCAGCTGCCTGTTTTCTGCTGTTTTTGGTTCTACGAAAGTCAGAAAATGAATATTCTCGGAATTGGACGGGACAAAAGCCAAAGTGCCTATTTTTCTGGAAGGGATCAAGTGCCAGAATACGAGATGAGAGAAGGCCAGGAGCCACCACCACCTGGTGCGGCGCCAGCCTGGCCCGCGCTTGGGTGGTGTGGCCCCAGCACCCTCGGCCTCCTTCCGCCTATATATTTCTCGACGAAAACCCTAAGTACCGATCAAAATCCACGAAAGAGTCTCAGAGTCGCCATCTCCATCCCTAGATCGGGAGGATCAAGCTCTTCCGCACCACGAGAGGGAATTTACCTCGAGGCCTTCTTCATCACCATGCAAGCCTCCGATGTGATGCGTGAGTAGTTCATCCTTGGACTACGGATCCATGTAGTAGCTAGATGGCTGGTTTCTCCTCCTTTGTGCTTTCATGTTTAGATCTTGTGAGCTCCATTCATGATCAAGATCATCTATTTGTAATTCATACATGTTGTGGGGATCCGATGGATATTGAGATGCTATTTCAGATTGATTATTGATTCTATCATGTCTTTGTTATTTGAGATCTTGCATGCTTTCCGTTGTTAGTAGCTATCTTGGCCAAGTAGATGCTAGCAACTCCAAGAGTTAGTATTTATGCTCGATAGTGGGTTCATGCCTCTGGTAATCTGGGGAAGTGACAGAAATCTCTAAGGTACTATATGTGTTGTTTCTACTAGGGAGAAAACAACAATCCTTGTTCATAGAACAATCGTATTGTTTACTTTACACGCAGTTCGTAAAGCAATAATCTGTTGCTTGCAACTTAATACTGGAGGGGGTTCGGATGATAACCTGAAGGTGGATTATTAGTCATAGATGCAGTTGGATGGTGGTCTATGTATTATGTTGTAATGCCCAATCAAGTCTCAAAGGAGTCAAGATGATTAGTATATGCATGTATTGCTTTCTTGGTGTTTGTCAATTGCCCCGCTGTAATTTGTTCACCCAGCATGTTATCTATCTAAGGAGAGCCACCTCTAGTGAACTATGGATCCCGGTCCTTTTTCTTTATAGACAATCTATAAACTGTTTTTGCTTTGTGTTTACTTTCTGCAACCTTTTACTTCTTTCCATTCGATACGTTTAATCCTTTGTTTTCCGCAAAACACGGTGAGATTGACAACCTCATCGCAAGTTGGGGACAAAGTTCTGTGGTTGTGTTGTGCGGGTCTCCACGTTGCTACTAGCACCGGTAGTGCGCCCTGCCAAAGCTCAGCTAGCAACACCTTTGGGGTGTTTCCTTACTCCTACTGGTTCGATTAAACCTTGGTTTCATAACTGAGGGAAAACTTACTGCCGTGCTCATCATACCTTCCTCTTGGGGTTCCCAACGATCTCTACGTCGAAAGTCGAGCGCATCAAGACATTTTCTGGCGCCGTTGCCGGGGAGTGAAGGACATCTTCACAAGGGGAGTCCCTCATAACCAATCTCTTTACTTTGTTGTTTTTGTTTTGCTTAGTTTTCTTTTTGCTTTGTTTGCTTGTTTTGTCCTTCAAAAACACAAAAAAGTTAGTTTTACTAGTTTGCTTTCTTATTTGAAAACCCAAAAAAATGACTACTCTTGAAAACACTAAGTTGTGTGACTTCACTAGCACGAACAACAATGATTTTATGAGCACACCTATTGCTCCACCTGTGGCTGAAAATACTTTCTTTGAGATAAAACCTACTTTACTCAATCTTGTTATGAGAGAGCACTTTTCTGGTATTGGTAACGAAGATGCTGCTTCCCATGTAAATAACTTTGTTGAACTTTGTGAGATGCAAAAGCATAGGGATATAGATGGTGATATTATTAAGCTGAAATTGTTTCCTTTCTCTTTGAGAGGAAAAGCTAAAGAGTGGTTGAATTCCTTAACTAGGAATAGTATTGATTCTTGGACTAAGTGCAAAGATGCTTTTATTGGAAAATACTATCCTCCTGCTAAGATTATATCCATGAGAAGTGAAATAATGAAGTTTAAACAACTTGATAATGAGCATGTTGCTCAAGCTTGGGAAAGAATGAAATCTTTGGTAAAGAATTGCCCCACTCATGGACTGACTGCTTGGATGATCATCCAAACTTTTTATGCAGGATAGAACTATTCTTCAAGGAACCTATTGGATTCTGCTGCTGGAGGTACCTTTATGACCATCACTTTGGGTGCTGCAACAAAACTTTTGGACAATATGATGGTTAATTATTCTGAATGGCATACTTAGAGAGCTCCACGAGGTAAGAAGGTAAATTCTGTTGAGGAAACCTCCTCCATGAGTGATAAGATTGATATTATTATGTCTATGCCATTTAATGGGAAAGCCCATATTGATCCAAATAATGTTCCTTTAGCCTCTTTGGTTGCTCAAGAAGAGCAAGTTGATGTGAACTTCATAAGAAATAACAACTTTGGCAGCAATGCTTATGGTAATAATGCTTATAGGAACAATTTTGGTAACAACAATTATAAGCCATATCCTCCCAACAATGGTAATGCTTATGGAAATTCTTACAACAATAATAAGAGTGCTCCCTCTGAACTTGAAGTTATGCTTAAAGAGTTTATTAGTAAACAAACTGCTTTCAATAAAACTATTGAGGAAAAACTCTCTAATGCTGAAAGAAATATATCATATTTGGCTGAAGCTCAATCTACTTTGAATAAAATGGCTGCTAAACCTGAAACTAATGATAATCCCTTTGCATCTACTAATGCTATACAAGTAAGAATTGATGAAAATGTTAGACTATTAGCTGAATTACATGCTAAGTGGGAAAGAGAAGAGGAAATTGCTAGAAACATTAGTGTTTCTACTATCACCACCACTAGTGTTGAGGCTAACAATAGTGCTTGATGGTTGCAACATCTCTGAAGTTATTAAGTTCCTACAAAAGCTTTCTAAAAGTCCTAATGCTAGTGCTATGAACATGGCCTTTACAAAACACATTACTGATGCTCTCATAAAGATTAAAGAAGAAAAGATGAAACATAAAGCTCTTATTCCTATAAAACAAGAGGATGGTTGGGAACCCATCATTAATATGAAAGTGAATGACTTTGATTTCAAATCTTTGTGTGATCTTGATAGTAGTGTTTCTATTATGCCTAGAAGGATTTATGATATGCTTGATTTGCCTCCTCTTGAAGATTGCTATTTGAATGTCCCACTTGATGATAATGCTAAAAAGAAACTCATGGGGAGTCTTAATGATGTTCTTATTATGGTTAACGATTCCTATGTCCCCGTTGATTTCTATGTTTTGGATGTTGAATATAATGCTTCTTGTCCTATTACTTTGGGAACACCTTTTCTTAGAACTGTTGGTGCCATCATTGATATGAAAGAAGGCATCATTAAATATCAACTCCCACTCAAGAAAGGTATAGAACACTTCCCTAAAAAGAGAGAAAAGATTTCTTTTGCTTCTCCTATGAAAACAAAATTTCTTAATGCTTCTTCATTTGAGAACACTTGATTCTTTCTTTGCTTCTTATGCCTAACTTAAAGGCGTTAAAGAAAAGTACTTATTGGGAGATAACCCAAAAGTTTTAGATGAGTCTTGGAAGTTATTACCTCTGTAATAACCTCTCCTTATCCTTTTTATTTGCTTTTTGTGCCAAGGGTATCCTCTAATGAGAGTGAAGTAATGATTGGGAAAGTTGTTTTCCCGGAACAGATTTTTGTGCTTCACCGTAAAAATTCCTGAGAGAGCTCTGTATGTCGGATTGAGCTGTAAGTTTTTGTGCTTCTGACCTAGGTTGTTATAAATTTCGTTAGTTCAACACTGTTTGATTTGAGTAACAGAAGATCTTCGAAAAAATTCGTCTTTACCTGCTGGTCTGTTTTAACAAATTTCTGCCATTTTCTGCATTTGCTTCTTGTTGGTTCCTTGTTGAGTTCTTTTGGGGAATTGAGATTTTTGAGGGAAGTGCTACAGTAGCTAGTGTTCTAATGGAAGTTTATTTGGTGTTAGAACTGAACCTTAAGACTTATTTATCTTAAGTGCACTAATGTTGCTAATGAGATTGTGTGAAGTTTTGTATGAAGGAAAATTTCTAGGTGTATGGAAGGAATGAGTAATGAGATGAAGGATGGACTAAAGCTCAAGCTTGGGGATGCCACGCGTGTCACCCCAAGAAATATCCAAGAATTACAAGCGTCAAAGCTTGGGGATGCCCAAGGCATCCCCTTCTTCATCAATAAAAATTTCAGGTTTCTTCCAAACGCTTCATTTTTATTGTTTCATGCACAGTTGTGTTTTTCTTGGAGCGTCTTCTTTTTCTTTTTCGTTTTGGTTTTCGTTTGCTTTGGTTTGCTTAGTTTTCTGAATAAATTGGTTGGGCCCCCTCTTTCATACATTGGTTTGCAATTAGTTTGGTTTGGTTTGGAAAAGAGTAGGAAAGTTCATACTTATGTGGTAAAAAGAGCTCATTCTTGACTGTGGCTATGCTTTGTCATGCCATGCTTGATATTGTTTTGGCTTTATGATTAGTATTCTTTGCTGTAGCATAACTTGTTATAAACAATTGAGATTGCTTAATGAACCTTGGATGAATCATGCGTTGTTTTAGCATATTAAAGCATAGTATAGTGGTATTCTCCTTTGATGCTTTATTTGGGTTGACTTGGCACATGCTCACACCATGTTATGACTATCTCAAGTCACCATAGCCTTTATGATCCTTTAGTTTTCAACTTGTAGTATCACTTTATGCTTTGATCAATGATGTTTTTTCGCTCTGCATGATTATGGCCATTATTGCTCTCTTAGTTTGTCGCCCCGCCTTTTGCTAGCCTCCACAACAAAGTATGAGTTCCACTCATGCATCCAACTCCCTAAACCAAGTTATTCCAAAGAGTCCACCATACCTACCTACTAGCTTATGCTATTCCAAGTATATTCATGCTTTTGTTTACCTTCCACTTGTTATGAGAAAACTAGTGATTAAAGCTCTCACGAACTTGATGGCACACTTTACTTTTTGCCTCTAATAAACTTGAACCATTGTGTCGTCTAAGTTGTATATGCTTGCACTTATTTTTTGGGAATTAGCAGAACCATGCTTTCATGGGGAACGCTTTCAACATGGGGAACGCTTGTACCAAGTTGATATCATGTTCTTTTGTTTATGGATGTCGTCGGTGTGAAATGAAGGGGGAGCTTATAAGGCCATGGAGTTATGCATGTGTGTTAGAGAAACGCCTGGGCCGCTGGTCTAATCCATGCTGACATGGTGGAAACCTGCAGCGTAACCATAACGAGCATCTATGAAGCATTCTTCTTATAAAAAAAGAGACAGAGATTGAGAAAAAGAGAAAAAGAAAAAAAGAGATATTATGAAAAGAGGAAAGAGAGAAAAAAGCACCATATCCCCATGGTAAATAAGAAGATTGTTGAGATGCTTGTTGTCTGCTTGCCTTGTCATTTTGATATGGGGATTCTTCCGTATCATCGGGCAAGGGGTACCCAGTTGGCGGTTCTCTATGATACACATATGCTTACGATGACAAGAACTTACTGGTGACTAAACTTGAGTAGCATGAGGAGCGGCCCTCCTATTCAAGGGACATGAGATTCTCAATTTACAACTTGTTAATGCATATCCTCATATTTGATCACTTTAACCTTAATCACCTAAAGATGCCTATGATAGGGGCAATGAGAGCTGAAAGCTAGTAAGTATCATAATTTTTGGGATCTCTTTATGAGACTTGCAATCCCTGCTTCCCTCTTTGAAGGGCCTTTCTTTTGCTTTGTAGTTAAGTCAGTCAACCTATTCCCTTCTATCTCAGCAAGTACTTTGAGTTTATGTGATTCATTCATTCATATGATGATTTATTCAATCATGTTTCTTATGTTCCTTGTTTTGCACATTGCTCTTATCTTGATGTTTACTGCTTTGAAAGCTATCATTGAAAACCAGCTATTTGTGAACTCCAGCAATTTATCAACTATTCTTCGACCAAGAGCTAAGTTTGCCATTACCAATTATGATTTACTTCATGTATCTTTATTGTGTTTCCTTTACCCATTACAAATTGAGTTATATAATAGTGAGTTGTCTTCTATTATGATCTATGTATTGATGAATGTGATGCTTCTTGTTCGTATTCTTTTATCGACTCTTCACTCCATAAACCCGAGGCCATGTTTATTGAGCTCATTAAGGGGACAAGCGAAGTCTAAGCTTGGGGAGTTGATACGTCCATTTTGCATCACTATTCTATGTCTTAATTCACTATTATTCATTGATATATTTCATTGAGAGGTGATACTTATGTTATTTCATCTGTTTTTGCATGGTTGATGACTTTTGGAGCATGGACTGCAAATGATTCGATGGAAAAGGTGCTGTTTGGAGGCAAAATTACGAAGATCAGAAAATCCGGGAAAATATACGGAAAATCCTATTTTCTAGAAGACTAAGGATGCCAAGACGGAGTGGAGATGGGCCACAGGGGGGCCACACCACCCCTAGCTGGCAGACCCTAGGCCGCCAGGTGGTGGTGGCCGCCTGCCCACCTCTGGCTCTCTCCTCTAGCGTATATCATCCTCCCGAAACCCTAAGACTCGGGGAGCAACCATAGAAAGATTCTGCCACCTCTGCGGGGCGGAAAACACCAAGAGAGAAAGATCTCTCCGTGATGATTTCTGGGGAATTCTTCCTGAGAGGGGAGATCGTCGCCATCAACGCCACCATCAAGCTAGACTTCATCGGGATCATCATCATCATCACCACCATCAGCACCATCATCACCATCTCCATATTGCTGTAACAATTGTGTTGAATCTTCCATAGTTCATAGGGGAAACTTTCCCGGTGTTGATTACTCTTTATAGTTGATGCTATTGAGTGAACCATTGAATTATTGTTTATGTTCAGATTGTTATACATCATTATTCCATCTCTGATCATGATCCATATGATGTCTTGTGAGTAGTTCGTTTTGTTCTTGAGGACATGGGAGAAGTCATGTTGTTAGTAGTGGAGTTGTGTTGAGAAAGATTCAATAGTTTGTTATTTAAGTTATGGTGTACTTCTTCTAGTGGTGTCATGTGAACGTCGACGACATGACACTTCACCTATATGGGACTAGGGGAATGCATTGTGTATTTGGCTACTAATCCTAGGGGTTGCCGGAGTGACAAAAACCTGAACCCCCGTTAGGAAACCATTGCACAAGGGATGTAAGGGTCTTAGAGTTTAAAGCTGTGATTAGGTTTCTACCTTAATTACTTTCTTGTACTTACGGATGTTTGCAAGGGGTATAATCAAAAGTATGTATTAGTCCTAGGAAGGTCGGTACATTAGCACAGGTTCACCCACACAACACTTAGCAAGCTAGAGAAGATTAATCAACTATATGAAGCGAAAGCACTTGACAGTGTTCCCATGTGTCCTCGAGAACGTTTGGTCATCTTAAGTAATACATCCGGCTTGTCCTTTGTTGCATAAAGGATTGGGCCACTTGCTGCATTTATTCCTACTGTCTTTTATTTACTCGTACTTTGTTTACTTGCTTTATCGAAAACCCCTAAAAATCCATTTGCTAATTATTTGCAGAGAATTCCTGATCCATACCACTAGCCAGCACCTTCTGCTCCTCGTTGGGTTTGACACTCTTACTTATCGAAAATACTGCGATACACCCCCTATACTTGTGGGTCACTCATAAATCTTGATCTATGCGAGATGAATGGTGTTGACAAAAGGTGGAAAGAGATATTTTATGACATTGATAGATGATGCTACTAAATTCGTTCTTCTATGTTTACTTGTTGCAAACTAAAATGAGGCTTTATAGTACTTTAAATTTTATAAGGCCAAAGTTGAAAAACAACTAGACAGAAAGATCAAGCGTCTTAGATCGAATCGAGGTAGTGAGTATTTTCCCAAAATATTTAACGATTTCTCTGAGAAACACATTATTATTCATGAGGGGACGCCTCCCTACTCGCCCAATGAAACGAGGTTGCCAAGAGAAAAAAACCGCATACTAACTGACTCGGGGACTTCCATGTTAGCCACTTCTGGTTTATCTAAGGCATGGTGGGGTAAGGCTTTGTTGACATCATGTCATGTCCTAAATAGAGTACCTAACAAGAAAAAATACCCCTTATGAGGAGTGGGCTGGAAGAAAACCATCCATTTCCTACTTGCACACTTGGGGGTGTTTGGAAAATGTCAGCATACCAATTCCCAATAAACGAAAGCTCGAACCAAATATAGTGGATTTTATCTTTCTAGGATATGCTCCATGGAGTGTTGGCTATCGATTTTTAGTAGTTAAATCCGAGGTATCTGATATGCATGCTGACACTATAATAGAATCTTATTATGCAAAAAAATTGAGAATATATTTCCTATGAATTATATACATAACACTGCTAGAATTTCTTTTGAAATACTTCCTGAATCTAGTTCATCTATTGAAAATTTTGAACAATCACATGAGAAAGTTGTTGAGAAGTATGACAATGAACCTCCCACGAGGAGTAAGAGACGGAGGATTGCAAAATCTTTTGATAATAATTTCATTGTGTACCTTGTGGATGATACTCCTAGATCCATTGTTGAGGCATATGCATCTCCTAATGCAAATGAATTGAAAGAAGCTGACAAAAATGATATGGACTCGATTCTTTCTAATATAACTTGGCTATTATCAGAATAACCCTATGGTTGTAAACATGTGGAGCGTAAGTGGGAATACAAGAAGAAGCTAAGGCTTGAGGGTACTATTGATAAGTATAGGTCCTGATGGTACATAGAATGAAGGAAAATATTACTTTGACACCTATTCACATGTCGCTAGATTGACCACTATTCGAGTACTACTTTCCTTGACTGCCTCTTATGGTATTCTCGTTCATCAACTAGATGTGAAGACAACTTTCCTTAATAGAGAGTTAGAATAGGAGACATATATGGATTAGTCTTATGGGTTCGTGGTAAAGAGTTAAGAGACAAAGTTCTGCTAGTTGTTAAAATATTTATGTGGCCTGAAACAAGCACCTAAGTAATGACATGAGAAGTTTGACATAACTCTACTTTCTGCTACTTTGTCATTAATGAGGATGGTAGGTGTGTTACTATGATTATAGTGGGGGCGAAAGTGTCATATTATATTTGTGCGTGGATGAAATTATGATCTTTCATAAAAACATGAAAGTGATAAATAAAATCAAGTCTTTCTTATAAAAGAGCTTTAATATGAAAGATCTGGGAGAGGCTAACGTGATTCTGAACACCAACCTTATTAAGAAAAGGAATGAGATTACTTTAGCACAATATCATTTTGTTCTGAAGCTCTTGAGACGATTTGGCTTTACTGATAGCAGGATTTCTTCAACACCTTATGATCCTAGTGTGACATTACGAAAGAGTAAGAAGGAACAAACTGATCAGTTGAGATATTCACAAATTATTGGTTCTCTCATGTACTTAGCAAGCACTACCAGACTCGGTATCTCTTTTGTTGTGAGAAAGTTGGTAGGTTCGTGTCTAACCCGGATATTGATCATTGGCATATACTTGAAAGGATATAGTGATTCGAACTAGATATCTGATGTTGATGAACTCTATGCCACAAGCGGGTATGTGTTTACCCTTCTTAGATGGAGCATTTTCATGAAGGTCTCATAGACAGACCATATTAACAAGGTCAGCCATGTAAGGAGAACTAACTTCTGTACAAAAAGACATCATTGAGTCAGAATAGCTGCGCGAACTCTTGATGGACTTGCATGTGGTTCAAAAAGCTATACCAACAAGCCTTTTAAATTGTGACAACCAAACTGTTATTATCAAAGTGAAAAATTCTAAGGATGACGTGAACTCGTCAAGACACGTGAAGAGACGTTTAAAATAAATTAGGAAATTAGGAACTCCGGAGTAATTACTATACATATATTCAAACAAACAAAAGTCTAGCAGATACCTTTACGATGGGACAATAACGAATTATGATAGAAAATGTATCGAGGGAGATCGGGTTGAGACTCATGGCTGTTATACCATAGTGGTAACCTACAATATGTGACTGGAGATCCCATGAATTAGGATCTCAGAAGAGTACTTGTAACCCCCTCTCTGTTGCATAACTCTAAAAAATCTGCAAGGCAGGTTGACGACATATCTTAATGTGTTTCTGTCGACTATAACTAGCAAAAATGTTGTCCGAAAGGCATTGTTGAAAGAACACACCCATGTGAGCTCGACTGTAAATGTCGCAGTCTATGGGACATGGGTAATCTCTCGTAAACTCGAGAAGAGAACACGGAGTATGACACGTATGTTCCAACCCGAGGGGTAGGCTACTGGCAGCCTGGTACTGGTTATGATTTTGAGTGAAATCTATCTATACCAAACGTGAAATTCAAAGTTTGTCCATTGTTTAAGTTGCTAATAGACGTAGCTCAAGACTCTAGGTGGAAGTTCAACTTATCAGTTTTTGCTGAAACGTTGGTATATAAACAAGTATCAAGGATAAATAGCATTTGAAATCTAGTAAGGGTTAGTTAGAAATAATGCGCTAAATCATTTGGCTCATGTGTGATTTCAGATTTTCCCTAAATCTCAAATCTCATGTGTGATGCAGCTCAAGTTGGTGGCAGATCACATGCATGTGGCAAGAGGAGTGAGAGTTAAAGTTTAGTTCTACATGGAAAGATGGAAGATAGTTGTACCACCTTATAAGATGGAGTGTCTCTGTTGGAGATATGCCCTAGAGGCAATAATAAATATAGTTATTATTATATATCTTTGTGTTTATGATAAATGTTTACATTCATGCTATAATAGTATTAACAAGGAAACCATTAATACTTGTGTGATTTGTAAACTTAATTTGAAGTCCCTAGTATAGCCTCTATACTTCACTAGCTTGTTGGTTGATTGATGATTGTGGTTTCCCTATCATGAACATTGAGATGTTATCAACAACAAGATCATATCGTTAGGAGAATGATATGGTGGACATACTCCTATAGACAAGCGTAGCATAAAGATCAAGTCATTTCAATAGTTCAATTGCTATATGCTTTCTGATACATAGTAACCTAATTCCTTCGACCATGAGATCATGCATATCACCTTTACTGGATGGATGCTTTGATGTCATCAAACACCACACCGTAACAGGGTGGCTATAAAGGTGGCATTGAGTGTTTGGAAAGTATTGGTTGAAACACATGGATCAAGAGTGGGATTTGTCCATCCACATGACGGATAGATATTCTCTGGGCCCTCTCGGTGAAATGTCATCCAATTAGCTTGCAAGCATGTGACTTGGTCACAAGGGATCACATATCACGGGAACGAGAAAAGAGTACTTATCGATGAGGATGAACTAGGTATGCGGAGATACCGACGATCATAACCTCGGATAAGTAACATATCGTGAGACAAAGGGAAATTGGTATCGTATGTAAGTGGTTCATTCGATCGCAGTAATCGTAGAAATATGTAGCCATATGAATTTCCAGATTCCTCTATTGGTTATTTTTCGGAGAAGTGTCTCGATCATGTCGCATAATTCACGAACCGTAGGAGACACATAAGGATTGACGTTGTTTTGAGTAGTTATGGTATTATGAGAAAGACCGAATGTTGTTCGGGTCTCGGATGGGATCCGGGATATCACGGGAGATCCGGAATGGTCAGGAGAATAAGATTCATATAAGGAAAGTCCGTTTGGAGTTGGGGAATGGTTAGGTGTTTTCATCGGGAACATTCTAGAAGGTCCCGGAATGTCCGGCACTCCGGAGGGGGAAGGGTACATGAATGTGTCATTGTATATTGGAATGATTGCATCATGTACTAAGTATTCTTGCTGTCCCAAATAAAGGATTTATTTAAATCCTAAATTGAAAAGTCAAACGGCTAGTTTGAAAGTCAAACAGCGCTTTGGGAAGTGGGAAAGAGGAGAGGTGGAGGCCGAGTTGGAGGAGGGTTCCTCCCCTTGGCCGGCGCACCTCCCTAGGCCGAGTTGGGGAGGAACTCCTCCCCTTGGCCGGCCAGCCCTCCCACCTATATAAGGAGGGGCAGGGCTCCCCTCCTAGACACACAAGTTTCCTATCCTCTAAACTAAACCCTAGATCTAGACCCCGGTTTAGAGCTATTCGGTTTAGAGCTTCTAATTGCTTTAGCCATTGGTTTAGAGCCTTCTAATTGGTGTGTCTAATTACTAGACCACTAATAGCCTCTCTCATAAGCTCCACCATACTACTTTGGCTTAAGGCGAAGCCTGGGATTTCCCTCTACTTAGGTACCACGCCGTTGTCTTCATCGCGAGGAAGTGCTACAACCTCCATTTGCTGGAACAAGGGAGAGGAAGGTCTTCGTCGAACCGAGCGTGTGACCGATTGCGGGGCGCTCTTGAACGGCAGCCGGAAGGATCGTCTCTGCGATCTTGAGATCGGAAAGAGTACGACTACATCACCCACGAGAATCTGCTCTCGTTAAACACTTTGGAATCTTCGAGGGTGAGTTATTCCATCGACTCGTTGCTACAATCTAGTAGATAGATCTTGGCTTGTTTGTTTGTATGCGATAGAAAATTTTTGTTTTCCATGCTACGAACCCCTCTGAGGGTATCGAGCCGTGTCTATATGTAGATCTGTTGACGAGTAGAACACAATGGTCATTGTGGGCGTTGATGCTTTTATTAGATTGCTTTTTGTGTACTTTGCATCTTGCGGTATGTTGGGATGAAGCGGCCGGGCTAACCTTACATGACATCGTTCATGAGACTTGCTCCACGCTTGACATGCAACTCGTTTTGCATAAGTGGCTTTATGGTGCCTGTTTCTCCTAGCATAGTAAAGATCCAATTTACAACGGGTAATCAACAATGCTAGTATCAATGTTGTGGTTCTTGTTCGTAGGTTAGAACGACACCTATGGAAAGCCCCAAACCACGTAAAATATGCAAAGAAAGTAGAGGCGTCTAACTTTGTTTTGCGAGGGTGTCTGATGATGTGATATGGCCATGATTGTGATTATATTTGATGTATGCAATGTTCCTTATTGTAAGTTGGCAACGGCGGGAATATATGGTTGTCTTTAATTTACTGTTAAGACCTCGTGTCTATTCAAAATAGTTGTAATAGTTGAAGCTGGTGGGCGACAACCATGAAGAAGCGTCATTGACCTTGATGCTATGCGGTGATGATGGAGATCATATTCGTGCTTGAAGATGGAGATCGGAAGCACAAAGAAGAAAAGGCCATATCATATCACATATTATGAATTGCATGTGATGTTAATCCTTTATGCATCTTGTATTGCTTAGTAGGCACGGTAGCATTATAAGATGATCCCTCATACATAAATTTCAAGTTCTAAAGTGTTCACCCTTAGTATGCACCGTTGCCAAAGCTTTGCTTGAAGCACCACGTGATGATCGGGTGTCTTTGATTCCGCTGGTGAATACAACGTAAGCAAGCCAGATTTGCTTATGCGGAAGCTAAGGTTTGATCTTGACGAGCCTAGCATGTGGACATGGCCTCGGGAACACGGATCGCGAAAGGTAAAGCATGAATCATATAGTAGATATGATGAACATGATGATTATTCGCCATTGAAACTATATCAACTCTCGTGATGATCGGTGTTGATGTAGTGGATTTGGTTCTGTGATCACTAAAACAATGTGAGGGATGTTGTTTTGAGTGGGAGTTCACCTAGTTTAATTTCATTAATTAATTTGAACTCAATTTGTCATAAACTTAGTCTAAACCATTGCAAATATGTTGTAGATCAATGGCAGCCCTACCATCAATTTTAATGCGTTCCTAGAGAAAGAAAAGTTGAAAACAATGGAAGCAACTTCGGATTGGTTCCATAATTTGAGGATTGTCCTCACATTTGGTAATTTGACCTATGTCTGGATGCACCGCTAGGTGACCCACTGCGGTGATGCTACCGATGAAGTAAAGAACGTTTACCTCGCTCGGAAGAATCAGTACTCCATAGTTCGATGTGCTATCTTGTATGGTTTAGAATCGGAGCTTGAAAAGGTTTGAAGAGTCGATCCATATGATATTGTCGAGGATCTCAAATTAATCTTTGAGACTCATGCGGCAATTGAAAGTTATGAAGCTTCAAAAGTTCTTTAAGCGCAAGATGGAAGAGGGTAGCTCACGTCGGTGAGCATGTGCTTAAGATGTGCAGACGCAAATAAACTTCAAAGTTTGGGTATAGTGATTCCTAATACTTTGGGAGTTTACGCATCCTCAATCACTACCACCAAGTTACAAGAACTTTGTGATGAACTACAACATGCAGAACATGAACAAAGAGTTGCCGAACTATTTGCTATGTTAAAATCTGCGAAGTGGAGATCAAGAAAGAGCACCAAGTGTTGATGGTCAATAAGACCACCAAATTCAAGAAAGGCAAGTCTAAGCAAAGGGACACTTCAAGAAGGGTGGTAAGAAAGCTGCCACGACGAAGAAGACCAAGGCTGGACCTAAGCCCTAAACTGAATGCTTTTACCGCAAGGGAGAAGGTCCTTTGAGCGGAATTTCCCAAGGTACTTGGCAGATTTGAAGAACGGCAACATCAAGAAGAAAGGTATATCTGATATACATGTTATTGATGTGTATCTCACTAGTATTCGTAGTAGTGCTGGGTATTTGATCTTGGTTCGGTTGCTCATATTTGTAACTCGAAGCGGGAGCTGCAGAATAAGCGGAAGCTAGCGAAGAACGAGGTGACGATGCGCGTAGGAAGCGGATCAAAGGTTGATGTGATCGCGTCGACGCTACCTCTTCATCTACCATCGGGATTAGTTTTATACTTAAATAATTGTTATTTGGTGCGTTAAGCATGAACATTATATCGATCTTGTTTATTGCGAGCGGTTACTTGTTTAAATCCGAGAATAATGGTTGTTCGATTTATATGAGTAACATGTTTCATGCACATGCACCTTTGATAGATGGTCTATTCATATTGAATCTCGATAGTGGAAATACACATATTAATAACATTGAAGCTAAGCTAAACGTTTGAAATCAGCGATAACTCGACCTATATGGCCTTTGTCGTCTTGGTCACATTGGAGTGAAACGTATGAAGAAACTCCATTCGATGGACTTCTTGAATCACTTGATTTTGAATCACTTGAAAGATCTGAAGCATGTCGATGGGTAAAATGACTAAGACTCCATTTTACGGTATGATGGGCGAGCTACGGACTTATTGGAAATCATACATACCGATGTATGTGGTCCAATGAGTGTAGCATCATGTGATGGTTATCGTTATGTTCTTACCTTCACGGATGATTTGAGTAGATATGGGTATATCTATTTCATGAAACATAAGTCCGAAACTTTCGAGAAGTTTAAGGAGTTTCAAAGTGAGGTAGAGAATCAACGTAACAAGAAGATTAAGTTTCTACGTTCGATCGTGGAGGTGAATATCTAAGTTACGAGTTTGGCGAGCATTTGAAGAAATGTGGAATACTTTTATGATTGACACCGCCGGAACACCACACAGTAATGGTGTGTCCGAGCGTAATCGAACTCTCTTAGATATGGTTCGTTCTATGATGTCACTTACAGATTTACCACTATCATTTTGGGGTTATGCATTAGAAAGCAGTGCATTCACTTTAAATAGGGCACCATCTAAATCCGTTGAAACGACACCGTATGAATTATGGTTTGGGAAGAAACCTAAATTGTCGTTCCTTAAAATTTGGGGATCTGAAGCCTATGTAAAGAAGTTACAGCGGACAAGCTTGAACCCAAAGCGGAAAAATCGTCTTCATAGGATACCGAAGGAAACTATTGGGTATACCTTCTATCATAGATCCGAAGGCAAAATCTTCATTGCAAAGAATGGATCCTTTCTAGAGAAGGAATTTCTCTCGAAAGAAGTGGAAGGAAGGAAAGTAGAACTTCGACGAGGTTGTCGAACCTTCTCTCGAAATTGCGAGTAGCGCACCGGAAGAAGTTCTGTGGTGCACCAATAAGAGAGGAAGCTAATGATGGTGATCATGAAACTTGGTTGAAGTTGCTCTGGAACCTCGAGGTCAACAAGGACTCGTACCACTCCAGATTGGTATGATTCCGTTATGAATGTCATGTTGGTGGACAACACCGATGACCCCGAGACATATGAGGAAGTGATGATGAGCCCAGATTCCAATAAATGGCAAGAAGCCATGAAATCCGAGATTGGATCCATGTACGAAAACCAAGTATGGACTTTGGTGGACTTAGGATGGCGGAAGGCTGTCGAGAACAAATGGATTTTCAAGAAGAAAAGCAGATGCTGATGGTAATGTTCTGTCTATAAAGCTCGACTTGTCGCAAAAGGGTTTCGACAAATTCAAGGAGTTGACTACGATGAGACTTTCTCACCAGTAGCGAAGCTAAAGTCTGTGAGGATTATGTTAGCAATCGCTGCATATTACGATTATGAGATATGGCAGATGGATGTCAAAACAGCATTCCTCAATGGAGACATTGATGAAGAGTTGTATATGATGCAACCCAAAGGTTTTGTCGATCCTAAAGATGCTAACAAGGTATGCAAGCTTCAACGGTCCATCTATGGATTGAAGCAAGCATCCCGAAGTTGGAATCAACGTTTTGATAAGGTAATCAAAAGTTTTGGTTTTATACAAACTTATGGAGAAGCTTGTATTTACAAGAAAGTGAGTGGGAGCTCTGTAGCATTCTTAATACTGTATGTGGATGACATATTGAAGATTGGGAATGATGTAGACCTTCTTAATAGTGTCAAAGAGTATTTGAATAATAGTTTTTCAATGAAGGATCTTGGCAAAGCAGCTTACATATTAGGCATAAAGATTTATAGAGATAGATCGAAACGCCAAATATCATTGTCACAAAGTACATATTTGGACAAAGTTCTAAAGAGGTTTGGAATGGAAGATAGCAAGAAAGGGTTCTTGCCCATGTTGCCCAATACGACCTTGAGTAAAACTCAAAAGTCCGACATCAGCAGAAGATAGAGAAAGGATGAGTAAGACTCCCTATGCCTCAGCCATAGGATCTCTAATGTATGCCATGCTATGTACTAGACCCGACATCGCATATGCTGTTAGTCTAACTAGCAGATATCAAAGTGATCCGAGTGGATCATTGGACGTGATCAAAAACATCCTTAAGTACTTGAGAAGAACTAAGGATATGGTTCTTTCTTATGGAGGTGATGAACAGCTCGTTGTTAATGGTTACACCGATGCTAGTTGGAACACCGATCCGGATGATTCTAAATCACAATCTGGATACGTATTTATTTTGAATGGTGCAGCGATTAGCTGGAGGTGCAAAGCAAAGCGTTGTGGCGAGATCTTCAATGAATCGGAATACATGGCTGCCGGAGGCTTCACAAGAAGCGATATGGATGAAAGAGTTCATTGCAGGCTGGGTGTGGTTCCAAGTCGCTGGACCCAATGTCTATCTCTTGTGATAACATGGGCGCCATAGCCAATCTTGCAAGAACCAAGGTCACACAAGAAGTGAAGCATATCAAGCTGCGTTTCACGCTATTCGAGAACATATCCGGGATGGGGATATAAAGATTTGCAAAGTACACACAGATCTGAATGTGGCGGATCCATTGACTAAACCTCTCCCGAGGGCAAACATGACCAACACCAAACTGCCATGGGTGTTCGGTATATTACCATGTAATCTAGATTGGATGACTCTAGTGCAAGTGG
Organism: Avena insularis; assembly: GCA_023614405.1. Taxonomy (NCBI): domain Eukaryota; kingdom Viridiplantae; phylum Streptophyta; class Magnoliopsida; order Poales; family Poaceae; genus Avena; species Avena insularis. Next base: position 22,144,608 of record CM042694.1, on the reverse strand, counting down.
GAGACTGTTGGAGATATGCCCTAGAGGCAATAATAAATATAGTTATTATTATATATCTTTGTGTTTATGATAAATGTTTACATTCATGCTATAATAGTATTAACAAGGAAACCATTAATACTTGTGTGATTTGTAAACTTAATTTGAAGTCCCTAGTATAGCCTCTATACTTCACTAGCTTGTTGGTTGATTGATGATTGTGGTTTCCCTATCATGAACATTGAGATGTTATCAACAACAAGATCATATCGTTAGGAGAATGATATGGTGGACATACTCCTATAGACAAGCGTAGCATAAAGATCAAGTCATTTCAATAGTTCAATTGCTATATGCTTTCTGATACATAGTAACCTAATTCCTTCGACCATGAGATCATGCATATCACCTTTCTTGGATGGATGCTTTGATTTCATAAAACACCACACCGTAACTGGGTGGCTATAACGGTGGCGTTGTGTGTTTGTAATTTTTTGTTTTAAACACTTGTATAAAGAGTGGGTTTTGTCCATCCACTTGACGTATATATATTCTCGCCCTCTCGGTGAAATGTCATCCAATTAGCTTGCAAGCATGTGACTTGGTCACAAGGGATCACATATCACGGAACGAGAAAAGAGTACTTATCGAGAACAAGGATGAACTAGGTATGCGAGATACCGCGATCATAACCTCGGATAAGTAACATATCATGAGACAAAGGGAAATTGGTATCGTATGTAAGTGGTTCATTCGATCAAAGTAATCGTAGAAATATGTGGTAGCCATATGAATTTCCAGATTCCTCTATTGGTTATTGTTAGGAGAAGTGTCTCGATCATGTCCGCATAATTCACGAAACGTAGGGAGACACACTTAATGATTCGACGTTGTTTTGAGTAGTTATGGTATTATGAGAAAGAGACCGAATGTTGTTGAGTCTCGGATGGGATCCGGGATATCACGAGGAGATCCGGAATGGTCCGGAGAATAAGATTCATATAAGGAAAGTCCCGTTTTGGAGTTGGGGAATGGTTAGGTGTTTTCATGGGAACATTCTAGAAGGTCCGGAATGTCCGGCACTCCGGAGGGAAGGGTACATGAATGTGTCATTGCATATTGGAATGATTGCATCATGTACTAAGTGTTCTTCTGTCCCAAATAAAGGATTTATTTAAATCCTAAATTGAAAATCAAGCAGCTAGTTTGAAAGTCAAACAGCGATTTTGGGAAGTGGGAAAGAGGAGAGGTGGAGGCCGAGTTGGAGGGGAGTTCCTCCCCTTGGCCGGCGCACCTCCCTAGGCCGAGTTGGGAGGAACTCCTCCCTTGGCCGCCAGCCCTCCCACCTATATAAGGAGGCAGGCTCCCTCCTAGACACACAAGTTTCCTATCCTCTAAACTAAACCCTAGATCTAGACCCCGGTTTAGAGCTATTTCGGTTTAGAGCTTCTAATTGCTTTAGCCATTGGTTTAGAGCCTTCTAATTGGTGTGTCTAATTACTAGACCACTAATAGCCTCTCTCATAAGCTCCACCATACTGCAAGCTTAAGGCGAAGCCTGCGGGATTTCCCTCTACTTAGGTACCACGCCGTTGTCTTTTGGGAATCGCGAGAGAGTGCTACAACCTCCATTTTCTTTGGAACAAGGGAGAGGAAGGTCTTCGTCAATACCGAGCGATGTGACCCATTGCGGAGGCGCTTGAGGCAGCGGCCGGAAGGATCGTCTACGCGATCTTGAGATCGGAAAGAGTACGACTACATCACCCACGAGAATCTGCTCTCGTTAAACACTTTGGAATCTTCGAGGGTGAGTTATTCCATCGACTCGTTGCTACAATCTAGTAGATAGATCTTGGCTTGTTTGTTTGTATGCGATAGAAAATTTTTGTTTTCCATGCTACGAACCCCTACAGTCTCGCCACTTAGTAAGTGTGTAAGAAGATAAGTGCTACATGAGCACTCCTCCTCCAATGTCGCTTGCTCATCACGACACGACACACGCGCCACTGTTTGACAGAGGTGTCAACAGTAAGTCGGTTCCGGTCGCCTACTATAACCGATCCGAACGTGCACGACGGACTCGGCCCACGTTGTGGGGTTTTTCGAGCTGCTCTACATAAGCGTTTATGTGTCTTCCACGACTACACACCGGAACAGTTTTAGGGTTTTCCCTCCTCTCTACTTGTGCCGCTACCATTGTCTACTCCACCCCGAGTGCCCGGTACGCAAACAAACGGAAAGCAGGTCTCCGGAACCATTCGTCCTTGCGGTCGTGTAGAGAGAGGGTGAATAAGATTTTCAGAAAGCACTCAACGTGACTGCTCGTTTCATCATCACGGGTCGTCTACTCTCCAAGTTGGGCGATGATGCATAGCGTCGTCTTCGTCGCCATCTCCTTTAGCCGGTCTTCACGAACATTGTCATCAACAATGTCACCGCCGCAACAAAAACTACTTCGTCAACAACCGATCTGTACATGCACTGTGGTCTGTTCTGATGTTATACTATGGTTGTTATTGTGTACTCCATGATGACGCACAAGTATAGGGGGTGTATCGCAGTATTTTCGAGGGAAGTGAAACCCAGTTTATTGATTCGACACAAGGGGAGCCAAAGAATATCTATAAGCCTTAACAACTGAGTTGTCAATTTAGCTACACCTGGAAAAAATCTTGCTCACAGCAGTTTATTAGTAGCAACAGTTTTGTAGTAGCAATAGTAAAATGTTGATAGTAAAGTAAAGACAACGATAACAATAGCGATGAGTAGGATTCGAGTGCGATAGGCATAGGGATGGATGGACGGGCATTGCATAGACAAGACAATTCACATAGCAATCAAAACATAGGGCAATTGCAGATAAATAAGATAAAGCATCCAAGTACTAGATAATCCTAGGCATGTGTTCCATACATAGTCATACGTGCTCGCAATAAGAACTTGCACAACATCTTTTGTGCTGCCAGCCCGTTTGCAGCGGGGCCTCAAAGGAACTACTGGCAATTAAGGTGCTCCTTTTAATAGAGCACCGGAGCAAAGCATAAACACTTCGTGAATGATCTCATCCAATCCCTACCATCCCCATAGCCTATAGCGGGGGATTACTCACTCATAGATGGGGGAAACATGGATGGTCGATGGAGAAGCGATGGTGATGATGATGGCGATGATCTCCTCCAATTCCCCATCCCGGCAGGGTGCCAGAACAGAGTTTCTGGTGCTGTTTCGTGGAATCTGGTGGTGGCGGCGAAGTGGAACTCCTTCTGGAAAAACATCGACCCCCCTTGAGTTTTTAGGTCAGAAGGCATATTATAGGCAAAGAGGGAGACCGAGGGGGTGCAGGGCGGCAGACCACCCCTGGCGTGGCTGAGCCCTAGCCATGGTGGTGTGGCTGGGCCCAGCCCCTCTCTCCTATTCCAGCAAAGTCTTACGGTGAAATATGATTTTTGGCATATTTTCCGGGATTTTTCCTGATAGTTGATTTTCTGCACAAAAACTAGACACCAAGGCAATTCTGCTGAAAACAGCGTTAGTTGCATCCAAATCACACAAGTTTAGAGGAGAAACAATACCAAAAGTGTTCGGGAAAGTAGATACGTTTTGGACGTATCAACTCCCCCCAAGCTTAGCTTATTGCTTCTCCTCAAGCAATTTAGTTGAAAACTGAGTGCGATAAAAGAAACTTTCACGAACACTTTTGCTCCATATGATGTATATATTCTCAGCATGTGATCAACTACTTAGATAATTCATAATAAAGAGTATGCAACTAAGTTTACTTAATAGGCATTGCAAGCTATGAAGAGATTCCAACTTAAAAATAATAAATAGCATGAAGTATAAATATAAGCAACATTACAATGCTCATAACAAGGTATGATAGAGTGGTATCTCGCTTGTATTTTTATTGTGAATGTCAAGGCACCTCTGAAGTTCAGGTGAAGACTAGAAGTAAAGATGTCAAAGATACAAGCATCAAAGTCATAACACAAATAATCAAGTTTTGAGACAAGCACATTACACTAAGAATGACAACTATGCTCTCAAGAAGGTGCTCATAGAATAAGTGGAGACTCAACAAGGAAATGAAAAGGTTTTGAATAGTTTGAAAGGCTTCCAAATGCTGAAAGTATGGTACTCATTAGCTTTGAGCTCTCATTGGCCCTATCATAAGCATCTTTAATATGGTTAAGGTGAAAGTGAGGTCCAATCTGAGTTATATGCTTGACAGACTATAAATTGGAAATCTCATGTCCCTTGAGTACGAGGGCCGCTCCTCATGCTACTCAACTTTAGTTACCTGTAAGTTCTTGTCATCGTAAATACGTGTGTATCATAGATAACCGCCAACGGGGTACCCCTTGCCCGATGATACGGAAGAATCCCCATATCAAAATGACAAGGCAAGCAGACAATGAGCATCTCAGCAATCTTCTTATTTACCATGGGAAAATGGTGCTTTTTTCTCTCTTTCCTCTTTTCACAAATCTCTTTTTTTCTTTTTTTCAGTAGCTATCTCTCTCTTTTTTTATAAGAATAATGCTTCATAGATATCATTATGGTTACGCTGCAGGTTTCCACCATGACGGCATGGATTAGACCAGCGGCCCAGGTGTTTCTCTAACACACATACATAACTCCATGGACTTACAAGCTCCCCTTTTATTTCACATCGACGACATCCGCAAACAAAAGAGCATGGTATCAACTGGGTATATATTTACAGGTGTTGAAAGCGTTCCCCGTGATGCAGTTACGCTAATCTCCAGCCTATAATTTGCAAGCATATAACTTTCATGGACAGTCACAATGGTTCAGGTTTATTAAGTGCAGAAAATAAAGTGTGCCATCAAGTTCGTGAGAGTTTTACTACCTAAATTTCTCATAACAAGCAAACATTTTATTCAGAAGAAAACAAGGCATATTGAATATGCACGGAAATAGCAAATGATGCTAATAGGTAGGTATGGTGGACACTTTTAGCAATATTTGGTTTTAGGGAATTGGAAACATGAGGAAAACATACTCAGTGAAAGTGAAGGCTAGCAATAGTAAGGGAGCAACAAACGAGAGAGCAACAACTGTCATAATCATGCTTGCAACAAAATAGGACTAATCATGGCATGAAAGTGATTCAAGACCCTCAAGGCAAAATAATTCATCGAGGCTTAACTGATTATTTCAGTCGTATGCATGCATGAGCATGTGCCAAGTCAATTCAAATGAAACATTCATAGGAGGATACCACGGTGTCATACCAAGTTATGAATAGAGTAATGCAAGCAAACATTCATAAGACATGCTACAAGCTATTAGAAAGCTGGAACTAATCATGAGAAAGCAAGAACTACTAAGCATCCATGAATAATATACACCCTACACGAACAGACTAAGCATGCCCACAATGATGAGTATATGTACAAAAATGAAAACAAATAGAGTTCGTTACCAACCTCTTACCACACCTTAAGCTGTCATTAATCCTCATTATTTCCCTTCACTTGTGTGGCTTGAATAATAATAATATGAAACCAATTCCACTGAGAACTACTGAACCCTGCAACAAACTCACAAAACCAAAGAAGAACAACAAATATTTTTGGTGTTTTCGAATTTTAAAACAAGAACCAAAAAGGAAGAACAAGCAAAGTAAAATCTTTTTGGGTTTTTTGAATAGTTCAAACAAAGCAAGCAAACCAAGGCAAAAAGGAAGAAGGAAACCAAAGAGAAACAACATAAATATTTTTGGTCTTTTTGTGTTTTAGAAAGCAAAAGCAAAGAAAGAATGAAAACTAAAAATAAAACGAAACATGAATATACAAAGTACCGACGAAACATGATAAGGAGATGAGTGCGATGTCGGTGTACCTCCCCCCAAGCTTAGGCTTTTTGGCCTAGGTGGGTATCAATCCCAAGCTGGCCAGGATGAAGTGTCTCCGTGGTACGACGAGGAGGTACCCTCGTCCTGGTGAGAACTCGAGTACATCCCTCCGTAGTGCACAGAGTAATCGTAGGAGGGCACATCCTCCTGGTGCTGCACGTGGAAGCCCAGCAAGCGAAGCTGCTCGTCCACCTCCTCCTTGGAGCGCGACCACAGTATCCTGTGAACACTAAACAAAGTAGACTGCAGCAAAGGGATCTCCCTCTCATCCCCGTCAGTAAACAACATCCTATATACTAGACCGTCCAAATCAGAATCAGTAGTGACAAAGTGATGAGTTTTCATAGCAACAAGGTCAAGCCTTTGTGGTGCCAATATATTATCATTGGGTCTACTGAAAGCTCTAATGCATTGACCATACGTGAAGCGGTTATGCCCCCATAGATAGGCCCCCTACCAGCTAGGCAGCAAGCAATAAGCGAGCCAAGGTTGTACCGAGTGTAATTGTTAAGCGTAGCAGCAAAGAAGGCTAAATGATAGTTGGAGATATTACTCGTATTCTCCCTACCAAGAACGCTAGTAGCAAGATAATATGCAAAGTATCTAAGAGCAGGTAGTTGGATGTTTCTTATCTTTCCGCGTTGAGCTACGCGGTCATCATCATTAGTCACCCCTCGGTAGAGCTCCAGGAAATCAGTGGGTCGCCCTTGAATCTTCTTCACGGTCCCTGTCATGCTTACACCTACAACACTGCAAAATCTTTCCAATGACATGGTAAAGGGCAGATTATAAATTTTGAAAGAGACAGTTGACTGATAGGGCGTGTTAGAAAACACGAAGCTCTCAACAAAGGTTTTGGTGAGCATAGCGTATTGCTCACTCTCATCTTGCATATATGAGGTCAAACCAACCCTCTGAATCAGTAGCAAGAAATCATCAAGAATCCTTGCAGCTTGTAAGAAAGTAAAACAAGGAAAAGTAGATGGGTGAGCATCCCCATCATCTCCTTCATTACCAATACGAGTTGCAATGAGATCTTCGTTGTATGATGGCCTAAACTGAGAGGCTGATCTTGAGGGCCTCGACCTCCTAGGTGCATCCCTCTCAAATATCTCTCCAAAGGTATGGTTGTTCATGCTTTATATTCTAAAATTTAAACACCTATTAAACAAGTGATTGCAAAGTAAATATAAGGAAGGGCACTACTCAAAGGGACTTGTAAGAGGCCTAAACATGTATCAAAACTATATCTCTAAGCATCAAACAAGCTTACAAGCTCTCATAACCTGTCACCTACAGTAGCAAAATACTCAAGATATAATCCACTAAACACAAATCTACTTGGACAAGCGGAGGAGTCACATACCGGAGAACAAATGCTCCAAATTTCAGCAGCAAAGATGGGTTGAGCAAGGAGATTGAAAAATCGAGGGCAAGCACAGCAAGAACGCGATTTTGAGCAATGAACTGGAGTTTTCTCGGGAGAGAGAAGAAAGTGGCAAGTGAGAGAGTGAGTGGAGGGCCAAGGGTGGCCCACACCATGGCATGGTGCCACCCTAGGCAGGCCGCGCCACCAGGTGGTGTGCCTGCCTGGTGGGCCCCCTGGTACCTTCCAGGCACTCCTCTGCCCCTTTTTTCACGTAAAAATTTAATATGAATTTTCTGGAATTTTTTGAGACACTTTATTTTTGGGCATTTTTAGGTATAAATGAATGATTTTGTGACAGAAAGATTTTTTTTTGGAAATGATGCAATGACAAAACAAGGCTAGAACTACAGAAGTTCTAAGACACTCTAACATGCAAGCAACTAACAACAGAAAAGAAAACTAAACGAAAGCAAAAACTAAAATGGATAGAATAAAAGTAAGCAGATATAATCATGGTGAAATCATTGTTTTGTTCAATGAAATTGCTTTGTTAACAAGGTTGATCAAGTCTTGTTAGCAAAACAATTTTATATGAAACAAAACTTTGTATTCCACTAATGATTATGTTACCTCAACTTTGATAGCAATGGTCCCAATCATAATAGTTTCAAATTTTTCTCTTGGTATGGGACAATATATCTCTCCAACTTGAATGCCCTCAACATGTTCAATTGAATTCAAACCATAAGTCCTATCAATCTTCTTGGGGAAATAGACAGTATGGTCCTTGTCATTAACATTGAAGGTCACCTTTTCTTGATTACAATTAATAACAGCTCCTACAGTATTAAGAAAAGGTCTCCCAAGAATAATAGACATATTATCATCTTAAGGCATTTCAAGCACAACAAAATCAGTTAAAATCAAGCAATTATGAGCCACTTGAACAGGTACATCCTCACATATACCAACAGGAATAGTGGTAGATTTATCAACCATTTGCAAAGATATATCAGTTGGTATTAATTTTTCTATTTGAAGTCTCTTATAGAGAGATAAAGGCATAACACTAACTCCAGCTCCCAAATCACACAAAGAAGTTCTAACATAACTATTCTTAATAGAGCAAGGGATAGTTGGAATCCCTGGATCTCCAAGTTTCTTTGGAACCTTACCATTAAAGGAATAATTAACAAGCAAAGTAGAAATTTCTTCATTAGGGATCTTCCTTTTATTCGAGACAATATCCTTCATATACTTTGAGTAAGGAGGCAGTTTAATAGCATCAGTTAAAGGAATTTGCAGGAATAAAGGTTTCATCCACTAACAAAACTTATTATAGTGTTCATCTTCCTTTGACTTGTGTTTCTTATCAGGGAAAGGCATAGGTTTTTGGACCCAAGGCTCTCTTTCACTACCATGTTTCTTAGCAACAAAATCTTCTTTAGTGTATTTAGTATTCTTAGTGTGCTTTTCAGGTTCTTCTTCAACTTTTTCTTCATTAGGAACATCATTTTCTTCATTACCACTTTCAGTTTCAGCATCAGAGACAGATATACTATTAGGATCTATAGCAGGTTCAGATGGTTCTACAATAGTTTTATGTTTCTTTTTCCTTTTCTTATGAATAGAGCCACTATTTTCAGCTTGTAGAGAATCCTGCTCAATTCTTTTGGGATGCCCCTCAGGATATAGAGGATCCTGGGTAGCAGCACCACTTCTAGTTCTAATCTCATAAGCGTGTTTTTCTTTGCCAGCATTAACTAGCAAGTCTTTTTGCACTTTAATAAGTTGCTCTATTTGAGTTTGAACCATTTGAAAGTGTTTAACAATCATTTTAACATCATTAGAGGTTCTTTCCATAATATCTTTTAACTCAATAGTTCTAGTGTTTTCCATTAGATGATTTTGCACCCTTTTATTAAAATTATCATGTTTAACCATAAAAATATCGAATTCTTCTAAGCATTGATCACGAGGTTTAGAGTAAGGGATATCACCTTCATCAAAGTGTTGGAGAGAGTGTACCTCAATATGGATGAATGGGGAATTGGCTTACATAATTCTTCTATAGGAGGTAAATTCTTGACATCTGCAGCTTTAACTCCCTTCTCCTTAAGACATTTCTTAGCTTCCTTCATCACTTCATCATTTAATTCATTAACTCCCCTCTTCTTAGATAATGGTATAGGCGCCGGTATAGCTGGTTCATGTATAATTACTTTAGGTATAGCTGGTTCAGGAGGAGTCCAATCTTCATAGTTCTTGCTTATTTTAGCCATTAATTTCTCAGCTTCTTTGGGAGTCCTATTCCTGAAAACACAATCAGCACAACTATCTAGGTATGTCCTAGATTCTTCAGTTAGTCCATTATAAAATATATCAAGAAGCTCATTCTTAGGTAATGGACTTCTAGCCTATGCATGAATCAAAGCACAAAACCTTGCCCAAGATTCAGGCAATATCTCTTTTTCTCCCTGTTTAAAATCAAAAAGTTCCTGCAAAATAGCATGTCTAGCACTAGGAGGAAAATATTTCTGCAGGAAAGTACTAATCAAGCAATCAGGGCTATAAATAGATCTAGGAGGTAAATTACTAAACCAAGTTTTAGCTTCTCCTTTCAGTGAAAAGGGGAAAATCTTAGCAACAAAGTAGGTGTGCATCTTAATATCATCAGAAAACAAGACACTCATGGTAGAAAGCTCAGTCATATGTGCTACCGCACTTTCATTCTTAGTCCCACAAAAAGGTTCTTTCTCAACAATAGCTATGTAAGATAGATCAAGAGAGAAATCATAATCTTTATGTTTAATGTTTATGGGAGAAGCAACAAACTTAGCAATATGAGACAATTTGGGTTTAATAGTACGCCTCTCAAGGAGACTCTTAGCAGCGCTCCTATCATGGGTGTTTTTACATTCCTTAATAAATTCATCGGTCATCTCAACATAACCGTCTTCAATATCATAGCTCTCACTAGACTCAGGTGTACTAACAGGTGTAGTAGTGTCTTCATTAGGAGTTTCAGTATTTCCAGCTATAATTCTAGCAATCGTAGCATCTAGGAAAGGACCTAATGAACCACTCTTATCAAACAATGAGAAGCGACATCATAAGTATCGAAGTTCAGTTCAGCGATTAGTAGCAGTGTGTGTAGCATGTGTGTGTGGTGGTGTAACGAGCTTACTCATAACAGATGGTGAATCAAGAGCAACAAAGGTGTTTAGAACCGTACCTCTTCTTGTAGTGGATGGTAAAATAGGAACCTTGCCATCACGAGATTTACCCATGATGGATGGATAACAGTGAACAATAGAGAATCCAAGTGAACTTAATAAATAAAGCTATGGTCCCCGACAACGGCGCCAGAAAATAGTCTTGATGGCCCACAAGTATAGGGGGTGTATCGCAGTATTTTCGAGGGAAGTGAAACCCAATTTATTGATTCGACACAAGAGGAGCCAAAGAATATCTATAAGCCTTAACAACTGAGTTGTCAATTCAGCTGCACCTGAAAACAATCTTGCTCACAGCAGTTTATCAGTAGCAACAGTTTTGTAGTAGCAATAGTAAAGTAACAGCAATAGTAAAGTAAAGATAGCAGTAACAATAGCAGTAAACAGTAAGATTCGAGTGCGGTAGGCATAGGGATGGATTGACGGGCGTTGCATGGACAAGACAATTCAGATAGCAATCAGAACATAGGGCAATTGCAGATAAATAAAATAAAGCATCCAAGTACTAGATAATCCTAGGCATGTGTTCCATATATAGTCATACGTGCTCGCAATGAGAACTTGCACAACATCTTTTGTCCTGCCAGCCCGTTTGCAGCGGGGCCTCAAGGGAACTACTAGCAATTAAGGTGCTCCTTTTAATAGAGCACCGGAGCAAAGCATTAACACTCCGTGAACACATGTGATCCTCATATCAAAGCCATTCCCTCCGGCTATCCCGATTTCTGTCACTTCGGCGCCATTGGTTCCGGACAACAATGTGTGTATACAACTTGCAGTTAAGACCATAAACAATACTATCATAATGAATCAATAACATGTTCAGATCTGAAATCATGGCACTCGGACCCTAGTGATAAGCATTAAGCATAACAAGTCGCAACAAAGTCATAAAGCACTAATAGAAGATACTAGACACCATGCCCTAACAATCTGATGCCATTACATGAACAATCTCATCCAATCCCTACCATCCCCATAGCCTATAGCGGGGGATTACTCACTCATAGATAGGGGAAACATGGATGGTCGATGGAGAAGCGATGGTGATGATGATGGCAATGATCTCCTCCAATTCCCTCTCCCGACAGGGTGCCAGAATAGAGTTTCTGGTGCTGTTTCATGGAATCTGGTGGTGGCGGCGGAGCGGAACTCCATCTGGAAAAACGTCGAACCCCCCTGAGTTTTTAGGTCAGAAGGCATCTTATAGGCGAAGAGGGAGACCGAGGGGGTGTCTGGTGCGGCCAGACCACTCCTCACGCAGCCGAGCCTAGCCCATGGCAGCCGGGTGGTGTGGCCAGGCCCAGCCCCCTCCATCTCGTGTTCAGCTCAGAAACTTCTGGTGAAATAGGATTTTTGGCATATTTTCCGGGATTTTTCCTGATAGTTGATTTTCTGCACAAAAAATAGACACCAAGGCAATTCTGCTGAAAACAGCGTCAGTCCGCGTTAGTTGTATCCAAATCACACAAGTTTAGAGGAGAAACAATAGCAAAAGTGTTCGGGAAAGTAGATACGTTTTGGACGTATCTCTCCATCTGTCCGCAAATAAGTGGACATCTAGAAAATGGTAGAGAAATTAGTTCTCTCTATTCTTTTGAGAGCATCCACCAATATAAATGAAAGAGAAGAATGAGGCTTGATGGATGCTATAGAGGAGAAGAATGGTGATTAGAGGATGAAGTTGTGAAGTGATTACGAGGAACTAATTGTATTTTTAAGTGCCTTGATAATCTCGATGTACACTCTTTTGTGATAAATGTTAAGTGCTAGATGTACATTTATTTGCGGACGGAGGGAGTATGCTCTTTCACTGTTTATGTTGATTAATATATTTAGTATGTTAGAGTTGTACGTGATCATAAATATTGTAGTCATGATTTATATTTTAAAATTAATCATGAAAACATGGTCTATCATCTAACATTTAGTATATACGTACATCGAGTTTAGACAAATTTATGACCGAAAATCTAACTCAGTTCACGGGTGCAAATGAGTCCACCGTGTGAAACACATTTTAAAATGTCAAAAATTTGCAGAAACAATATTTGCATATGTATCCGGATGTTATATGTCCGTACACAATTTTTCATGGAAAAGAATATTTTAGGTGTACCATGTAAAAAAATACAATTTTTAATGCTCCAACATGTTTACTTACGGACATGTTTTTTGTCTTTTTCACAGCCACATAAAGTACTTATTTTTGCTGAAAACTCGTGTACGGAAATGTAATGTTCGATGTACATGTGCAATTTTCGTTAAGATTTTTATGACAATTTAAATTTTATTTTTTATATATTTTCATAATGGATTCATTTGTACATGGAAACCAAAACACAAGCTCCAATCAATTTATGACATTCTTTTCATGACAGAGGGAATTCAAGTGGGATGGACGTGAGATGGCCGCTACCGGCCTAATCTCACCCACGAGGATTAAGCAGGATTAACATGAGACCAGATGGCGAGAAAAACAGGACCCCCGGAACCCACTTAGTCCGCAAATTGCATGGACATGCGAGAATAGTGAGTGAAGCTATGATCATGGCCCGATACAAGTACTCCCTCCGGTCCATCTAGTGGTCTCAACTTCGTATAAATACGAATAGATCTTGTCTAAATATTTAACTAGACACATATGAATCTAGATAAAATTAAGGTAATTAATATAAACCAAGGGAATATAGATACAACCGTTATGACGATGCCTCTATACTTAAGCGCGCTATAACTGGGACAAACGGGCGTGACTGGATACCCCAACTGCATAAGGTGGGCTTTCCAGAAAGAACTTAAGTGGGAAGCTGTGGAGGGACACCCAGTAGGATAGGTGGCACACCCATCCCACTTGAATCTATAGTTCGAACTAACGCCACCTTAGCCCACGGAGCAATTCACACCGAAATGACGTGGATTGATGAGTGGACTGTGCACGTGGCGGCTGTTGGGCATTCGAGTTGCACGGACAGAGCGTTGTTGGATCACCGCATTAAGATGAAGAGATCCTCCGATTCAGGACATAAGTGTAGTGTTTTTACAAACATGCAAGCTGCGTGTTTTCTTCATTAAGATAAAAAAGTACTTGTACAAAGCCATCGAATGACAATTACTCCACGCACGCCCACTCAAGCCACAAACCATACCAAATGGCTTACAACATACTCCCAAACGACACAACAAAGGCTTGCATTGTCCAACCTCCGGCTACTAGACGAAGAGACGGGACATAGAGCCTCAAAGCCGTGTCACCACCAAAATAGGAAGCCACACACCACGCACCCAACCAAAGAAGGTAAGCTCAACGTACCCCACACATAAGTGCCTAAAAGAAGTCGGCGTGGTGATCGACACAACCGAGCCATCTTGGAGGAAAGCGTTCTTGAGGAAACACCGGTGTTGGGGTACATTGCGCCCTAGAGACCCACACTCTTGAGTAGCGGCTACATGCGACTCTAACTGCCCCTAGGACACCTCTAGTAGCCCATGCAGCGCCTACAACAAGGGAACAACACCGTGGTGCTGCCACCACCAGATCCAATCCATACCAAGGTTTATCCCCGACGCTCGTGGTGGGTAGCGCGAAGGGGGCCATGACAACGCCTCCAATGAGGAGACGGAGCCCGCCGGCGTTGCCGTTGTCAGTAAAATGCCAATCTTTTGCCCTGGCCCAACCGCTGGCCCCATAGGTCCATATGGCAGCAGCAAGCACACAGAAGCACCACTCAGAGAGGAAAGTCATACCTCGTCGCCGGGGAACCAAACCGTTAACCACCATCCCGCCTGCTCACCACCGGCGACCCAGATGGTGCAGGTCCAGTCTGCCACCGCTATGCCGACCACTGGCACCAATGGTGCCCTACCAGCATTTCATGTGCAGTGCCCAGTCTCCCGCCGCTCGACTCCAGCTCCACCGCAGGCCGTAACGTAACGCACCCAACACCTCCGGCCCGCCAAAGGCCATCGGCCCTGCTGCCGCGAGCGCTGTGTGGGCGCGTCGCTGCACCACCTCTGCTTCCATCGAGCCATCTGCTAGGCACCATGCTTCATCTCCGTCTGCCGCTCCACCCTCCGTCGTCGAATCGCCGCTCCACTCTCTGCCGCCGCCAGACCCGCTCTCCTTTAGCGCAAGGGAGGAGAAGAAGCCCCCTCCCTCCCCGCTGCGGTCACCAACCAGGCTTTGCCCAGCGGTGAGCCATGGCGGCGGTGGGGAGGGGAGGGAGCAAGGGGAGGGGATACCCCGCCGTCAGGGGATGGGGATCACTGTCCGCGTCGCCTAACCTAGGCGACGCCGGGGCCGAAGCGTCTTTTAAAATTGAATTTTCTGTTCGACATGAGTGTAGTGTGGACTGTGTAGTGCGGTGGTGCGTGTGTGCGTAGTGTGGGGGCCCGAAGCGCCTTTTCAAAAATCTATACATCACCCCCATTGTACATGCCTTTATTGAATTACCCCATTGTGACCGGCCTAAATAGCTCGTGCCTAACTTGATGCCACCACGCGCGGCTTGACCTGGGCATGAAGCCGGCCGGTGCATGCGCGCGGTGGTTTCCGCTGTGTGCGTCGGTGGGTGGGGGCCGGCGGCGTTGTTTGGCCTTTCCGTCGGACTCTCTCGGACGGCAACGTTGCCTGCGCGGATCGCGCGCCGACACGGCGCCACGTACAGGGCGGTACGTCCGTCCCGTGCGGTGGTACCTGGTACGAGTACGACAGGTGGTGGTGGCGCCGGAGCTAGCGGCCGTGCGCAGCCAGCTAGCTCGCTCGCGATAGAGCCAGGAAAAAAGGACGTCGCAACAACAACCATAGGCACGCGCGGGGCCCGGACGACCCTGCTCTGCAGTTCTCTGCATCTTCCCTTTCCCTAAAGATCTCTGATGATATCATGGGTAGAAAAGGGTTCTTCGGATCTACGGCGAGCACTAGCACTGGCCAGTTTTATAACACCATTTTACTACGGCTTCTTCGTCGATCTATCCTTGCCCGAGTTAATTAATTAATTCGATCTTTGGATACCCCGATGGACGCGCGTATCGCGTGCGTGGCTGGCCGTATGCAATAACAGCCTGCCGTACATGATCCCCCGATCGATTTATCATCGTTTGTCGGGGCCCTGTTCTTTGTCCTCCGGGAACGGCGGATGCAATGCATGTGCGCGGCCGCAGGTTTGGGGGATCGCAGAGAGAAGAGACATGGAGGAGCAGGGTGAAAACGGGGGCCTGCAGTACGGGTGTCCGTACGGACTGCCCCGTTAACTGGATCCGGACCAACTAATTGCTGCGTCATGCATGTGTTACTAGTCATCAAGCACAAGCAGTGGTGAGACCGTAATAAAACGCAAAAGTCAGTCACGCGTAAAGCGCTGTCTGCCTGCCTGCAGACGATCGAAAGAAACACCCTGATTAATTCACACCTTGCATGCATGTAAGCGTGGTGCAATTGATGGTTTTGACATGGTGCACGTTGTGCATGTGATCCCATGCATAGGAGAGTATTGTATTGTATTGCAGTGGTATTAGTGTATGTAGAGTACTCAGCGATGACTTTATGGTTCTATAGAACATAAGTGTAGCGTCAACCGGGCTGGTACTGGTTCTAAAACACGAGGAGAGAGCCTGCTGATTAGCCAGATGTGCATGTGCAACCTCACCAAGTATACATGCAAAAACACATGACAGATCCCTGAATCAAGCAAGGTTCCTGCAGGCAGGCACCAAACGCAAGAGAAGTCAAGGCATCCTGCACGCTTAAAGCTGCTTGCCTGATCAGATATATATCGTTAGTTAACTGGGCTGCAGAAAAGTATATACCCTGTTCGTGATTTGTGATTGCGACGTCGTCGATTAATTTACGTCTCGCAGGAACAAAAGCTTCCGTAACCACCCCTTGAACAATCACATCCGACTCGTCATTTTCGTCGATATATGCAGTCGTTACATGGATATTTCAATGCACAAGAGATAAGTCACCAGATTTCGACGGTACGGTACCATTTTTTCGTAAGTTAAGGTAGCTCGCTGATGCATGCCAGCAGAATGTTCTCGATCGAGTACTTCTTCTCGTTACTTAAGGTAGCTAGCTACTAGCTAGTGCCTGCTTTTGAAACAAGTCATTTTCCTTGGCAGCTTTTTCCTAGCATGCAGTCATTTTCATGGCCGATGACCGATAACCGATTGTAGGAGTACTCTGTCCGATTTAAAAGTAGTCATTTTCCTAGCATTTGTTTTCAGCACAGTCATTTTCCTGGCTGATGATCGATACTCTACGTGCGCATCTCTTTCCTGCAAGAAAACGTCGTGTTCGTACGAGATGCAAACTATTCCCTTGGAACGAAGAGGAGAGCCATCCATGATGCGCACGGAGCGAAGCCATCGTGAATAGCCGATTGCGGTTTAGACTCTGCGGTCGGCACGGCTCGAGGTTTATTAGCGGAGATTTGCTCTGCACATGCGCATATCTTTCTGCTCGTATATATGAAAGTAATCAACGGTGGAGAAATTAAGCACGTAGGAGTATGAAGTACTCAGCACATGCAGCACGCCTAAGTCGTTGCCTGCACAGGGAAAATCGAGAAGAAATACTACTACTCCACTCCAGGTACAATGTAGCGGCGGATAACACGGAGGAAACAGGGGAGATTTTTATACGGAGTACGTACTAATCACACACAGGATTAGCTTTGTGTGAAGCGGTGGCAGGATGCTTCTAGGAAGGAGCGACGACGCGCGGGAGACAAAGCCGGATCGTGTTAGATCATTGGCGGTCGCCGCGACGTTGCTTTCGGCGGTGTGCACGTACACGGGCGATGGCTCAACGGCAGGGCGCCGGTCCATGCACCGCCGCACTGTCGTCTATGTGGGGTCTATCCACGTACGTTGCCATCAGATATTTGACGGTTGTTAATTTATCAGGAGGGGTCCATGCATGCATATGAGAGGTGGACGCGTGCGTGCGTGACGGTGCCATGCATGCAGATTATTATTATTTGTATATATATTATGCAGCCTCATTCACCTCGGCACAACACTGTCCTGTAGTTATTCAATACTTTTTCCTTGAACTCGCACACTCACGTCTCTTTCTTGCTTCAAAATATATGTATGATATATCCAAGAACACAACTCTGAAGATCATGAAACTCGATTAGACTGAGGGTGATGGTACTGATAAACAATCGTATTCTCTAGGCGGAGGGGACAGGGGGTGGATATGCAATATGCGAGCCCAAAAGAAGCGTGGCCGTGGGAAAGGCAAGAAAGAATAATGATCGATCGATGTGGTTAGCATCGGTCGAGTCTAGTCCTCTCCCTGCTTTTGTTTTTAAAACCGGACATTGTCTTGTGCCTACCTTACACCGAGGGACACTTGCACACCAAGGGTCTTTTCTTTAATCCACTTTCCAGCTTCTTTAACCTGCTCGCCCTAATCTAGCTATCCTCGATCACAAGGTAGCTGGCGACAACTTAACTCATCGTCGCGGCAAAGCACAAGCAACGTACAATACACATAGATATATATATGTAGTACAAGCTGCTGCATGCGTCGTCAAAGGATTTCGTTGACGACGACGATTATCATCGGGGGAGCCAGTGGACAAGCTGCTCGCAATGATTTGGGATCATTGGCGCGTAGAAATCGTATCGATCGGAATAATGTTGGGCTAGTAGCACGCACAAACGGAACAGGCGCGCACCGGCCTTGTTGTGTTGCTTGGCTAGCTAACCATGCACAGGTTTGTGCTGGTGTGGGACTCGATCGCAACAATCGACCGCCGCGCGCTAAATGATGAGACGCACAAAACAACGAATCAATCATGGGATAAACGCCTAAATCGCGCGGAGATTTTTGTATGGACGTACGCGCGAGCAACGAGTCGATCGTCATGCACGGCAAATGATAAGGGGAAATGTGATGATTGGCGGAGGCTCGTAGTGCGTCGTCGTCGCGGCGGTTGGTAGTTATTAAGAGGGATGATGGGGTTGAGTGAAGCCTAAGCTCTGCTCATATGGACAATCGGACCACATAATTCGTTTTTGATGATAAATAGATAAACAATGATAGGCTAATTCGTAGAAAAAGAAAATTCAACAATGATAGGTCCAAGCGATCAATTAAGTGTGTGGAGCAGGATGAACAGGGATGCCTGTCCAAGTACTGCCACTGGCTCGGTTAGGCAGCTAAAGCAAGAAAATATGAGAAGACAGGCTCACTTTTTTTCTTTTGTTCTTTTGTTCTTTTGGAAGTTGGGGAAAAAAATCACCCGAAGCTCTGCTGTGCGATAGCGAAAGGAACAAGGGATAAAGAAGAAAGCAAGAGCCGCCGCGCCATGCGTGTGGACATTCTTCTATACTTGTCTCGAGAACATGTATACGTGCGTGCGGAATAGTACAGTTCAAGCCATGCATGCATCTTTGGACCATTTGGTAAAGTTGCCACGCGAACGTTCTTCTTCTTTAAGTCTCTTCCAAATCCGGTATGTTGGTCTCTGATCATTCACCATTCACCAGATAGGGCCATTTGGTTTTATACTTGGACACGTGCGTTTGTTATTCAGAGCAGACACACAAAATCAGTTCTGAAATTGCTTCTTCAGGCTATTTTCTTTTCTCAAGAAATATCGTGGAAACGTATGAGATGCTGTGTAACACCTCCCATGTCGCCTCCGCTCGGGCGGCATCACCGGGGGGCAAACCCTAGCCACCGGCGGGTGCCCCTCCACCCAACTCTATCTCCTCCACCTCCATCGGAAGACGTGGTCGGGCAAAGGTCCATGCTGCCGACGATGGAGGCGGGGCCTCTCTCCCAAGAGGGTGCCGGTGGAGGTCCAGGAAAATGGCGGCGTAGGCCGAATCTCGGTGGTCAGCGCGCAGATCGCCCATCGTGGTGGGTTCACGGCATGGTGGTGCTGATCTACTTGGCAGGTCGGTCCTCCATGGCGGCGCCGTGATCTGCGAAGGGCGGCGGCGGTTATACTACCCCGGTAGTGGAGTGGCGCGATGTTGCGTTTCTGCAGGACAAGGTGGTGGTCCAGACGACGGTGTTATTCGGGTTTGTCCCGATGGCAGCCGACGTTCTGGCGATCTAAACAACGAGTTTCAGGATATGGGATTGCCGGTGAAAGTCGTGCCGACTTTGTTCATGGTGGGCGATGGCAGAATCTTCGACGTTGTAACCTTGTTGAAGGCATCATCGTTGCATCTAACCTAGGATGCTCTAGGGAAAACCCTAGATATGGGTATCTTGGATCGGATGATGACGACGCTCAACGCCGTTCTCCCAACTGGGGCATCGTTTTTGGAGCAACTATAGGTCGAGGGGGGGAAGGTGGAGCAGATTCGTCTTGCACGGAGTCTTCGACAGAGAAGTCAAGTCATCCCTAACCGCCAGGTGCTACACTCAGTCATGCCTGATGCGTAGTTGCTACGCACGACAGATCTTCCGGAGGTTGCTGCGTTGGATGGCGGGACATGGCGGCATGGTGACAAGGGGTCTCGATGATGACTGCGCGTGCGGTTGACGAACGCGCGTAGGGTGGAAGTGATGTTTGGTGTTGTGGTGACATCGACGGCACGCCTGACAAGGTCATTACTTTGATATTTTTGAAAATGGATTAGCGGAAGACGGCTATAGTAGACGATTGGGCGTACACATTGGTGTGCGTTGCGGATCAACTGAACCGGTTGTGCTACATACATGCAATTGGGCGGTTTTGGGGACCCCGGTTTTTGGGATGTTGTGCGTAGGTGTGCAGTCACGTACTGGCTCGGTCATGTCCACCCCCCTCATCAAATTGCATTAGAGAGGTGGCTTCGAGTTGATCTTTGTACTCTTTTTGTAAGGTCTCGTTGAATAATTAATAAAGAATGTTGTGTGCATCTTTTTTATATAGAGGCCGGAGCTTCGAACCCCATTTCAGAAGAAAAAAAGCATTGTGGAAATATATCATGATCTCGAAGATCTTCTTGAGAAAGAACCAACGGCACAACCAAAACAAGATTTCGATGCACAGCTCAGAAGTTGTAGTTTTTTCTTGATTTTTTTTAAATGGAATGAAAATATGAAATGCACGTGTTGTACTATATCATCACATGCAAAAACTTCACGTGTTTTTCTTGTCTCTGAAGCAATGATGTCTGTAAATTTGCATTTTTTATCAAAGAAGAGTACATTGATGACATGTCTAACACTTGTATCTTTATCCGTGTGTGTTGGGATTAGGTGGCGGCATGCTGCTGCTCGGGATCGAACATCCTTCTACACTATGCAAGCTTCCGTGGGAACAATGGAAGAGCACAAGTTGTTTGACTCCCACGGTCAAGACTTGTTTTCTTGAGGATTTATTCAATTTCCTTTCCCTAGAAAAAGACCCCAAATACCAAAGAATGATCACATATTGTAGGAAAGGAGAAGTAAAGAATAATTCACTCTACAAGGTTTTACATGCTCCTCAGAGTTACCCTTTTATGAAACTAAATTGTATTTGCATCAACACTTATACTATAATTTTATTCTTCACATGTTTTTCCCTTGCTTTGGATAGGATCTTGCTATATATTTTTGTTGCTAGTCATGTGCAAGAGTTTGTTGCACAAAGGATTGAACACAGTATCCCCCTTTGTCTTTCATTATATAAAGGTCTAATGTGTTTGTTTTTATTTTCCATCTCATGCAAGAGTAGAAATTCCAAAGCCCTAAAAGTGACACAAAAATGGACTATCCTAACATGTGCTAAACTGGAAAAGTACGTTGTTAACTTTTCATGTTCTCGGCCTCTACTATCTAGTAAACTAAAAACCCAAATCTTGTTTTACAACACTATTCATTAAGGACAAGCCACAGTGTTGGCTTTTATCTCAAATTTAATTGTTACTAACATATCTCTACATACATTTTTAGTCGCTAGTTATGATTATATTTATTGAACTCCTTGCTAAATGTGATCATTATTATTAGAAAGATACTAACAATATTTCCCCCAACGACAAATGCCAACATATTTATGTGTAAATACGATCATGTTCAGGAACAAAACACATAGGAAAGATCAAAATAAGAACGACTTGCATTTCATATGTCGTGCTAGCTCAACATAATCATAGTTTACATGTTATAGCTTTCTCCATGGTTCAAAATGATTTGATCATGTGGTTCCATATGAGTTGACTTCCAAGTATCAAAGGATGAACAAATTGAGCTCCAACCGGGTGGGCTCTTGTCATGGTGCACCACATTCATCACATGTGATCCCCCAAAGTCCTATTTCTTAGGAGTCATGCTAGGCTTGTGGTAGCATTAATTGAAAGCATAGCTTTGATGCCAAAGCACCCTACAATACTCTACACGAGAACATTACTAGTGAAAATAAGGTCACATGTAAGCATAAATTGTAGGGGTTCGCGTATGAAAACAATAAATTTTTACCCTACGCCCCTGAACCCCTTTGTTGCCAGGATCTATCTATTAGTAATACAGTAACGGGAGGATATTTTCGCGAACTTACCTTTGAATACAGAAAAGCGTTGTCAACGCTCGGTTGAGCATGGTTGATGTAGACAAGATGAAGCCGACCTCAAGGTCGTAATGAAGTCCTCACGCTCATGTGGCTCCAACGACTTCTAGTGCCTAAAATGTTGCACCACGCAAGGAGTTACATGAATCCGGTGCATGGCGTTGACTCCCGCTTCTCCGATCCAAGAGCAGTTACGGAAGTCGAGCTCCTGGATCCGAATACCGCAGCGCGACGGCGCTCCACGGTGAAATGTCTCTCATTCCCGTAGTCCGAACTTGGGACCACGGTCATGAGAGAGAGAGAGAGAGAGAGAGAGAGAGAGAGAGAGAGAGAGAGAGAAAGTATCAATTGGCGGTATCCCCAAAAGTGAGGAAACCTTTATAGACTATTGTGTTGTATTTATTTAGTCAAAATACCCCACTATATATAGGGGGAAGGGGAGGTACTCCCTCCCTCAAAGTCCCGGGGTGGGATTAAACAAGAGAGGAGGTGGGGGGCGCCGCCGGCCACCCCACCATGGGCCCCACATGGGGAGCTGGCCCACTAGGGCCGCCAGCCACCACCTTGGCCCTCCTAGGGATGCGGACCCCTCTTGGGCCTTTTCCCCTCTGAGATTTGGCCCATTAAGCCTTTTGACCTTTTAATTAATTTTCTCTTTATTAAATAATTATAAACAAATGATTAAATCAATATTTAACATTCATTCACATATTATTCAATCTCCGTGGCTATGGAACACCTTCCACCTCTACTCCAGACATCATCCGGACTTACCGAAACCCTTCCGGTTTTCTCTCTTCTCTTTCTTCGGTGATTCTACCGATCTTGTAAACACTCTATAAACATCACCAAGCCCTTAAGCGTGGTACCCCACAGTTTGGGAACACTCCAGACATGGCCGGGACACTCCCGGACCAATGATCAACAGAGGGACATGGATGGCCATGTGACCCCTGTGCATTCCACGAAATCTTTCATCGTTTGAACCATGAACTTCGTGGCATATTCCTTTTGTCTCTCGATTCTTGCATTATCTGAGATCTGATCAATGACATCACCATGTAGGGTTCAATCTCGTTACCGACAAATGCTACTTGACGCGTTCTGACAAGTGATATCCCTGTGATCAAATCACATGTTGTGAAGGTATTGGATATAACTTCTCCAAGTGGGACCTCGAGTATGTTTCCATCATGCGGATGGAGAAATCCCGCTCTTGACGTATAATTCGTCTACTGTTCCTCCGAATACCTGAACACATCTTTATGATCACCGTTTAACCGTGTGACGTTTGGTGCTATCAAAGTACCCTCGGGTAACAATGATTGATATAGCCTCATGGTTTAAGAAATAGTACACTAGGTTTATTCTAATCATCGTAACTTGAACTTCGTGATATGATCGGGTCACGATGTTTAGATTGGGTATTAGTTCATCATCTTATTCTCAGAATAAGGTGACTCCATTTCCAACTGGCATAAATGCCACATGACCAGGAAACCTTGATCATCTATTGACCAATGAACCAGTGACTAGAGTTTTACCGGGAACCCTGGTTGTTTATATATCACACGTGTATTGACGTTTCCTTTCAACACAGTTATAGCTTGGTATAAAACTTAATCATAAACTTTATGAAATACGATAATAATCATTAATACTATTTGTCTCTAGGGCATATTTCCAACATAAATTTCATCAGTCACAAGAGTTCTTTAATTTCCTTAAATTATTCAATGCACACGTGGAACTATGTTAAAATTCTTCATGATCCTTCATTGTTATTATTACTAGAATACCAGGTGCAACAAACTTCATCTAGTGGTGTGGTGCTATTGCATGAGAAAATTAGAATCATTCCCAAGATTAGGAGGATCATTACGGCAGTGCAACCCTAAGTTTGATCGTAGTAATATAAGGAAAAGTAGAAGGACACAATTTTAAAGATCACTATCAAGGCCCTAAAGCTGGCCAAGATGTTAAAATGGCATTAAGATAAGGATGGCTACTCATGTTGAGTCCTCAATGGTGTATCTTAGTGAATGGAGAAGCCTAAATAAACAGGAACTAGTTCAAATCATTTTAAAGCTATATGTGAGAAGATCATAGATGTTGTAAAGGAGAACCAAAAAGAACTTGCTACGATCATGGAGGATGGAATTTTCCATGCCCTATGGCCAAAATATGGACCAATGCAATGATTTTTGTGTCCAAAAGGAGGAACAAATATGTAGACCATGTTCTATCATGGAATCAGTAGGCAAGCACGGAACACTCTAGGGAATCATATTTTTTTTAGAAACACCAATTACTACAATAAAATGGTTGTGTAAGCTTAAATGAGAAGTAGCAGATCAGATGCACATAAAATTAGTAACTTCTCTTTCGTAGATGTAGCTATGTTCACCGCACACATATGCTATAACTCAGGTTTTGGATTCATGGGCTATGTCCATGGCCCAAGAATTAGGATATAGAATATTATCACATTTCGTCATGCTAAGATGGTTTTTTAAGTATCCCTAAATAAGAAAATCATCAGCCTAAAGATACTATAGAAAGATTGTAGATATTTACAATGACCAAAATGATGGAGGTATGCCTCCAAGGAAAGCTTTATGTAAAAATAGTTACTATCATTTCTGATAATTTCTTAGGAGGTGCTTTCCCAAGATCCCTGGAAGAGGGTTTCCAAAACATCCTTTGAATTCCTAGTTTATCTTCTTTTTTTACAGTTTTCTCCCATCACTTTATCAATAGTTTACCTTCTTTTGACTTGTATTTGTTACAAGATCATAATATAGTGTTACTAAGCATTGTGCTACAAGTATAAGTATAATGGAACTTAAACCTTTCTATCCAACCGTATCAAAGCAAGTGGAAGTATTCCTTGGTATATTTAACCATTTAAATAGCTGACATCATACAAGCTAGAGTTGGAACTACAAAATACCAGTTGTTATGATATAATTTTCCATATCATGCCAAAACTTAGAGCCTACTCACAACTTTTTTTCAATAAAACTATAGTAGTACTCGTACATCACTATTCATTTTCCATTTCTTTCAAAAATTATTATGGCAAACTTATGTTCTTGATAGATTCAGAATCAAAATTGACATTTAGAGAAAATGCAACTTTAGGATGATAAGTGGTTGGTCAAGATACCGCAAGATTCAGGAGAGTGTCCTACCAATTTCAAAGAAGCTACCTATAATGAGGATGACCAATGCATGGTCGGTACACTATACATACTAGGTGCCAATGTCATCGAGGACGAAGAGTGGCTGGTCAAGCCAACACAACCTTTATGTGTCGATGGTTTGAATTCCAAATGTCAGTTTGTACATGGATTTGCCGATCAGCATGATGCATAATATGTGCACATTTATTTCATTGATAAGGATGAGGTTGATTTCTTGCATGTGAAAGACATACTCTAGAAATCCGTGTTCATTTGTGATGATGGGGACTGGCATGCATCCAGCAAACTCATTGTCCCAATGATCTTTGAAGAGTCTCACAACATTGTTAGAGGCGCATGCACCTGTTTGATTTCATCAGTGAAGTTTTAGTGCATATCTATGACTTTCCTAGTGAACAGTCCATAGCATTCACGTCTCTACTTGGGCACTAGGCCCATACCTATGGGGTCCCATGTCCTTGAGGAGTACGACCAAATCGTATGATGCCCCCTAAGCCTTCAACGGAAGCCAGACCACACAATGAATTCCATTGTGGCGTATGGTGTCATGCCAAAAGGCAACTGGATGAATCTATTGTACCACACAGTGTCGCACTAAACCCAGAGAATCTCTGGCAAGGACCTTCTAGATCATGTGGTTCTCATATAGTGCAAATATCTTTTAGTGGACGACTAGACCTTTTCAAAAAGAAATAAGTTGACGACTAGTAGAGCTACTTTTTTCTTAACACTTAGCAATATGAAGATGTTTCTAGAAACGAAGCAGAAAGGAGATGCCTCAACAAGTGTTGTCCTTGAAAGATCAAATTCATTATGTGCTTGATTTACACTTTCTATGGATTACAAATTATAGTTCACATTATGTCTTTAGCTGCAAAAATATCATCGAAATATATACATACAAACCTAGTTTTGAACCTCTGGTCGATACAAAACCGACCAATAAAACAGATCATAAATCGATTACACGGTTAAGGAGTTAGAACATTTCAAGATCCGAACATTAAGTATTGGTCTTTACTATAATTTAGCTTCAGATTAGCTTGGAAAGGTATAAAAATTGGATGAGAAAAATAGTAAGATTGGATGAGAAAAACAGAGTAGTTTGATCACCAACTGACAACTGGAGGATGCACGCACGGACGCAGCCATTCGTCGAGGCAAAACGACACCCGACACGCGGCGCACCCGTACTACTGTGCACGAGTGCGCGCTACGCCGCTCCGTGGCGCGAAGCTAACAGAAGCAGAGTGCCCGCCACCAGTATAAATTCCCCGGCAGGCGCCAAGACGCTACACACACAGGCACACACTCGGCTCGTTCGCTCGCTCCCCGGCCTTCTCAGCCTCATCTTCCCAATCACCACACAGTTCTCTTGCTACAAGAAGAAGCATCGACCTTCAACTAATGGCGACCTCTGCACTCGCTCTGCTCGATCAGACACTGCCCTTCGGCAGCGGCGGCGGTTCGGACAGGCTCAGCAAGGAGATCTTCTCCATCCTGGAGTCCAACTTCCTGTTCGGCACGCAGACGCCGGAGCTGGGCGCGGGCCGCGTGCGCGTGCTCTCCATCGACGGGGGCGCGGATGGCGGCGCGCTGGCCGCGGCCGCCCTCGTCAGGCTGGAGCGCCGGCTGCAGGAGCTCTCCGGGAACCCCGCCGCGCGCGTCGCGGACTACTTCGACCTGGCGGCCGGGTCCGGCGCTGGCGGGTTCCTCGCGGCGGCGTTGTTCGCGCGCCGGATGCCCGCGGAGGCAGCGCGCGACGTAGTGGCCAAGAACCGGAAGGTGTTCTCCGGGCGCGGCGGCCGTGGCGGGCTGTTCTCCTCGCGGCCGGAGGCGGTGTTTAAGAAGGTGTTCGGGGACCTCACCGTGAGGGACGCAGCCAAGCCGCTGCTGATACCCTGCTACGACATGGCCACAGCGGCGCCGTTCGTCTTCTCCCGCGCCGACGCCGTCGAGGCCGAGGCGTTCGACTTCCCGCTCTGGCAGGTCTGCGCAGCGGCCTGCGGGGTAGGGTCGGCCGAGGTGGCCTCGCTGGACGGGCGGACCAGGCTGCGCGCCGCCGGCGCGGGCGGTGCCGGTGTGGCCAACCCGACCGCCGTGGCCGTCACCCACGTGCTCCACAACAAGCGCGAGTTTCCATTCGCCGCCGGCGCGGGCGACCTCGTCGTGCTGTCCCTCGGCGGGAACGCGGCCCCCTCGGTCCACCGCGCGACCTCGTCCTCCGGCCTCCTGCGCATCGCTGGCGCGTGCCAGGCCGACATGGTACGTCCACGATTGATTCCTCAGCATTCATTGCACGGACAGAATCGTACTGTCGTCACGTACGCTGGGCTAACATGGCTGTGGGTGTCCGTGCTGCTTTTCAGGTGGACCAAGCCGTATCAATGGCGTTCGGGGAGAACAGAGCAACCAACTACATCCGCATACAGGTAAATAAAAGCCGTAATTTTCGTACTTAACGCCGGTTATTTATTACCTTTGTGAATTATTATTTTAGCAAAGCTAACTCTCCATCTTGCATTGTCTCCTCAGGGCAACGGCATTGCTGCCGGAGCGACGGCGGATGCGGCGATGGCGGAGCGGAGTGTGGAGTCCGTCCTGTTCCACGGCAAGAAGCTGATGCCGGAGACCAACGGCGAGCGGCTGGACGGCGTGGCGGAGCAGCTGGTGCAGGAGCACCACTGGAGGATGGACAGCAAGACGCCCGTGGTGCTCATCAAGCCGTCGGCGACGCCCCGGACGTCGTCCTCGTCGGCGTCCACGCTCATCACCGTCTCCACCAACTCCTCCTCGGAGTCGCCCTGAAGACCGTCGAATTGACGACGCTGATTAATTAACTAGCTCTGGTTTCTGAGTTATTTATTTGTTGCTTGGCTTTTTAGTTAGCGCGGCGCCGGCGTTAGCTAGAGCGTTTTGGTTGCCTGCCGGCGCCGCCACCCGCCTGCCCATGGCGCTCGCTCCCGGCCCGGGTCGCCGCCGCCGATGACGACGGGCGAGCGCGCGCGCGGCCGTGGAAGAAAGAGGAGAGCGGTCGAGTGAAATGTGAAAGATTTGTAGGTAGGAAAAAATGGTGAGACGTACGTGTGCGTGTGCCGCAACTACGATGTAATGTACGTAGGGTGCTTGCAATGGAATACTACGAATCGATGTGGCTTTGCTGGTAAACACTAAAACACTGATAACTATTGTGCCACTTGACCAAAACTCTCATGCGCGGCCGATAACAACGCGTCGCCTCCCATCATACGTTCTTCTACCCCACGTTTGACCCATGTTGGCGTTCCACCCGGAGTTCCCCCGATAGCGCGTCACTTGGGTTTAAGATCTGGAGTGACAAGGAGATTGACTCTGGTGATCTTCGGGGATGGAGGCGAGGGGGAGGGGGCGTGCGACGACCTGCATCAGGGCTCCGACGCGTATGGCGAAGAGGAGGGCCGTTGGAAGGAAACTCCGGGGTTCCCCATCGCCGCTCACCGAGAGATTGCTGTGGGGAGCACGAAAGGTCCGTTCAAGGAGAGGGGTGGCGGAGATCCAGTAGGTTCCATCCCACTCTCCGGCCTCTGCATTGGGACCTTCGGGCCCATTGACATCGGAGGTGGGTTCATCAAAGGGGCTCGGGGTGATCCAAGGCCATCCTACACTTCGGAAAGAGAAATTGAAGAGCCTGAAACTGATTTCCAAGGAGCTAATGATAGCACCAGTACTGCTGCAGCGCGAACTGGGAGTTTCAGAAAGCTGTGTCGCACAGGAAGAGAGGAATGCCCAGAAGGGCAACCTCTCCCCTCTCCATGGCGGAACAATCAGCGAGGCATTTCCTGTCGCAAAAATGGGCTCCGATTCAGATGGAGCCAGACCTGTCGAGGAAGGAGATGGCGGTTGCAGTGGAAATTCTGCAGTTGGGAACTCAAGCAGAGGTGATTGTGCAGACTCTGAAGTTGTTCTCGACTCAGTTGCAGAGTTGACACCACCTGCAGATTCAGATTCTGTGGAGATTACACTGTGTTCAGGTTCAGGTAGTGCAGAGTTTTCTCTTTCAGCTGCGCGGGAAGATGGTGCAGTGGAAAGTGGGAGGAGAAGATTTAGGCTATGGAAGGGACCGAGCTGTAGAGAGGTGCAGGAGGGGGCTGAGCAAAAGGAGTTGGGTTTTTTTGACCAACTCTGGAATATTCCTCCACAGCCTGGACGCACTAGGGACACGAGGCATCCATGTCCACAACCACCACCGCGGGCACCACCATCTTCAATCCCATGTGCTGGGGGCCGACTACAAAAAGTATCCTCGATTAGGGTTCTTTCTCCCCTCCTCCTCCCTGTGGCGGAAGAAACCATAGGCCTACAGTGCTTAGGGTTAGAAGCTGGTGACCTCTAGAGGGATTTGGTAAGTGAGAGAGTGGTTCTGATGGCAGATCAAGGTCGAGGAAGAGGGAGGGGGAAGGCTGGGAACTCTGGCCAGGAGCCTAGGCATCAGCAGCAGTCTGTGCAATTCTAACAGATGCAGCAACAACAACCTCCATTTGAGTTTGGTCAGATGCAACCCCAAGTTTTTCAACAATCAGCCTCAGTTTGGGTTCCATCCAGGTAATCTGCCTCCCTGGGGTTTTCATGGTCCTTTCCATGGATTCCCACCTCCTCAATTTGGGATGCAATCCAACCAGTGTGTTGCTCCACAGAATCCTCCCCAACAGCAGGACCAGGGTAATAGTGGTGAGCAGTCTAGTAAGCAAAAGAATCCTCCCAAACCCAAGAAGAAGGCGGTGGTGGCTCAAAAAGAACAACCTTCTCGCCACATGACTCCTCCCCAGATGAGCTACATCAATGCCATTTGTATGAGTTGTGCGGAACCAGGACACCACCAGGCCAAATGTGACAAACCTCAGATGTGCTTCATTTGTAAATCTTTGGTGCACTCTGTCAGGAACTACCCAGTTAGGAAAAGACCTAATCATATAGCTAAATACATTGGGAGTGATGCTACTGGCCTAGGGTTCTACCACACTGAAGTCCCTGAGGTGACCATTAATCCAATTGCTTCCACCGAGAATTGTGGAGTGGTCCTTGTGGAAGAAGGGGAAATATTAGAAGAAGAATTGGCTGACAGCTTTTTAAAGATCTACAAGACCAACTGGCACTGGCAGATAAGAGAGCTAGGATGCAGTGGTTCTTTTTTGGTCAAGTTTCCCCCACACATCAATGTAGAACAAGTCATAGGGTATCCCAGGTTTGCTTTGGTCAAAGAAGGTGTGTGGGTCAAGGTAGAAGCATGGAATGAAGATCCAGAACCAGTGGAAACCTTGTCTGACACTTGGTTAAAGATCACAGGGCTGCAGACAAAATGGTGTGAGTGGAATATCTTGGACCAAGCAGTGTCTGTGTGTGGGATCTTAAAGGATGTAGATTGGCTCAGTATATTTAGGAATAATGCTAAGGAAGTGAGGGCTAAGATCAAGTGCAGAGATCCTAGCAAATTTCCATCCAGTAGGCTCTTTGATTTTTATGGGAGTCTGTTTCAGTTGGGATTCTCTGTGGACTTGGAGGCTGGAATTGATGATTTCCAAGAAGATGATCTCCTGGGTGATGATCTTGAAGAGAGGAATGAGAGGTGACCCTACTGGTGCTAGCCAACAAGGGCACAATGGCTATAATAGGCAGGGTGAGAGATCTAGAGGACAGGGTGGAAATACTAATGGACCCCCTAGGGTACTCATGCTCCCACATCTGGCCAGGTGGATAAAACTAGGTCCAGGGAGGCTGAAGGGATCAATCCATCTACTGCCACTGAGGTCATCTAACTCCTGGTACAGAAAGGTTTGGTTGATAAAGAAGGTGGTTTTGTGTGGGATAAATCACATGTAGATTGCAGAGTGCAGACTGAAGTACATGAGTTCTGGGATGAGGAGGAATACAGCTACATGTCTTTGGATCAAAAGCTTAGTTTGGTAGATGATAGCCAGGAAAAGGATGAGCTTCCACAACTGCCTGATGATATCATGCTTAGCTTGATGTCTGTGACATTAAGGGTGGTGGCCCAACTCAGAGGATTCTCGAGAAACAAAAGAAGTGGGGACCTGTGCAACCAGTGAGGCAAAGTAACAGGATTGACAGATCCCAGAGTATCATTGAGAAAGCACAAGAAAGAAAGAAAGTGACTAATCTGGAGGTTTCTAAAGGGATGAAAGGTATAATGTCCCAAAACCCATTCAAAATTCTTGATAATAATGAGTTAGATGATATGACCTTTGTGATTGGTCTAGAAATTAATGATTTAGATCCTCTGCATAGTTTAGTAGAAGAACTAGATCATATTAGATTAGACATTGACTTAAATCATGAGGAAATAGATAGTGTGGCTGACATTTGGACTGAAGTAGTTAGGAAATCTCGGGGCAAGCACCCCAGGAAAATGTCCAAATGTTAGCAGGTTTCTGAAATAGTAGAAGTCTGTCTGCTGTAGGTAGGAAAAAAATACATAGATGAAAATTTAGTTCCTCTTAATCTAGACTATATTGGGTTCCAGGAAACTAAGAAGGATCCCTTTAGTAATTCCTTTTTGAAATCCATCCTAGGTAATAGGAATTTTGCTTGGAATTTCCTCCCTTCTGTTGGCACTGCTGGTGGGATCCTGGTAGGTGTCAACTTAGATCTTTTTGAGGTTCTATCTTGGAAGGTTAGGAATTTTTCAGTCAGTGTGGTAGTTAAAAATATACTAGATGAGTTTGTGTGTAGAATCACAACTGTTTATGGTTCTGCATATGAGGATAGGAAACAAGAGTTTATTTCTGAATTGCACGAACTCTTCCTCCATTGGCAAGGTCCTGCCATTATTGGGGGAGATTTCAACCTAGTTAGGTCTATTACTGATAAAAGTAATCATAGCATTGATCTTATGTGGGCTAACAAATTCAATGCCTGGATTGAGATGTGGGCTTTGATGGAATTGGCCTGGCCAATAGATGTTTTACTTGGGGTAACAACCAGGAGGAGCAAATCATGAGTAGGATTGATAGGATCTTTTGTACAACTGAATTTGAATCCCATTTCCCTTTATCTCATGCTAGAGATTTAGCTAGAGTGGGAAGTGATCATACACCCATTATTTGGGATTCTGGGGAAGGACACTTCCCCAAAAAAGTAGCTTTAAGTTTGAGAAATGGTGGATTGCTAGACCTGAATTTAGAGATATTGTTATTAAAGCCTGGTCTCTACAGGTGAATAGTGATAATATAGTAGATGTTTGGCAAGCCAAAGTTAGATTATTTAGAAGACTTGCTAAGGGGTGGAATCTGAATTTAGAAGCAGCTATTAGGAAGAATAGAAAAGCTCTGATGCCTGAATATGATAATTTAGATATTAAATCTGAAAATAATGTCGTGACAGTGGAAGAGATAGATAGATTCTCCTTTATCCTGCAGGAGATGAATAGCTATTGGATCACGGAAGAAACTAAAGCTAGACAGAGAGCTAGAGATAGGAATATTTTAGAGGGGGGTAGGAACACTGCCTATTTCCATGCAGTAGCTAATCAAAGGAGGAAAAAGCTTATTCATGTTTTGGATGGTCCTGATGGTCTTGTCACTGATATCAAAGATATGTTGAAAGTGGCCACAGATTACTACAAGGAGCTTTTTAGCTGGGAAGATAGACCTAATATTAGGATTAGACAGGATTTCTTTTCTGATGAAGAACAAGTTAGTGATGTGGAGAATGAGGCCCTTGGAGCCCCTTTTACTCTTGAGGAGATTAAAGAGGCTGTGTTTTCCTCTTACTCTAATGGAGCATCTAGGCCTGATGGGCTCTCTTTCATGTTTTATCAACTGTTTTGGGATATTGTCTCTGTTGACCTGCTAAACATGTTCAATGCTTGGCATATAGATAAACTGGATATTTTTAGGATTAACTTTGCCATGGTCACCCTGATCCCTAAAGAAGAGGATGCTAGGACTATGAATTTTTTTAGACCTATTAGTTTGTTAAATTGTTCCTTTAAAATCTTTACTAAAGTGTTAACCAGTAGATTAGCTAGGATCATTGATAGGCTTATTAATCATCATCAATCAGCCTTTATTAGGGGTAGGTTTATCCTTGAGAGTGTAGTTACAGCCCATGAGATTATCCATGAGGTTCATAGGAAGAAAGACCAAGGGATGGTTTTTAAAATTGATTATGAAAAAGCCTATGACAGGGTTAATCTAGATTTCTTATATGAACTGTTGGAAGCTAGAGGTTTTAGTCATTTGTTTGTTAGATTGATTAGACAGGTCACTGAAGGAGGCTCTGTTGGTGTCAAAATTAATGATACTGAGAGTGATTTCTTCTTGACATGTAAGGGGTTGAGACAAGGAGATCCTATTGCTCCTTTGTTGTTCAATCTCTATGTAGATGTTTTCTCTAAAATGCTAGTTAAAGGGGCCAGACATAACCTGATTAGAGGTTTATGTCCCAATTTTGTTCCTGGGGGTAGCTTGTCTGCAATATGCAGATGACACCTTGCTCTTTCTGGAACATGATGAGAGAGTAGCTATTAACTTTAAATGGGTCCCATTAGTATGTCTTTAGAGGAACTTCAACCATACATTGAGATCTTCCAATGTGTGGCTAGAGATTTCCCTGTTAACCTGGGGATACCTCTTTCCTATAGCAAATTAAGGAAAGAGGATCTGCAACCCCTTATAGAGAGTATTATCAGAAGGATCACTAGCTGGAGAGGCAAGCTGCTGTCCTCTGCTACTAAAAGAGTGCTCATCCAAGCATGTTTAGCTAGTATTCCTATTTATCTCTTATCCTTTTTCAAGTTTCCCAAATGGGCCTTGAGCCTTATAGATTCTCAACTTGCCAATTTCTTTTGGAATGATGAAGAGGGGAATCATAAGATTCACTTAGCCAATTGGCCCTCTGTATGTGTGAAAAAGGAGGCTGGAGGTTTAGGTATTCCTAATATGCAGGATCTCAACCTATGCTTAATTGGGTCATGGGTTAAAAGATGCATCCAGAGGGAAGGGGCTTTGTGGAGGAGAATCATTGATGCTAAATATGCCACAAAAAGCCCCAACATCTTGTGCTGTCAGGAAACACACCCTTCTACCTTTTGGAAAGGAGTAATGTGGGCAACTAGAGCTATTAAAGTAGGATATAAATGGAAAGTTGGCAATGGTAAATGCATTAGGTTTTGGGAGGATATCTGGTTTGGGAATTCACCTTTAGCCACCCAATTTTGGGATCTTTATGTTATCTCCAGTCAACAAACCCAAACCTTTGCTGATCTCTGGGATGGTGTTCAGTTGAAGTGTGATTTCAGAAGAAACTTTTCTGAGGAGATGATGGTGCAATGGTTTGATCTGGAAACCATTGCTAGGATTGTTGTTTTCTCAGATTCTGATGATCAACTCATCTGGCAATACAAAACAAATGGGGTTTACTCATCTAAATCTATGTATATGCATCTGAACTTTAGAGGAGTAACACCTGTTTATTTACCTGCTGTTTGGGATCTGAAAATCCACCCTAGGATCTAGGTCTTCCTCTGGTTATTTTCACAAAATAAAATAATGACTAGGGATAATCTGAGGGCTAGGGGCATGCCCAAACCTTTAGAATGTGAGCTATGCAAGGAAATAGAAACTGTTAAACACCTCCTATTTGAGTGTATTGTAGCTAAGCAGCTTCGGGAGGATGTAACAGATGTCTTTAATATCCTTGTTAGTAATTTTGAATCTGTTGCTTCAAAATGGCTTGCTAATAAAAGGTTTTTGCATTTCAATGTTGTTACTTCTAGGTCCTCTGGGCTCTGTGGAACAATAGAAATAGTCTAGTCTTTAATAACTCTTCTTGGATTAATATGAAGTAGGTGTGGCGCCTAGTTCTACTCTATCTGAGGGACTGGAAGCTCCCTTTCAAAGATTTAGAGGGGGGGGAGATCGAGCAATACATTGCCAAGATGACGCAAAAACTGAGAAGCCCACTGCCCCTCCCAGCGCCCTGAAGTGTCCTGACTTTGGGTGGATCACTACCTAGAAGACTTCGGCTTCGTCGAGTGTGGGAGGAAGGGCATCACTAGAGTTCCTTCAAGAGCATCTGGAGCAGAGTAGCTCTATCCATGTGGTGGTCTGAAAATGTGGTGCTGTCTGACTATCTTGTGCGTCTGTTCCCTTGGTTCATGTCTTTTGTTGGTCTCTCTTGTGTAGTAGCTAAGTTTTAGGGGTGGTCGCTTCTGAGCTTTTGCGATCGGCTAAAGTTTCTGTCTGTGTGGCAGTAAGATAGGCCGAGTGGTTATTAGTTGGAATAGGGGTTGGACTTTTTCTCTTTTCTTGGTTACTCAGACTCTGTAAGTTTCATTATACTTAATGGAACTGGGGAGAAAATCCTTGTTAATCTAAAAAAACTCTCATGCGTATCTTGGTCTGCCTTTCCTACGTTCTGAAAGTCAAAAGGCAAAAAATGTTGCAAACCTTGGAAGAAATATACTCCTCCGTTCTATATTAGTTGACCCAATTTTATCTAGATTCATATTTTATTTTATTTGATTTTATCCATAAATAGATTTTCTCTATATGCTTTGAGTTCCCGTAGCAAATCGAGTTCTTATTGTTCTTAATTATATGTCATTGTACACTAAAACATGGATTGTCATGATTTGTTGCTCTATGTGACCCTGTGTGAGAGAGAAGGGGGGGTCCTATGTAGGTAGCATTCTGACCTCACACCTACACACGTCACCACAAAATCAGAGGTCTCACCCAACCATCACAACGGCTAGCAGAGGCACAACCATGTAGCTAGCATTCTGACCTCTGACCTACGCACGTCACCACAAAATTGGAGGTCTCACCCAACCATCACAACGGTCAGCGTCGCACTAACACCAGCAAGACGGACTCTAGAAGTCGCTGCTGCTATCTTCTTCTGACCCAACTTCGAGATAGAGATCTAGGAATTGACCTTGCCATGTCTGTCATCGACGTCACCACGATGCCAGACAGGTGCATCGGCTTGCATACGTCCATCATCATGCATCCGACACCATGACCCCGTTGTACCATGCTGTCGAGACTCCTCACCAACGATGCGCGGTCTCGAGACGCTGATCCACCATCGCCAACTGCAATGTCGTGTAAGTCCAGTACTCGGAAAACACCAGGGTCACAATCTTCAAGACGACGCCCTCAAGAGTGGAAGCGACACAAGATTGACGTCGTCGACCGACCTTGCACCGCAAGGTCTAGGCCCGACCCGACAATGTGACCCATCATGAAGACACCATACGCCATCTTTTGATAGTGTGGGTACCACTGTTTTGTTGGAGTAAGGATGTTGCTGAGGTAGTACACAAGTCACTGCATCCCGTGTATCTTGCCTTCTTCCGCGTGCTCAACGACGAGCACAGTACTGACCACCTGGTTGGTGGAGGCGAAGTACATCAGCATGGGCTCTCGCTCGTTGGAAGTTACCAGGACCAGCGAGGTTGAGAACAGGCCCTTGAGGTCCTTGAAAGCTACATGTACCTCAGCAGTCCACTCGAATTTGTCTGATTTGCGAAGGAGCAAGTAGAAAGGTAGTGTTTTTTCACCCATCCAGCAGATGAATCGACTGAGTGATATACGCCCAGCTAGCTGCTAGACACCCTTGAGGTTTGTCGGCTGTTTCATCATCAGTATCGCCTTTACGTTCTTTGGGTTTGCTTCGATTCCCCTTGTGGATACCGAATGCACACTTGAGCGGGTTCAGCTTGATCCGGTATCGCTCAAGTTTGTCGAAGATCTCGCGGAGATCATCAATGAGCGCGACTTCCTCCTTGGTTTTGACGACCACGTCATCCATGTAGACAAATACGTTCTTGCTGATTTGGCATTTGAAGTAGGCTTGCATGCACCTTTGATAGGTAGCCTCTATGTTATTTAGGCTAAAGGGCATGGTGTCGTAGTAGTACACCTTGTAAGGCGTGATGAAGGCAGTTTTTTCCTGGCCCTCCGCCTTTATTCGGATCTGGTTGTAGCCTGAGTTGGCATCGAGGAACGAGAGGCACTCACAACCCGCCGTGGAGTCGACGATTTGATCGATCCGTGATAGAGGGAAGTGGTCCTTTGGGTTGTGCTTGTTTAGGGACGTGTAGACCACGCACATGTGAACAATGTGTATGTCCTTCTTTGGGACTAGCACGGGGTTAGTTGCCCAGGTGCTTTCTTTGATCTCTTGGATGAAGTCCGCATCGAGTAGTCTATTGACTTCCTCGCCAATTTCCTTGCTCTTTGGCTATAAGAAATGCCACATAGATTGCTTGACTGGTTTAGCATCCGGATATATGTTGAGTGTGTGCTCGGCGAATTCCTTGGAGACTCCTAGCATGTCCGCTGGACACCGGGAAAAGATCTCCTAGCGCTCATGGAGGAACTCAATGATGTTGAGTTCCTATGTGGAACTCAAGATGCTTGCTATGACAATTGTCCTCGTGGGGTTTGTCGGATGGACCTGGACCACCACAATGTCGATTGTGGAGTCGAAGGATTGCTCGGGTGCGTTCCGCTGGGTCGCGGGAGGAAGGCTTTGGTATGTTGACTCCTTGAGTTTCACCAGTTCCTCCTAGATCCCGAATGATTGGGTAATTCTGTTGAATTCCCTGTCACAATTGTCAGTTAATGACCATGGATCTCATAGTTGATGGTCGGAGATTGACCCTCTGTTAGCCTAGCAAACACCAGAAATGGTTGCAACACGTTGATATCATTGTGAGTTACCGCCATGCCAAAAAAGCGTGCCATATCCAGAGATCATGGTCTGCCACTACTTCAAGTATGACATTGCACTCTCCAGTACGACCTTTGTACATTCCATGTCAAGCGAACGGGCAACTCTTCCAACCCAGTGCACACAATCATGCTACCAAGTATCCCGGGAAATCCTATAGTTGCATTGTGTTCCAGAATCCAACTTGTATCTTCTGCATTTGGTTCTCTCAAATAAACTGTACCAAATACTGCTAAGACTGCCCGACAAAACCTGAAGACGGTCTCAGAGCATGTGCTCTTAGCCATACATAGGTAGTTGTCTAGCTGCCGTGCATTTCTGAATCGACGAGAATCCCACCACGGTCCGGTGAAGTCTTTCTTGTATATGAAATAGTCATCGTACTCTCGTACGCCAAACATAAGCTTCATGAACAACTCGTTCATCTTAAATCGACAGCGAAATTTTTTCGACGTATGTGTTGCGTTGTGTCCTTAAAATAGTCAGTGCCAAGCAACAGAGCACCCGCAAGGCGATGTCGCTCTTTGTTCATAGCCTTTCCTGCCCACGGACCACCGCGCCGAGGAGCAGAATGGAGATGCTGGCGGATACGAAGAAGAGAGCCCATGATCAGCATCTGTTGCTCTGGGTGAGCAGCGGCATTATCCCCCTCTTTCATCACGAGTTCCATCATCATCTCCTCGCTGATGTCCATTGAGCCAAAATGCCAAACACCTCGATGGAGAGGCGAGCAAACGGCGACAAGGACCGCGCTGCTATCAAGGAGGGGACGACGTACCAGAGTCATGCGGTGGCGGAGGCAAAGGGTCGCTATTGGTCCGTGCGGCAGAAGTCAGCGGTAGTACACGGCAAAGAAGGTGCAACCGGTGGGGGCACGGCCGGGAGTGTTTCAAAAGAAGACGAGACTGGGACCGCTGGTGCAGTCATCGGGGCTGTGGCAAACCTACGAGGAAGGCGGGTGGTAGGCAAGCACAGGGAGGCGACAACGTCGATGGCGATGACGAAGCGACTGGGGGTGGGAGGCGAGGCGAGATGGGCTGAGCCGGAGGGGGTAGGTAGTGAGCATGTTTGGCTAACAATAAGGCCCCGCGGCAAATTCCGAGGTGGCTTTTAGTGTCGGAGCTTCGAAGACAGCCATTGTAGGCAGGACCAGGCTGGATGTGCCGGCTAATGTATTGGGCTTTAAAGTGTCTTGGTGATGTTTGGGATGCACCAGGTGAAAACCCGTTTTCGCCACGGAGCCCCGTTGGCCTATATATTGAGACCACTTTGGGGTGGGCGCCGGTAGAGATGCTGTTAGGCTTCACTCAACCCCATCATGGTTCTCTCAAAAAAAAAAACATCATCGTTCTCTCTCAAAAAAAAACCCATCATCGATCTCTTAACTACCAATCGCCGCGAAGACGATGCACTACGAGCCTTCGCCAATCATCAGGTACGTTTTCCCCGGCCTTATCACTCTGCGAACGTGACGATCGATTGATGGACCCGCTGCTCGCGCGTCTATACAAAATCTTCGCGCGATTTAGGCGTTCATCCCATGATGATTGGTTCGGTGTTTTGTGCGTATGTACGGTGGGTTCGTCTCATCATTTGGACCAGAGATAGCCTAGCTAGCTACCGGTGTTGCGAGCTCAACCCGCAAACCTGTGGTTAGCCAAGCAAGCAGCCAAGATTATTGTTTGTGCGCGCTACTAGCCCAACATTCCAATACGTTTTCTACGCGCTAATGATCCCAAATCATTGTTCCCCATATATTATCTTATACTCCCTCCGTTTAAAATATAAGATGTTTTAGCTTTATAAAAATAGTGTATCTATATCCCTTTAGTGTGTAGATTCATCTAGGTTTAAAGTGAATTTACACACTAAAAAGAGTCTAGATACACTTCTTTCGCAAAACAAAAACATTTTATATTTTAGAACGGAGGGAGTAATAAATAAAGATTGGCCTCTGGCCTCCGGGGCTATCCTAAATTAATCATTGCAAACTTGTCCTCTCCCACGGAAAATAGGAATCATTGCAAGCATGGATGTTGTACTCCACGTTGCGTGTGCTTTGCCCCGACGATGAGTTAAGTTGTCGCCTACCTTGTGATCGAGGCTTAGCTAGATTAGGGCGAGCAGGTTAAAGAAGCTGCAAAGGGTGGCCTAAAGAAAAGACCCTTGGTGTGCAAGTGTCCCTCGGTGTAAGGTAGGCACAAGACAATGTCCGGTTTTAAAAACAAAGGGACATGCATGACTCTGATCGACTCGATCCATGCTACTGAAGAGTACTATCGGAGTACTTGTTTATCATCGGCACCATCGCCCTCGCTCTAATCGAGTTTGACGATCTTCGGAGGAGAGAGTTGTGTTCTTGGGTCATACATACATATATTTTGAAGCAAGAAAGAGACATGGGTGTGCATGCATATATAAAGTTCAGAAAAAGTAGTATTGGATAACTATAGGACAGTTGTGCATATATACAAATAATAATCTAGCTGCATGGCACCGTCACGCACGCGTCAAATATCTGATTGCAATGTCGATACCGATAGCCCCCACACTGACAGTGCGCCGGTGCATATGGACGACGACGCTGACCCCCGTACGTGCACACTTGCATTGGTTCCGCCCGAAAGCAACGTCGCAGCGACCGCGCGCCGGCTAGTGATCTAACACGATCCGGGTTTGTCTGCCGCGCGCGTCGTCGCTCCTTCCTCCTGCGCACTCCCACCTCTCGACACAAGTAGTTAATCCTGTGGAGGTGTGATTAGTATAAAATCTTCCCTGTTTCCTCCGTGTTCTTCGGGTACATGCACTGTATTGTTTCTTTTCGACAATTTCCTGTCCCAGGGCAACGACTTTGGCTTGCCGCATGTGCTTAGTACTCCTGCGTGCTTAATTTTTCCACCGTTAATTATTTTCATATATGAGTAGAGATAGACGCGCATGTGCGGAGCAAATCTCCGCTAATAAATCTCGAGCGAGCCGTGCCGAGCGCGAAGTCTAAACCGCAATCGGCTGTTCATGAATCATGATGGCTGCGCTCCGTGCGCATGGACGGCTCTGCTCTTGATTCCAAGAACGGTCTGCATCTCCAGCGAACACGACGTTTTCTTGCACGAAAGAGATGCCCACGTAGTACATGGCATGATTAGTGGATCGATCATTAGCCAGGAAAATGACTGTGCTGAAAACAAATGCTAGGAAAATGACTCATTTCAAACCGAACATCAGAGTACTATCGATAATCAGCCAGGAAAACGAATTCTATGAAAAAACTGCCAAGGAAAATGACTTGTTTTAAAAGCAAGGCACTAGCTAGTAGCTATACCTTAAGTAACGACGAAAAGAAGTATAGTACTTCCTCCGACCCAAATTAGTTGACTTAGATTTGTCTAGATTCGAATATATCTAGACTTGTTTTAGTGCTAGATACCTCTGAATCTAGACAAAACCAATTCAATTATTTTGGGTGGGAGGGAGTACTACTAGTTGAAAACATTCCGCTGACACGCATCACCGAGCTACCTTAACTTACGGGAAATGGTACTACCGCCGAAATCTGGTGACATATCTCTTGTGCACCGAAATTAATATCCATGTAACTGCATATACTGACGAAAATGACAAGTTGGATGTGATTGTTCAAGGGGTGGCTACGCTACGGAAGCTTTTGTTCAGGGTATCTCCTCATTTAGTAAAATACAAACAGAAAATTTTGTTTCTGCGATGCATACATTAATCGACGCCGCATTCACAAATCACGAACTAACTATACTTTTTTTGCAGCCCAGTTAATTAACGATATCTGTTCAGGCCTCTGCAGCTTTAAGCGTACAGAGGATGCCTCGCCTTCTCTGGTGTTTGGTCCCTGGAGGAACTGGATTCAGCGATTGATCACATGCTTATCCATGTATACTTGGTCTTGGTCATGTCGCGCATTGACATCCTGCTACTCAGCAGGCTCTCCTCGTGATACGCACTAAATTTCGCGAGGACCCGTTGGTAAAGTCGTGGCAGAGTACTCCATACACTAAGCCTAGTTATAGTGGGATTAACTTAGCTAGTAACAATGGTGGCTTCAGAAAATGGCTGGCGGGTATCTATTGTACAAATTTATTTTGGTCTCAATGCACAATATGGACTATAAAAATTTATAGCATTAGCACAAAACAGTACAGGACAGTAACAAATTTTCATTGAAGCCACAATTCATAAATCATAAGAGATAAGACAATAATTTCATAGTAACTACAAAGTACCAATCTACTACAATAGTACAAAACATTTTCATATTCAGGCATTACCTCTTGATTGAAGCCCTGCCCATATTTCATCTTACATATTACAATAGAACTCTCTCTCATCCTCATATATTACTTCATTGAAGAACTCTCTCTCTCTCTCTCTCTCTCTCTCTCTCTCTCTCTCTCCAAATGTAACCAAATAGTAATTCAAATATTCATCACCATTTTGTTTCTTAGCTTATCCTTCACATAGGTCATTGAGGAAAAACCCTTTCAACACTTGCTATCTCCTCTGGGATCACATGCACAACGTGCACTATGTCAGCTGGCCAAAACCATCAATTCCACCACGCTTGCATGCAAGGTGCGAATTAATTAGGATGTTTCTTTCGTCTGCAGGCAGAGAGCGCTTTACGCGTGACTGACTTTTGCCTCACTCACCACGGCTTGATGACTAGTAACACACGCATGATGCATGAATTAGTTGGTCCGGATTCAGTTAACAGGGTAGGGCCGTACGGACACACACGCCCCGTTTTCACCCTGCTCCATGTCTCTTCTGCGCGATTCCCGCCTGCACGCACATGCACTGCATCCAGCGTGCATGGCCGCGATATAGAAGCACGAGGACAAAGAACAAGGCCCCGACAAAGGATGATAAATCGGGGATCACGTACGGCAGGTTGTTATTATTGCATACGGCCAGCCACGCACGCAGTACACGTCGATCGGGGTATCCAAAGATCAATTAATTAATTAACTCGGGCAGGGATAGATCGACGACGCCGTAATAAATGGCAGTGCTCGACGGAAAGACCTCAAGATCCTTTTCT
This sequence comes from Avena insularis, assembly GCA_023614405.1. Lineage (NCBI taxonomy): Eukaryota > Viridiplantae > Streptophyta > Magnoliopsida > Poales > Poaceae > Avena > Avena insularis. The sequence continues at coordinate 22,101,621 of CM042694.1, read as the reverse complement.
ACCAAGATATCATCATCTTTAGGGAAAGGAAAATGCAGAGAACTGCAGACGCAGAGCAGGATGGGGGCCCCGCGCGTGCCTATGGTTGTTGTTGCGACGTCCTTTCCTGGCTCTGTCGCAAGCGAGCTAGCTGGCTGCGCACGGCCGCTAGCTCCGGCGCAACCACGCACCACCTGTCGTACTCGTACCAGGTACCACCGCACGGGACGGACGTACCGCCCTGTACGTGGCGCCGTGTCGGCGCGCGATCCGCGCAGGCAACGTTGCCGTCCGAGAGAGTCCGACGGAAAGGCCAAACAACGCCGCCGGCCCCCACCCACCGACGACCACAGCGGAGATCCGGATCCACCGGTGGAAAACCAGCGCACCGCCCGGCTGTAGAAATTTACGAATCCCTAATATTTTGGTGTGTATTGATTGACCCTCGTGGGGTATATAGAGTTACAAGGATAGGTAGACTTGGAGTATAAGATGATCTTAGAATCTTAGTCTATCTCATATACGTATATCTATTTGTACTTTAACATTCCCCCTCAGTCGTAGCGGGAGTGAAGAGGACGTTTGCGACTGGATTTGAAGTCTTGCATTTCCGTCGTCTTCATCTCCTTGTCATCATCACCTGCGTGGACATGATCGTGGCTGGCACCTAGGGACGGTGACTGTGTCCCTTCTGGTGCCTCTCTTCCCTCCCGCAGTCACAGCGGGAGTGGCGTGGACGCAAGTGACGACGCGGACGCTGTTGACTGGAGTTCTTGAGTTGTTGTAGACGTTGTTCTTGATGTTGAGGTAGTTGATCGTGATGTAGCCGTGATCGAGATGGGTGTGGTCGATATCGTAGTCATCGTATGTTGTGTGGCCGCCATTGCCGGAGGCGCAAAAAATTGCGCGTTTTGTTGTTGTTGTTGTTGTTGTTGTTGTTGTTGTTGTTGTTGTTGTTGTTGTTGTTGTTGTTGTTGTTGACGGAGCTGCGGTTGTGAACGTTTTGCACCTTATGGAGGTACCGTCGGGGCGTCTCTTGGACGCGGTCATAAGTGAGACCACCGGTTTTGCCAGATCGAGGAATTTACCAAGCACACACGGTTTTGCCGTAACCAGTGCGCGTAGGGACATCACAATTGTGATGCCGGTTTGTTGATGCAGTCGTCGGGGTCGTGGACGCGACCATGCCGTCGTCGTGCCTTGCAGTTGTACTGTCAGAGGGCGTCGTAGTTGTATGTCCATCATGTGGACGGGGTATAGCGGCGGCGGCAGTGTGTCGACGAAAATGTTGATGAAGACCACATTGATATAGACCTTGACGATGATGTTATCGGCGATGTCGCAGTAGGCATGACGTAGAGCGTCGCTTGAAGGCCTCCCTTGTAGCGACGATGGTGTCAAAGGCTTGATGTCGGAGAAGCCGTCGTAGTCGCGTCCCACACCGGCCTGGCGTGTGGAAGGTGTTGATGTCGCTTCTCTGTGGATCTGCTCGACGAAGATCTTGGTGTAGTCGTAGAGCTTGATGTAGGTGTTCGGGTCGGTGTAGTCCGGCTTGATGTAGTGCAGATCTTGAGGTCGATGTGGTCGTAGAAGTAGTCACGGAAGTAGTCCCTTGTTTCGATGCGTATGATGGGCTTGATGCAGTGCCGATAGTCGCCCTCCTGTCATCCGAGTTGTGCCGTATGCTAGGTTGATGTTGCCGGATGCAGCTAGTGCATGTAACCACGCATGTATCTGCAATTTTATATGTGAGTCGGCCGAAGTGTACGTCCCGTGGAGCACACGGCTGTGACCGCCATACGGCCATTGCTTGCACCGCGAGCCCCAGATTTGGTGGTGACATGTGTGGCGGAAGCACGGCCGCGCGCGTGCCCGTGACCGCTGCGTTGGAGTCGAGGTAGGCCCATTGCTGGAGACACACGGTGGTGTCGTGCCTACCAGATCAGATCACCATGGAAATCTCTATCAATCTGCACTTGATTTTCACCGGGAGTTGAGGGTCGTATGTGGATTATTTGTGGCTAAAAGAAAATCTAATCTATAGAACTAGAAAATTTCGAATTTGATCTAATCTAATCTAAAGAACCGATCTAATATTTGATTTTGATCGGGTGCCGCGCCCCCGAGGAGTAATCTTCCCAGGGACGGCGCGTTGCGGAAGTGGTGGAAGAACCTAGGATCGGCGCCGTGAGGCTAATCGCTCTGATACCATGTAGAAATTTATGAATCCCTAATATTTTGGTGTGTATTGATTGACCCTCGTGGGGTATATAGAGTTACAATAGTAGATAGACTTGGAGTATAAGATGATCTTAGAATCCTAGTCTATCTCATATATCGTATATCTATTTGTACTCTAACACCGGCCACTGAACAATTTAGCCTAGCCAAAAAAAAGGTCAAGTCGTCGGGGCGTCAAATTAGGCACGAACTAGATAGGCCCAGCTGCTGCTGATAAAACCCCCGTTCCGAGCATTTCAGTGCGCAGCTACTAGTTGGTCGCGGCCAGCCGGCTAGCTGGCCTAGAAACAACGTGATCGGACCTACGTACAATACCAAGCGTGCGGGCGTCCGACGGTTCACACACACTGTCTGTTAATTAGTGCGCGACTAATTGAGCCGCATGCCACACTCCCGTCCCGATCGGGGGATCTCTTCTTCTTAACGCGGTGATCCAGCTAGCGCCATGTCCGTGCATGCAACTCCACCGCCCAACCGTTAGCCACGCGCTATCTATAGCTGGTTGGTTATTAGTTCGACCGATCGAGCTGCCTGCGATGCTAGCCACGCACGTCTCGTCGAGGAAGCTCCGATCCTGCACGCGGCGATGTACGGTGCCGGCGAAAGCCGTACGTGCAGCGGATGATTAGCTATTGCAGCAGATGATTAGCTACCTAGCTAGCTATATCTAGCGGGAATGGTTAGGTGCTCTGATCAGTCGAGGAACCGGTGACAGTACCAAATGATTACGGTGGTTGCGCAACTCGGAGAACGGAACAGCGGCGACCAGCAAGCTAAGCTAAGCTAGGTAGGAGGTAAATCTTTTTATTAATTGATGATCATATGACTATGTATATTTATGTACTGGGCTCAACATGCACATTTTGATGTAGCACTCCATAGGACGGGGGATCATCCTTTCCCCTCTCTGCTGTGTGTGAAAAATATTGAATCCCTAATATTTTGTTGTGTATTGATTTGACCCTCGTGGGGGTATATATACAGTTACAAGGGGTAGGTAGACTTGGAATACAAGATGATCTTAGAGTCTAGGTAGACTTGGAGTACAAGATGATCTTACAGTCCTAGTCTATATCATATACGTATATGTATTCATATTCTAACACTGTGAACAGTAGTCTAAGAAAAAGAAGAGCGGCTGGGCCGATCCCGAGCCCCTGCCGGCCGGAGGTGGCGGAGGGGAGGCACAAGAGTAGTCTAGGGTAGTTTAGTTGATAGGTTTTGCGGCGTTTTTCCCGTTGTTTTGGATGTTCTTGCCCGGAGTTTGGGCTCCAGTTCGGCGACCGCGATCTGAAGCTGGATAGGGTTGTGCTACCGTCTCCAGGTGCTCCAGTGATCGGAGCCAAGTGGGGAGGGTGGATCTAGCCCCGGAGACTCCCAATAATCGGTCTAGGAGCTGGCATCTCGCGAGGGAGTTGAAGCTTCACGCCGGGAGGGGGATCCCATCACCCACCAAGACATCTCCCTCCCCAGCAGCTGGCACCTCAACGCCGGGAGGGTGCCGGTGCCGCCGGCCCCCCAACTAGGCACTAAGTAGTTCGAGGAGGAGATGCAGCGCCGCATCGACACCCCCCCCCCCCCGGTCAGTTCTGGGCCGACTTCCTTGCGTGGGAGCATAGGTCCCGCTACGCGTCGACTATCCGGTGCCCACTCCAGCCGTGGGAGTTCTGCCACTACGTGCCCACCCAATTCAAGGACGACGAGGATGCGATATAGGGCGTCGTCGAGAAGGAAGCGGATGCCAATGCTACCCGGTTTATAGGCTAGCTGCCCCCCGAGTATCAGGCAATCGTGTCGATGGCTACGACGAGGATGCCATGATGCGGGAGGGCTTGGCGGCCTTTGTCAAGGACGAGAACGCCCGGTGGGTGGGGTACTACAACACGGTCGAACTGATGGGCCTACAGGCGCATGATGACCCACAAGTATAGGGGGTGTATCACAGTATTTTCGATAAGTGTGTCGAACCCAACGAGGAGCAGAAGGTGTTGACGAGTGGTTTGGATCAGAAATTCTCTGTAAATACTTAGCAAACGGATTTTTAGAGGTTTTTGATAATGCAGATAAATAAACTGCGAGTAAATAAAAGACAATGATAATAATTGCAGCAAGTGGCCCAATCATTTCTTTAGCAAAGGACAAGCCGGTTGTATTACTTAAGATGACCAAACGTTCTCGAGGACACATGGGAATATCGTCAAGTGCTTTCTCTTCATATAGTTAATTAATCTTCTTTAGTTTGATAAGCGTTGTGTAGGTAAACCTGTGCTAATGTACTCACCTTTCTAGGACTAATACACACTTGTGATTATACCCCTTGCAAGCATCCGCAACTACAAGAAAGTAATTAAGATAAAAACCTAACCATAGCCTTAAACTCTGAGATCCTACACTCCCTTGTGCATAGGTTTCTAATGGGGGTTCAGGTTTATGTCACTCCGGCAACCCTACGATTAGTAGCCAAATACACAATGCATCCCCCTAGGCCCATAAAGGTGAAGTGTCATGTAGTCGATGTTCACATGACACCACTAGAAGAATAACACCACAACTTAAATATCAAACCATTGAATCTTTCTCAACACAATTCCACTACTAACAACATGACTTCTCCCATGTCCTCAAGAACTAAACTAACTACTCACAAGACATCATATGGATCAAGATTAGAGATGAAATAATGATAAGTAACAATCTGAACATGAACGATAATTCAACGGTTCCACTCAATAGCATCAACTACAACAAGTAATCAACACCGGGTAAGTTTCCCATAACAACTATGCAAGATTCAACCCAATTGTTACAGCGGTATGATGTAGTGATGATGGTGCTGGCGGACATGATGATGATGATGATCCCGATGAAGTCCAGCTTGATGGTGGTGTTGATGGCGACGATCTCCCCTCTCCTGGAAGGAATTTCCCCGGCAGATTTCTGCCGACCGGAGAGCTCTTTCTCTCTCTGCAGTTTTCCGCCCTGCGGAGGCGGCGAAATCTTTCTGTGGTCGCTCCTCGAGTCTTAGGGTTTCAGGAGGATTATATACGCCAAAGGGCAGAGCCGCAGGTGGGCCAGGGTGGCCACACCACTTGGTTGCGCGACCTAGGGTTGCCCGCGCCAGGGGGTGGTGTGGGCCCCCTGTGGCCCATCTCCGCTCCCCCTTCTGGCTTCCTTCGTCTTCTGGAAAAATAGAATTTTCCATATATTTTTCGGGATTTTCTGATCTTCGCGAATTTTGCCTCCAAACAGTGCATTTTTCGATCAGAATCCTGACTTCAGCGGTCCATCCTCCAAAAGTCATCAACCATGCAAAAACAGATAAAATAATATAAGTATCATCTCTTAATATGAAATATATCAATGAATAACAGTAAATTATGATATAGAATAGTGATGCAAAATGGATGTTGTTGCTGTGTTCTGAGGCTTTGCCAGGCAGTTGTTGCGGTGTTTGGGTCAGTTTATCCGAGGCAGTCGAACGCAGAAGATACAAATCGGATCTTTGCACAAAATGCAGAAAGAGGATTCCCTTAGATGTTGGGTACCATCGATTGCATGCACTGGGGTTGGAAGAACTGTCCATTTGGCTGGCAAGGGCTGTACAAAGGTCATACAGGAGAGTGCAGCGTCATACTTGAAGTTGTTGCTAGATCATGACCTGTGGATCTGACATGCTTTCTTTGGTATGGAAGGAACTCACAATGACATCAGTGTGTTGCGGCGCTCCCTGGTATTTGCTAGGCTCACAAAAGGACACCTCCCCCGTCAACTATGTGATCAATGGCTACACATACAACAAAGGGTACTATCTAGCAGATGGTATGTATTCGGCCTGGTCTACTTTCGTGAAGATAATAGCAGACCCTCGCATAGAGAAGGACTTTTGGTTTGCAAAGTGCCAGGAGGCTTGTCAGAAAGATGTCGAGCGGGCTTTCGGTGTATTCTAGCAGCGTTTTGCTATTGTTCGATACCCTGCTCTCACCTGGTCGAAGTCTCAAATGTGGGAGGTCATGAACTGTTGTGTGATCATGCACAACATGATCATAGAGAGTGAGCGTGATGCACCAGTGCATGATAACGATCCATTTTATTTCCAGGGGCCTCTAGCGGAACTAGACGAGATGCCGGTCGAGTTTGCTACATTCATCGCCATGCATCAAAAAATTCGCGACGCGACAGTCCACGGGGAGCTTCAGCGTGTTCTAGTGGAGCATCTATGGAGCCCCAAAGGTAATCTTTGATTTGTGTTTATCGTTGTTTGTTTGAATTCCTCTTTGAATAATTCTATTTGTGTTGTGTGAAACAATTTATCTATTTGGTTGAGACTATGTAATAAATTTGGTTCATACTATATAATAATTTGGTTGAATTATGTTAGGATGTTTAAATTTGCTTTGAACCTATGTTTAAATTAGGGCTTAATGAAAAGAAAATTGTGTTGGGGCCGACGTATTGAGCGCGCGCCCCTGTGTGGCGGCCCTCCTCAAATTGGGATTTGTCTTCCAGCGCCCCTAATACACGCCGGCGATGATCTCGGAGCATCGGTGGAGTTGCTCTTGTATACTTCCGAAAATTCCGGAGACGTTGCTCTGGATCTGCGATTTTTTTTTTTTTGGCCTGGTATCAAATCAGCCGGTTCGATCACCAGGGTGTCAGTGTCACTGACAACATATAGAGAAAGAAACAGGTAGAGTGCTACACGTCCTCCTAAATTAAAGATTCCTTTCGCCCGAGAAAGATTCCATGGACTTGACTGGAGAAACGCGTGGATCCATGCTATGTGCCGCCTGAGATTGTGCAAGCTATTATTTGGAGGGGAAAAATGTAGCATGTGTGCGTGCATACTCCCGCAACACAAAAACACGCGGATCGAACAGTGTACGCACGATCAGGCGCCGGCCACGAACACGAACCAGCCAAGTCCGGAGTTTGTGCACACGGCCGACCAGTTTACCTCTCAGTCCACACGTCCTACGCTGAGACGACGACTCGCCGCCACGCCGCCCGGGGTCCGTGGTCCGTGAACAGACATAAGACGATCCATTTATCACAGTCGTCGAGCGACTTGAATTGCCGAGCTACTCCACCTCGCTCGTATACATACATCTATGGCTCTCCACCGTGTCCAGGTACACCGCTCGCGCCGCGACCGAGACAGCCAGCCGACGCCGGTATGGCGCCGATCGATCAGGGGTGGCTAGCCGCGTCTGTCCGTCCGGCTAGCTTGTTCTGGCCCACCGGCCGTCCCATGCATGCGAGATGCGACGCCGGCCACACCCATACAGCGTCGCAACAAACCAAGGACAGAGGAGAGGGCCCCTGCGTCGGTTCAACTCACCCATCCACGGGCCTAGCTAGCTGGCGACCCTCGGCCGGAGTCACACCTCGCGTCCTTGGCCGGCGGCACGCGGCGTCGGCGCGCACGGGCGGGCGCATTTAACCAGATCTGGGTCTGGGCAGGACGGTGGGCGGTACTGTTGGTTGGTGCGGGCGATACCTACCTGCGCCTGTAACGAGAAGAGCAATGCCCGTGGCCAGATCTCCCCGTGCGACCGTGTCGTCCACATACGCATGGCGTGTCCTCCGCGCGATCCAGCCATCCAGGGGAGGTGGCCGAGCCGAGTCGCAGATAATGTAAAATCGAGATCCGTGTCGGACGGGGCCGGAGAAGATCGATCTCTACCCCGGCCAGCCGCGCGCCACTGTTCGCCCGAGTGTAGGGTTTAGGGTTCGCTGCTGTGCGGCGCCGGTGCCGGCACCATGAGCCGTCCCTCTCCGGCTCCCTGTGCGTACGTACGTGCACAGTCCCAGCCGGCGCCGCCCGTGTTCTACGCCCGCCGCGCCTGCCTCGGCTCTGTTGCTTTCGGTTTTTCGTGCAGCGATCGAGTGGACACTCCGAGTGTTTCTCCTCTCTTCTTCATTACTAGTATATCCCATGCTGGGTGCAGCTGAGCCTGGCCGTCCCTCAGGCCGCGGCCCAAACAAATCCCAAGGAGCCGGCTGGATTTCCCTGGGATACTTGCGGCCCAGTGGGCAAGCTTCAACTGAGTCCGACGGGCGGAGCGGTGCTGTGCTGCGGGTAGGTGGGAACGTGCAAGGCTAAAAACGGCCCCCGAACAAAATGGACGGGATCCGACGTTTTTTTTTAAATATGGATCCCACGTTTACACGGGCTTTCATCCGAGAATTTTCTGATTATGAACCATTTTTTCCTGGCTTTCATCAGAATACGAACCTGATATACCCAGGTCCGTCTCCAGAAATTGGGGGCCCCGGTGCGAAATAGAAACTAGGATTTTTAATACCTGGTAAAATGTGCGTACTTATGTAACTAAAACTTACCTTTACTTCATAATAAAACTTCAATATGTGTTATTTTTTTACAATATTTTGAAATATATGAAATATTGATGCTACAAGAGTATATATATTATCGAAGTTGAAGCACTAAACCGAGATAATGTTCTACTAAAATACATCATCTGTCTTGTTCTTCTGAAATGAAAATTTGAATCAAATCTTCACAATTTTAAGAGATCACGATTATTCCGTAATCATGATTTATGAAACAAATAAAAATAATTTGAATGAATTCAAACACTAGGAGAATAATAAATTATACATTTATATCAATAAAATAAAATAAAAGAATACCGGAACTAATATAGACTTATGGCGGGAAATCTTACAAATAAAAATCGATAGCAGCAGGACCTCACAATCTTGAAAATATCTTGCAAATCTTTAATCTTTGATAGTTGGATTGACAAGAGCAGGGCAACACAATTACAAAATTCTAACACCTTGTCAAGCTACGATGATAATTACAGAACAACGATCTTTCATTGCTGAATAGCTATATTAGTTCATTTGATTTGATTTTCAAGGAAAGGAGACATCAAAAACATCGACATTACTAGTTAGGCTGTTACCGATTAGCTGATTGGAGTCAAAGACAATTGGGGCAGGAAGACTGCACTGCAGAGATTCAGATCGGAATAGAACTTCAGGGTGACACCGACTCATGCCAAGGCGTTGGGGCCGGAGCGGCAGGGCACAGCATCGTAGATGGTCCTTGTGGTTGTGGGCGTATGTCCTGAGCCGTCAGGAGCCGAACTGGCCCGGAAATCACGATAAGAAATTGGGGAAAGAGATGGACAGATCCGAGTCGTGCTCCATACTCGTAGCCGGTCGTACTTCAGAGTCCTACGTACTCTCCACTGCTAACACATAACTTAGTGCGATTTGGGGGTCCTGTTTCGTCGAGCACCTCGATCATGCTCATCGACGGGCCTCTGGATATACCGGTATGCATTATGCAACGGTTGGTCCAGCAAATCCATCCTGCTTCTTCAGTTACCTATGACCGCCACTTCCCGAAGAGCACCGCCACCGTAGAGAGCCCAGGCCCGACCGGCTCCCATGGGCGCGGGGAAAAGAGGGACGCTCCCGCCGGCGCCTCCTGGGCTTCGCCCAACTGTCCCTGCCGGCCGCATCGACGGGGGAATGTGGGGAGAGGAGGAGGTTTGGCCGGAGAGGCTGGGGACGCGCCGTCTCCCTCGGGGAGGCGAGAGCGCGTGGTTTTTTTTCGTCCTCTTGTCGAGACATGGGAGGCAGTGATACCAAGTTATTAAGGCGTGTTTGGTTGGCCTGGTCTTCGTTTTTTGCATCCAGCAGGAAGAAATAAGCATGTTTGGCTTCCTGGGTCGTATGAAATTTCTACACCGCACGAGATTTAAAGCAGGTCAAAAGTTGGCCCGCTAGAAACGCCGATTTTGGATATTTTCACGGGGACAGGCCCACTGCGTGCAAGTTGGTTTTACATTGGCTTTGCGCAAAACAAATCCTTAAACTGATATATTATTAACTCCTAGGTCAATATGAAAACTATTTTTTCAAGTTTGTGAAAGACAACTTCACCTAGTCTTGGCGTCCTCGACCTTCCACGTTATATAATTTGTTCAATGTTCCCTTATATATTATTACTATAAACAATTGTGACGGGCAAAGGAATTGCTTTGAGATATTATTTTACCAAATTTGCTACATCTACTCTACCTCTCGAAATGCACGGAGTTGATACTTCAGGGTTTGTGCAACTCAACATACAAGCTTTCTATCTCTGTATTCTTCAATTATATACTAGATATGTCCTATGCGGGAAGTTGGTTCCATTTGGTAGATGATTTGATGCATGGTATACTACTTGAGAGTTTTCAACAATGATGTAACATCGACAACCCATTTACTTACATACTTATGTCCACACATCATCCTACGATCTAGGTTTATGCTTTAATATTTTCAAATTCAATGACATTTCAAAGCAAAGCCGATTGCATCCCACCCAAGTATGGTTGAAAAAGACGGAGCCAATTTACTCTTTTCCAATGACTTTTTTGGCGACCACTTATGCTTGGGCATAGGCATAGATATGTTATATCCCTATCCTATGCTCCTGTGATGCCAACTTACCGCATGCATCTACTCAGAATAAAGTGAGAAGAGTAGAAAACACATGACCCTATACTGAATAGTAGATCTTGAGGCGCCTTTTTTTTCTCGGTTTTCCTTTTCACGGAAGCATTACGATCATCTTTGGGGAATATGAACCATCTCTAGCACATTTGATTCTACGTGAAGACATTGATCCAATTTAAACCATTACGTCTTCTCAATGATGCCTATCCAAAATTGAAGTTTATTGGTTTACTTTGAATTCAAACATTAATTTTAAAAATTAAGTTATCTCTTGTGGGATCGGCAATATGTATGGCCTCACAATTGCAAACTTCTCTAGTAACCACACTAGCAGATTGTGCAACTGGAGGTGTTTGTTCTGCATTTATCGTAAGGTGGCTCATCCATCTCATCAAGCTCAAAGACTAGCAACAATTTGTGTCCTTTCACTTGTTATCATCATTCTTTTAGTTCTTCCGCTAGTTATATGAGACATGAACCATTGAGTAGCAGATCATTAGTTTTTTTTGCTCCCAATGTTCTTAATACTAAAATCAAGCCAAAGCTAGATTCCCTAGGTTTCATCGGTTCACGTGAGAAAGTTCATAGGTTCCTAGATGTTGGTCTTGTCGACCCTGCCAAAGCCATCAACACGGGGATAGAGCCTTGTAACCTACTCTCCTCGACTACATCCTCATTGTCATGACATGCCCAAAATATACATAAACATAATATAATAGAGGGAAAATATCTCCCGCTTTAATATAATAGAGGGAAGTCTTAATTTTTGAGTAATAAAGCACCCTTTAAAAAAATAGAGGGAAGAATAGGTATCTCTGTACTGTTGTTGTTGATTATTAATAGATCGCTTGAATTTTTGCAAAAAAAAAACATCCCTTAGCTTCCTTCGTTTTGAAGTATTAATATCTTTGAGTGGATTTTTATCAAGTGTTAATTTTCTTAGAGTAATTAGGGACTTTATTCATCACGATCAAACAAAGATACATCATCTGGTGGTTCAATAAACCACACCCTATGCCCAAACGGATGAGAAATAGAATTTCTAGCTACAAAGTGGGTATCATAGTTCAAGTCCATGCTCTCGTGCTTAAAGCTAACAAAATACAATGTACTCAGTGTTGCTTTATTTCTTCTAAGTTAGCACTATACCGACAAATGCTCTCAGTCTTCAGCGTACTGATAACTTCCGGGCAATCTGATGAAATTTGCATCTTGACAACATTGAGATCCTGGGCCAGGACCAACGCTTCAGCACACGCCATCGCCTCCAAAATTGTTCGAGCTAGCCGGCCATCAAGTGTTAAATGACTGGTGGGGCAAACTGTTCGAGCTAGATGACCCGATAAACTGGACCCAACAGGGGTCCAACGGGTGTTTGTTAGAACATGAGCCTTGGTGGCACAACTCTCAAAGAGGGGAGCTCCTTTACGCCGCTCAAAGCGGCATGTCGGGGCAGTACCGCACACCCCTCGTGGTATATGGGATCGGCCCATCTTAGTTTCTGCCGTTTGGAACTGGTTCTTTTGTTCGGCACAACATGTTTCTACTGTTCTTCTTCTGCCCGAGTTCTGTTGCATGTTTCAACAGTCAAACCATTTTTTGACGCGCTAATTTGCTCCATATTTTAGGTAGAAACAACGAATTAAATCACATACTCCCTCCATCTCAAAATGTCGATGATTTGTTAGATTCACATGTATCCACACATGTCTTAGTGCATAGGTACATACAAATTTAGACAAATCTCCAACATCTATTTTGTGACGTAAGGACTAAAACAAACAGTTTAATCCTCTAGCAGAAAACCAAGTAATAACCAAAGTAACATTACATACAAATAGCAAAGTAACATGGCATAGAAATACGTGAAACCATAATTTCTGTGACAGACAGAAAAAACTCAAAGAAGAACTATTTTTGTTCAGATTTGTTGAACCTTCATTTCAGCGATTTTATTCGAACACTGAACAAGTTCTGAATGAAAAACCTCATTCAGAAACCTAGGGCATATATCGAAGCTGCTCTAAGGAGCACTAAGACTAAGAGAATGAACGTGTACAAGCATGTGCTGCCTTTGTCTTCTCTATGAACAAAAACTAATTTAAAACCCTGCAAATTAAGACTAAACCTCTTCATCTCGCTAAGAATATGGACTCAAGCAAACCTGAGCTCATAGCCTGAATTCCACGTTGTAACTACAGCTTGAAAATATGTCTCCACAGAGACCTTGTCAATGTTTCTCACCCTGCGCTTTGATAGCATATGGACAGGCTAGCAGCTCAGCTGGGTCAGTACTGAACATTGTTAAAGTTTTTGTCTCCACACAGACCTTGTCAAAGGAGAACCCTTTTTGTTCAGATTTGTCCATTGTTGATTTCTTGAAAACTAGCCAGTACTGAATGTAGCTAAAGTTGAAGATTATGCTTCATTTCATCAACCTGCATCAGTCCATGCCATCGAAGTTGAATCTATGGAAAATAGAAAGAACAAAAAGTACCTGTTAGAAATTTGAAGAGAATAAGATCTTTACTATGTGATGTTGTAGATGAAAATTAAGAACTTACTATAATGTTTCATTTTTATGTCCGGGAAGATACGAATTAAATCACCATAGAATATGTGGATCCTACGATGAATAAAAAATTTGAGAACCATAAGCATCTAGTTGATTTTTTTCCAGTGGTAGCCATGATTACTGATGGCAACAACTTTGAGTCTTCCAACTTGTTGGGACTCCAAGTGCAGAGTGATTCGTGTTGGCTAGGAGTTGCAAGTGGGTTACAACTAAGTTCTTTCTAGTTACAAGTGCGTTCTAAGCAAGTTTTTTTTTGCGCAAGAATAATTGGTAGTCGTTGACCTTTGTATACACATTACACAAATACCACTAAGAATAAGCAAGGCCACCTAACACGGTGCTTTATTTATTACACATTGTGGAACTGCCAATTGAAAGGGACCTGGGCTAATAGATGTCCACTGGTAAAGAATAGACATGCTCTACTTTCTCGTCAAAGTTGAATTGGTTGGCGGTGGCTAAATATAGACAAACAAGAGACTTGGTAGCTAATTATGATCTCCCCGTCTGCTATGAGTGCTTGATTATGTTTAGTGTCAATGTAGCATTAGTCTTGTCGTGTTTGGTAGCTTCATTTGTTGTTGGTTAGTGCATCATCCCACCTCCATTTCATGGTCAACGTGAGCAGGTTGGTTATCTTTTATGGATAGATCAGGTCTCCCCTAACGGTTTTTCTTATAGCCGCTGAAAAACATTTAGCGGAGCATTTTATATAAGTGGGTTTACCTTGCAGATCTTTGACTGTGTAACATTCACGTCACTCTCGTTTCGTTTACGCAGGCTGACCCGGCCCGGAGTCTCCCGTCCACCTTAACATATCCAGGTGTGGCACATCAGAATGGAAGCTTTGATGAACTTGAAAGAAATTTCTGATTAAAATAGGGAATTCGGGGCGTTTCTTCATCTTGGAAATATTCGTTGTGTAGCAGAAATGAGAAGGTCCGTTGAAAGAAAATTCTAATTGGTGGCACAGAGCACTAATCTTTTAGGGGTACTCCTTAATGTATTTGATGATGTTCTCAAAACAAAATTTATACAGAACAAGTCTCCTCTCTAACCTTTCAAGGAAAGGAACGTCATGCGCTCCAGTTCAGACTTCAGACCACGTCCAAGTCGTGCGAGGCGTTTTAATGCTCGCGTGCCATGGTTGCAGCTGCACTCGGAATGGATCAGCAGCATCAGCGGTTCATGTCCTGGTCCGAGCTCCTGCTCACGCTGATCCAGCTTCACACGCCGGCAGATTGTGCGGAGGGTTTAGTGATGAAGCGCCACGGGCCGCATGAAGCAACAACATTCCTGCCGCGGCGCTTGCTTCTTCTCTTCCTGCTCGTGTCCTCCACGCAGCTGCATGGCACGAGATCGGCGCCGGGAGAAGCTGAGGCGCTCCTGGAGTGGAAGGATAGCCTGATCACACGCCCCGAGGAGCAGGCTCTCGCGTCGTGGGACAGGGAGGCCGCCGCCAACTCCACGGTTGCGGCGTGCTGGTGGCGCGGCGTATCCTGCGACGCGTTCGGCCGCGTGCTGGGCATCAACGTGGCCGTGGCCGGCCTTGCCGGCACGCTCGACGCCCTGGACCTCTCGTCGCTGCGCAGCCTCGCCAGCCTCAACCTCAGCTTCAACTCGCTGACAGGATCGTTCCCGTCGGACGTGTCCACGCCGCTGCTCAGCATCAGGTCCGTTTATTTGTCCAATAACAACTTATCGGGCCCGATCCCGGCGGTGCTGCCCGCGTACATGCCCAACCTCGAACACCTCAACCTTACTTCCAACCAGCTCGCCGGAGAAATACCATCGTCGCTCGCCAACTTGACCAAGCTTCAGAGCCTTCTACTTGGCAAGAACAGTCTTTCCGGCGGCATACCAGCGGTGCTAGGTTCCATCTCTGGATTACGAGCGCTCGAGCTGCACAACAATCCGCTGGGCGGCGCGATCCCGGTCACTCTCGGCAAGCTCCGGTCGCTCGAGCGCATCAATGTCAGCATCGCTCTGTTGGAGTCCACCATTCCAACGGAGCTCAGCAGCTGCAGCAACCTCACCGTCATCGGCCTGGCCGCTAACAAGCTCTCTGGGAATCTGCCCGTGTCGTGGGCCAAGCTGACAAAAATGCGAGAATTCAACGTCTCCAAGAACATGCTCACCGGGGAGATCTTGCCGGACTACTTCAGGGCCTGGAGTGGACACGCCTCCAAGTGTTTCAGGCCGACAACAACCGTTTCATCGGCGGAATCCCCACGGAGGTCGGCATGGCGTCGAGGCTGGAATTCCTGTCATTCGCGACGAATAACCTCTCGGGCTCCATCCCAGGAATCATCGGAAACCTGACCAACCTCAGGCTGTTGGACCTCGCCGAGAACGAGCTTTCGGGCACTATTCCACGGACCATCGGCAACCTCACCAGATTACACACTCTTCGGTTGTACGACAACCAGCTCACCGGCCGCCTACCGGACGAGTTTGGGAACATGACGGAGCTGCAAAGGCTGTCCATAAGCACCAACATGCTCCAAGGAGCGCTACCGGCCGAGCTCGGCCGGTTGCCAAACCTGCTCGGTCTCATCGCCTTCGATAACCTCTTCTCCGGCGCCATCCCGCCGGATTTGGGTGGGAACGGCTTGTTATCCATGGTCAGCATGTCAGACAACGGTTTCTCTGGGGGTCTGCCTCCACTGTTGTGCAATAGCGCGCCACGCCTCCGGTACCTCGCCTTGGGCAACAACCACCTCACCGGCAACGTCCCCACCTGCTACCGCAACTTTAAGAAGCTTGTACGCATCCGGATGGCATGCAACCGGCTTGCTGGAGAGCTGTCGGAGATACTCGAATCGCATCCGGACCTGTACTACATCGACTTGTCCGGGAACTCATTTGAAGGCGAGCTCCCAGAGCACTGGGCTCAGTTCAAGAGCCTCTCGTACCTGAACTTGGATGGCAACAAGATCAGCGGAACAATTCCTCCCGGTTACGGTACCATGGCTGCAATGCAACGTCTAAGCCTGGCATCCAACCTGCTTGCCGGCACTATCCCACCCGAGCTCGGCAAATTACCATTGCTCAATCTGAACCTGAGTCACAACATGTTATCAGGACCGATTACTCCAGCGTTGGTGAGTGTCACCACGATGCAACTGGAGGAGCTGGACTTATCCGGGAATGAGCTCGATGGCGGTGTGCCCGTGGAGCTGACAAAACTGGACCGCATCTGGTACCTGAACCTCAGCAGCAACAACCTGACAGGAGAGGTGCCGGCTCTGCTTGGCAAGATGAACTTGCTGACCGAGCTTGATCTCAGTGGCAACGCAGGTCTGTGCGGTGACATTGCCAGCCTGAAACCTTGCCGCTTGGATTCCACCGGCGCTGGAGTTGGCTCACGGAGGTACAACACAAGATTCATTCTTGCTGTCGCTCTGTCTGCGGTTGGTTATTTCGCGCTGGTGGTCCGCAAGATGAGACGAACCGACCAAGACAAGTCAGAGACAACAAGGGCGAGCGGTCTGCAGGCATCCATATGGAGCAAGGAAGTGGAGTTCTCCTTCAGCGAAATCCTGGCAGCAACGGAGCACTTCAACGAGGCCTACTGCATCGGCAAGGGAAGCTTCGGGAGCGTGTACCGCGCGGAAATCCCCGGCGGCCACTCTCTCGCCGTAAAAAGGCTCGACGTGTCGGAAACAGGGGCCGCGTGCTGGGGCATCAGCGAGAAGAGCTTCGAGAACGAGGTGAGGACTCTGACGCATGTCCGGCACCGGAACATCGTCAAGCTCCACGGGTTCTGCGCCACGGCCGAGTTCATGTACCTGGTCTACGAGCACGTCCAAAGGGGCAGCCTCGGCAAAGTGCTGTATCGGGGCGGCGAACGCAGCGGCGAGAGGTTCGACTGGCCGGCGCGTATGCGGTCGATCAGAGGCCTGGTGCACGCGCTGGCCTACCTCCACCATGACTGCTCGCCGCCAATGATCCACCGCGACGTCTCAGTCAACAACATCCTGCTGGACGCTGAGTACGAGACGCGACTGTCGGACTTCGGCACGGCGAGGTTCCTCGGCCCTGGGCGCTCCAACTGCACCACCGTTGCTGGCTCCTACGGCTACATGGCACCAGGTACCATGCGCACCATTCCAGTTTCTTAACTGGGAATTAATACGGCATTGCTAGGCGCAAGCCCATACTCATCGGCGCGTTTCTTGCCGCAGAGCTCGCCTACCTGAGGGTGACGACCAAGTGCGACGTGTACAGTTTCGGCGTGATTGCAATGGAGATCCTGATGGGCAAGTTCCCAGGTGGGCTCATCAGCTCACTGTACAGCCTGGACGAGACGCAAGTCGGCATCAGCAAGTCGGCAGCGCTCGTGCTGCTCAGGGACTTGTTGGACGACAGACTGGAGGTTCCTGATGAGGAGCTGGCCGCGCAGGTGGTGGTGTTCACCTTCCTTGTGGCTCTGTCATGCGTCCGCACGAACCCTGATGCCCGGCCGACCATGCGAATCGTGGCACAGGAGCTCTCCGCTCGCCGGAGATCGGCCTTGGACAGGCCATTCGGCACGATCATGATCAGCGATCTCACCAGTTCACGGCTATGATACCTATTGGTTAGTACTAGCATTTGTACAAATTGTACTTTACAGGTTTGCCATTTGGTGGTCCTTATCCATTGGATTGGTTTGTACTGTCTGAACATTTGGTGGTCCTTATCCGTATTGTACGGGTCAAGAAATATCTTGACCCATCAAAGAAATCCATCAATTTCCTTATTGAGTGCACAAACATCCTGAAGGGCAAACCCAATAACGCCTTTCAAATTTGTGATGAGCTATCCTTAACCTGAATCAAAAGTATATCATGGACATAAGGTGCAAACTGGTATAAATAGCACCTAACAAAGCATACAGTCAAAACTAAAGCACCTAACCAAGCATATATAGCGTACATGAGAGAGCATGTTTCTGAGTATGAAGACCATAACTATTTTATACAACCACAAATAGTATAAGTTCATTTGTACAAACCCGTGAGGTGCTTAGAGCTCCTGCTTCATCATTACTGTCTGGACTTTTGTAAATTTATCAGCTCCAATATTGGAATGAAAAATTGAGAAACAAAATATCATTCAGATCAGAAAACTTAATAGATCTCACATTTTAGCTAACTATACAAAGCCGCCTTTTTGGAGAACTTAAAAGAATGTCACAGCAATTTGTTAAATAATTGACATTTGAAAGAAGCTTAGTGTGGTAAAGCATTTTATAAATGCATCGATAACTAACACCATAAAGTGTTCTTTACAATCTGGAATTTCTCTTTCAGTAAATATCTAACATGCTTACCTTATTTTAGTCTTATGTCAAGGGAAGAAAGAAGATGTATTCTCGCAAGTAAAGTCAAAATTGAAGCCACAACTGAACTGAAGCTGTGAAGGAAATCTGGTTCTAAGGTAGTTCAACAGGTCATTTTGACTAATTGACCATTAATTTTGAAAAGAGAGCATAAGCATGAACAATTTCTACCTAGAACGCAGTGAATATATATGAAACAGTGCACGAAAAGGACCGGGGTCTCACATCTTTAGACGATATCATCCAAGCAGTAGCATGCCGAGGTGGTCATTGTAGTCATGCTGCATTGATAAAAAAAGTTGTGTTCAAGATAACTGACCTCCATGTATGATCTCTGGTGTTACTCATAGATAAGCCAAATAGTGTCAACATCACTGCTTGCATGGACAACCAATTAGCATTCTGTTAACATCTCCTTTTTGCATGGACAACCAATATTGTTCTCTTGTCAAGTCTGTTAGGTGACCAGAAAAGATACTGCAGTTGAACACAACCAATTAGCATTCTGGAAATTAAATATATACCTAACAAAAGGTAAATATCAAACAGTTCAGCTTTTCTCCTTTTTGCGGCAAAGACACAACACCATCACTCCAGAACTCAACAGTAATTCATCCCCGAAATCCATGATAAATAGGAACATCGAATTAACATGTGTCATCTGAGAAATCATCTGACCTACGAACATATTAATATGTATACATTGGCTAATTAAGCTATCTTTCCTACCACACTGAAATTGCAGGTTTTAGAGAGCAAATTCTCAAGATCAATGGTGATATTTAGCTCATATCTCAGGCCGTCATCTCTCTATACAAAAATACATTCCTCCTGAAAAAGAACAGTAGGCTTATCTCATGAAAGTAGACATCAACTAATAATAATCAGGGAGCAATGCCCGAATTTGATATAAACAAATTCAGTTCTGATCAAGGCACAAACATTAACCAAAAGGAAGAGCTCATATGTTCCTTGGAACCACTCATTAGTTGAAAAAATTAGTTACAGAGTACACACTCACACAGTAAGGAAAAAGATGCCGATATAACAACCGGAGAGTTTTCAACCATCACTTTAAGTATGCAAGAACAGCTGGTTGGACTGGAAAAACTCAGACTAAAACTCACAAGGAACAACCACTATCTCAAACAGAATGAGCTTACACAGTTTCTTTTATGACGTGGAACAAGCTTCTAGCTTTGGAAGGACGCTGTGCCATACATCAGCGATATGCTAGATGATTTTCTATCTCAAATATGTAATATTTAAGCTTCTCATATTCAGGAACAGATTCTTCTACAGGCTTTTATTTCCCCACAACAATATTAGCGACATTTGATTGTACATCCTGGAAATTTGATTACCGAAATTTAACAGCCAGTAAAAATCCAATATTAAGAGGAGCCATGACAGTTTACAATATTATTAAATGCAGTATCCAGTTAATATCAAGAAACGTCTTGCTGAGCAAAGGAAAAACATTACCTTAAACATTTGTCAGAAAGCTGCTGGCTTTTCAAATATACCAGTCTCGTAGGACCTTGCTCTACCCATTTTCTACTTCATGCACATGAAAAATAAAACATACATCAGCCAAAGGAATGCCATCAAGAGTAGAGAACAAAAACTCATTATTCAACACAGCCAACAAAAATAATGCATGGTACAGTGTGTACATAGAAAGTTCCAATAAATCGATCAGCCTTGTGAACCACAAGATTACAAAAAACTATTGCACACAAGGCACTTGAAGTCACAGTATTGACATAAATGTGGTACATTTGCAACTGGATTTCAAGAGGGTCTTTCAGTTATGCAGCAAGTTTCCCCGCGCAATTAAACGACTCTGGAGATAGAGCAATCTAAAATAGAAGAAGACATAAACACTTATTTGGAAGGACTTCAGTTCTACACACGGAACTGCACCTTGTACATGTACTTGCAAAGGGAATTGTTTACACATCTCCAATACGCAATACTTTTTAGACAGGAATAGTAAATAATTGACACACTGCACAAAAATTTGATGCTTATTCGGACGGAACATCCTGCAAGAAACATAAGCGGTGAAGTATGCAGACCACAGATATCTTTGAGAGCTTCTCCGGCAGTAAACATCTAGTCATTTATTTTCTTAACAAACACAACTCAAAAAGAACCCTGACTCCGGCACTTGGATATTCATAAAACGTGGTTGTGCCGTCGCAAACAAATATATTCTCGAGCCTGCAACTAAAATAGGAAGACGGCCATCAAAAACTTGGAGCAAATCAGAAATACTAACCACTAAAGGGAAGCATTACCATCAATTAGTAACGGACTAATGCAATTTTATCTCACCAGAATAATAACGAAACATATTTGTAGAATCAACCCATGCCCAAGCACTGAACACACACCTGGGCCCATTAAAACAGATAACCTATCCTGTGGATCAAGACTTGGTCCTTCTTGGTATCCTACACAAAGATTTCACATGAGGAAATATAAATTGGAAAGTTGTATTTTTACAATTTAGGTGATTTGATCTAAATGCTATGCAAGGTCATGAGTACATGTGGAACGCTTTTCTGGCCCAAGATAACTATATACATATACTCCCTCCGTTCTGAAATAAGTGACTTGAATTTTTCTAGATTCGCATGTATCTAATACTAAATTACGTCTAGATACACCCGAATCTAGACAAATCCGAGCCAGTAACCAAATATGAACCAATTTCTTCTCATTCGGAGCTTGATTCAGATTTGGTGATTTTACATCTCCATATATGCAGAGCTGGATTCAGATTTGGTGATTTTACATCTCCACATGCATATAAGCCAGATGCGAAAACCTAAATTGTACTAGTACTAAAGTTCAGAATATTACCTTGACAAACATGATCAGCCACTGTTAAGAGAAGAAATCACGACTTGATAAATAACCAGCTCCTTGATGAACAGGTTGCTCCATGTTCCATTGGCGACAACAAATCAAAAATCAGAAAAAAAAAGTACAAGAAACCAATCAGAGAAAATTATTTACTTATAATAGAAAACACAAGATTGGACTTTCCATTTTGGATGAACCATCGAAGGTGCTAATTCTAAGCACACCAGAGAGTGAAAAGTAAACATATGTGAACCCAAACCATTAGGAGGTTCTGAACAACAAACCTACGATGACAATGAATAAGAATTTCAAAAAAAGGATCATCAAATCAACTAAACAAGTTTGCACATGATGGCATCTCTAGTTCACCACCTACTTACGAAATTGGAATGTTCTACTGCTCCATTATATACTCCATTATCAGTTCCGCAGTTATTGAAAATCCCTTCTCACAAAAGTTTTGTTTCAATATGCATCAGAGCTGAATTCGAGAAAGAGACTTTGCTGAATCTTACTGCTACTAATGCGTGCTGAAATCGAGAAAGAAATTTTGCTAAATTTCGCTGCTAGTAATAGTAATGCAGGTCAATAATAATCACAGGAAGAATAGAACCTGAAGAAATTGTTGGCGCACCGACGTCAGGGCGGCCTCTCCTCCCTCTCCTCCTGGCGTTCAGCGCGGCCTCGCGAGCGTTGGCCTACGCAGCGGGTATATATGGGTAAACTTTTGTACCCATTGACTATACGGGTATGGGTATGATATTGCTCTACCCTGTCCATACCCTACCCATTGCCATCCTTAAGTCGCGGGATGGTCCGCTCGCAGTGTTGAGCCGATTAAGACGGCGCAATTCACACGTTGGATATTGTCATCGTATGGTCTGTATGGTCTGGATTGATAGGATCTGACATTCCGGGTATTAATACTTCCGCCGATCCATATTAATTGTCTCTAAATCAGATATATCTAATACTAAAATATATCTAGATACATCCACTTCAGCGACAATTAATATAAAATCAAAGGAAGTATTAGATGTAGATAATAGGCTTTGATCACAGGACAACCTCATACAAAGCATGACAAAAGATGAATGAAAAACCCCTCCATGGTGACAAATATAAACCATGGATACAAATCCTTTAATTTGTCATAACCAAACAAGTACATGGTGACAAATATAAACCATGGAAAATATTTTGCAAATATACAAGTACTAGGGGAATCCTGTGGTACTTAGGTGAAATATACCACCTGCTATGTTCTGCACATATAGTCATAAAGAAAGCCATATTTCTGTCGAAAACAAGGTGATGAAAAGATATATAATCCTTGTAACTATGTTTTTTCCCCTCGCCAACTGAATGTAGTTACAACGGTGTGTCCCTAGACATAACTTCCCAAAAAAAGGCAATCGCCATCACAAACATCGCATAAACACAACACTAGTAGCCTAAATCAGCTACGGAACTTGAAGAAAGTCAAAAATCAGCTACAGAATCGCACCACGTACTACTGGGAAACTAGATGGGACACCCTAGATCAGAAGCTTGCAAAGAGGACTCTGAAAACCTAGATCGCAAACCCCCACAAAGACAAAACCACCATGGAGAAACAGGATGATGCGGAGACGGGGAACGACGAGGGGTGCACGTACTGATGCGGAGACGGTGCCGACGAACCAACACTACCACAGAAGAAGACGGGAGAAGAAACAGTGCTCGTGAAAAGAGAAGGGGAAGAAACTGGGCCAGGCCCGCCGATCTTTGGCTAGCTTTGGGCCCCAAAATTGGGCTAGATTCCTATATCGGGTTTCTATGTAATACGGGCTTTCCCGTGAAAGAAAGTAATACCGCGCTTTCTCATCGACCGCAAACGGCCGTGTGCCCCCTCTCTCGAAGCTAGTACAGCGGAGTATGTACGCGCTAGACTCTTGTCCTTTTCTTTTTTTTCCGGAAGAAGATCCGGATCTATTTCATAAGTTCATAAGAAGTACAAAGTATTCTAAACATAATAAAAATTACATCGAGGTCTTTGGACCACCTAACCACTATCGCCGCGAGCGAGCCGACGCGGCCGTCATGCCGCTCCATTACTCAGGCATGCCATTGTTGATGACAGTCGGGAAGTCTTCGTGCACGTGCCCCTAAGGACCAGCGCTCCAGCGATGAAGTTGTCGCCATTGAACCCTTGAATTGATTCGAAACTTGTAACACCAAACCTAAAACATAGACTGGACGAGATCCAGAACACACGTAGACTGAACGAGATCCACCACTCCATGGAAGCGGCGACCGCGAATCCCGCCTCCTCAACGCCCCGGCAGGATCGTCGCCCCGAGATGGAAGAGGAGGCGAGTATACTTTATTCTTGTCTCGCTGGCGCCACATAGCCACCATAACGACGATGCGGATGACCAAACTCTAACTTTAGGGACCCTTCTACACCGCCGGCGTGGTCCGAGTCCCGCCTCCTCCGCCGCCGCCGGAGCGGCAAGCAGAGGAGGCGGGGACCCGTCGATGCTCGGTCGCAGACGGCGAGGACGAAGTAGATCGTGGCGGCTGCTAGGGTTTTTACCCTAGCCGTCGCCTCTTTTCTCACGGGAGGAGAGAACGTGTCATGCTCGTTTGACTCTTGTCCTTTTCCATGGTGAACGAAGCTAAGCTAGTACAGTGGAGTACGTGACGCTACACATGACACGATAGGATACCGAATGTGTATGCCTTTCACGAGAGGGGTCTCTCTGTTCGTTCCCAGACCAGGTCGACGCACGGTACACAGCAGGCACGCGCCGCATACTGCGCTCTCAGTTCTAATATGGGTTATCTGCGTTCCGGTCCAGATGGCTATGTTTCGTGTCCGGTTCTATCTTGCTTACCTAGCAGATCGTGGTATATCTTACCTGCGCTTTCGGCCAAGAATCATACGCTCTCCTTATCGGTTCACTAGTAGAAACCAGGCCATTACCCCCGGTTCGTAAGGACCTTTAGTCCTGGATTACAAATCGAGACTACCAAAGCAGGACTAAAGATCCGGCCTTTAGTCCCGATTCTGTTACAAACCGGGACTAGAGGTCCACCGCGTGGCCCCGCGAGCCGCGCTAGGCTGGATGACATTTGGTCCCGGTTCGTAACACGAAGCAGGACTAAAGGTTCCCTGCCGCGGCAGCGTTTTGGGCCATTTGGCTGTCGCGGCAGGAGATAGGGTTTTAGGATTTTGTGTTTTTCTTTTTATTTTGTGTTTTGTGTTTAATTATTTTTTATTCTGTGTTTTTATTACAGATAAGTTTTCGTATACATACACAACGCTATTACACAGTACTTATACACGTTGATGTATATATAATATAATTTCTCTTACAAGCATATACATGCATGGAGGTCGATCATTACATGGAGCCCCAAACGTCTAGAGCATGTCTATTTGATTACATGGAGATCGTTACACGGATGCTTTAGGGTCTATCTATAGAGTATTCTCCGTATGGGTCTATGCCCTCGTTGACAAAAAATTCAGCCAATTCCTCTTGAATTGCTAGTATGCGGTCCTGTGATAGGAGTTTGTCCCGCACCGCGTCCAACTATAAAGAAGGAGATCATATGAATTAGACTCGACACAACTTTTTATAATAAAAATAAAGGGTGAATATATTGTTTACTTACTCGAACAGTTTTCAAGGGCTTCTCAGTAGTGATGCGAATGAACTTGCACACGTAGAATCCACATAGATTAGTCCCTTGTGGCTGTCTCGCGCACTTTACAAAAATATAATTCAATCAAATAATAACTCTAGCATGATAAATGTACGTAAAGTAGAATTAAATAGATGTGCGAACCTAACTCGTACTACTTACCGAGATCGATTTAAAAAATAGCTCCTCACGCCATTGACCGCAGACCTTGTTCTTGAACTGTTTCCAAACCCTATCCGACAAAGAAAATAAATGTATGAGTTAATAACTAGTTGATATCCCAGAAAATAAACGAAAAAAACTGATATAGTGCGATAATGGTTGAAATTATCTCTGGAGCGTATAGATAATGATGTGGTGCTCTTCCATGTTTTTGTTTAGTGAGTCCATGATGTGAACTCTTCCCAAGTCAACTAGAATGCTTAGAAGAGTCCAGTGGTAGCTACGCGAGGTTTACATATATCAGTAACTCATCATTACACTGAACATCGAGTAAGCAAAAAGTTAATGTGTAAAAGACAATAACACACTCACCCGAAGTGGTAAGGAAATAGTATTTCATTATAGAAATGCTGGTTCGTGAGAAACCGGAGCAAGTTTTGCTCGGTCTCTAGTGGCTTATCCTTTAACACAGCTCCATTAACTCGATGTGGGTCAATGAACCCAAATCCGTTGATAGCCTTTTTTTACATTCGAGAATCTTCAATCTGCATCATTATATATAGCGTACAAAAAATATAGTGAGTATACTTACCGGCAATGAATTGAACAGACTGAGCTAGATACTTAATTACATAAATAAAGTAATCACTTATAGATAATAGGAACTGAAGATAGATTTGTCGAGTTCCTTTAGACTGAATAACTGAAAGAATTCTATAAATTCAATAGGGACCTCGTCTTCAGCGAAGTAATGCTCTTTTCGAACTTTCACTATGAGCCAATATCACTCTTCTTTTGTTACTTTCATGTACCATTCATGCAATCATCGCATTTTTGTTGGCATATCTCGAAGCCTCTCGGAACTGACCAGTGGCTCCCCGTGAACAAATTTGGGTGCTACCTCAGCCTTGGGCATATGATCACCGTGAATAATGTCATGAATAGACATATTACATTGCTCGGCCAATATCTTAGCCGTTTCTAGATCCATAGGTTCTCCCCCATATAGTTGAGGTTCGGGTATGTACACCTAGAGCGGGGGGAGCGATTGATTTGCTTGTTTCCCTAGCTAGGGAACATCTCTTTTGGTTCTTTGGTTACCACTCGATTGTTTTGCTTGTTTCCCCAGCTGGGGAACGTCCGTTCTGATGCTTCCGCTACCACTCGATTGTTTTGCTTGTTCCTCCTGCTGGGGAACGTCTTTTGTGATGCTTCCTTTACCACTTGATCTCTTCTGTTTCAGTGTCTTCTGAAGACATCGTGTATAGTCATCTAGTGCATTTAACTAAGCTTGGGATGGCTGCGTCAGTAATTTCGTAAAGTGCTCCTTGGTTTCCGGTTCTATTTGGACCTCTGGCTCAGGTTGTTTCTTTTTAAAATGAGCATCCACTTCGGCCCGTATGACCGCATCGGTCTCCTCATCGTTCAGGTTGTAAGCCCTCTTGGGAGGAACCGACGGTACTCTTGGGAGGGGCGATAACTGTCGGTTTGGGCGTCGGTTATCGCTCGACGGAGTGGTGCTATTCTTTCGCTTTTGACCCTTAGTGGGTAGAGGCGGCTGCGTAGATTGAGATGGACTCGTGTTGAGGTCATGGATTATACTTAGAGGTGGTGGACTTTTACTGGGAGGAGATGGTGCCCTTGGAGGTGGACTTTTACTAGGAGGAGACGGTTGCCTTGGAGGTGATGGATTGTTTCTCGCTGGAGAAGGTGGCCTTGGTGCCGAGCCTGGAAACTTGATGTTTTCCTTTTTCCAAAGAATGAAGCCACTCGTTACTTCTCCCAGTGTCGTGTCCCCTTCACCTCCAGGGAAGTCAAGTAGTAGTGATGACACAGCGGTTAAACTTCATCCACACCGACACGAGCATAGCCAGCTGGAATCAGATTGCAATGGTAGGTCGCTCCCGGTGCAGAAGGTAAAGCAAAGCTAACCGCCACCTTCATGGATATGTTCTTCAGTTCAACATGCAGCTCACAACTAGTCTTCTCCTTAATTGCGTTCACGGGTTACACATCCATCGTTGCATCATTACCGTGGCCCTCCGTGGAAGCCACGCTACTTTTCCATTGCGATGGGCCGACCGTACTGTCTGGTGCAGGATCTTGCTGTCAGAGTCCTTTAAGTTCATTAAGCTCCTGCCGATGCTCCTGCAGCATGGCTTCAAACCTCGCGAACCGCTCCGCATCATCCTCTTTTTGCTGCTTTGTTTTTCTCGATCGGCTTCTGTACGTGTCAAGGTCCTCGGGAAACCCGATAGCCCATGGACAAGAAGGTTCGAACCCTCTTCTTCGTCCAGCCTTTTCAGATTCCCGAGAGCCTTTGTCAGCTCATCATTCTCTCTGTCGGGAACAAACTTCCCCTCTTCAACCTCTTTTATCACTTTAATAAGATCATCTTTGGATCCAGCAACTTCTTTGGTTGCAACAATCTCGCTTGTTTCTAGGTCATACGATGCCCCATGCCCGAGTAACCAATTTCTTGACCTCAAGGGCCAACCAGACATAGCTGGAGTGACCCCTTTAGCCGCCAGGTCGGCCTCAGCTTTATCCCACTTAGGCATGGCACTCTTGTAGCCACTTGTGCCCATATGATGGTGATATTTCTTTTTGGCTACATTTAGCTTATTCTTTTCTGACATTGTCACAGCTAGTGTCGAGGTCTTGTATTCCACAAATGCAGCCCAGTTATCCTGCTACTTCTATAGTGGGCCAGTGAATGGAGGAGTTTTTTCTTCAATACATAGTTACGGTACAATCTTTTCTTCTAGTCCTTGAATAGTTCGCCCATCTTCTTAAGAGCCCACTCCTTGACTTTCTTGCTCATTTGCTGTGTGAGCTCATCAGTCTCCAAGACTGGTAGGGTGAAATGTGTCATGAGAGAATTCCACATCGCATCTCTCGCTCTGTCATCTACAAAACTAGCCGCAGATGGATCCCTTTTCTTTCCTGGCTTATTCCACTCTCGCGTGATGATCAGGACGGTGTCTCTAACAATCACTCCGTATTGATGTACAAATGCATTCACAGATTCTTTGGGCTCCAATAGTTTACCCAGCGCAGATACTAAGTCAATGCTGAAATGGACATCAGCAGGAAACTTTTGTGTTAGACCTCTTTTCCTTGTAGAAGATTGGCCGAATGCGGAGGTCTAAGAGAAGAAACATTCGTCAGTACATATATACGAATCAATTAGTGCATCTATACTAGTGATCGATCGATAGAGTCTTTATATACCTCGACGGAGTTTGTTATTATTAAGGTGTCTTCACCATGGTCTCCACCATGGTCAGCACCATTGTCTCCAGCCTCGTCTCCTCCAGACAAATTAAGATACTGGGAGCCATCATCGTAACCCCTTGTACCCTCATCTATCATGTTGAAAATCTCATCTTCATTCTGTCTATCGTCCATAGATTAACTGATACAGAAAAAGAATATTGCATTAAGTAAAAGAATATTACAATTATGACAACTCGGATACAGTTTTTTAAAGATTACGTACTAATAATAAAACAATTTTGCATTAAGATAAAGTACAATAATATAAGATAAAGTACATTGTTAATACATGTCGCTCATATCTCGCTCATAAGATAAAATACAATAATAATCAAACTAGCGAACTCGGCTGCCACGTTTTGTGCCACGGCAGCTCTGCACCCAGAGAACAGGAACCATCACCGGACAATAGCTCGGGTGAGATCCGTGAACCTTCCAGATATTGGAGAACCTGGTCTCCAAAAGATACATATATCGTCGTACGTGTTCGTCCTCCTCCCTGATACGATGACGTACCACCTCCTCGGAGGCCGGCTCCCTCTGCACCGCTCCTGGACCTCGTGGACGTCACCAAAGAAGCTCCAGGTCGACGATGATACCTGGATTTCTCACCAAGGTACGAGTCCCGACAGGTAGCACCTCCTAGTGCCAACCCGGCGGAGCCCAGGCTCGGACATCCCTAGAACCGACGGAGTCCAGTAGGCTCGAACGAGGAGGACGCGGCATAACTAAATAATAGCAATAAACAATCATAAAACATAAACAGTAACTAAATAACTAAGTATTACCCTAATAACACTAACTAAGTATATATTCTAACTAAATCCCTAACTAACTAAGTATTCTACCTAAATCCCTAACACTAATCCTAACTAAATCACTAACACTAACTAAGTATTCTAACTAAATCCCTAATAACACTAACCCTAACTAAATCCCTAACACCAACCCTAACTAAATCTCTAACACTGACCCTAACTAAATCTCTAACACTGACCCTAACTAAATCTCTAACACTAACCCTAATTAACTAATTAAATCCCTAACACTAACTAAATAATTAAACTACAATATCCCTAACCCTAATTGATCACCTACAGGGGCGGGGGCGCGGAGGCGGCGAGCTCCTCCACGGGCGGCGCGGGCGGTGGCGTGGCTGCTGGCTCCTCGTCGGCGGGCAGTGGAGCGGGCGGTGGCGCGGCTGGCTCTCCTTGGCGGGCGACGGCGCAGGCGGTGGCGCGACGTGCTCCTCCACAGGCAGCGGCACGGCGTGCTCCTCCATGGGCGCAGGCGGCGGCGGTTCATCGTCGGGAAGAAGATGGGCTGCTCCGGGGCGTGGCTACACTCGGGGTGGAGGTGGGGGTATTTATACCCCCAACCTTTAGCCCCAGTTTGTAATCCCTTTAGTCCTGGTTTGTGGGCCAAAGGTGTTTTCGACCTGCCGCTCTTCCCGCGCGCTATACCCCTTTAGCCCAGGTTTGTAATCCCTTTAGTCCCGCTTGTATTACAAACCGGGGCAAAAGGGGGTTTTTGGCGCCAAAAAAATAGTTTATAGTTTTTAGAAAATTATGTATTATATATCAAAAAATTTAGAAAAAGAAGATATATAATTTAAATCTATTATCATACTCTATTATACAACTTAAATGAAATTATTTATTGTTTAACAAGTATTATATTTAGTATTATATTTCGGCCCGCATGTTTTTCCGTCATTTCCCCCCGCTTCCCGCCATGTTTTCCCGCCATTTTCCCCGCTTCTCGCCATGTTTTCCCGCCATTTCCCCCCGCTTCCCGCCATTTCCCTCTATATCTAGGCCGACCGCCATGTCCATTGATACGTCCATAATGTATCTATAATTTTTTGATAGTTTTATGCTAATAATATTCTTTTGACACTTCTTTTTGTATAAAGTTTATGATTTATTTGGACTAGCCTACTAATAGTTGCAAAAATGCACAATATTCTTGTTTACACTTTGATGTGTAGAAATTACAAGAATACAAGTGGAAACCTTGTTGGAGTCAAATTGAGATTTTTTCAGAAATCTGTCTCAGAACTCTTTTTGAAGATGGTCACGTTTTGGGTCGAAGACGGTGTCAAACGGAAAACTCTTCAACTACAAAGTTGTTGGAAATTTCGCGAAAAACTTTCTGGATATAAAATTTAGCTGATTCCGAGTCCAGACGGGCCTTTTAGGCCCGATTTACTGCAGCCCAAGATGGGGTGATGGGAATCCGAGAAGCTATATAAAGGGAGGAAACCTAATTCGCCCAGGGCACCTCCACCCACGAATTTGCAGCCACCAAAGCCACGTTTTTGCCTCCTCCATGGATCCCATCTTCATGGGGGAGGGCTCCCAAGAAGCCATGAAGGAAGAGGGCTAAGGGGCGGTGCTACCCCATGATACCGACGGCTGGGGAAGGAGTCCCCCGCGTCGCCGCCGCCCTCTTCATCGCCATCTCCATCACCTAATCCTCTTAGTATGCAGTGGTTCATTCTCCCACACACCTCTGTACCGTCCTATGTAAACATGGTGTTTGATGCTATAAGTTATAATCCTATGATCTATGTCATGTTTGCGTAGTTTCTTTGTTCTTAGATTGAATGGTTGAACGACTTTGGTTCATTAGAGTTGTATGTTGATATGGTACAGTCCTTTGGTGTCTATTATATTTGTGCGCGCATGGATTAAACATCATAGGGTTTGTAGTATGTGTAAAAGGAAGGGGGAGTTACATCGAGATGTGAAACACGAGGACGCGAATCAGAACGTTGCACGTATGGGAGTAAGAGGACCATTAAACTTAAGGCTATGGTTGGGGAAACCTTAATGCATTGATTAGTATTTAGAGATGTTTGCTAACAATCCAATCATATAGTACATGTAATTCCAAATAGTGAAGCGCATGTATATTTAGCCTCTCCCACATAGAAAACTGCATCGAAGACAATGAACCTGATCTATTTGCTATTTAAATTTGGACAAAGCCACCATAATTACCACCACTATTCCACACTCATGGTTCTGTTAGTTTAATGTATTTTATTGCTGCAGCAACTAGCTTTACTTTCTTGTTATTTATTATCATGCAAAGCTATCTCTATTACTCATATTGTTGCTCTAGTTTTATTTCCTAGATAATACAAACGTTTAGTGTGCGTAGAGTTGTATCAGTGGTAGATAGAACTTGAGAGAATATTTATCCTACCTTTAGCTCCTCGTTGGGTTCGACACTCTTACTTATCGAAAAGGCTACACACGATCCCCTAAAATTGTGGGTTATCATCCATCCACACATCCACACCTTCTCTCTCATAACAATGGACACCGCTTACTGGGCCTTTCTGACGCTCGAGGAGACCGATGCGTTGTGCGCCTCCAGCTACCCGTGCCCGCCGCGGTACCGGCTGCCCGCCTGCTGGATGCTGAGCGCTAGAGGTTCGGATGCTGCCCGCCTGCTGGATGCTGCCCGTCTGTGCCTCAAGGTTCGGCCCGTCAGGCGGCCATCACGAACCACTTCTACCTTGACCTCACGCCGGAGCAGCGGATGGATCCCCATTAGGATCCCGACAACCTGACACCTAGAATGCCTTCTTTGCAAACCGGCAGGAAAGGGAGCTCGCCAGGTATGAGGGTTACGACCCGCCCCGAGTGAACCACAACGAGGCCGGTCGCCGTCTGTGGTGGGCAAACCAAAATATCGGCGGCATGATGCACTACATCGCCATGGGAGACCATCCTCGCCTGAGGTACCCACACTTTCACCAGCCGCATAGCCACAAGAATGGTGGTGGTGGTGAAGGCCGAGGGCGTATCGGGGTCGTCATCCGGGAGACCCCTCCCCCACGCGTCGTGAATCCGAGGCTGGAGTGGCAGGTGCCCCCTCCTCTGTTCCCCCGTGCACAAGCTGGGGAAGGGCTGAGGATCCAGCCACGTGGTACGAGCGACGATGATGACGATGACGATTCCGAAGACGACCCTGAAGCTGTATACTACAGGGCTAGATATGATTATGACTAATTTTTACGTTTTAATATTAATAAATGTCTGGCCACAGCAAGTTGCAATACTACCTATTGAGATCGAGACAATTCATATCCATATATATATATAAGCAGATCATTAAAATAAAGGTTTGATAATATTGTACATCACCAACATCCACACATCTCTATTGTTAGGGTTTTCTTCTAATCCGTAACCATGGAGCATCTTCCTTACTTAACGGGATGCTTGCGTCATTCTTCACAGCGAAGGGCGGAATTTCATGAAACTTATCATAATCTTCTGACATGTCCGTCTTATCCTCTACCCCCACGATGTTTCTTTTTCCTGAAAGAACTATGTGGTGCTTTGGCTCATCGTATGCTATATTCTTTTGCTTATCTTTCTTTTTTCTCGGTTTGGTAGACATGTCCTTCACATAAAAAACGTGAGCCACATCATTGGCTAGGACAAATGGTTCATTTCTATATGCAAGGTTGTTGAGATCCACTGTTGTCATTTCGTATTTCTTGTCTACCTCAACCCACCTCCTGTCAGCTTGACCCATTTGCACCGAAACAAAGGGACCTTAAAATAAGGTCCATAGTCAAGTTCCCATATATCCTCTATGTAACCATAATATGTATCCTTTTGCCCATTCTTGTCTGTTGCATCAAATCGGACACCACTGTTTTGGTTGGTGCTCTTTTTATCTTGGGCGATCGTGTAAAATGTATTCTCATTTATCTCGTACCCTTGGAAAGTCAATATAGTCGAAGACGGTGACCTGGCCAACAAGTACAACTGCTCTCCAACATTTATGTCATTCATAAGATGTGTCTGCAACCAACCGCCGAAAGGCCTCATGTGTTCATCTCTAATCCAGGAGCCAGGATTTCCCGGGTTGTTGGAGTGTACAATATTCTTGTGTTCCTCGATATAAGGAGCCACCAATGTGGAACTTTGCAGAACTATGTAGTGTGCTTTATTGAGAGAATGTCTGTCCATACATATCCTTACTTTATTTCCTAGCGTGCCTTTTCCACTCAGTCTACCCTGCCGTGATTCAGGAACACCGATGGGCTTAAGGTCAGGAATAAAGTCAACACAAAACTCAATGACCTCCTCTGTTCCATATCCCTTTGAGATGCTTCCTTCTAGCCTAACACGGTTATGAACATATTTCTTTAAGACTCCCATGAACATATTTCTGGCCTAGCACGGTTTTAGACAGGTCTTTCATACGTTGTTGGTCCTGCCGTGCTTCCGGTGTATCTTTGCTCTTCCCATACACGCCCAAGAAGCCTAGCAGCATCACGCAAAGATTCTTCATCAGGTGCATCATGTCAATTGCAGAGCGGACCTCTAGGACTTTCCAATAGGGTAGCTCCCA
The DNA here is from genome assembly GCA_023614405.1 of Avena insularis. Taxonomy (NCBI): domain Eukaryota; kingdom Viridiplantae; phylum Streptophyta; class Magnoliopsida; order Poales; family Poaceae; genus Avena; species Avena insularis. Next base: position 22,067,629 of record CM042694.1, on the reverse strand, counting down.
AAATATAGATTTCTTTTCCACATGGGTGCGTGTCCGACATCGTCCTTCGGAACAGATTGTCTACCAAGACCCTTTCCTAAACAAACAACACTCGTAGGTCAAATTCCTCCTGCTTGTTCTCATCCCACACACGTACACCTTGTTCATGCCACAACTGTAAGAGTTCTTCAACTAATAGCCTTAGGTACACATCAATGTCATTGTCGGGTTGCTTCGGGCCTTGGATGAGCACTGACATCATAATAAACTTCCGCTTCATGCACAACCAAGGAGGAAGGTTATAGATACATAGAGTCACAGGCCAGGTGCTATGACTGCAGCTCTGCTCCCCAAAAGGATTCATGCCATCTGTACTTAGACCAAACCATAAGTTCCTCGCGTCACCTGCAAAGTCCGGGAACTCTCTCTCGATTTTTCTCCACTACGACCCATCAACGGGTGTCTCAACATCTCGTCTTTCTTACGGTTTTCCATGTGCCATCGCAACAACTTGGCATGCTCTTTGTTCCTGAACAAACGTTTCAACCGTGGTATTATAGGAGCATACCACATCACCTTGGCAGGAACCCTCTTCATGCGGCGCTCGCCCTCAACATCACTAGGGTCATCTCGTCTTATCTTATACCGCAATGCAGTGCATACTGAACATGCATCCAAATTCTCGTACTCCTCGCCGCGGTAGAGGATGCAGTCATTAATGTATGCATGTATCTTCTACACCTCTAATCCTAGATGGCAGACAACCTTCTTTGCTTCATAGGTACTGGCGGTCAGTTCGTTATCCTTTGAAAGCAACTTCTTCATTATTTTCAGCAACTTTTCAAATCCTTTGTCAGTCACACCGTTCTCTGCCTTTTATTGCAGCAATTCCAGTGTGCTACCCAGTTTTTTGTGCCCATCTTCATAATTTGGGTACAACAATTTGTTGTGATCCTCTAACATCTGCTTGAACTTCAACCTCTCCCTTTCAGTTACGCATTCTTCCTGAGCATCAACAATGGCCTGACTAAGATCATCATCGGCAGATCTGATGCCTGTTCTTCATCTTCTTCTTCATCAATGTCTTCCATTGTAGTACCATCGTATTCAAGGGACATAGTAGGGTAGTCGTTATCATTCTCTTCTTCTTTGTTGTCTTTCATCATAACCCCTCTTTCTCTGTGCTTGGTCCAACAATTATAGCTGGTCATGAAACCGGACCGAAACAGGTGGCTGTAAAGGACTCTTGAGGAAGAGTATTCCTTATGATTCCGACAGACGCCACATGGACAAGACATAAAACCATTCCTCTTGTTTGCCTCGGCCTCAAGGAGAAAAGAATGCACGCCTTTAATGAACTTGCTAGAGAGTCAGTCAGCGTACATCCATTGCCGGCTCATCTGCATTATATAATTAATTAAGTACATCAAACAGAATCATGATAATAAAATTAGTACTGGTCTAAAAAATAAAATTAAAGCGAACAACCAGGACTAAAGATATGATGAACCTTTAGTCCCGGTTGGAGGCACCAACCGGGACTAAATGTGGATGTGGCGACAACATGTCGACACTATGTTCTCAGTGGGCAACACTAAGCCAGTAAATGACGACACTATTTTGGGTGGGTGGCAGCACTAGGGGTGAGTGTGTCGACATTATGTCTTTAGTGCCCGACACTATATTGTGCTACTTAATCTATAAATATGTATGCATTCTTGTGAAAAACTGCAAGATGGTGTACGAGACCAGGGACACCACTACGGCGGAGCTTCTCGAAGATGTCATGGGACCTCGTCCTCAGACATCTTCGAGGAGCTCGCCGTAGAGGCACTCTAATATGTGAAATTAGTTAGCTCCACCAGCATACTGATCTAGCTAGAGAAGATATAAACTGAAAAATGGTGTGCGAGAGCAGGGACACCACTACAGCAGAGCTTATCGAAGATGTCTTAGGATCCCGTCTTCAGACATCTTCGAGGAGCTCACCATAGAGGCACTCCCTAATATGTGAATTGTTTTAGTTATCCAGCATATTAATCTATAGCTAGAGAAGTTATTAACTCCAAGATGGTGCGAGAGGTACACCACTACGGCGGAGCTTCTCGAAGATGTCTTAGGATCCTATCCTCAGACATCTTCGAGGAGCTCGCCATAGAGGAGCTTCTCAAAGATGTACTGTGATGTCTTCTTATCAAGCTTTTATGAATTAACTCTATCTTTGTTATAATTTTTTCAGTTTGTTGAAGGCAGGTAGACGAAGAAGGGTATTTTGCTCAGCTAGTTAGAATGATGAACTCACGCATGTGTGTGCTTCTAAAATTAAATTTCAAGACTATGTGCCAAAACAAGATATATAGATATAATCTACATATTGTGATATTTAACTTAGAGTTCCTTATATTAATACAAGATAGATAGAATCAAAACATCGATCTCATATAAATCCACAAATCCATCTACAAGATAGAGCATGAAATAATCTAATATAGCAATGATAGTTCAAATGATGAAGTTGCTCACCTTTTAGAACCTTTGGATAGATGAGGCACCACAAAATATAGACAAATTTTGAGAAAAAATTGGGCATGAACTCGAGCTTGAAGCAAGAAAGAGAGAGGAGCCACCAGCTTGAAATGGTGGCTTGGGCAGGTGGAGGAAGAAGATATAGCCAGGCTTTTAGTCCTGGTCCGTGTCTAAAACTGGGACTAAAGGTCCACCTTTACTCCCGGTTTGTATAACAAACCGGGACTAAAGGGTCTGACGCCCGATCTAGCCTGCCTGAAACCCTTGAGTCTCGGTTTGTTACACAAATCGGGACTAGTGCCTGCCACCCCCTGGGCCAGATCTAGCCATTGGGACCGGAGCATTAGTTCCGGTTTGTAACAAAACCGGCACTAATACCTCTGAATCAAAGGTCTGTTTTCTAGTTGGTCGGTTCTTCACCTTTTTCCTACCTAGACGTTGAACCACCTGCCAACTGCCATGCATGTTTCTCCCATATCGGGTCAGCATCCTGATAAATGCACTTGTCCAAATAATCTACTCCTACTATCTGCCGACGCGAGGCACGTTGGAACTTTCTATCGGTTCTAAATTGGCCGGTCCGCGATCGAAAAGTCGACCGTGGAGTGTCTAAGCATTCCGGGTATTCAGGGTACGTACTACTCCCTACAGTGGTCTGAAGTGTCTGATCGATCAGACCGTGCGGACGGACGGAGCGCTCTAGCTAGCACCTGCAGCACGTTGTTCTCCGTCTAAGAAAAACCATGCGCATGGCACACGCACGAATAGTTTACCCGCACCCCATCATCAGAGCTAAGCAGCAGGCAGACGGTATCTTTCGGTAGCATTTCCTATTCGCATACTCCGCCGGCTGGTCTTTCTCCATACTATCTCGTCCCCGGCCGGCTGCTTGATTACAAGGATGCGATCAGCGATCATGACCGAGTATGTACGTAGTAGCACGCTCAGGGCACACCCTATTCAACGTTTTTTTTGTTGACAATCCCTATTCGATGGTTTTCAATTTACTAGCTAGCTACTCCCTCTGTTTCATAATATAAGATGGTTTAGCTTTATAAAGAAAATATATCTAGACCATATTTAGTGTGTAGGTTCACTCCAAATAAACCTACACACTAAAAGTAGACTAGATACACTTCTTTTACAAAGCTAAAATATCTTATATTTTAAAACGGAGGGAGTAGGTTGCATTCTCCAAGGACTAGACCGACCCCAATCACAAACCGAACGAAGGTTCAACGTGAGACAAGAGCCCACCTCCAGTTTCTCTCGCGTCGCCGCTGGCCACATGTCCCTTCCTCCCCCACCCGTCCGGTTCTATCTTGCTTAAGAAATCTCTGGCGGGCCCGATCCATTTCGCACAAGGAACACTATTAGGAAAAGGTTTATAAAAAAAGTATCGCAAGCGCACAAAATTTTGGGTTCGCCAGCGCTAACTACCATCGGCACATACTGCACGCCGGCGCTATCGCGGGACAACCCTAGCATCCCATCTAGCAGATACCCCTGGCGCCCTCTAGTCCCACGCATCGGGGCTAAAGCCTCTACCGCCGACGCGTGCCTAACCCCACCCGCCGGCGCTAATCGGCTCACTATCACCACCGCACGGGAATAGTGGGGCGTCGGCGGTAAGTGTGGCCTCACCACCTTCCCCCTCCCTGGATTACCATTTTCAATTTTAGAATAAAAGAAATCCTTCGAGACTTAGTTATGTTATGGGATTTAGTCGTTAGAAAAAAAACACGAATTTCGATATTTTTTGCAAATAAATTTCATGTTCTGGTAAAACGGGCATAACTTTTCCATACAATCTCAGATCAAAAAGATTTTTATATGAAAATTGATCTATGTGAAAAATTACATCCGATTTCATACCGATTTTTTAGATTTCACAAATCTAAAAGGGATTTTTATATGATTTTTTGAGGATTTGGAACCTATTAAATGATTTTTATTTGGAAAACCTTGCAATACACTATTAAAAAGATATGATGCATGATTCAAAAGATGATATGGATATCATAGTTGGATTCCTCTAATTTTTATGAACGATTTAGACATATTATTTATCGAATTCCGATTTACCGATTTAAAGATATAAATTATTCCATATTAAATAAAAAAAGTAAAATTCATTTTATTGTTATTTGAATTCAAGATTATTATTGCTTACTCATTTTTTACTTAAATAATTGTTTGGAATTAATAAATTAAAGGCATGTGACATCATGGTCCAACGGTTAATAGGATTTATCAACAAAGTATAACTTCTTTCTCGGAAACTCATTGGGAAGGAACGAAAGGGTTAAATATGCTGGGGCTGGAGTAGTTTAAGTATAGGTGATCGATCGGGAAGTGTGACTAGGAATGAAAATTTTGATCTGAATTAAGTGTTCTTAGAGATAAAGATATCCTAGTGCGATTAAGCGGTCAGACAATTCAAATATTTAAAATTATTGAAAAAATGAAAAAAAGAAATTTGGAAAAAAATCTAGCACTTACCGCCAAGACTTGTAAGGTGGTGTATTCTAGCACCCATTCTAGCACCCACCAGCGTCTTTTTGCGGAGATGTCCTTGGCAGCCTTTGCCTCTAGGGAGACGACAAGGTGGGCTTGTTTGGCTTCTTCCATGGCGGCTTTCGCTTCCAAAACACGTGTTGACCATGCCTCTCCGCGTGGCATGCTTCTTGCTCTCCTTTGACCGCTCCATGTCCTTCAGATCCTTCTTCAGTTTGAGCAGGGCCTTCAGCTTGGTGGCCTTCGTGGCCTTGGTGGCAGCTATGTTGGCTGGGCGTCAGCTGCCTCCATCGTAGGCTAAGGGTTTGGCGGTTATGCTTTTCGATTTTGGTAGGAAGTTCCAGACAAATCAGTTCTGGTTGAGCGAGGGAAAAAGGAGGCGACGGAGTCGGCGAACGCTCAACTCAACCGGAACGTGTTGCGACTATTCGAGGAAGGGAGATGACGTCGAGGCAAAATCGCCGGTCGCATTGATCGCGGCTGCGATGGCCCCCATCCGCCGCCATGAAGGGGGAACCTCCACCTTGTTTCGGTAAGTGCGTGCTCACCACAAATCATCCGCGGGCGTTTTCCAGGGTAGCTGCTTTCCTACAAGTGGGACCCATGTCCACTTGTTGTCCACGTCGGCGCAAATTTGACGAATTCAAGTCCAATTGATAAGCATGCGACTAAAATTTTGCAAATTGCGTTACTAGGGCTAGATCGAGCGAGCCACACCCACACATACGATCGAGGACTGCTTACCCTCGTCTCGTCATCTTCAGGGCCCTTCGGTTTTCACATGTTCTTCCCATGTTTCCTACCTAGATGTTGAACCACCTGTCGTGCTCTCCGGTGTCAGGTCAGAATCTCCATTAGTGCAGTCCTTGTCGGAGCAGTAATCTACTCCTATCTACCGACGTGAGACACGCCGGAACTTTCTAGCGGTTCTGATTGGCCGGTCACCGATCGAGAAGTCGACCATCGAGCCTGCAGAGCGCAGAGTGCAGAGGCCGTTCTCCGTCGAAGAAAATTCAGGCACAGCGCACATGCACGAATAGTTGTATCCACAGCCCTAGGCGAGGCCTCTCGATCGATCTGCATGTAGATCGATGAGCTAGGCAGGTAAACAGTATCTCTCGATCCTTTGACTAAACATAGCTATATGTCCTGTTCCATCGATCTGTCTGTTGATTAGTACTACTCCAGTAGCGATTTCTTATTTTATACTAGTACGTGTTCCGTGGAATGTACTACTCACACATGCCTAACTTGGTTAATTAATTAATCGATTGCTGCTTTGATTCCAGGCTGCTACTGCTTGCAAGGATGCGCGCGATCCAGACCGAGAGCCGTGTAAACAAACACGGCGGTGCAGTACCACGATCGGCCCTGGCCGTAGGTGGAATGTTCCTCGATCGCCTGCGTGTAGTGTAGCAGACACACCGGTCCATCGGTCAGCCAATTCTAGGGGGAAAATTGGACTAGCCATTGACCGTGCCACTACCAAATCACCTTCGTCAATCCTAGAGATTCTGACGGGATTTAATTAGAAGTAGACGATGGTGCACCGAGAAGGAGGAATCGAGAATCACCCCAGCCAAAATGACTCGCGTCTCCCTCCCCCCCTCCCCCCTCGAGGGCGACGAGGCGCCGACTCCCCTCCCCCGGCGAACCTCCCCTTCTCTTCTCCCCCTCCCCCGATGCCAGCGGCGGCAGGGGTCGCCGGGCGAAGCCCGGGCGGCAGCGGCATGCCTCTCCCCGTGTCTGTGAGGGTGGGTCGGGGCCCTCCCCCTCGCCGGCGGCCCAGCGCCCTGCTGGGTGGAAGGAGGTGTGGCGACGCCGGCTTTCCTGCGGCGGGGTGGCGCGGCCTGGTAGCTATCGTCGACGATGCGTTCCCGGCCCAAATCTAGGCCCTGCGGGCCCCATCTGGTCCTGGGCGGGCCGGCACGCTGGTGGTTGCTCTGTCCCCTGGAGATGGCGGCGGCGGATGCTGGTACAGGGGACGGTGACACAACGGGCGTGCTTGTTGCAGCAGGGCAGCATGGGCTTTACGGGCCCGATCAGGGCCCGCCCAGGCCTGGTGTGCCCTTGTCTGCCTTGTCCGGTCGACTACCGTTGCTTGGTGGTGGAGGTTGTTCCCTCCCGCATGCTTGCGCTGTTGATGGCCCTCGTCTAGCGAAGCCGGACATATGTCTTGCAGGCTGCACACCAAGGTTCACGAGGGGATGACAATGGTGCATTCGAGATTGTGGTGGCGCATGCTCGTGGGGCGGTGCGGTTGGTGGTGGTGCCCAGTTGCGCCCGGGGTTTGGGAGGGGATCGGGAGAAATCCTTGTCGGTATATTCGACACCGTCGCGATGCTGCTTTCGAGTGGCGCCATTCCTTCTTGGAGGGCGTCGCGGTGATTCTCATTCCTCTTTACCCTAAGTGTCGGGGGAAACCCTAGGCCCAGCGCACTGGTCCAGGCAGCAGCGCTGTGTTGACAGTGCCTCCTTCTTTGAGGGTGTTGGTTGGTACGGGGCGCTTCGGGGTGCTCGGAGCGTGGCGGGACATAGTTGGAGGGCGCATCGGTCATGAATCTTCATTGTTTAGTTACTTCACTGCTATTTTCGTTACTTTTTCTTTGGGCATGTTTTTTCTGTTGCCCAACACTTCTTCGGTACCGATCCCTTGTACTGTATGTGTGTTTGTTATATTAATATAGTAAGACGAAAGCCTGATTGGAGGAGGAGAAGGAGGAATCATGTGCGCGCGGCTAGCTAGGGAGAGATTAGACCGATCTGGAACACCAATACACCATAGCTTGTGCCGGATAACGACACCGTGTACTTTTCTAGTGCGAATGGTTATCTTTCAATGCATGTTGCCTTGGTTCTCCAATTCCATTCTCGCAAGCAACACAATACCAACGTGAGACAAGTTCCCAAGGTTGACAGGACGAGCTAATTAAGGGGTGAACCGAAAGTGAAGCTGCTATTGAACTAGTTACACTATATCGCCCTATCGGCCAGGCACAACTGAAATTCATTCCTTGACTATCATATGATATGAGCCAAAAAGAGAAGAGGTAGGGAGTTTACCGTGAGGCTCGTTAAACTTGTCCGCATTGTTGCGACATGCAAATAACTATCGAAGTGTAATGGTGTTGTTGGTTAACATGATTTCTTGCATTGGATTGATGATATGCCATATATAATAAGAAAGAGCAAGCCTTCTAGTGTAATGGTGTTGCTGGTTAACATGATTTAACATTTATGTAGTCAACATGGTAAAAACAAAGCCAAACTTGGCTTTTTAGCAGTGATAAAACTGTTCTTTCGTAATGTGAACAAGTTTGAAGAGTTCGAACTGGCTCACTATGCCCTTGACGACATATAAAGGTGACCATGGATCTATTTTCCTTGTCAAACACCGATGAACCACACCAATAGCCAAATAGGTACTCCTATATGCATGGCTCATGTCCACACGGGAGAGCGGGGAGGGAGGTCCCCCAAATTCCATGATAGACCATATCTTCTCGTCCATCTGGTACCTTGGGCCTTGGTATGATTTTTTCTTTTATTCTCTCTTCTTGTTTGAATAGTTGACCATGGCTAGATTATTTGTTTGGACTATTTTAAATTGTCTTTATCTTGAGGATGGTACCATATAGGAGTAGGTGGGACCCTAGGTGAAACTTGGATATTCCTACAATAATTGATTCCTTGATTGTATGAATAATTGGTTATATTTTCCTAGCAAGTTCATCCAGATCTTCGGTATAATGAAAGTCCTCTTCCACAATAGGATCATATTCTTGTTTTGCATGCATTGTCACATCTCTGTCTTCTTTCATGTTGGAGCTTACTTCAATTGTTCTAATTACAATCACATGTTAATTTGACTCTCCCTATTTTGTACTATTCTCATTCCTCAGATATTCATTATTGTCATTGCATTTAGAACTTAAGCCCTCTCTCCAGCTTCCTTTTTGTTCGTTGGCTCTTCAGTATAATTTGTGCTTGCGGGGAGCGCACTTTGTGAGGATTGTTGAATTCATATCCATCGGTGTGTTGTGAACATAGCTATCAAGGACTCTCGTCCCAATATTTCTTGCATTGGGTTTATGGTACACATAGGCGGGGCCACCATCGCTCTTGCCTGTGCGGCTGCCTGGGCTTGTCGGCGGCGCGACACCTTGCATCACACTATGTTCTATAGCAAAATGGTATTGTAGACACATGTGCCCATGCTCCTAGAAAGTTCTAGTTCTGCCACCAATGGTATATATATATATCATATGTGATAAAAAACTTTCCGATGTAATGATGTTGCTTGTTACCTTGATTTAACGTTTATGTAGTAGAAAAAACGACAAACCAAACTTTTGCTTAGCCGCGCTAAACTTGCGCTCGTTAACATGACCGAGTTTGACAAGTTCGAGCAGACTTGCAATCCAGCCTTTGACGAGATATTTTCTTCGGTATATAAAGCATAGTTCTCCCACACTATTCACTCATGTATGCACTCTGTTGTTTAGAAGAATTGGGCACCCCAAAACGCAAGTTATTCTCTTGGCTAATCATTTAAAACCGAGTTTGGACGACATACCATCTCGAGAGGAAAGGATGGCCAAATGAGAGAGTTTGCTTGCTTTGTCGATGCCAAGATGAAACGGCGTGTCATCTCCTTTTCAGGTGTCGCTACTCTCTTCGCATTTGGAATATGATCAAATCTTCATGACTTCAACACATCTTCTTGGAGCACCATTGACGACGTTGAGGACTGGTGTACCAAAATTTTCCTCTCCCATAGGATTCCCTTGGAAGGCCATGGATTCCCTTCTCATGCTTGTCAATTGGGAGCTATAGAATGAACGAAGCGAGAGGACATTAAAAAATAAGAGTACCATGCCGACTATCATCTTCACCAAAATCAAGACTGAAACTAGAACTTGGGTGATTGCGGGAGCTAAACATTTGTGTAAACTTCTCCTTATTCAATGAAGTAAGGCAAGCATTTTGCCTTTCTTTCAAAAATATAATGCAAGGGACCCTGGATTTATTTTGTCCTTATCAACCACTGATTGCACGTCTTTTTCATGAAAAAAAATGGCCTGAGGATGGAAACCAGGTGATAGCGAAAAAAACTGTTCTACTCCTATTTCTATTTGTACTGCTCGCGTACACGCGCTTAAACCAGATTTGCCTAGGTCAACACGTCGACCTCGTCCTCATGCACGTCATGCACGGGCCTCAACCTCGTCACGCTGACGCATCCGGGCCGGGCCTGGCTGGGCCGGACCCAGGCCCAGGCCCTCGTACGTCCTGTTTGGCCGAGGCGGCTTGCTAAGTCAACGGTATTGACTGCGCCACGGCTTTGTTAAGAAGTTCGCCACTTCGCCTCGCTTTCTTCGCTCCGTTCTCGCTTTCGCATTGGGGAGAAGCAGGAAACTCTCGACGCTCCAGGCCAAGCAAGAGCTGCCATTTCAATCTCCCCCTCCTCTCTCGCCGCCGTACGCCGTGGCCGTTGCCGGAGTCGGTAGGCACCGGCGAGTTGCGCGCTCCATAGGATCCGTCGCGGGTCCCGGCTGGTCTCGCCGCGTCTGGCTGTTGTTCGGCGGAATCCGTCTGTGCGCCGACAGCCCGTCGAGGGTCGCGCCTCGCTGAGATCGTCGGGCTTTGATCTCCAGCTACGTTTCAGGTGAGCCTCGCAGTTCTCCTTGGATCCTTTAACCGAAGATTCGATGTTTTCTTTACTTCCTCTATTGTCGCGCGGTTTCTGAATTTGTTGGTTGTTGATGCTGTTGAGCGACAGCAGAAAAAAGGGGATTGTAAAGAGTTAAGTGTTCACCATCTTGATAAAAGCACACAGCTACCTAAGGAAATTCTGCTAGATTACGTAATTGACTTGAGTATAGGACACCATCTTCTTGCTTCAATGCTTGTGAGAAATCGGCAGCGCAGAGGTAAAGAAATTCAGTAACCATATCCGCAGCGCTGGCCTTCAACAGCACACGATTGGCGCAACTTTTGTTAGATTGTGGTAGGATGTGGGGAGAACCGTAGAAATGTCAAATGTTGAATGCTACAGAACTTGTGAGAAACTCAGTGTCTCTGAGTTGGCCCAATCTCGCATTACTGCCATCCAGAAATCATTTAGATGACAGCTCCGATGTGACCCGTCCAATACCATGTACTATAACCCACAGTTCTGCTCCAGAAAAGAATCAGTGACGTGCCTTGGGAATATATTTTCTCTATTTATTGATGCAATTTAGGTAGGGTGTCTTAGCATCCGTTGTTTATTCTAAGAAAGAAATATTTATGCAGTTTCTCGTTTTTTCCTGATCCTGAAGTTCGTAGATATTTTAGGGATCAATCATGACATTGATGCATATTCAAGAAATATCTAATTCCTGAAAGAGACTATTTGAATTAGACAAAAGTTGTGGTGGCCTAGGCTACTGTCGTTTATTTGACACACTGCATGTCAAATTAAAACATATCCCAAACCAATTATTGGTCGTTACATAAATGTTGATGCAGAGGCTGGTTACGCCCCCTTTCGGAAATAAAAAATCTTGATTCCTCTACTAATCTGCCAATTTTATATCTGGTGGTTAAAACTCTAGACATCTACTAGTTGGAGTAACAAAGGTGAAATGCTTAATAGTTAGTATTGGCTTTGCTGCTCACATTTAAGTTTGAAGAAAAGCAAGTCTGGAGTAGTTGTGTAATTAAGGGAGATGTAGGAACCCCACAGATGGCTAGATAATGTAAACTGTAAATTAGTATATACCTGATACTGTGGTGCGCATAGCCATATAACATACACAAACTAGTGGCTGTGGTGACAGTTAAACGGAGTGCCTGTAAATTTGGAGTATTTCTCTTTGAAACAGCTTCTCTACCATTTGTTTCTCCACTGTTAAATTTATCCCGTAAATCACGAGCTGTTTGTGTGTCCGAACTCTTTGAATCAAACTAAAACCTCTCACAGTACTATGTTATCAAACAACCTGGGCAGTATTTGTATATGAAGTCTGAGTTTCTACTTTCATAACACTGGCATGGTCACCACCGTGGCTTTTTGACCATTGATTTCTTTGTAAATATGTTCTCTTAATAAAAATTTATAGTTATGAAAGTATATTTAATAATGTATCTTATCAATGTGATGTTGCAATGTTGGTAACTCTTTCAACATTCATAGTCAAACCTAAAAATGTTTGACCGAATTGATTCCTAAACGACATGCATTTTGACTTGGAGATGTAAGTTTTGCCAATATGGAAATCTTGAATTGAACATGCTCGTCATATATCGCACATACTACAATTTTTGGTAACCTGAACCTGTGTTCGTATTCTCCGGTTTCAGGATATGATTACTGTTGCTGATGGTTGATGAACTATGTTCCATATGATTACTGTTCTTGAACTTGAAGGATGACCAACTATGTGCCTGTGGTTAGATCAGTGTTAAACTGATATCTCTAGTGAACCACCGTATAGCGGTTTGTGCTGTAGCTTGAAAATTGAAACAACTTGGTAATGAGTTGTTTTACTCGCATTTTCAAGAGGACAGGGGTGCCCCAGCAACAAAACGATCCATGGGATGAAGGTAATAGCTCTTATTCCTACAGTTTTATGGGAAATCACCTCGGAATATGATACCACTTTCTCACCACTTTGTTAATCTGCTTTGATTTGTACTGACATTTAACCTTCTGCAGACCTCTCTGGAGCTGCTAATATAACAAGATTCAGCTATAAGGAGCTGGTTAGGGCAACGGCAAAATTTGACCAATCCAATAAGATTGGTGAGGGAGGTTATGGACCTGTTTACAAGGTAATAGCATATCTATTATCTATTGGATGCTGCACTTGGTTACATGGCAAGTGTTTAGAATTCGCTCGCTTACCATTTCAGGGAACACTTAGGGATGGAACAGCTGTTGCTGTAAAGGTGCTCTCTTTGCAGTCTAGACAAGGCGCAAAGGAATTTCTTAGTGAACTTCTTGCGATCTCTGATGTTTCTCACGAGAATCTTGTCAAACTTCATGGTTGTTGTGTGGAAGGAAGCCACAAGATCCTTGTCTATAATTATCTTGAAAATAATAGTCTTGCACAAACCCTTCTAGGTAGATTTTCATTACTTATTCCTCTGTATTCTTTTGCTCCCGGAAAATGTTTCAGATGCTGTAATCCTTCTTGTCCTCGACTTTTTATAGGTTCTCGGAATAGCGGCATCCAGTTTAACTGGAGAACTCGAGTAAATATTTGCATCGGTGTTGCACAGGGACTAGCATACCTCCATGATGGTGTCCGCCCTCACATTGTCCACCGGGACATTAAAGCAAGCAATATACTTCTCGATGATGATCTTACCCCAAAAATTTCTGATTTCGGCTTGGCAAAGCTTTTGCCTGCAGATGTATCACATATTAGCACAAGAGTCGCAGGAACAATGTAAGTGTAACAGTTCTCTCGTACCTGTGTGCTTTGATGCATGGTTACTTATACCTTGTGTATAGCTTGGCTTATCTTTTGAACTTAAATGAGTTGGGGGAAGCACCTCAAATTAGGCTTAAACAAATACAACCTCAACCTATCTAAGCAACGAGTGCATACATATACTGTTAAGAAGAGCATATTATGGTCGAAACAGTAAAAACCAAAATTATTACTTTGTCACTCGTAAACGATGTAGAATTCCTCTCTGTTGCATTCCTCACTCTAGTCTCGCTTGCAGAGGTTACTTGGCTCCTGAATACGCTATCCGAGGGCAAGTGACACGGAAATCAGATGTTTACAGCTTTGGGGTTCTGCTTATAGAAATAGTCAGTGGAAGATGCAACACCGATACAAGACTGCCCTATGAAGACCAGATTCTTCTTGAGAAGGTACAGGAGTGTATTCAAAATAATACAACCACTTCAGCAATAGTACTACTGAGTTTGACAACATAAGTGTCTTTTTTTTTTGGAAAATTCACACCATGCACATAACATCTCCACTTCAGCTGAGAGGATACTGTATTATCAATTTTTCATCGAGAAATGAGAAATTGGGAGCATGTGCTCCATAATTCGAAACAACAAACATCTCCAGTTGAGGTGTGAATGATGTCGCTGCAAAAAAAAAAAAAATTAAAACTCTTATCATCGAATTTGTATCACTAGTTTACCCAGTTCCAAAATAGGTAGTAGATCTATTGTGTGCCATCTACTCTTAGCCACCATTGCATAGACTTCAGAACCACATCAAAAGAACCAAGATGCTATCCAGGGTCCAGATCGTCTGAATTGGGGCTACATATTACCATGAGATTGTCGATCGCTGATCCTCTGTCCCCTTTGCAGACATGGACACACTATGACCAGGGTGAACTGCACGAGATCATAGACAGTTCGCTGGGCGACGACCTGGACGTGGACGAAGCGTGCAGATTCCTGAAGGTGGGCCTCCTGTGCACGAAGAACGTGACGAAGCGCCGGCCCGACATGGCGTCGGTCCTGGGCATGCTGCGTGGCGAGACGGACGTGGACTCGCAGGAGATCACCAAGCCCGACGTGATCCGGGACTTCAAGGACCTGAAGCTGCGGAGCAAGGCGACGTCGTCGACGCTGCTGACCTCCATCGTGGCGCGCTCCTCCCCGTCGTCGTCGTCGTCCGTGGGCAACACCACCCGCACCTCCATCACGTTCACCGCGATATCGGACCGCGTCTGACCACCAGGCACGGCGCGGGAGAGAGTAGTGACGCTCGGTATACACAGAGGGAAAAACTGTGCATATATACTACTAGTAGTACATAGCAAATAGCATAGGCCCAGATTTTGCTTCTTCGTTGTTCTTGTGTGGGGAAAAAAAAGTGTGGCTCGTGTGTTGTAGATTTGTAGGTTTCGTTCATAGTACTCTCGTTGAAATCAGTTGGTTGTAGAGCATAGACATGTTGGTCAGACAGATAGCATGCGTACATGTCCTGAATTAATCTGTCAATTGTATCTGGAAACTTGTCTCGCTCTGAAGAAAGGAAGTGGGCCGCATTCAGCGAGGTGCGTGCACCTGCATTACGTTCCGCCTCCGGTTTTCTGTGTGTCTTGTGAGCAGGTCCGTGCAGGCACGGAGACGGACGGAAGGGCGTACGAGCGTGCCTGCCGGTGTGTCCCGCGAGCGGCCGGCAACCAGCGCAGGCGTCGTTCCGTCGTGAAGCACTGGAGCACAGCAGGCAGGCGTCGGCATCGATCGCTGGGGACTCGTCCGAACATGGCCGCTGCGCTGCGCTGCCATGGCAGGCAGAGAGGGCAAGTGTTTCCTCAGCTCTCGCCATCGGCACCGCGCCGTGTCGGGGTACGACGACCTCTGGGCAGGACGAGTGGCTGTTTGAACCTTTTCTCATACTTCAACACAAAAAAAAATGTCCGGATGTAGCTAATAACTTATCGCACGAACCCGTAAAATATCAATTTTAAATACTTTATATTATAAGCCACACAAAATGATAAAAATATGGATTTGAGTACGTATAGTTTCAAATCTCCAAATTTTATTTGATTTTTTATTTTTATGTTTCAATTTTGCATGTTTGTAGGATACTACATTGACTACGCCCAGAATTTATTTTCTATTTTTTTTGAAACTTATAAGTATGGTTTTTCTTTTTAAATGAAGGGAACACTGGAGTGGAGAGCCATAGACACTTTCCGTCTGCTAGTACCTCGATTCCAAATTAACCGACACAACTCTTTCTAGATACGCGTGTATCTTCGTGTTAAAACTTGTTTAGATACGAGTGTGTTTAGACAAAGCTACGTGTATTAGTTTGGATAGGCTACTCTTCGAAACAGACTTTTGCCTCTTTATATTAACTAGTATGGTGGCCCTCGCATTTGCGAGGGTATCGATGTGTAAAAAAACAACCGAGAAATAAATCTTTTGTTTTACATGTATATTTTTTAAGGAAATAAAAATAAAATTTGAAGCAACCATAAATATTAAATAACCCTTTTACACTTGTAGTATGAATTATAAAATAATATTAATTAAATTAGTTTTTTTGGCCTAATGTTTGATGTTATTATTACATTTAGCTTATCAAAAATTTATTTGGTCCTAGTATTTTGCCTATCAACAACCATATACTCCCTCCGTTCAGAAATAACCGACTTGAGTTTGTCTATATACGAATGTATCTATACAAAACGTGTCTAGATACATTCAAAATTAGATAAACCTAAATCAGTTATTTCTGGACGAAGGGAGTATTTATTTTGTATGCGGTGCATACATAATTCATGAAACTAAATATATACTTCAAGATCGGGTTTAGGCTTTGTTTGTAATTTTTATTATAAGGTTAAGTAAAATTGTATTTACCAATTTTAGATCGATTTAGAGTCAAGAAAACCGGTATGTTGATGTCTAATTAGGAAATTCTGCCCGATGACATTTAGGTATACCTAAAAATATCAATTAGTCATGGCGTAATAAAGATACACCAGATATTTGTCAGATGATGTTATTGAAGGGAATATGCCCGAGAGGCAATAATAAAGTGATTATTATCTTATTCCATATTTATGATAAATGTTTATTTTACATGCTAGAATTGTATTGATCGGAAACATCAATACATGTGTGTTTAATAAACAAAAAGGGTTCCTAGTTATGCCTCTCTTATAGACTAGCTTGTTGATTAACAAGATGATCAAGGTTTCCTGATCATGGACATTGGATGTTGTTAATAACAAGGTCACACCATTGGTGGAATGATGTGATGAACATTCATCCGAAGTATAGCATTACGATCAAAGTCATTATGTTTATATTGCTATAATATCATACGAAGTAATCTTTATCCTTAGACCATGAGATCATGTTAATTGCTAACACCGGAAGAGTATCTTGATAATATCAAAGCGTCACACGTAACGAGGTGACTATAAATGTGGGTTCGATGCTATGAAGGTGTTATGTTGAGGCTCATGGATCAAGTGGATTTGTCCATCCCGATGACGGATAGATATACTCTGGGCCCTCTCGGTGATATCACATTGAAATAGCTTGCAAGCAAGTGATGTGATCACTAGAATGTTATATCACGGAACGAGAAAAGAGTGCATGTCGGTAACAAGATCAAACTAGGTATGGAATACCGATGATCGAATCTCGGACATGTAATATATCATGGGACAAAGGGATTTAGTTACTAGCGTTAAAGGTTCTCACGATCACGAAGTCATCGTTGAATGTGTAGGAGTCGATTGGATCTCTAGGTCCGCTGCTGATTATTGATCGAGAGGGTCTCGATCATGTCTGCATTATTCATGAACCGTAGGGTGACACACTTAAGGGATACCGACACCATTTGGAGCAAATATGTTTGATAAAGATTTAAGAAAGCTGGAATTATTTCAATAGACACGAAACTGTTTGGTGAAAATGCTAAAATTGGTTACGCATGTAATATCGAAATGTTGCGGGGTTTTATGTGAATGTTTGTTAATTAAAGTAATTAACAAAATTCTGAATAAAACTAATAAAAGAGTTTTATTAAATGAGAGAGCATTAAATTGGAGAAATTTAATGCATTTAAAGTGGAGACTTTAATGGAGAATGTGAAGAGGCAAATTTATGTGGAGGGGGTTACCACCACATGAATGGGGGAGGTGAAGGGTCACCTCCATGGGGCGCCGGCCATGGGAGGGGTACCCTCCCCTTCTCCTATAAAAGGCCCCCCCTCTCCTCACTTCTCACACACACCTCCTTGTGAAGGATCTCTCTTCCCCTCTAGTATTATTTCCCCATGGTCTCGGATTAGCGAGATACATGTTCCCGGTGGCTTTATCTAGAAAGGAGTTGCTTCTTCCGCTGCTTTGCTGGAGCGAGGGACGGAGGTTGTCGGGGTACCGGACGTGTGTGCGATCACGGATGCACCGCTGCTTTGCGGTGCTGGACTTGGTGGTGCTGGAGCTGGATCGATGGGCGTCTTTGGGCCGGACTGCTGGACTTCATCACGATCTTGAGATCGGCAAGTGTACGACTACATCAACCACGAGTTCCTACTCGTTAACAAAGCTCGTTGTCTACGAGGGTAAGTTCTCGTTGGATGTATGTCCACCCGTTGCTTTGTACCTAGTAGATAGATCTTGGCGTGTAGTTCACACCGTAAGAAATTTTTTGTTTTCTATGCTGCGGACCCAACAGTGGTATCAGAGCCAGGTCTATGTGTAGGTGCTTTGCACGGGTAGTACACATATGTTTATATGTGGGCGATGATGATCATGTTATTGCATCTTCTATGTACTTTGGATATTGGTGACATAGTGGGATGAAGCGGCCCGGACCAATCTTACATGTCATCGTACATGAGACCGGTTCCACGACTGACATGCAACTTGTTTTGCATAAGTGGCTGACGGGTGTCTGTCTCTCCTACTATAGTCAATATCTGATTTACAACGAGTTGCTAATAACTTAGTTATCCTCGTTATGGTTCATGTTCGTAGGTTAGACAGGTTCTATCTCTGAAAGCCCTAAGCCACGTAAAACTTGCAATTAATAAATTAGAGGCGTCTAGTTTAGATCGTTGCTAGGCTAGTGTTTTGATATGGTATTGTTGTAAGTAGATGTATAATAGATACTCTTACAACTCACTTAACGTGTAAGTTCTATAGACCTTGGCCTTACACACAAAGGAATGATAGAGATCATACCACGATGCAAATGATAGAGATCAAATGCATGGACCATATCACCTCACTTCACATATTAGATGTTAGCATCTTATATTGCTAGTTTGGCGCTTTCTGTAGCATTGTAAGATGATCCCTCATTTAAATATCAAGATAAAATGTGTTCTTCCTTAAGTATGCACCATTCTATGGATCGTGAGACATCACGTGATGATCGGGTGTTCTTAACTCTACGCTTTCATGCAACGGGTGTAAGACAGTTTTACACACGCGAATACTAAGGTTCTTACTTGGCGAGCCTAGCATGTACAGACATGGCCTCGGAACATAGACCGAAAGGTTAAGCATGAGTCACATAGTTGATGTGATGACCATATTGATGCTCGCCTTTGAAGCTACACCGACTCACGTGATGATCGGACTTGGTGTAGTGGATTTGGTTCATGTAATCACCAAAAAGGCACGAGGGATGTCGTTTTTGAGTGGGAGTTCATTTCTAATTTGGATTAGTCGAACTCAATTTGTCATAAACTAAATCGAAGTGAATTTGCATAATTTGTTGTAGTCATTGGCATCTGTTCACTACCTTATGCTTAGTTTTAATTGAGATAATAGAACTATAAAATTCTGGATATTTACTTTACGAACTGGTATCGTATTGTTTTGAATGTCAATTTAAAGTTTATAAGTCCTATTGCAAACTTTCAGCAAACTCTATTTACTCCATGACGTTTAATAAGTAGTATTATTCAAGAGTAAGAATTCCAATGTTAGTATCTAAAGTATCATGTTTGCCTCCATGATTGTTGATATTCAAAAAGTTGTTTTAATATCAAGATTATATTGGAGCTTAAAATTGTTTCAGAAACCATCATGTGTGAAAGATATTGTGATATCTGAAACAATGTTTTTGGTTGCATTATGACAGAATATAATTTAGCAAAATACATGTTCTCATATTGTATGAGAATTTGTGAAGGATGGAGATGCTAGGCATCCGAATCTACCAAAAAGGTTTTGGGAAGTGATATTATACTCGCGATTCTTCCTTATAGGCTATAGTAGCTTGATCATGAAAGTTATCATGATAAGGATGAATAGAAGATGTAAGTAAAATGTTTACTACACTAATAGATTACTAAAGAACGGATTTTTGAAAGAATACCAAACATTTGATGATGGTGATCCACTTCAAAGTGCAAGTCCAAAGATATTAGTATTTGACTATATACGCTTTGTACTATGTGTCATGTGAATGACACCACTATTGATGTTGATATATTCTTTTAAAAGGAAAAGGAATTGCTGAAAGAGAATCTATAAAATATTTGGCAGAAAAGAAAAAGTTGGAAATGTCCAGCTTAGGTATATAGAAGATATACATGTTATGGCTGTATTCCTTGCTTGCTAAACAATGTGGTTCTGAGGTATTGGATACCGGTATTGGATACCGAATTGGTTGGTATGAAGTGTCATACAGGACAACGCAATTCATGAACTACAATGGCCTAAGTAACTAGCAAGAGAATAAGTGATGATGTTCATCGAAAACAAATAAAGTGTTATTGTGGTTTTCGTTGTCATCAAACCTAGCCTTCAAGATTTGTTTTAATAATCGTTATTTTGTTCCGGTATTACAAGAACAATGGTTGTTCAAATAATTACCGTATTCCATAAATGATGGATGAACTTTTACAAGTCTAGTGGGAGAAATCACATCCATAAACACTATTGCTAAAATGTCGCAAGACAAATGATTAAAATATCACTTATGAAGTGACATTGCTGTTTCAAATTATATTGGAAAGAAAACATGAAGAACTCCATGTTAATGGAATTTTGGAGTCTTTGATTTTGATCAATTGACTCTTGTGAAAGTTTCCTCGAGATAATTGAAACTCTGTCCATAGGCCAAAGAGGAACGGATGACTAAATTATTGGATATTATGCATGTTGATGTATATAGTCCATTATGTGTAGCCATATGCGATGGATATTTTTGCTTCATATGCTTTCTCTAGAAATTTGAGTGAATATATCTATATATTTACTTAATAAGGAAGAAGTATGAAACATTTGAAAATTGTTAAAACATTTTCAAGATGAAGTGGAAAATCATTGTAACAAGAAAATAAAGAGTTTATGATTTGATCATAAAGGAAGATATTTGAGTTACATGTTTAGCAAAAACACCTAAGATTTGAGAAATTATTCCATGATTTGTGTTTCCCGATAAACCATAGGAGTATGGCATATTCGAGAGATGAAATCAAACCATGTTTGACATGGTAAGATCAAGGGTGTCATTTATAAAACTGCCATTATGTTTTAAAGATTGAAGCTTTAGAGACTACCGCTTTTACACTGAAAAGAGCACCATCGTGATCCGTTGAAATGACACCATATGAGTTATGGTTTGGGATAAAACCCGAATTGTCTTTTCTTAAATTTTGGTATGCTATGCATAAGTAAAATGTTTACAACCAAAGTCGGATAAGCACATATTTGTAGGTTATCCCAAAGAATTTGTTGGGAATTTCTCCATAACACCAAGGACAAAAGAGTTTGTTGCTTGGAACGTCAAGTTTCTTGAGAAGGAACTTTTCGTGAAAAGTTAAGTGGGAGGACAATAGAACTTTGATAAGGTTGTTGAACCTTAGCTATATGTGCTAAGTAGCGCAGCGCCGGAAAGTGTCCCGGTGGCGGCCACAATGCTCATGGCTCTCGTGATTACAAAAGGTGTGATCTCGGATATTAGAGTTCCTATAGAACCGTGTGGGTCGGTAAGAATCAAATAGTAAGATTTGATAAGCAAGTCGTTATTGTTTTGACAATGATGAACCGACTAGATGCAAAGAAGCGATGATGGGCCCTGACTCCATAAAATGACTAGAAGTCATAGAATCCGTGATAGTATCCATACACGAGAAAACAAGTTTCTAAACTTGGAAGACCCTCCGGAAAGGCGTGAAGCCTATTGGTCGTGTTTGGATCTATAAAGAAATAAGACATGGATGTTTAACATCTATGAAATAGTCGACATGTCGGAAAGTAGTTTACGACAATGTTCAAGGAGTTGACTATGACAAGATTTGATCTTTCATAGCGATATATAGTCTTGACGGATTAATGTAGCAACCACTACATATAATTTGGTATATGGTAGTTGAATAAACAAAACAAGGTTCTTCTAATAGAACGGTAACCTAGGACATGTACATGACATGGTCCGAAGGGTTTTGTTAATTCAAAGGGTGCTAAAAGGGCATGTAAACTTCAATAGTTGAAGTAAGCATAGCGGAGTTGGAATCTTCACCATGATGAAACTGTTAAAAGAGTTTAAATTCATCGGAGCTGATGAAGATGCTTGCATTTGCAAGAAATTAAGTGGGAGCACTGAGACATATTTCTAATACATTATATAGAGGACATATTGTTGATTGGAAATGATGTATCTTAAATTGACACAAGTTAAGGATTTCATTAAAATAAGATTTCGATGAAAGACTTGGGCAAACCCAGAATATTAGGCATCAATATCTATATGGATAGATTAAGGCGCTAATATGGTTGTGCCAGACATACATATATAAGATATTGAAAGGGTTCAATATGAGATATTGAAAGGGTTCAATATGGAAACAACAAGAAAGATTCTTGCTGCATGGAAAGGATTGTATCAAGATTCAAGTGTTTCAACACTTGGTGAGTAAAATCGCATGAAGATTTTGATCGATTATACCATGATATGTATATATCCAGAATGTCCTATGCTCTAAATGTTATGAGCATATACCAGAATGATTCATAAGATGATCATTGGACAATAGTAAAGATATTCTTATGAGCTTTTGAAGAACTAAGAATATATAATATATAAGTGACAAATAGTTAAAGGTAGTTCATTGTAAAGTGTTACATTGATACTAGTTTTGTCATAAGATACAAATTAAATTTATCTCAATTTAGACTATGGGTGGCACAATATAATGGAAAGGATGTTCCATGATGGATTTGGATGAGTTTCAAAGTTGAGACATTGTGACGGATACTACAACAAAAAGGCTAAGTATATGACTATAGTAGCGACAGGAGGGCATTTGTGTTAAGTAGTTTGTTATCAAACTAGGTGTGGTTCAAAGTGGGCTAATACTATGAAGATATATTGTGTGACAATAATATCAACATATTTTGAGCCGAACGAACTAAAGGTCTTACCAAAGGACCAAATCTATACAATGCCATCTCATTTGAGAATGAGTGATGCGTAGAGCCGCAAAGACATGCAAATACACACGGACCTGAAACTGTCAGATCCAGTGATTATGTTAACCACTAGCAATAACGTATATGCAACACCAGAAAGCCATAGTTGTTCAATACGCAAAGTTTTTCAAACTAGATTATTGACTCTAGTGCAAGTGGGAGACTGAAGGGAATATGCCCGAGAGGCAATAATAAAGTGGTTATTATCTTATTCCATGTTTATGATAAATGTTTATTTTACATGCTAGAATTGTATTGATCGGAAACATCAATACATGTGTGTTTAATAAACAAAAAAGGTTCCTAGTTATGCCTCTCTTATAGACTAGCTTGTTGATTAACAAGATGATCAAGGTTTCCTGATCATGGACATTGGATGTTGTTAATAACAAGGTCACACCATTGGTGAAATGATGTGATGAACATTCATCCGAAGTATAGCATTACGATCAAAGTCATTATGTTTATATTGCTATAATATCATACGAAGTAATCTTTATCCTTAGACCATGAGATCATGTTAATTGCTAACACCGGAAGAGTATCTTGATAACATCAAACGTCACACCGTAACAGGGTGACTATAAAGGTGGGTTCAGTGCTATGAAGGTGTTATGTTGAGGCTCATAGATCAAGAGTGGGATTTGTCCATCCCGATGACGGATAGATATACTCTGGGCCCTCTCGGTGATATCACATTGAAATAGCTTGCAAGCAAGTGATGTGATCACCAGAATGTTATATCACGGGAATGAGAAAAGAGTGCATGTCGGTAACGAGATCAAACTAGGTATGGAGATACCGATGATCGAATCTCGGACATGTAATATATCGCGGGACAAAGGGATTTAGTTACTAGCGTTAAAAGGTTCTCACGATCACAGAAGTCATCGTTGAATGTGTAGGAGTCAGTATGGATCTCTAGGTCCCGCTGCTGATTATTGATCGGAGAGGGGTCTCGATCATGTCTGCATTATTCGCGAACCGTAGGGTGACACACTTAAGGGATACCGACACCATTTGGAGCAAATATGTTTCAGATAAAGATTTAAGAAAGCGCTGGAATTATTTCAATAGACACCGAAACTGTTTCGGGTGAAAATGCTAAAATTGGTTCTGCATGTAATATCGAAATGTTGCAGGGGTTTTATGTGAATGTTTGTTAATTAAAGTAATTAACAAAATTCTGAATAAAACTAATAAAAGAGTTTTATTAAATGAGAGAGCATTAAATTGGAGAAATTTAATGCATTTAAAGTGGAGACTTTAATGGAGAATGTGAAGAGGCAAATTTATGTGGAGGGGGTTACCACCACATGAATGGGGGAGGTGAAGGGTCACCTCCATGGGGCGCCGGCCATGGGAGGGGTACCCTCCCCTTCTCCTATAAAAGGCCCCCCCTCTCCTCACTTCTCACACACACCTCCTTGTGAAGGATCTCTCTTCCCCTCTAGTATTATTTCCCCATGGTCTCGGATTAGCGAGATACATGTTCCCGGTGGCTTTATCTAGAAAGGAGTTGCTTCTTCCGCTGCTTTGCTGGAGCGAGGGACGGAGGTTGTCGGGGTACCGGACGTGTGTGCGATCACGGATGCACCACTGCTTTGCGGTGCTGGACTTGGTGGTGCTGGAGCTGGATCTGATGGACGTGCTGGAGCCGGACCTGCTGGACTTCATCACGATCTTGAGATCGGCAAGTGTATGACTACATCAACCACGAGTTCCTACTCGTTAACAAAGCTCGTTGTCTACGAGGGTAAGTTCTCGTTGGATGTATGTCCACCTGTTGCTATGTACCTAGTAGATAGATCTTGGCGTATAGTTCACACCGTAGGAAATTTTTTGTTTTCTATGCTGCGGACCCCATAGTTATGTGCGGTTATGAAGATATAGAAGTTCATGATTGATTATTATAATGCCTAACATATCTACAAGCTTATGATCAAGAACTATCGGTTCTGGTACAATCTCTATTTTTTATTTCATCATGTGTGCTTCAATATGATAATTTTGGTTCCTACGAACACATATAAGGATGTTGGTAAATAGGGAAAACAACTGTTTCAAGCTTTCAGTTGTTGTCCCTTTTATGATTTATCATCCACAAACTCACGATTTTCATCCATGGATGATATATCTTGAAGACTAATGATTTGTTTAAGCACAACTAAAATTTGATGTTTCAAAAATTAATAAAAAATGACAACCTTTCTTAATATATACATTCATTCTACAATATTTTCATTAAATATGAGCATATTTCTTGATTTTCTGTTTTTCGGCATATTTATAATAAGGTTAAAAATTAAATCTTGGAGATGGTGTTTATCTATAAATTGTGGAATATTTTATAATGATCAATGTATTTCAAATATTTCATAATCATGGAGGTACATGAGATAATATATTGATTAGGAAAATATATCTATATCGACTCAAGATTCAATTAGAATCAATTAGACTCTTACCTTATCGAGTTAGGATGGATTACCTAGTGAATGTTGAATATCTCATTGTGTTCCTTCTTGCTTTCATGCTGAAAATCTTATTAGACGCAAGAGTATTAGAGGAGTTATACTGACCTTATCATCTTGAAAGTTTTGGGGTGCATGAATCAAACATTAACTGATATAAATTCTCGAACACATTGAGAATGCTTATTTCCTTATACTCCATATAGGAATAAGTGTACTTCTGGACTTTGTCTTACATTGAACTTATTTAAATTTAACCAGATTTATAGAAAATAGTAGCATGGTATATTTTGAACCTACATTTAAGGCGGGTCTAATGACACTAATTTGGTGTCATGAATGCTGCTATTTTACCAATAAATTTTGGACAACTTTTAATTTATTGACTTATGACAAAGGCTAGAAATACACTTATTGGTGGCCGAAAGGAGTTTGCCATGATTGCCGAACCGGTACCTACGTGAGTTCTCCAGGAGGCGGCGGCGGCAGCAAACCCATCTAGGGGTTTCCTTCCCTCCGCCGGCGACGCTACCGGTCCGACCCGTCTCCGGCGGCCTTAGGGTCTTGGAGGCGTGGCGGACCACTGCCTCTCGTTGGCAGAAGGTTTTAGTGTTTTCTTTAGACTTTTTTCAGTGTCTTCTTCAGGATGTTGAGGCGGCGGCTATGTCCTGAGGTCAGAATAAGGTCCTTTCCGCTCTATTCTCGCTCTGGTGGTGCGTCTAGCATCAGCGGAGGGCGCGTGAAGTCATGTGTCCGACAGGTTTCTTGGAATCTGGTCGTTTTTCGTACGTGTGTTTTGAGATCAGTCTCTTCTGATCTATGTTGTTCATCTTCGGCAATGGTTGCTGCTCTGGTGCGCTGGTCCTTTGGGACCTTAGCACGACGACTTCCCGTCCGTCTACTACAACAAGCTTTACTACGACAAGCTTTGCCTGGCTCCGGTGATGGAGGGGCGATGATGGCGGCGCGCCTTCGGCTCGTGCTAGTGTTTGTAGTCGTCGCTAGGTGGTCCAATGATCTATTTGTAATTTTTATTACTTTTAGGACTCTTTGTACTGCTATTGATGGTTATTACTAGATCGGTGGAATTTCGAAAAAAAAAAAAAGGAGTTTGTCATGTAGCCGGATTGATCCTAGCCAATCTGCGTGGTGTTTTTTTTATGTAGCCAATCTTAATATTATTGATACGTAAAATACTTGGATGTAGTTAGCAAAATATGCACACGTAGATTATCTTTGACCTTCACGTGCCATATTTGGTCGTTATTAATTTACAACGGATCCGGTTGGTCTTGGCATCCTTTCTCCTATTTTATATATTTCCTCCGATCTAAATTAATTGACTCGAATTTGTCTATATTCAGATATATCTAGACATATTTTAATGCTAGATATATTCGAATATAGATAAATTCAAGTTATTTAATTTGGATCGTGGGAAGTACTATTAATCGATGTCTAGCCTTTATGTTTTTTACGTGTATCAATTTGACACGTCACAAAGCTTACCCTGGTCTCATGTTGCACCATTCTATCGGTCGTTTCTCTTTTGGAAGATGCCCTGGTCGTTGGTTGCGCATAGAACGTTGGTCCGATGTCAAAAAAAAAAGTTGGTCCGTTTATATTTGATACCCATACGTATCAACCTAAATTAAAAAGTTACGCAACTATTAACCATTCATTAAATCCTAACCATAAATTTTAGATCAAACCACCACGGTAATTTTGATGATGTGGATTAACGTAGTGCCTCGAGAAACACCCGTATATTACTTTTAGTATATAATAGATATAACAACCATACAATCCAAGTTCGAGACCATTGATGGGGCAAACAACACAATCGAACCCAAAAGGAAAAAAACAAGAGAAAAAAAGAGAAATTCATGCCGACATCGCCAGCTAGACGAAAGCGCTGATGGACCGACACCGTTGTGCCCTCCAAAGTAGTTCCATCACGCTCCCATGTCTCTGAATCATCGCGTATCAAGCAGCACCTTCAAGAAGGAAAGCGACGCCGACGACGCTACAACCCGGACTGATCCTAGGATTTATCTCGGTACGCGGAGGGGAGTGGCGAAGGGGTAAAGCCGACGCCCCTCAAGAAGTAAGGGTGGTGCCCGCAGGAGGCACCACGTTGGTGCCGGCCAGACCTGACAGAGATTTCTCCTGACCCCCAAAAAACCAGCCCCCCCCCCTAGACAATCCGCCACGCTCCACCAAACTTGTCGTCCACCAACATACACCAACACAGTCTTGCATTCATCAGCGACGTCTCACCATGGAAAACGCTTTGAGGCCGGCCGGGCCACGTAAACCAACCGCGGACAAGGGACAACGGTACACGCGGGAGGGAACAACCTCCACCGCCATAGACGCCGGACACATCGGTAAGAGCATACGAGGGAAATATTGGAGCCGGAGGGCGGTAGCAACACAATCACCTGGAGACGTCCTCCACCGCCATCGGCGGGTGCTGACCGGACGTGGCACCAAGGACACACCAGGCCGAGCAGGCCCGGCCGGACCTCGATCGGGTCCGTAAAGTCCCCACCGCCATGCTGCAGCACGTAGACCATCGCTACCGCTGCCCTCTTTTCACCGTCATCGGCCTGGCGGAGCCACGATTGGACCCATGAAGCTTCCACCGTCGTGCTGCAGCAGGCGCAGAGCCGTTTCCGCCACACCCATCACGAGCTGCCCTCAGCCCACCGGAGGAAACCACGCCCTAGCCCGACCTGGCCAGCCCGCTCACCCAGATTGAGCCCGAAGGGCCCAGATCTAGGCATGTAGGGCAACACCAGAAAAGGACATGGCCTCCACCGGCCAAAGCCATGGTCATGTCTTCCTCGCCACCAAGGAGATGTGTCATCATCCCGCCGCCATCCGGGCTTCGCCGGAGCTCTGCCGGTCGCCGTGCACCGCCGCCAAGGGGAACTCTCGTGTACAATCCCTAGCAGCAGCTGGTAGAGAACCTTCCGCCATCGGCTCCACGCGGGCAAGACCCAGCGTCCCTATCGATGGCGGAGGGAGGGAGGGAAAGGAAGGGAGGTGGACTAGGAAGGGGCGGTGGAAGGGGCCTCCCGACCGCCACACACGGTGAGGCGGCGCGGGAGGTATGCGGGGGAGACGGGTCCAAGTACGCGGATCTTGCCCGCGGTCTAATACTTGTCTAATTTGGACAGGCTGCTACAGGCCGCTTGGGTGATAATGAAGTTGTTCCATATATTCCTAGTGCAAATTGTCTATGTATAAAGCATTTACTTATGTTTTCCTTATAAGGTAGCTTTTCTAGATTGTAAGTCAAAGAGTGGAATATCGAGACAGAGTCCGTTCCCACCCTCTCTTCCTCCCTATAAAGGTGGCTACGGTTTCGTCGCCTCCCGTCGAGGGCACCGCCGATATGCCTCACTTATGTGGCCTTCGGGCCATGGAGGCGAGGTGGATCTAGGCCCTACTGGTGGGAGGGCGCTGCTTTCTTGTTTTTAAGGTTCAAGTTTGGTGGGATGGCGCTCAGGTAGTGGCGGTGACGTTTCTTCCAATAAGGTCTCCCCGGATTCAGCCCCATCTCGACGATCACGTCGAGGAGCTTGTGAGAGTGGTGTGGTCCTCGAGGACTTCTTGATGATTCCGTCCTAAATGACAATATTGAGGAAGAGTTGTATATGATATAACCGGAGGGTTTTGTTAGTCCAGGGGATGCTAGTAAAGTATGCAAGCTTCAGAGGTCCATTTATGGGATGAAGCAGGCATCTCGGATCTGGAATATTCGATTTGATGAAGTCATTAAAAGTTTTGGATTTGTCCAAAACAAAGAAGAAGCCCGCATCTATAAGAAAGTGAATGAGAAGGCAGTGGTATTCCTGGTACTATATGTGGATGACATATTATTAGTAGGGAATGACGCGAATCTTTTAAATAGCATGAAAGATGATTTAAACAGTAAATTCTATATGAAGGACATGGGTGAAGCTGCCTACATATTAGACATTAAGATCTATAGAGATAGATCAAAGTGTCTGCTGGCACTTGGTCAAAGCACTTACCTAGAGATGATTCTGAAGGGTTTCAGAATGGACCAGGCAAAGAAGAGTTCATTGCCGATCAAAAAAGTTAATAAGTTGAGTGTGACTCAATGCCCATAAATGGAACATGACAAGGAAGCAATGAAAGTCATTCCCCATGCCTCGGCCATTGACTCCATCATGTATGCCATGCTGAGCACTAGACCAGCCTTGGATCTTACCTTGATGAGCCGTTTCCAAAGCAACCCTGGGTCGGTTCATTGGAACATAGTTAATAATATCCTAACGTATCTGAAAAGAACCAAGGATATGCTTTTAGTATTTGGAGGACGTGAAGAATAACTTTCCATAATAGGTTACATGGGTGCAAGCTTCTGCACTAATCCATATGACTCAAAGTCTCAAACAGGATACATGTTCATGGTAAATGGTGGCGCGATGAGTAGGATGAGCGGGAAGCGGACCTTAGTAGCTCAATCTACAATGGAGTCGGAGTACATGGCTGCCGGTGAAGAGGCAAATGAAGCTGTTTGGATGAAGAAGTTCATCTGTAAACTTGGAGTGTTCCCAAGCGTGCAAGACCCTCTGTGCATATACTGCGACAACATGGGGGCCATTGCAAATGCAAAGGACTAGAGGTTCCACTCCACGACTAAGAACATACTCCAACATTACCATGTAATAAGAGATTACGTTGCTGAGGGTAACATTAGGATTTGCAAAGTACATACATATGTGAATGTAGTTGATCCATTCACCAAGCCTCTTCCACAAGCAATGCATGATTAACATGGGGATGCTATTGGTGTTAGATTACTGCATGTTGTAAACTAGTGTAATTATACTCTAGTGCAAGTGGGAGACTGAAGGAGATATGCCATAGAGGGGAAAAATCAAGTTGCTTTATTGTTATATATCTCTAATATTCATAATAGTTTTGTATTATGCTATAATTTTATTAAGCGGAAACATTAATACATATGTGGTATATAAATATCTAGGTCCCTAGTATCCTCTAGTACTATTTTTTTGGGGAGATGATGATTGAAGTTTCCCAATCATGGACTTGATACAAGCGTCAACTCACAACGAGGTCACTTAATGAAGTGATAGACACACCCGGCCGTAGAATTGTAATGTGATCCAGTCATAATGTTCAACTTGCGATATCTAGCAAAGCTTAGTAACTTAATCCTTCGACTATGAGATCATGTTTAATCACTATCTCCCGCAACTGCTTTGAGCGCATCAACCGTCATGACCATAGCTGGGTGGCCATAAAGGTGTGTGTCAGGTATTCCTAAGGAATAGTTGAGGCGTATGTATCGAGATCGGGATTTGCCTATTCGAGTGACGGGTAGAACTATGGGCCCACTTGGTGAGATTACATCAATGAGCTTGCAAGAAAGTGACTAGGTCACATGGATGTAATATCACGAGAAAGATTAAATGTGTTTGTCAGTAACAATATCGAACTATATATGGATACATGAGATCAGGTCTTGGACAAACCAGGTATCATTGTGCAAAGGGAATAAGACACAACGTTTATAAGGTTCAAGGGAACAACCAAATTCATGGAATGTGAAGGGACCATCATGTGTTTTGAGATACCGCTGTTGGTCATTGGTCACTTCATGTCTAAACATTCTCGAACCATAAGGGTGTCATGCTTAAGGGTAATAGACATTGCGGGTTGATCTGCAACCGAAAGAGCAATTGGAAGAGAGAACAAAAAGTATTCTAGAGAGATGTCGAAGTGTTCAGAAGATATTCAAAAGGAGGTATGAATGAGAGGAACTAAATAAACTATATTTAATATTAGTTAATGAATTAATATTAAATATATATTAATTTAATAAAATAAAAAGGAAAAAACCCACATGGGCCAACCTAGAAGGGAGAAGGCCCAAGGGGGGAGGCGTCTAGGCCTAGAGGGCCAAGCGGCCAAGGTGGGGGGATCCCACCCCGTCTGCCACCCTAGGTGGTCTTGGCACGCGGGTGATGCCCGGAAGACGTCTTTTACATCATACGTCTACAAAACTCGACGAGGCACTACCATTTGTGATGCTGGACGCTTGAAGCCTTCTAGACCTCGAGGTCTGCTACGCTCGTCTTCACTAGCAATGTTTGTGTGGGAACATAATCCCGCGTCTGGTCTTCAAAGGTATGAATACCGTATCCCGCTAGTTACTATACTTCTCCATAGATAGATCTTGCATTGGTGCGTTCTCATAGTAGGAATTTTTTTTGTTTTTTTGCCACGGAACCCCTTCAATGATGGAGTCTTTCTTGTTTTTTGATGTGGTCCTAAAGCTCTATGCTCCATCTCCTCACCATTCATGGTAGGATTTTGTGCATGGTGAGTTGTTGTTGATGGGTGGTTTGAAGAGGGTACATTTTAAGCGGCTTAGTTTTTTGGTGCATGGAGTTGTAGCCATATATGGAGTTGTATCGGCCATCTTGGCCTTTCTTCTATGAATATGATACGTCTTCCAAGGCATATCTAAAAATTGTGTAGAGGAAGTGATATTTGATGATGCAACCGAGGATAATGATGCCCACACGCTCCATCACGATGATTACTAAGATTTCATCCCAATCCTAGTGTATACCAACCTATATAAGCCACTAGGAGGCGAGTCCAATTGTCGCCAACTTCAAAACCACCACCTACACATGCACCAATATCCCAAAACCAATTGGATGCAAGGAAGATGCTGGTGAGTTTAGTTTTCGCTAATTAAAATTTCTTAGAGTTTAATCTTAATATTCTTGAGTTTATATTAAGTTATATATTAGTTGTTACCTTTAGTATTTGTTTACTTTTTGTGTGTTTATAGCGTTATTAGGTGGAAATTTACTATCTTGGATTTATGACGATGACCATGGCGAATTTGGTGCAATTTATGGAATGCCTTTCGATAAACAGATTTACCATCTTGATTATGATCAAGGTAGAAATGTGTTAGAATTAGCGTGTAAATATTTGCTGCCTTCTTCATCTCGAGTTTCTTGACAATTTCTATTATGTACTTCCCCTAGAGATATAATTGGTTCATTATTTTGAGTTTTTGCACTTCAACTCACTAGGAGGAAGCCATGGCATGGAAATAGAGGATGACGATGCAGCACAACAGTTGTTTCATGGTGAGGCTCGATCGAATCTGGAGAGGCAGGAGCAAGTTAACTTCATGATGACGAAAAGGGGAGTGGCGGCGGACGAGAATGTGATCTACCTCATATACTCTGGAATTTTCTACCTAGTAACACCTAGGATGTACAATCATGAACCCTCAAAATCTATTTTAGGATATTTCTTTGAACATTTTAACTGTCTATATTGATATTAGGAAATTCTAAAATAATCATGGACACACATGTATTCCTACTATTTCTATAAGTGCTAAAATACTAGTGGAGACATAAATTTTTATTCCTTTTACTTTCTCCGATTAGCAGGAAATCAGGTTTACAAAGGAATTTCATGGGAACTGCCTTGGAAATTAAAATAATTGGCTTCACTTGCTTTTGTTATAGTTTTTGGTAAATGTGCTTGCAATGGGTAGACATTACAATGGTATGTGCGAGTATATATCTGAGTATTTTTTTAAGTGAGGTGCACAATTTTCGAAATGTAATAATTAATTGTTGGGGTTATGATCTTGCATAGAGAATGAATTATAAGGAGCTAAAAATGTTTAGTATAAACAAGCATACCATTAAATCGTGGACTAAAGATAAGAAGGATGCCATTATTGACTATTTGACTCTTGACATTTTCTGATGAAACTATTTTAATGTGTCTAAGGATAATGATGAAACAACTTTACTAGTGGCCATGGCCATGATGGCTTTAGATTCACTGAAAGACTTGTGCAATTAATTTTATTAGTGAGTTTTTGGTGTAGGATTTCTTTTTTGTTTGATAGTTATGAGCCTTTGATAACTTTTGTATTCCTTTAAATTGTATGAAGTCGAGCAAAACATGAGTAGACATGCATGTGTCAGAAGGAATGTGAGAGATTTTCTATGTCCCCAACTTGGATAGTCTTTCAACGATGTTAGTGATTTGAGGAAGGCTGGTAGAACGATTGATTTTAATATTTTTGCTAAAATTTACTGAGGTGACAGGCAGTTTGCCTACATATGACATGCTGCTACTTACTTTTGTTTTCCATTTCATGTGAGTGGAATTTTTTAGTTCGCCTGGCAATAAGTACATACAAGAATTGACAATTACACATATAAGTATTTAATTCTTTGTGCTCTATTCCTGTGTAATGGAAAAATTATTGGTGACAATGCACATTTACAATAACAAGTGCAGGTGTGCATGAATAGCTAAGGCCACATAAATTCGAGTTTTTTTAAGTGTTTACTTTTTTGCAAATGTTGCCCAACACTTGTGCTAGACAACTACATTGAGTTCACTAGACAAACTAAACATTTAGTAAACAAATTCCAATGTGTATACTAACGAGATTTTGATATAAGTTTCAACATCTATAGGATCTAAAAGGTATACCTAAGATTCTTGTCACATCCAAATTGGTAAAACATCCACTCAAGAAAAGCAACAATCTAGATGGATTCGAATAGGAAAATTGTGCTAGAAAGTATGATCTAATGATGATGATTTAGTTTTGGTGGTGACCTTGTCACCTTGTAGGAACTATATTGATCTTGGACCATATGTTCAAGAATGAAAAGAATTATATGAGTCAAGTTCATCATTTAGCACATTTATCACCTTAAGCACTGCAAATACACTAAACTATTTTCACACATACGAATGTATTTGTCAATTGATTTAACAATACATGATCACCCTCAATTAGTGTGTTCACCGAATAACACCTAGTGTGTATCCCGAAATTGTGCATACTCGGTAGTACCGACAAAGTGTTAAATTGGAGGTACCGTGTCAAACAGAATACCCTCAAAATAGAGTTGGACAAAAACTTCTATCCACGCTTGGAGGTACCGGACATAAGACACTCGATATTACCGGTTTTATGTAGTATACTTACTTGTGAGAGTTTATGAAGGGTTGTTTTGTTCCGACAACATAATAAACTCGATACCGCTGAAGAAAATTAGAGATGTAACAAAAACAGATCTTCGGCAGTCTCTCAATCTTACTTGGTCAGAGGTACCAGGACAAAATTGTCTAGAGGTATCGTAAGTGTAGAAAAGTGGATACTGGAGATTTTATATTGGATTGGAAGGAAAACTGTGTGGAAATTTGTAAGGGTCCTTTTCCTCTGATTTGTGAAGTGCCTCTCTTGATAGTACTAATATACTTATGACTCAATAAAATAGAAATTACATTTTATGGAAGCCTATATGCATTTTTTTCTAACTTTTTAAGGGTCACAAAAGGCATGATATATTTTGCATTGGTATGATTCACCAATCATGACATTAATATTATGAACTAAAACCTGTAACACATGCAATAATTGTTATTTCTTTAATTTTTTTGTCATGAATCATCCAAAACCCATTTCAGACTGTAGATATACTTTTAACTCCCTCCACTCGGAGAGGTATTCTCTATGTCCTCTCAAGTGATCATATCTGAAAGAATGGCCATGCGACACAACTTAAGTGTTAACTAGTTTTCAAGAATCGATATCACAAGATAGAGAAGAGAGCTCAATATACCAACAAGGATGACAAGCATTCACTTTGATCTTGATAACATATATAGCGAGGCAAAAAGAATACGATATATGACGCATTGTCAAGGTTCGTCTAAATGACTTTACATCAATTGGGAGTTGTCACATTCTACTAGGAGCCGCTACAAACCACCAAGCAAAGGCTCCACTAATCCAATGACCCAGGGATGCCGCCATGTCTCACTTCGTTGTTCCCGAATAGGTCATGTCGGTCTGAGCCCACACCACATGGCGAGAGAGGGAACTCGCCCTGCCGCCACCGTCTAGCGGAACAGGTTTTCCTCGATTGTCTCATTCGATAATGGTAAGGCGACCAATGGGAGAAGGAGAGAAATGTGGGTGTTAGCTAGGCTTGGACGTGCCGCCCCCTTAGGGCGAAGCGAGCACTAATTTGTTTTTGTGTATCCTAAACTTAGTTTAGACATATTTTCACTATGCCAGCCTATACGCACCAAGTACAGATGCCTACAACCGTTTTACCGTGAGTATCAAAATTTCATTCTTGTTTACGCATCAAGCCTGGTACTCAAAGATAAATAGTATTAGCACCTACTCCCTCCCTCCGTTTCATAATATAAAATATTTTAGAGGTTTTGTGAAACGAGTGTATCTAGACGCTTTTTAGTGTGTAATTTCACTCCGAACCTACACATTAGATGATGTCTAGGTATATTCGTTTCACAAAAGATAAAACATCTTGTATTTTGAAACGGAGGGAGTAGATATTAATCTTGGTTATACACCAAAAGCAAGGTCGTCAAGAATAAATAGGGAATCAAATTCTTGTCCATGAGAATTTGAACTAGATGTTAGGTTTGTACGTCCAGTCCCCCGACCAAAATAGATGTGAGCGACTCAGTTTGACGTGTTGATTGTGAAGAAGAATGATATAACTTTCGAGACTTCAACGTATCGTTGTTGTTGGTTTTCCTTTTGATTATTTTTTCATCTCCTTTTGAGACTAGAACACTAAAACGAGATCTTTTTTATAAAAAGGATACAACTCTCACGATATAACCATCATTGGGTCTTGTCCTATATACGGTTTCTCTACCCGTCCTTCAACTCTACTAGGCAATGCTAATGTTAAAGTGATGCATGCGCTCCTCCAGGCGAACAGTCCATCTAATGCTTTGCCTGCAAAGACGAAGAGTGCATCTGGGTGCGCCTTGGTCCAAGCAAACACAACCTTTGATTACTCTCTGGTTAATCTAGCATATAAACCCTGCAGCTCCCATCAGCCGTCATGATCCACCTCTTTGAACTTGCTTTGACGAGTCGTCTTTGATTCTTG
This sequence comes from Avena insularis, assembly GCA_023614405.1. Classification (NCBI taxonomy): domain Eukaryota; kingdom Viridiplantae; phylum Streptophyta; class Magnoliopsida; order Poales; family Poaceae; genus Avena; species Avena insularis. Next base: position 22,031,196 of record CM042694.1, on the reverse strand, counting down.
TGCTGGGCATTATACTATGTCTTGAAGACCTAACTAAAGTCATGTTCTTTGTCCTTGGCTTTGTCCAGAACAATTAAACTGTCCCTTTAATAATGCCTCAAGTGTCGTCTTCAATAATAGTTTACCACCTGCAGAGAATGAGAGATGGGAAATGGAGACATGATCTTCCGTGGTACGTACGTGAAAGCCACATCTATGCATTTCTTATTGGAGTAGACGGCGAAGAACACGGATGAACTGATGATTACATCCGCGTTGGATGGCTAAATTGGCCGTTCCATATGTTTGCGATAAAGATAATGGGTAAACAGAGTGTCATCGAATATGACACGAGGTTTTGTCTCCTTCAAAATATATCACCATAGGCTGTTGGTTGAACCTTTTTTACGAAAGGGGTATAGTATATCCCTGGTCTCTACATCAGTTGGTGCACACAACTTTTTATTAAGACTTCATCATCTAAAGTTATTATATGATCAAGAAGCACTCCAAGTTCAAACATGAATAAATCAGTGAAATATAAAAAAACCTATGATCACTAGGCATCCCGTAGTCGACTAATATGCTATCAGCTAGCCTGCTGAAGATATCCCGAGCGATCATCAGGAGACGGTTGAATCGAGTAACCAAGGACGGAGCCAAGACTACTATCTGGAGAGGGGCAATGATGAATTTTTAGCAAAATGTAATTGATTGCTCCACGAATTTTTTTTCAAGAAGTCTGAATCAACCAAAAAAAATCATATCGAATAGACTGTAGTGCAAAAAATACTCTCTCCGTCTCAAAATAGATGTCTTATATTTGTCAAAATTTGGATGAGCCACTATTTAGTACATAGATTTATCTAAATTTTAACAAACCTACGACATCTATTTTGAGACGTAGTGAGTATTTCGGAATATTCTCATAGAACAACCAACACATGGAAAATCTTAATAACAATCTTATCCCATGTTCTTTGAGGCCCTTGTCTTAGGAGAGTCAGAGTCGACGATAAACAGTAAGACTAGCTAGGAATTTGTAGGATGGTGATGTTTCTTGATAGACTAGAGTCACTAGACGTCGTATGTAGGAATATGGACCATGTCACATACGGGACTTGGATCTTGGTTGGTTTAGCCTATGGCAGTAGCAGACAGAAGCTATTAACCTGACTAGGGACTAGCTAAGGATCCACATGTATTTGACATATAAATGGACAAGCTAATGGGTATATATATGTGCCTGCACACCAGGACCAGAAGATAAGCCATTGTAGAGACCTAGGGTTCGTTATATAGTCTCGGATGGAGTGCATGTTCACATCCTCTCTCTGCTTTCCTACACGTTTTCATGTACAAATGAAAGGAGTTAACTTTTTGGCCTAAAAATTGAAGATTTTTTTCATCCTGTTTGGTCCAAAACAAGCTTGAACTCTTGAAAAAAAAAATTCACATCTCCCATGACCCGAGAAACACGATAAGATGGATTTGTGGACTGCCTCGTTATGTTGCCCTCTCTAAGCTGCCCGGCTAGTTGTGCCTTTGAACTTCTAGGATAACGGCAAGATTGGTTCAACAAGCACGGCCATGATGAGATGCTGCCACCGAGGAAGACGACGAGGATGCTGAACTTGACATTGCTTTGTGCAACAAGATTTGGTCAGACTAAAAATAAGTTTTAGGACAGGATGAAGGTCCTGGACCATGGTTTACGTTTTTTCATAGATCACACCACCTCCCCACCCCCCCACCCCACACACACACACCCCACAAACTTAAAAATATTTCAAATTCCGTTTAGATAAAATCCTTGTGCTTTTTCATGTACAAAATGGAGGTCATGTTTGATAATCCTGTCAACGGCCATCTCACAAACTAATTTGTTTTTTGGGACAAATTAACACATGTTCAGATCAAAAGATCGATCAGCCATGATTAACCATGATCCCTAGCTTGGGATATAGAGCATCTCCAGCCACATCGCCAAACAGTGCTCCAAAGGGCTATCGGGCGCAACGATCTAAAATCCGTGTCCGACAATGTGTCCCAAAGGTCGTTTTGTCCCTACCGTGTCTGCCGCTCCGAGGCCGTTCCCACTACACATGGCATGTTGCCTACGTGTCGGACACACGCCGAGATGGTGTGGGCAAGCCCTGCCATGGAGACACAGGAATGGACGCCCTTGACTAATTTCACGCGCACAGCCAGTCAACTTTAACGCGCCTCCCTTACTCGAGGCCTCTCCCACCCCTCCCAAATCATTGTTGTCGCTGCCCATTTTTTACGCCGGTAGTTCATTGTTTGCCTGCTCCTGTGTCCGCTCTTTCGATAGACGATTTTGACATGGACAACTTGGTCAGATGAAGTCTCACTTTTTTTCATCTCACTTTTTTCTTAACATGAGAGTTGCAGGAAGGATGACTAGTGGGCATTTGGCGTGTTCTAATCTCAATTTGATAATGTTCAATCACTACTCTCTCACGATCAGATGCGGGAGGTGATGAACATTGGTCTTAAGGTCAAATATGGGAGGTGATGAACTTTTGTTTGATCATGCACAATATAATCATCAAGGGGGCACAAGTATTCACCAAACGATGATCATCCCTATGAGTGTCAGGTTCCTCTTACAATTGTTGATCACGAGGTCCTTGTAGATTTTCTCAGCGACCGCAAAATGATCTCACTGAGCATCTATGCAGGGTCAAATGACAGTCATGATCAAGTTGAACTTTGAATTATATGAATCATTTTATTTCTATTCTTAATAATTATATAAAACTAATTTATTTGAGTTAATTGGATAAAACTACCATAATTCGGGCTGTGACTACGAGTCAGTACTAACATTGGTAATTTTGGTGAGTCAGCACCAACTTTTGGGTCACAACGTTACAGATCGGACTAATTCACGGCTAAGAGCATTTTGACAGCAGCCCTGACTGCTGGGGCCTAGCTGTAAGTGCTGAGTTAGCGGCACATGTCTAGGAGGAGCTGAGCTGGAAGTGGGGCCCACCTGTCTGTTGGAGATATGCCCAAGAGGCAATAATAAAGTGGTTATTATTATATCTTTATGTTTATGATAAATGTTTACATCCCATGCTATAATTGTATTAACCGGAAACATTAATACTTGTGTGTTTTGTAAACATAAAAGAGTCCCTAGTAAGCCTCTTGTTAAACTAGCTTGTTGATTAATAGATGATCATGGTTTCCTGATCATGGACATTGGATGTCATTAATAACAAGGTTATATCATTAGGAGAATGATGTGATGGACACACACCCATAGTAAGCATAGCATAAGATCAAGTCATTAAGTTCGTATTGCTGTAAGCTTTGAAATACATAGTAACCTAATCCTTCGACCATGAGGTTATGTTAATCACCATCACCGGATGGGTACTTTGATGACATCAAACGCCGCTTAAAGTGGCGGTTATAAAGGTGTCATTGGGTATTCTGAAAGTATGTGTTGAAGCGCATAGACCAAGATTGGGATTTGTCCATCCATATGACGGATAGATATACTCTGGGCCCTCTCGGTGGAATGTCATCTAGATAGCTTGCAAGCATGTGACTGGGTCACAAGGGAACAAGTAAAGAGTACTTATCAGTAACGAGGAAGAACTAGGTATGAAGATACCGACGATCAAACCTCGGATAAGTAGAATATCGCGAGACAAACCAAGAAAGGATCAAGGGAGTCCAAGTGGGGCTAGACACGGATTCGTGGGGGAGGAGGATTCCTCCCCCCTTCCCACCGCCGGCACTAGGACTCCCCCTCCCCAGGCGCGCCTCCCTCCTTTAAATAGAAGGAAGGGGGCACCCCCTCTTGCCCTGGCTCTCACAACTCCCAATCTCTGCCGCCTCTCTCCTCCACCTTTTGTTCTGCACAGGCATAGGCGAAGCCCTACAGAATTCTCATCTCCACCACCACCACCACGCCGTCGTGCTGCTGGGATTCCGTGGAGAAGATCTACTACCTCCATTGCCATTTGGAGCAGGGAGAGGAAGGTCTGCTTCGACTCACACGTCTGACCGTCTGCCGGCGCAGCCGAAGCCGGAAGGATCGTCCACGATATTGAGATCGGCAAGTGATCGACTACATCATCCACGAGATCTAATCTTTAACGCTTTCAGTTCTCTGAGGTTAGTACCGATCTATCTCGTTGCTCATGTCTAGTAGATTAGATCTTGGCTTTTATCTAGATTAGATCTGGGTTTTGTTCATTCTTGCGGTAGAAATTTTTTGTTTTCCATGCTACGAACCCAACACTGTCAACCCCTCACCTTTTCACCTGTTTTTCTTCCTCCTCACATCTCTCTAGCCCACCTCTCCACCGGAGTTGTCTCTCCTACCTTGCACCCACCCTGCACGGGCTCCCGCCTCCATAGGACAACTCCGGTGATGGGCGCTCGCCGCCGCTGACCCCTGGTTCTCTCCCTGGCACCACCTCTGTTCTCCTACCGCCACCACCATACCCTAGCTCTCCTGCAAGGAATATAAACTGTCACTGGTGTCCTCGCTCTGCCCCACCATCCTGAGCCTCCCCTAGATCCTCTTCATCGAAGCATGCTTGTGGGGACGCCCGAAGTCGGCTGAATCCTCTGTCTTCTCGAGCTCCGGATGCGGCGTTCGCCGTTCAAGCTACCGGCTCCATGCTCTCCTCCCTCTCAAGAACATCCTATGAGATCCCCATGAGATCTTGCTTTGGTTGTACTCTCCCCCTCATTCCCTCGCGTTCGGTGTTGCCATGTCGTCGAGCGCCGCCGTCGGCCACCGCTTACATTAAATCGGCGTGAATGTTTCGTAACTTGCCTCCAGCGCCGCCGCCAATCAACAAGGGATGGACCACAACTTCGGACCATCGTGCTCCCCCCAAACATGTGCGCGCCGTACGCTGCCCCCATAAGCTCACTGACGGTTGGCTGTCGTTGACCCCTAGAGAAAGTAAGACGGTCTAGTTTATAGTTTTTTATCATTTTGGGATGTTTTGATTTTTATTAATTGGACTGGCATGTAGGATCCAGTCCAGCTCAGCTCATTATCCACGTATGCTTCCAAGTAACTCTTACAGATGGACTCCACACTGTTGGGAATATACTTTCCGGGTATCCTCACAGTTCCTCACTGACTAGGGTGGCCTACTTCGGGTTAGAGCTTTGCTTCACGGGCGGCCCAGTCAGGGAGAAAAGACGGAGTCCAATCCGGCTACGGGAAGGCCTAGAAGACTTACCGACTTAGGCCCATAGTGTTACTTGTAGTTCAAGATGTACTCTGTAACCGACTCTTAGTCGTAGCCGGATAGATCTCTCCTGTAAACCCTAGGCCGGATATCTATATAAGCCATCCTAGGGAGAGCCTTTAGGGCACACCACAATAGTCTACAATCTCAACTCACGCAGGCGAAACCCTTGTAACCCATATTCCGGCTCTGCCGTATTACTGGATTGCTAGCAGGAGTAGGGTCCGTCAAAGCCAGTGATTCGAACTGGGTAAACTTGTATGCTCACCGTCCGGAACACCGTCGTCTCACATCTCTCTCTTCCGCATACGAGGACCCCTCATGGCATACTTGTCATCAATCAACGACGGTTACGCCCACCATGGGGCAAGTGAGCTTCGGATCTGTTCGGAATGAATCTGCAAGAATCGGAATCGGCGAGACTATCACCGTCGGTCGCATCCTCTACGCCAGCGACGTCCCTCTCATCGTTCTCGACGAGACTTGGATTCCGGTAGGGAGACCGTGACTACCTACACAATCATATCTTTTGCCGAGATCGATGTCTACATCGGTTTTGCTGAACCTGCCCCACCCACCCCAGCGGTGATGATAGAGGCAGAAGAACCTTCTAGATCCCCTCTGTCCGGAGGCGTGAGTTCGGTCTCGAAAACCCTAATCCCACCCAGCCCGCACCAGCTGCGGAGATAGTGGAGAAATCCGAGCCTGAGGAAGACCTAGCGGTTAAAGCCAAATCTGGAGTGGATCTCCTTGGAGAGGCCGGATCCCAGATCGGCCCACCCGCGGAAGTCGAAATTTAGGAGCATATCAATGACACTAATTCCGGCTCTGATGACGCCGAGACAGACAGGCCTTTCCTAAGATACACACTGCAACGTATGATAATGCAAAACTCAGGCGTAGATGCAATTATCGAGACCATCAAAAGTTTCGACGAAGCTGATCGCGAGAGTCGCAGGTACCTCAGGAGGAGCACAACGCACTTTGTCGGATACGTTGGATCCGGATCCGGCTCTGCCGATCTTTGGACAACACCGACTACATCTTTGGAGGCAATTGGAACAAACGCCGACGTACCCGCATCCTCGGATGAATCGATGACGTCGGCAGATTTCCGAAAGTTCTCCATGGAATATGAAGAGGAGTATAACTCCAAAGCTGCAGAGGAAGGAGAAGCCATGGATGAAGGATCCGGGGAAGATTCTCCCAAAGCGCAGGATGACATGGAAGTCGGAGACAATCCCGAAGTCCAGATGTCCGAAAGTACCGATCAGAGCTTGACTCCGGGAAACGGACCCAAAGCCGTCTTTGCTACCGGCGCTGCCAAGAAGGCAAAGAAGAAGAACAAGAAGAACAAGACCCCGACAAAGGACCCTCTGATAGAGGAGATGATTGCCGAGGAATATGAGGAAAACTCGGATGGAGCACTTATCCCAGAAGAGCCGAAAAAAGAAGAATCGGTGGATGGACACGTGATCACTGAAGGTGCACGTAAACTCATCGATGCTGCATTAACCACACCTATCTCTACAGCTGCAGAACTTACTGCTGAAGAGCTGGACGAAAGGGCCCAGGCCCTAGAAGTGCGTCGTCAACAACTCCTGGATGAAGCTAAAAACATCAAGGGAGAAAAGAAACGCATGGCAACTAAGGATTACATGTCTCGGTTGCATCAGAAGACACGAAAACGTTACACAGGTGACAGAAAATTTCCGGAAGCAAACAGGGTCCTCTTTGAAGGAGATCCAGGGATGCCTCATCTCGATAGCAAAGGAGATCTGGTGTACCCAACACCGGTACAGAACACTGTCGCAGCTCGAGATATCCTTTCAAACAACCCAGGCCTAGAACAGGTTTGATTAGGCATCAAGCTACTCACCAAAGGTCTAGAGCAACAGATGGCTGCGAAATCCAGAAGTGGAAAACTGGTCTCCAAATCCGACCAATGTCACACGGACTCATCCTGGAATGATATATGGCCCCAGCGTGTTCCGGAACAGCATCACCGTTCCGACCGACGGGAAGACAACTACTCCAGAACCGGATCATCAGGACAGCATCACAGACACCCTGCGTGGTAGACAACGTCGCTGACGAGCAAGAGGCCATCACTGCACAGTATCCGAGGAATCCTCCCCGACGTGTGTCAAACGATCAAAGGGGAGAAGATAAAGAGAAACGTCGGGAGGAGGATCGTCAAAAAATGCCACCTCCTAGACACGCAAGCCGTCCGGCTGAGCCTCACCGTAGTGGGAACGACGGACGAAGGAACGACGGAAACCATGCCGGAACAAGCCGGCAGGGGGCTCGTCGTACTGAAGACCCTCCCCGGAACCGGAATAATGACGCTCTGGACGGAGGCCGGTGAACAGCCGGAAATAATCCAGCTGCCCCACCCTCCCCACCAAGTAGTCATCACAACGGCTCTCAAGGGGGACAAGGAGGACGACGTGGCGGGGGAGGTGGTGGCAGAAGCCGAAGTCCGGCTCCAAGCACCGCAGCCACAGCCGACATTCGGGACGATCTCTATCCTCGAATGATGCAAGGCACAGGATCAATTCCAACATAGAGGCGCGGCGCTACGAAAACGATGATATCTACATGGGCCCCAAGTGGTTCGGACCACGTATAAGAGCTACAAAATTCCCGGAAGGATTTGCTATCTCAAGACATATCCAAGACTACGATGTCATTGCTCGGCCAGATACCTGGCTACAAGACTTATTCCAAGCTTGCTGCATCACCAAAGGCGAAAACAGCCTGGTCGCAGCCCGATATCTCCCGCTTATGTTGCGGAAGACGGCACGATCATGGCTTAATGAACTTCCGGAGAACACCATCCACAACTAGTATGACATGCAAAGTGCGTTCTTTTGGAATTTCGAAGGCACATATCAGAGGCCCTGTACGGTCGGAGACCTGCAGCGTTGCACCTAGAAGGCCGGAGAAACTTGCCGGGATTACCTCGGATGATGGATCGACACCAAGAACTCCTGTGAAGGGGTAAACGATCAAACTATGATTGAAGCTTTCATTGCAGGTCTCCCAATTGGTCTACTGCGCCATCGCTTGAAGTGTGACAAAGTCACTGATTTGGGAGAGATGATAGAAATAGCGAGCAAATATGCAGATGCTGACGACGATGCAGAGGGATTACTCAATGCCCTATTTGTGCCATAGTCGGCAAAACAACCAAAGCAACAAGCTCAGAAGCGTAAAAATACCTCGGAAGAAAAACCCAACACGGAAACGGCAGTGGTCATTGCTACTTTCGGGTCTGGAGGACGAGGAGGAGGCCGCGGGCGTGGGCGTGGAACTTCAAGAGTCCAAGGTAGAGGAGACCAACAACCAGGCAAAACCTACTCTTGGGCCGACATTGCCAATAACTCATGTGTGCATCACCTAGACGCTAATGGGGGCTCGTCCCACACCAACGCCGAATGTCGTTTCAATGACGACATCAAAAGAGATGACACCGCGGGCTACAAAGCTAAGCGGAAGAAGGGAAATAAGAATCCTGAAAAAGAAAAAGAGACCAAAGAAGATTCCGACATGGAGGAAGCTGATGCTTCAAATCCCAAGCCGGAAGGGAAGAAAAAAATTTCGACCAAGAAAGACACTTATGTCACCTTCCTCGGATCTCAACCAGCAAAGGTCAAGAAAGCAGTTCTACATGAGCTCAACGCAACAGTTCCGGCTGTCCCCCAATTCTTGGACTGGTCGGAAGTGGCAATCACATTTGACCGCGCTGATCATCCGCCTAAGTTACACAGGCGAGGAAAATACGCCTTAATCGTCAATCCACTTATTGACGGTTATGGTTTCTCCAAGACCCTCATGGACGGCGGCAGTAGCGTCAATATTCTTTATGTCGAAACGCTACGCCGGATGAAGATCTCGGAGACCCAGCTGAACCATAGCTCTGTGATGTTTCACGTAGTTGTCCCAAGAAGACAAGCTAATTCCCTGGGAGAGATCACTTTGGATGTTACCTTTGGAACTCCAAAGAATTATCGGACGGAGGCACTTTCCTTCGAAGTGGTCCTGTTCAAGAGCGCATACCACGCTATATTCGGACGTCCGGCTTCGGGCTTTATGGCTCGTCCGTGTTACATTTACAATATGATGAAAATTCCAGGTCCCAACGGCGTAATCACTATCAGGGGAGACCCGAAGAAAGCACGAGAGTGCGAGGATGGAAATGCCACCTTTGCTGAAGCCATGCTGCACGCCCAGAAGTACCAGGAAATCAAGAAGAGCATAGATCCGTCTGAGATGCCCGCAACAAAGAAGGAGGTGACAAAGCCAAATCCGGAGTTCAAGGCATCAGAAGAGACGAAGAAGACGCCGTTGAAGGACGATGACCCCTCCAAGGTGACCCAGATAGGCGTAGGCCTAGGTAGTGCATAGGAAAGCACGCTCGTCAAGTTCCTCCAAGCAAATCAAGATATCTTAGCATGGCAGCCATCTGACATGACCGGAGTACCTAGGGAACTTGCCGGGCACTCTTTAAATGTAAACCCGAACGCTAAACCCATCAAACAATCCTTACAACGTTTCGGTGATGAAAAGCGTAAGGCAATAGCTAAGGAGCTAGCACGACTCGAGATAGCCGGATTCATAGAAGAGGTCATCCACACTGAGTGGTCGGCCAATCCTGTAATGGTCCCTAAAAAGGACACCACTGATTTAAGGATGTGTGTTGATTATACTGCCTTGAACAAGGCTTGTACAAAAGATCCATTCGCTCTGCCTAGAATTGATCAAGTTATCGATTCTATGGCAGGCTCGGAACTCCTCTGTTTTCTCGATGCATATTCCGGTTATCACCAAATCCGGATGAAGGAATCTGACAAAGTCAAAACTTCATTCATAACCCCCTTCGGAACCTTCTGTTTTGTTATGATGCACTTTGGGCTGAAGAACGCAGGAGCTACGTACCAGTGCACGATGCAACGTTGCCTCCATGACCAACTCGGACGCAATGTACACGCATACGTGGATGATATTGCGGTGGTGTCCAAAAAGAAGGAAACATTGATTACCGACTTGGAGGAAACATTTGCCAATCTACAAAAATAGAACATCATGCTTAACCCGAAGAAATGTTTCTTTAGAATACCAGCCAGAAAATTGTTAGGTTTCATCGTGTCTCAAAGAGGCATAGAGGTGAACCGAGACAAAATCAAGGCTATACTCAATATTTCTAGGCCAACTCACCTGAAGGACGTACAAAGACTAACTGGTTGCATTGCTGCAGTCGGTCGGTTTGTAAGCCGGCTTGGTGAACGAGCCGCACCATTATACAAACTCCTGAAAAAGACCAAGGATTTTGTTTGGACTGACAAAGGTGAAGCTGCACTACAAGACCTGAAGAAAGTACTCTCATCTGCTCCTATCCTTGCTACACCGGAACCACAGGAACCGATGTTGCTTTATCTTGCTGCGACAAACAAGGTCGTTAGTATCGTCATGGTGGTGGACAGACCGGAGGAAAATCAGGAACACCTAGTGCAGCGTCCGACTTACTTTGTTAGCGAGGTCCTGACAGAGTCAAAACAGCGATATCCGCACTACCAAAAACTGGCTTACGGTGTCTTTCTGGCATCACGTAAGCTACGACACTATTTTCAGGAGCATCCAATTACCGTGGTGAGCACAGCTCCTATGAGAGATATAATCAATAACAGTGGCGCCACAGGACGCGTCGCCAAATGAGGCATAGAGCTTTCAGCTTTTGATATTGAGTATAAACCTTGCTGAATTTGTTGCTGATTGGACAGAGACGAAGGAGAACATGATCCTCCCTGAGTCGAAATATTGGACCCTCTACTTTCATGGGTCTAAGGCTCGAGGGGGCTCGGGGGCTGGCATGGTGCTCAAATCACCTCAAGGAGATAAACTTCTATACGTATTGCAGATACACTTCACAGCGACAAATAATATTGCCGAGTATGAAGCACTGCTGCATGGAATCCGGATTGCTAAGGATATTGGCATCCAACGTTTGATGTGTTATGGAGGTTCGGATCTTGTTGCTCAACAAGTGTCAGATATTTGTAATGCAAATAAACACATGGCAGCGTATAAAGCTGTCGTGGATGATCTATCTAAATCGTTCGAAGGGTTTGAGGTTCAACACATCCCTCAAGCAGAAAACGAGGAAGCAGATGCACTATCTCGGATAGGCTCTGCGCGGAAAGAGGTCCCGAATGGCGCTTTTCTAGAGCACCTCAAAGTTCTCTCGATAAAGGGAGTAGATGAGGAGTATCCGGCCAAATCCGACTCACCTTTAATAGCAGTTCTGGCTGTAATTCTCAGCTGGACTCAACCCTACCTTGATTATCTGGTAGATGGCAAATTATCCGAAGATGAGGTTCTGAGCCGGCAGATTATCCGACGAGCGAAAGCCTACACTATAGTTAAAGGTGAGCTCTATAAACGGAGTATTTCTGGGGGTTTTCAGCGCTGCGTGTCTCCGGAAGGAGTAGAAATCTTAAGAGAAATCCACGAAGGCGAGTGTGGTCACCACACTGCAGCCAAATCTTTAGTGGCAAAAGCTTTTAGACACGGATTTTTCTGGCTTACAGCTCAGGCAGATGCCGAACGATTAGTCAAGACGTGCAAAAGCTGCCAAAAGTACGCCAAGCAAGCTCACGTTCCGGCTGATCAGTTGCGAACAATACCTATAATATGGCCTTTTGCGGTCTAGGGGTTTGATATGGTAGGACCATTTAAACGAGCTCCAAGTGGATTTACTCACCTCTTAGTGATGGTGGATAAATTCACCAAATGAATTGAGGCTAAACCTGTCACTAGTTGTGATGGAGCAACAACCAAAAGATTTTTCGAGGATGTTATAATCTGATATGGTTATCCATATAGCATTATCACGGACAACGAGAGTAATATTTCTATGGGAGAATTGGCCGAATTCTGCAACAAGCAAAATATCCGGCTGGACATTGCATCAGTCGCACATCCACAAGCTAACGCACAAGTTAAAATACCAAATGGTTTAATCCTACAAGGCCTAAAACCGAGACTCGAAGCACCACTACGACGTGCTGCGGGGGTTTGGGCAGAGGAATTACCCTCTGTAATATGGAGTTTACGAACGACTCCGAACAGGTCAACCAGATACACACCTTTCTTCTTGGTCTATGGTGCAGAAGCAGTTCTTCCTAGTGATTTGATTCACACTTCTCCTAAAGTGGCTGCGTATATTGAAGAGGATGCCGAGATTTCTCGACAAAATGATCTCGACTTAGTCAAAAAAGTTCGCGTCGTTGCTGAAATGAGATCAACAACCTATCAGCAGAAGTTACGCAAGTATCATAGCCAGAGAGTCAGAAACAGATCTTTCAATAAAGGCGATTTGGTTCTCCGGCTTGTGCAACAAAGAAAGCACAAACTTTCCCCAGTATGGGAAAGGCCCTTTTTAGTTAGTCGAGTATTGCACAATGGTTCGTACTACTTAACTGACATGAGGCCAGTCAAAGAAAGACCTGCTACTAAGAAGAGAAAGAGAGCTAGGGACAGTACAAATCCGGATGAGTTAGACAGACCATAGAATATTGCTCAGCTACGTCCCTTTTATTCTTAGTTTATCCTTCTTTGTAATCATATATATGTACATGTTCTGTGAGAAATAAAAGTTTTGGTTGCCTCAAGTTTTTCTGAGAAGTTTTTACCATCTTATTTTCGAATGATCATGTCGTAGTCGAAAATCCTAGAATGCTTGAAAGTACTTTATACTCATGATCGTTCTGGTTTAGATTTCCGATTCTAAAATTGCTACCCTCGAGTATAATTCTAAAGTTTCTGGTCTACACTTTGGTTATTTGTCTGATTGCTGGATGCGGGTATTTTTCGAGTAGTGAATTGTTGGTACTGGAAGCTGGCTTTGTTTTCGGGTTTAAACTGGTTTAGCAATTGAGCTCCGTTGCTCGGCAAAGTTTCCGAGCAGAAGGTTTAGCCGGCTCACGAAAGGGACGAGGCAGAAAGCCAGATAAACAATAAGTATAGGCGGAAAAAAAAATCAAGTGCTTATGTAAACATTTTAGGCACACAAAAATTTAAAGCCAAAAGTGCTGAATAGATCAAAAACTTAGCACTAGCAAAATTATAGTACTTCATATTTACAGACGCATCATGTTTTTTCAGGATAAGACAAATGTTTCTAGCAATCTATGATGCAGGTGGAGAAGAAGGAGTTGCCGGCTCGCTGGATACATCGCCTTGATATCGTTCCGAGATGTCCATATCCGAGGCGGTGTGTTCATCATCGGAAACTTCTGTTGCTTCTTCCGGAGGCGGAGGCGGAGTGTCCACGCGAGTGAAGAAAGGAGTGTCGTAGCTGTTCAAGTCAGCCACGTGACACCCATATCCGGCACAGGAGTCCATAATAGCCTTGATGTCCTGCTCCTGGCCGTCTTTATCTACTGTAGAATACCCTCTGGTCACTTGCCATATCTCCATGCTTCCATGGTGGCTCATGACCATGGTGAGAGCGTTCTGCTGCGCGGATCAGAAGACATATTCCAATCCTGGACAAGTTGCGGCATTTCCTTTGCCTTGTCCCGCACCTGAAAATCCGACATGCTATGCATGTCCGGAATCTATATCCTCAAGGGATTGGCAGAAGTCATGAAGCAGGTCACCGACTTGGGTAAGCCGGTGGGTGCGGGGCTCGGCGGAGGTGGAGTCCGTCAAGTTCAGAGGACCTATACACAAAACGGTTAAGAAAAACCGACATTGAAAGAAGTCGAAGAAAAAAAGGATAAGTTACACAGATGGAACATACCAAAAATGACGTCATCAATCTTGGTCTTCTCTTCCCGAAGACTCCAGAGTTCAGCCCGGAGTGCCTCGGAAAGGTCCTTCTCTCTGCACAACTCATTATTGAGGTCCGAGGTTTGCTGATCTTGAGCGGCAATCTTGCGATCGCGCTCGTCAGTAGCCATGGAGGAGGACTCGTGAACTTGAGCTATGTTCTTCTCATGATCTGCTTTGAGCTTATCCAGCTCTTGGCGAAGTTCCTTGTTCTCCACCACTAAAGTGTTGAGGTTCTCGGCCTCTTCAATCATGGCGCAGGATTGTTTTACTAGCGTTGTAAGTCAAAAAGAACAACAGTTCAGAAAAATTCGACCATGAAAACATGAAAGACGGCCTCATCCTTGGAGACCTTAAGTTCAGCATTTTTAAGTCGGAGAGCCTTGATATCTCTCCGCTTGTCACAAACATTTTTCAACAAATCCTGGTTATAGGAACATACTTTCTGTAACTCAGAATACCCAAAGTCAGAAGTCTACTAAAGACTCGGGCTAATATTTTTACTAATATCAGCACGAACCTTGGGGGCTACACTAGTTCATTCTTTGGCATCCTAAGAAAGCATAAACCCGGATTATAAATCCTACTTCATGCTTGGGGGCTAGAGGATATGATATGAAATGAGGGAAAAACAAGAGTTAGAATTCCGACTTACATATTGCTCACGAGTAAGTTTATCCAAACTCGCATTTACTTCAACAGTGACCTTCTCGGCGAGAGTCAGAGGGACCATGGGCGCTGTTGGAAGCTCACCGGTCCTTATCCTCTCATCGCGAAGACGCACTTGTGCAAGAAGGTCAGAGAACTTGATATCCTCTGCCTCTTGTGCTTCTTCTTCGGCAGATAAGTTTTTTTTCTCCAGGCATTGCCTGGCCAGCCGCTGGATCTCTTCCACGGATTTCCGGGACAAGCCAAACTTGGCAAGACCCAGATTGTTGAGAAAGTTTTCGGCGAAGATATCTGCCGAGGGATCATTACCGGAAGAGGGTTCACCCTTATCTATACCTGACTCACTCATGGTGACGTCAGTTTGTGATTCAAGGATCACAAGCTCCGTTGAAGGAGCCGGATCTTCTGCGACATCCGGGGAAGGAATGGTCACCGGCGTTGCGGAAGGTTGGGGGCAGGAGTCTGAGGAGCTACGGCAGGAGAAGCCATGGAAAGCTTCGTCTGTCGCAGGGGCTTAGCTCTGAGAATGTAATAAAGTCGAAAACATTACATCTCGGAAGAAAATTCGAGTAAGGTACAAAGGCAGAAATTGTGTTGAAAGTTACCTCTTCACGATGGGCACCTCCTTTGTGCCGACAGCCACTGTCGAAGCCTTGCATAAGCGCAATGTCCGGCAATGAAACCAATTCCACCTCCTGAGAAAACTCCGGAGGATATCCCTCGAGAGGAGCAAGCTCCGACTCGAGGAGGTCGGCAAGCTAAAAAGAAGAAAACATATCAGTATTGCGATTTAACTTAAAGATTGAAACACATAAAAAGATTTACTGTTAAAAGCTTACCGGCACTACGGGGTTTTCCGTCGTATGCATATCCAGAGAAACCTCCGGGATCCTCCTCTCGATCTGCTCCCTTATTAGCCATTTAATCTGGCTAATGTAGCCTTGCGAGGTATAGGCTCTAGGGCTGATGCGGAGAGAGTCTTTCTTGGACGACGTGATGGAGTGCATCAGTCGGTTTCCGTGGTACTGAAGGGGCTGGATCCGGCGTGAAACCCAGCATTGGACCAAGTCAGATCCCTTCAGTCCTTTGTGTTTGATCAGATATTCGACCCGCCTCTTAGCGAGGATCAGATCGTCACTGAGAACCGAAGCGGCCTCATCCCAAGACGGTTGGGCCGTGGCAGCTCCGTCGACAAAAGCCAGCAAAGCAGTAGCTTTGTCGGGAGCCGGAATATCCTTGTGATAAAAGAAGGTGGCTGGCCATTGTTTGACCGAGTCACTAGCTAAGATTTTGGGATATGCGCGCTCGCGTCTAAGCGAAAAACTAATGGTACCGATGATATAAGGAACGCCGGCAGTGATAGAGTTTCTCCGGACATGAAAATAATACCAAAATAAGGTCAAGCTCGGCCTAATGCCGAGAAATCCCTCACACAAAGAAGCATACGCACTCATCTCTAGGAGAGAGTTGGGAGGAAGATGGTGGAGTTGAACGTCGTAATGATCAATCACCTCAGAAAAGAATTCCGAGGGAGAAAATGACAAACCTCTATCGAGGTGGGTGCCGAAGTGGACCCGCTCGCCGGCGTGCGGGTTGGGGACGGTCTCCCCGAAGCCGCTCCGCCAGTCGCCAGCGCAGAGGAGCCCTTCTGTCTCCACGCCGCGGAGCTTTTCATCGTCTAGCACGCAGGGGATCCAGACCCCGCGGAAGCTTTCCTTCTCCGCCGCCGCCGCTGCCGCCAAGCCAGAAGAGGATGAAGAAGCCATTTCTCCGGCGAGCAGGTGACCTAGGATGGGTGGCGCTGGGAGTTCTTGGGGGACAGCAGAGGAGCTCTGTGCGCGCGGGGGAGATTTGGAGGAGAGGAAAAGGCAAAGAAACAGGTGAAGAAAGGAGGAGGAGAATCCTCACCCCTTATATTCACCTAACCGCGCCAAGATTCGTGCAAATGCTACAGTGCAACCGCCACGCGTCCTGGAAGGAACTGGGAAGGACCCACGCGATGATTATGTCGCCTCGATCTCCGCGCACGCATCAAAACGGCGCCTTGGTTCTGCGAACCGCGGACCCACCAACGGTCGTGCTGACAGGATGTCTGTCAGATGACGTGACTTGACCATGACTTGTGTCAGGTGGCGTTAGAGGCCAAGTTCCGGCTTAGTTTGAAATCAAGCTGGAAAATCCGAGTAACATGTTGATAGGTCCGACTTATCTTTAAGACCGGATCGTATTTTTTGTTGTGAAGTTTCAGGAACCCTTCAAGATTCTGCAAGCCGAAGATCAAGCTAGACGAGGATAAATCCGACTTTGGATCTTGGAGACTTCCGGGGGCTGCTGTTGGGGATATACTTTCCGGGTATCCTCACAGTTCCTCACTGACCAGGGTGGCCTACTTCGGGTTAGAGCTTTGCTTCACGGGCGGTCCAGTCAGGGAGAAAAGACGGAGTCCAATCTGGCTACGGGAAGGCCCAGAAGACTTATCGACTTAGGCCCATAGTGTTACTTGTAGTTCAAGATGTACTCTGTAACCGACTCTTAGTCGTAGCCGGATAGATCTCTCCTGTAAACCCTAGGCCGGATATCTATATAAGCCGTCCTAGGGAGAGTCTTTAGGGCACACCATAATAGTCTACAATCTCAACTCACGCATGCGAAACCCTTGTAACCCATATTCCGACTCTGTAGACATCGATTATCGGGGAGTAGCGTCCCGGCCCAAGCCGTGATTCAACTCAGGTAAACTTGTGTGATCACCGTTCCGGAACACCGTACGTCTCACACCCCTCTCTTCCGCACGCCCCGAGGACCCTCTCATGGCGTACTTGTCATCAATCCGGAGACACACACTACTGTCAAAACAAGGTCAGAATGTTCTTAACCGTGAATTAGTTCGATTCGCAACCTTGTGATCTAAAAGTTGGTAGTGACTAGTCAGAGCTCGAATTGTGCTAGCGTTATCCAATTAACTCAATTTATTTAGATGTTCAAACTTAAGCGTAGCATATGCCGTACGCGTTCATGCCCGAGTAGTCTGACAGGCCGGCACTAGGATAAGGGCGAGATCGATACACCAGAGACCAGACTGGGCAATTGTTTTCCCTTTCGGCCGGATGGCGAGACATCTCTCCCAGGCCTTGGAAGGAGAGAAAGCCGATCGATGGAGCGCATGCATGCACGCCCTAGCTAGCCAGCTACCTTGCTCGTCAGACAAGACAATGCCAGCAACTCTCATCTCTCTCTACACTTTCTCTCCCTCTCTCTGCCCTTTCTGTCTCTCTCTCTCTACACACACTTTCACCAGCCAAAAGCTGCACAAGAGAACAAGCACAAGAGCTCCCTGGGAGGCGTACGCGGGGGCCCCCCACCAAATGCGGTTTTCAGCTCAGGTAGCGGAGGAAGGGGCTGGATGGATCATGGATGGATGGGGTTGTAGGTGGCCTGTACTGGTGTAGAGCAGACCAGACAGCTGCCCTGCGAAACAAAATTCTTGTGTTTGGCTTGGCCTGGCCCCCAGGCATCGCCCGAGAAAGGCCATGGCATGGAGCTGACAAGCTACTCCAGCTACCTAGCTAGGGCTGCCTACGGCATTGCATCGCCTGCTGTTCTCTCTACAGAGTAGAACATATCCATAGAACAGGCGCGCATTGTACTAGTAGTAGGTACTGTATGAAGAAGCATTGTATACATATGAAGCTACTGGGAGTAGATGATCTTTCATGTACTTCCCAAGTACACTTAAAAATGATTACTGTAGACGTATTAATAGTTTTTTTAGATGTGGTGCTCCAATCGTTCGTACTTCTGTACACGGCCGGGCTGCTAGCTCTCAGCAAAAAGGCTGACGATCATCTGAATTTTATCACCACAACACAAGCATGCGTACGTGCATGATGAGAGCTAGCGTCCGTAGCCCAAAATTTTCATGTTCACATTTGTTTCCAGTATCACATTATGCATGCATATGCTATTGTTCCTTTCCGGAAACTTGTGTTTCAAAAGCCGGTTATGCTGTTTTTTCTATAAAAAAATCCACAAGCACCAAAACACTCTCTAATTTTTTTGTCAAATAACTTCCGAAAAAGCACCATATGCAAACACATTCTGCGTTTAGGAAGTGTCAAAAGGCAAGAATCTTGCACACAAAAAAAGCTGCATACGATAAAGAGCATTAATTAATGGAACACACATTTAGTAGAGAAACATAGAAACTCTCGGTCAAACAGACAGTAGAAACTGAAGCTTTGCTATGCTGCATCATCACACATGGGGCCATTTTTAGCAGAGATGTTAAATACGTCAGTTACCTGAATAAAATCAAATCCTCATACGTAGAGTATAGCGCCAGCCCAGCCCAGCAACGGCTAAATAACAAAGTATCAGTCGACATGTATGATAATAGCTGCATACTTCCACCGCAATGAAATTAAAGCAGGGAACAAGACTAAACAAACCAAAACAAAAGCTGCTGGAAACAGCACTTCATGTGGATGGGCTGAATAAGCGTAGTGATGAGGAACGAGATCATCAGAAGAAAAAAATGTTTGGCTATGCTGTGCAAGATGAACATTGTAAATACTTGAATATATATACACTCTCTAGACTAGTTAGAGTATATGTTCTCCTTCACCATCTCTATCAGCAAAAATGGAAGTTGAGGATTAATTTCAACCCCAAGATTAGCACAGGCAATCAGGAAGAAATGGAAAAGAGAAGCTTAAGGAGAACGGTTTTGGCCTTTTGGGGCATCAAAGGGACAAAACAACAGAAGAAAAACCTAGCACCCATCTGGATCAAGCTTGAACAACTAGGACATCAAGGCTTTCTCAACACACAGACCAATTGCAGCACCAAGACAGGCAATGGAAATCTATCTGAGCACATACCTATTATCAAGTGTACCACCCAATGCAAAAGAGTACGAAAAACATTTGTCCATCTGATGCATCATCAACATCTAAAAAGCTCTACAGTTTATATGCACCTAAGTTACTTACTAGGTAGTTTATCACAAGAGCTTGTAGACACACATGAACGGAATAAAGATGGGATCGAAGAGAGAGGACCAAAGGGCGTGTGCATGTGTGTATGCATGCTTGGCTCCTTGCACGCCACCCACAGCATCCAATCACGGCAGGGATTGGGATACATGTGTGGCATACAGGGAGCCAGGCACGCACGACGACGACGACGACGGCGAGCCGAGCCGGTCAATCGATCAAGCGAAACAAACCGTACCGCATGAACTGTAGGCGATCGAGAAGGATCATGGACGTCTCCATCAGCAGCAGCAGCAAATCAGACTGAAGCAATCAAAACAAGAGAGATAGAGATCTCGCTAGCACGGTCAAGGAGGTAGGAGACCGGAGCTGCTGGTGGCACGAGGGCGGCGGCGACAAGGGGGAGGGGAAGGGGAGGGGTGGGTGTGGTGTGGTGTGGTGCAAGGAAAGGGATGAGGGGGAGAAGATGGATTTTATAGCGAGGGAGGCTCTGTCACGGCGATGTTACTGGTGGTGGTCTATCTAACCACCAAACCCAGCACAACGACGGTTATTTCTTTCGATTGTTTATTTACTGATGAGAAAGCAGGGGGTGGGGGTGGGGTGGGAAGAAAAGAAAAGAAAAGGGATCGCGGGTGCTGCTAGCTAACTGCTACTGCATGCAACAAAACGCTAGAGACATGTGCGTGCATTATCAAACACTTTGGGCTTGGATGCATCTTGCGTTAGAGCTTACTACTAAGTAGAGTAGACTTTTTCAGGGCAGTACATAATTGCACCATGTATGTATGGTCACACTACTAGTACTACTGACTACTAGTATTTCTACTGACAGGTATTTGTTTGTTGGTGCACTATAAATTACTACTACTGAATAGTATTAATTACTTCGAATGAAATTGGACGGTAGCACTAGCTAGCACAGCTGAAATCGTGCATTAGAAGGCAACAACCACCAGCTGCATTAAGGAAATGAACTGCCCAATATCCCACCTAATTAATTAGTTTACTAACTAATGCAGTAGCTTTTTATTTGCTAGGTTTTGACGAAGGAGCTTGGTCAGAGAGCTCACACAGAAGGCTGGCTGACTGAGATATTCTCCTGCTAGGCGCGCCTTCATGCAGTGGTACTGGTACATACACTCATCTCATGGGGTACTGTATCCACTGTGCACTTTGGCTCTGGATGGAGACTACAGAGAGCAGATAGGCAGAGGAATCGCCATTATTCCCATGCCGCTGCTGGCTATCATCTCAGACGAGGGAGGGGAAGACACATGGGATAAAAGCATGCCCTCCCTCCCTCTAGCTAGCGATAGCAAGTTTATCTTCTTTTTTTTCACTTGTGATAGAGTAGACTGTAGACAGAGGAAGTGGGGTTTTGTCTGGAGCAGTTGGACGGCATGCGCTCCAGATTCTTTTGCGCCAGCCTCGCCATACCAATCACCAAACAAGATCGATCATGTCCCTCCCGCCCTGCCTCTCTGCGCAGTTTGTTGGTTAGGCAGGCACACGAATCAGGACCATGCCGCTGCCGTAAACTGTTAGAGTACTCCATATTTTTTTACACTGTTGGTGTACATGCGCGCGCGCACACACACGCAGTGAATTTTCAACACAACTGTTTCCATATTGGACACACATCTGGACACAGTCTCACAGAGCAGGAACATCGACCTCGTTTGACCTGAGGAGCACATGATGTCTGTAACGATTAATTGACTACGGATGGATGTATGCATGTAGTCGGTGCGCTAACAACACGTACGTACTCCGTTTTTTCTAGGACTATGCTCGTCTCATATGTTATCTACTAGTAGCTTGCTACATGAGTAGTGACAAGCTTGATGTCTGTAACATTAGGTCACTCCTGCTCCAACTAACTGTTTCATACTCCTACTAAATTGGCCATCATTGATTGTTAATTAGGATACAGCTGCTACAAGGCATATAGTGCTAGTATTCAACCTCCATGCCAGCGGAGGAAAAGATGACCCCTTTCCGCCCCAATTGCCACATCTTTTGACCTGTAGCTGACTAGCTGGGATCCAAGTGAGTGGCCAAGATCACTTGGCATGCAAGCAAAGAATTCATTGGCTTAGTTTTATTGAACGACCAAGTAGGCAATGTAAAGCTAGCTAGCGCTAGCATGGATTGGTTACACGTACAGATATATAGTGGCATGACGATTTAGTTGGTCTGGTCGCAGTTGGGCGGTGGCCTGGCCGTGTGAGGTAAAGAGATGGGTGAGAAAGAAGCTTGGAGGCGACGCCATGCAATGGAGCGTAGCTATTGGGTCCTTTCTCCCCAAGGGAAGACGAGAGAATGTTCTCCGGAATTGGAGTGGTTGCCGCACAGACCCCCGTTCCACATCCACGCGGGCACGCACGCAAAGCCAACAAGGAATTAATCCTCTCACATCCGTGAAAAAACACTTTCATATGGAGAGGGTTTCGTGCATGAACGTAGCTGCCAAATTAAGGAAAACATCCGTACGTGCGTAAAGCTTTCTTTATCACGTCTGTGATTTGAATCGAAACAAATTGCTCGATCTTTCAGAACAAGATAAGGCGAGTGGTGAGCAACAGGAAACCAGCATGCAAGAAGAGGGGGGGGGGGGGGGCCTGCTACAGTTTACAGTATTTATTTCTTTTTTTGGGGGAAGATAGATATGTGCATGAACAGAGATATATTCGGTCAACGAGGGCGCAGCGTGCAGTCAGCGAGGAAAGAACATTTGGAGGCACTCGTCCTGTGGTCGGATTCTGCGGGGGCCATGCCCTGTCTGCATGCTGCACCAATCAGTACAGCTGTCACCGCTCCGACGGACGGACGGACGCCGGGCCGCGCGGGGTCTGCATGACATGATGAGCAAGCACGCTGGTAGTACTAGTACCGTGCATGCATGCATGCGACGCCGCAGGGTCGACCGGCCGGCCGGTGTCGCTGGACCGACTAGCGCATGTGGAGAATCCTTCACACATGGCGTGCGGCCTCCCTCCATCATTCCTCCTACTACGACCAGCCAGCTGCTGCCTACACACGGCCGCTGCCTTTCGTTTCTTTATTTTATTTATTTATTTCATGTTTGTATGTTCTTTAGGCTGCTAATATTTTTTAGTGTAGTAGTACTGTGCTTGGAGTTGGAGTTCGAGGTGCGTGCTGATGCTCGAATAATGTGAACAATTTTGAAAAGAGTGGGACCTGTGTGTGTGTGTAGCTTTAACGTTGCAAAAGTGCATTATGTGTGCACGCTTGATGCTAATGTGATGCCGCCGTCACACACGTTCGAGCAGTCAAAAAAGGCAATCCTTCCTTTTATACTCAGAGATCGGAAATCCTAGACCTACAGATGAATCTTACGGAATCGAAACCTACGGACTGATGTGCTTACGCGTGGGTGGTTCCCGGACCTGAAATCACGGAAGTGATAAATTGCTACACAAATCCTGTGATGCCACGTCATTCCGTAAAACCAGTCCGTAAATATCTCTCCGTAACCTAATTGTAGCATTACTCCTCCGAGATAGTATAAGCATAACATTTGTGCACTCCCTCCTTTTATTTTGGTGGGCACTCCAGTGCACTCGAGTGTGCGGCAGCTCCACGGCCTATTTTAAAGCCTCTAGGAGACTAGTATTCTCGTTGAAAATACTACTCCCTTCAATCTAAATTATTCGTCACGGTTTTTGGCAAAATATTATCTAAATATATCTAGTTCTGAATGTACCAACAAGTCATTTGGATCGGAGATTGTATTTTCTCTTTCCCAAAAAACGGCAACTTCCGGGCCGGGATCCTCACATGCATAGACTCATAGTCTATTAATTAAAAAGATGCAAGCCTCAAAGCGTGTAGAAAGAAAGGAACAAAACACGACTAACATGTGGTCTCATGCACGAACAACATTTCTACAATGTATCAGAAATCTATCGTAGTCTATACTAGTACCTACTAGTAAAGGCAGAACTGTATCTTTAGTTTGCTCCGTACAAAAAAAAGACTGAATTGCCCTCGTTAGTTTGGAGTTATTACGGCCAATGTCACCGCCAAGTAAAAAAAGTTCGTTATGTTCGGCGAGAAACGTTCGTTATGTTCCCCGCATCGTCTGCATCCACACCCGGCCACCGACGCTCCCCATCTCGATGATGCCCCTGCGGTGTGCTGAAGCAAGGGGAAGGCGTGCACAAGGTAGGAGATCCGTTCGCGTGGACCACATAGCTTCGGTCGTCGTCCGATCTCATGCAGAAGGTCTTCCTCATCCCCACCCCGCCGACCTCCTTCGTTGATACGGTGATCCAGGACACCAGATGCAGTGCAGGAGCAAGATGCGGGGCGGTGGCCAGATATGTTATTAAGAGCAAGTCTAACAGCACCCTTAAAACGTCGGCGCCCTTAAAATTCCGGCGGGTACACGGGCTGATGGCCAGGTCGTTGAAATAATAGCGCTTGTAAACGGCTGTCACATCCCAAATTTAGATTTGGCACTGCATACATACATGTCATTGCATCATGAGCATCTTTGCAAAAAGTTTTAGTTTTAAAGTTTTTGCCAAAACACCTCCTCTTTGCTAGTTCATCCCTTTTGCAAGCCTACTAGGACCTTTGCCTTGCATCTGCAAGAGAGACCCCTTTTGGGCATTTCAGATGCATGGTTGCGTAGGGCTCGTCTCTACGAACCCGTAGGATTTTGTTTTATTCAATTCGGAGCTACGGATCAAAAGTTATGGCTAAATTTCAGTAGTTGCAGAAAAATTCAGACTGTTTTCAGTTAGTTCAGGTTCAATTTCAGTTCAGAGAAGGAAAAAAAAATTCGGCCGCCCGAGGCCCACCTGGCCAGCCGCCAGCCGGCCATGAGGCGAATCACGACGGCTGCCAGCCATCACCATGCCACCCTTCTTCTTTCTCTTTCCTTTTCCTTTTTCTTTTCTTCCTTTGTTTTTTTTTCTGACCGTCGGGCCCCACCCATCAGCCACCCCACCAGTTCGTGCTCGACCAGGATGACGTCACCGCCGCCATGTTCGTTGCAGAGACCAACCGCTCGTCTGATTCTTTGGGATTTCGGCTCGTTTTCTCACGCCTCTTTGCCCTCCCTTATAGAGCTCGCTGTCGCCGCCTTTTTCCCCTCCTTGCCCTAGCCCGCGAGCCGCCAAACTCGCTGGAATTCCTCGCCGGAATCCGGAGCCGCCACCGCTCCATCCGCCTTGCCGCCGCCCGCCTCGCCGACTTCGCCCGCCACCCACCCGCTGCTACTTACGCCAGAGACCACTTGCCGCTGCCGTCATTGCCGCCGCCATTAGCCGCTTGTAGCCACAACCCAGATCACGTCAATGCCCGTCAATTACCGCTTGATCAAATCTGCCTTGATCGTCAACCGCCGGTCGACTGACTGTCGACCGCCGTCATTGAGGAATATTCCGGAATATTTCCCAATATTTCCAGTTTTATTAAAATTGTAGAAACTTTGTTTAACTTCAAAATTCATAGGAAAAGATCTGCTAGGCCAAATTTTGCAAATAAGATATCGTTGGATTGTTAAAATCGTGTAGAATTTTATTCTGCAATAATATCCCAGGTCTACTGTATGTATTTTCCTGAGATTATAGAAAGGCTTAAAGTAGTATTTAATTCGCAAAAAAAGATCTGTAAACCTTTTTGACGTAAATCTTTTTGGTCTAGGCTCTATTTGGAGTTACCTATCCAGTAGTATTTTTGTCAAACTTGTACTGTACTGTTTACATCTTTGGTGCAATGTTTTGGCTAAGGACCTATTAACTAGACCTCTTTTATGCATAAATTGTTTTCTTTGCATTAAATGTTTTCTCATGCATCATCCAGTAGTAGAATTGATCAGAGAACTTGAGCAAGCTACTGAAGCTTTGTTAAAGTACCATGCATGCATTGTGTTGCATCTGTTGATCTCTATGTGTGATTTGTTTATTGTTTGAATTGCTTTCGTGTAGACTGTGAGGATTGTAACCCGTGTGACTGTCTGAACTGTGCTTTTGACTCCGGCAACTACCAAGGCAAGTGGAGTTTCATAAATGTCCTATTTACTTTCTATATGCATTGTAGCTTGCTTTGTTTTACAAGTATTATCTACTGCTATGCTATCCTATTATGCCGTAGTCTATCTTGTTAGGTGAGCCATCATGAGTAGCTGTGCTTAGCTATGCTTATGTAGACGAGGGTGGGATACACCATGGCAAAGCTTGTGTTGAAAGAATGTGTTTGGAAAGTGAAAACAACTTAATTAATGAACTATCTGGGTGGATTGGTAATTGCTTGGTTCGTGAATGTCGGGCCCATGTCTATGGTTTACCCGAGTAGCTCACTTGTGGATGGCCACCCAAGTTTCTGAGAAATGATTAGTGTCTTGATTTGATAGCTTCCGTGTGCAACCATATGCCAGTGAGTTATGGGTGGCTGGATGGACTTAGCAGGTTGTGGCGACCCGAGCTCTTCGTATCCAGAGATGTAGTGAATGTGATAGGTTGGTACGGTGCGTGGATGGGCTTGGGGAGCTACTTCCCGAATTGTCTCTTCTTGTACTTCTTCCTATCACGACTCAATATGCGTGTCGTGGTACGAGCGGGTCGACCAAGTCATATGGGTAAAGTGTGCAACCCCTGCAGGGTGTAAAACTAAGTGCTTAGCCGTGTCCCCGATAATGGACGTTTGAGTTGCTGAATTGTGGGTGCTATGACATGTTCTCATTCATTCTAACTTGTAATTGCTAAAACTTGTGGTTGAAACTTAATTGGGTTGTTTGTTGAAGATTAAATGTTTTACAAATGATTTACAAAGGTTAGGATAAAGTATTTTGCTACTGCAACTAAGCCTGAACCCCACAAGCCAGATATGCATATAGCTATTAGCATTGTTGTTTCTCTCATTGTTCCACTTGCCAGTGCATTCCAAGTGCTGACCCTTCGGGGCTGTTACGTTTCATGTTGCAGGTTAATCTTCCGGTTACTCTGAGTAGTGGTGTTGGTTACGACCCTCCACTCAACATTTTGTTCGCATGCGGCGTCTAATGGAGACTGGAGCTACTTTATTTATGCTATCTATTTGCTATACTTGCTTATTTGTGCGAGCGTTATGCTTTGCAAACCTTGTAATAAATGCAATATTCTGGATCATACCGCTGTAATAATGATGCACTGTTAATTCTTTGATGTCCATCGATACTATGTATACCAATGAACCGATCCAGGGATTGGCGTGATACATAGAGGTGCAATCCTTGTGGGTTGTACCGTTTCAGATGGTATCAGAGCAGTGTGTTGACTGTAGGATCGTGACCTAGGATTGGGATAGGAAGCCTTATGTTTACTTAAGCCTATTTTAAATTCTGTCTTTACTCTTGTGCCTTTCGTTCTAGTAAATTCTTTTCCTTTGATGTTCTCACTCTTTCCTCTTTACAATTGATAGATGGGAGATGCCACCAGAGTTGAGTATGTTGAGCTCCAATCACCAAGGCCCTTCGCGAGACAGCTGGCGGAGCTTTGCAAGACACTAGGCATGCTAATGCTGATGCCGATGTTCAAAGGGAGAAGGATGAACACCTATGTGCCTGGAGATCGCGTGTGGGAGATCACCGCGATTATTCTTGCAGACCCCACCGTGCCTGGTATTGAGAACCTGAACCTCACCAAGAAGTACCTTACCTGGGAGCAAGGAGTGGAGTCGGCCATGCACGAGACCTTGTCACGCCTGTGCTATCTCCACCGACACCGACTACCAGCAGGTTCACCCTTCCTTGCGTTTGGAGGTCGGAATAAGCAAGGGCTTGTGATGATTACCACAGGTGATCGGAACAACATGCTGCTTCAAGTGAAGCAGTTAGAAGACATGGAGATCAAAGCTTGGGAGAGGGAAGAGAAGTTGATGCAGCAAAAGGAGCAGCTGGATTATTTTCAGGGCACGGTGCACTTGCAAGGGTATGAGATGGAAACCTTGCACACTGCCGTGAATACAATGGAGCAAGCCCTCATTGGAAGAGATGCCACGATTGCAGCGCTGAACCAAACCATTGTGCAAAGGGATCAAGTTGTGGCTGATCGTGATCAGACCATTGTGGACATGGCTTCCCAGATTGCTGCCCTTCAAGCACAGCAGAATCCTCCACCAAACAATGGCAACAATGATGATGGGAACGATGATGATGATGATAATGGTGATGAAGGTAACAATGGTGGAGGAGGTAACAATGATGATGGTGGAGGCAGTGATGGTGGAGGAAGCGATGACGATGATGGAAGAGATGCAGCGGGCGCTTTTGTTGAAGGAAGTGATGAGGAGGACCCCGAAGAGGTGGAATTCGAGGACTCAAGTGAAGAGGACTCGGGAGAGGTGTATACACCACCACAGTGGCATGCACCAGGAGCGAAGCGTCAGCGCATAGACTCCAGAATCTACTGCAACCTATTCATCAAATAGCTAGAGATGGTCCTCCAAAAACTAGTCTTTGTTAGGGATATTCGTTAGTCTTAGGCATCGATCAATGTAAACTTCTGCACTATTAGCTTATTGTGTTTAGATTTTTCAGTTAAGTACCTTGAAGTTCCAGGAATTTTCGTGAGATTTATTAAATGATTTTTTGAACAAGTTTGGGTAATTTTCGTGAGTTTACTGCTGCAGTTTTCTGCCTGACCAGTTTTACCGCGCGATTTTTAATTCCTTACTGGTAACTCGGATTGCGCTCATATTTTAGGATATGGAGCGTAATTACCTGTAGCATCTGCACAAAAATTGGATAAAATTCCAGATGAGTTTAAGGTTCCCAGAAAAATTCGTGAACAGGACAGAACTGTTCTGCTAGATTTTCTGGTTTTGCTTATTTTGCTGTTTTGCTTTGCCAAACGCTGTTGTCAGCGTTTCTAAACTATTTTTAGCTATATACTGTTAATGAAAACCTGGAACAAGGTTTGTGAGTGTGTTTGATCATGTGGTGATTGTTTATGATTGTTGTAGCTTGAGCTTGTTGCATGGATAGAGGGCTATCGCTTATCTGTAGTTGTTTCTCTCTAATCTTACCTGTGCTGAACCGCAGATGTCACGCCGCCGACCGGATGAGATGGCTCAGCTCATGGATGCTCAAGCACAGCTGACCCAAGTGATGACGCAATTCATGGCAACTCAGAACAACAACAACAACAACAACAGAAACAATCCGCCGCAGGGGGATGCTCTCACTAGGTTCTTGAGGCTGAGGCCAGCTAAGTTCTCCTCTGCACCTGAGCCCATGATTGCTCTCGACTGGCTTCGTTCTGTGAACAAGGACCTGGTGACCGTTGGCTACACTGATGCTGAGAAGGTGAGGTTTGCTGCTCACTTGCTGGAGGGATCAGCTGCCTCATGGTGGGATGCTTTCCAGATTACTCACCCGCTGGAGACAGTTACCTGGGCTATGTTTGAGGAAGGATTCAGGACAAACCACGTATCTGTCGGGACCATGAGCCTGAAGAGGAAGGAGTTCCGCAACCTGCGCCAGACCAACCGCACTGTGGCGGATTACATAGAGGAATTCAACAATCTTTCTCACTATGCCCCTGAGGATGTGGACACTAATGCCAAGAGGAGGGAGAGGCTCCTGGATGGCCTCAGTGATGAGCTCTCACTTCAGCTATCTGTGGTTTACTGTCCGACATTTCAGGAACTGATGGACAAGGCTAGAATTCTGGAGGGGAAATAGCAACAGGTGGAAAGACGTAAGAGGAAGAGCAGCCATCACTCATCAGGATCACACCACCGTGCTCGCACCTCTTATGATGGACACTCTGGATACTCTAAGCATGGCGGAGATGACCATAACCACCGTGGAAGTAGTGGACATCGCCACGAGGGTCACAGGAGTGACAATCGCCACCGTGGAGGAAATGGTCACCACCATAATGGCCACCACCACAATGGCCACAAGAGCTACAGCAGCAACTCTGGAAGGAACAATGGACACAACCGCTCTGGCAGGAGGGATCTCAGTGAAGTGGAATGCTTCAAGTGCAAGAAGATGGGGCACTATGCTGATAACTGCCCAAAGAAGAGGATTGAAGCAGGAAGCAAGCCCAATGCAAACCAGAAGGCGACGGTCAACCATGTGAACGTCGAGGAGATTCAGAATGAACCAGAGCTAGTGGTTGGTAAGTTTCCAATCAATACCCACATCGCATTTGTTCTTTTCGATACTAGTGCATCGCATACATTCATATAAAGGGCATTTGTGGATAAGTATAAGCTACCTACCGAGGCTCTTAGAGGATCTATTAGAGTAAGTTCCCCTGGGGGAGAGATGATAGCTAGTGCAGCATGTCGAGGACTGACACTAGAAATTGGTGCTTATGCATTTCCTGCACACCCGGTTATACTAGAATCCCAGGGTCTAGATGTCATATTGGGCATGGACTGGATGTCGGAACATCAGGGTCAGATAGATTGTGCTCAACGAGCAATATCACTCACCACACCAAAGGGAGTAAGGATCAGATACAAGTCGCCTTTAAGTACTGGAGTGGCCGATTTGAATTCTCTTAAGGGGGTTAGCCTAGAGGATGTGGCCGTAGTAAAGGAGTACCCCGATGTGTTTCTGGATGAGCTACCAGGGATGCCACCTGACAGGGACATGGAGTTCCTTATTGACTTGATGCCGGGAACAGGACCGATAGCCAAGAGGCCGTATAATATGGATGTGGAGGAACCGAAGGAGTTAAAGAAGCAGCTTAGGGAGCAATTGGACAAGGGATTTATTCAGCCCAGTTCATCATCTTGGGGCGCGCCTGTTTTATTCATGGAGAAGAAGGACAATAGTAAGAGACTGATGGTTGACTACCACTCACTTAATGAAGTGACTATCAAGAATAAATACCCATTGCCCAATATAAATGATTTGTTTGATCAGTTGGAAGGAGCAAAGGTGTTTTCCAAGATTGATTTAAGGTCGGGGTATTTCCAATTGAAGATCCGAGAGGAAGACGTACCCAAAACCGCTTTCACCACTAGGTATGGGTTATATGAGTATACAGTTATGTCTTTTGGACTAACAAATGCCCCGGCATATTTTATGACCATGATGAACAAGGTATTCATGGAGTACTTGGATAAATTCGTGGTGGTATTCATTGATGACATATTGATATACTCCAAGGATGAAGCTGAACATGAGAAACACCTGCGACTAATTATAGAAAAGCTGAGGGAGCATAAATTATATGCCAAGTTTAGCAAGTGTGAATTCTGGTTGAACACTGTTGGTTTTCTTGGATACGTGGTGTCTGATGGGTTCGTAGCATGGAAAACAAAAAAATTCTACCGCAAGAACGGACAAAACCCAGATCTAATCTAGATAAAAGCCAAGATCTAATCTACTAGACATGAGCAACGAGATAGATCGGTACTAACCCTCGTAGAACCGAAAGCGTTAACGAGATTAGATCTCGTGGATGATGTAGTCGATCACTTGCCGATCTCAAGATCGTGTGGACGATCCTTCCGGCGCCGCGTTCCGGCAGCGCTTCCACAAACGGTCACATGTGCGGAGTCGAAGCAGACCTTCCTCTCCCCGTTCCAGCGAGCAGCGGAGGTAGTAGATCTTCTCCACGGAATCCCAGCAGCACGACGGCGTGGTGGTGGTGGTGGAGATGAGAAATCTCTGTGGCTTCGCCTATGCCTGCGTAAGAAAGGTGGAGGAGAGAGGCGGAGATTGGGAGTTATGAGACAGGTGCAAGAGGGCGCCTCCCTTCTATTTAAAGGAGGAAGGCGCTGCTGGGAGGAGTCCTAGTAGGACTCCCTCCTCCTTGTCGGCCGGGTTGGGGAGGAATCCTCCTCCCCACGAATCCGTGTCTTGCCCCACTTGGTTTCTTTGATCCCTTTCTTGGTTTTCAAGCAAACTCAAGAAATCCTCTAGAACCTTCCGTAACATTTCGAAACCTTCTAGAATCTCCATACAAACACTCCGGAACATTTCCTAACTTAGAAAATGATCCCCAATATATGAATCTCATTCTCCGGACCATTCCGGATCTCCTCGTGATGTCCCGGATCCATTCCGAGACTCCGAACAACATTCGGTCTCCAACGCAAATTCCATATCTACTTCAAACAACTTCAACCTTAAGTGTGTCACCCTACGGTTCGTGAATATGCGCATGATGAAGACACCTCTCCCATCAATAACCATCAGGATCTGAGATCCATAACGGCTCCACATACTCAACGATTACTTCGGATCGATTGAACCATTTAACATACAAAACCAATTCCCTTTGTCTCGCGATATTCTACTTATCCGAGGTTTGATCGTCGTATCTTCATACCTAGTTCTTCCTCATTCGATAAGTAATCTTTACTCGTTCCATGTTATGTCATCCCTTGTGACCTAGTCACATGCTTGCAAGCTATCTAGATGACATTCCACCGAGAGGGCCCAGAGTATATCTATCCGTCATATGGATGGACAAATCCCAATCTTGGTCTATGCGCTTCAACACATACTTTCAGAATACCCAATGACACCTTCATAACCGCCCAGTTACGAAGCGGCGTTTGATGTCATCAAAGTACCCATCCGGTGATAGTGATTAACATAACCTCATGGTCGAAGGATTAGGTTACTATGTATTTCAAAGCTTACCAATCTGAACTTAATGACTTGATCTTATGCTACGCTTACTATGGGTGTGTGTCCATCACATCATTCTCCTAATGATATAACCTTGTTATTAATCACATCCAATGTCTATGATCAGGAAATCATGATCATCAATCAATCAACAAGCTAGTTCAACAAGAGGCTTACTAGGGACTCTTTTATGTTTACAAAAAACACAAGTATTAGTGTTTCCTAATAATACAATTATATCATGGGATGTAAACATTCATCGTAAACACAAAGATATAATAATAACCACTTTTATTATTGCCTCTTGGGTATATCTCCAACAGTGTCAGGTGAAGGAGTCACAGTCGATCCAAGCAAGGTGGTGTCAGTTACAGAATGGGAGTCACCCAAGAATGTGGGAGATATTAGGAGTTTCTTGGGACTTGCTGGATATTACAGGAGGTTTATAGAGAACTTCTCCAAGATTGCAAAGCCAATGACTGGACTACTGAAGAAGTAGAAGAAGTTTGAATGGACCAAGGAGTGCGAAGCTAGTTTCCAGGAACTGAAGCAGCGCCTAGTGACCACAACTATCCTATGTTTGCCAGATATTCAGAAGGATTTCCATGTGTATTGTGATGCTTCACGTCAAGGACTGGGTAGTGTACTGATGCAGGATGGGAGAGTGGTATCCTATGCCTCGCGCCAACTCAAACACCACGAGAGGAATTACCCCACGCATGACTTGGAATTAGCGTCAGTTGTGCACGCACTCAAGGTATGGAGGCACTACCTGATGGGTAAGCATTGTGATGTGTTTATGGATCACAAGAGTCTGAAATACATATTCACTCAGAAGGAGCTGAAGATGAGGCAGAGGATATGGCTGGAGCTCATAAAGGATTACGGCATGAGTTTGCAATATCACCCAGGAAAGGCCAATGTTGTAGCGGATGCGCTGAGTCGCAAGGTTTATGCTAATGGCCTGACAGTGGGGGAGTTACCCGAGGATTTGTGTGAACAACTCAAGGACCTCAGGTTGGAAGTAGTATTCGAGGGATACTTGGCAACAATGGAAGTTAAGCCAACGCTTCTGGACGAGATTAGAGAAGCTCAAAAGAAGGATAGTGACCTGGAAGAGATAAGAGGAAACATACCCAAAGACAAGGCTGAAGGTTTTCGAGAGGATGATCAAGGGACGCTATGGTACAAGGACCGCTTGTGTGTGCCCAACAATCCGGAGATTAGGAAGCTGATATTTCAGGAAGCTCATAATTCGCCATACTCTATACATCCAGGCAACACGAAGATGTACATGGATTTGAAGGAAAGGTTTTGGTGGGTTAACATGAAGCGAGAGATTGCAGAATATATTGCCCTATGTGATGTCTATAGTAGAGTGAAGGCCGAGCACCAGAAGCCAGCAGGGTTACTACAGCCATTACCGATACCTGAATGGAAGTGGGATAGAGTTGGAATGGACTTCATCACAGGATTACCCAGGACCAAGTCAGGATATGATTCTATTTGGGTAGTGGTAGATCATTTGACCAAGGTAGCTCACTTTATACCCGTGAAGACCACTTATACTAGTGCTAAGTTAACCAAGATCTACATGAACAGAATTGGGTGCCTGCATGGAGTTCCTAAGAGCATTGTGTCAGATAGAGGCACCCAATTTACTTCTCACTTTTGGCGCCAGCTCCATGAGTCGTTAGGAACGAGGTTGGAGTTTAGCATAGCTTTCCACCCCTAGAAGAATGTTCAAACCGAGAGGGTTAATCAGATTTTAGAGGATATGTTGAGAGCATGTGCTTTGGCTCATGGCGCTAGTTGGGATGAAAATTTACCTTACGCTGAGTTCTCCTACAACAACAGCTACCAATCCAGCATCAAGACGTCACCATTTGATGTACTATATGGTAAGAGGTGCAGAACACCATTGTTATGGGATGGTGTAGGTGAACGTCAACTGTTTGGACCGGATTTGATAAAGGATGTTGAAGAGAAGGTTAGTTTGGTTCGGGACAGGTTGAAGGTAGCACAATCGAGATAGGAGAGCTATGCTGATTCTAAGCGCAAGGAAGTGTCGTACGAGATTGGAGATCGAGCATATCTCAGAGTTTCGCCACTACGTGGAATTAAGCGATTTGGGATTAAAGGCAAGCTGGCACCTCGGTTTATAGGGCCCTACAAGATCCTGGCACGCAAAGGAGAGGTTGCGTACCAGCTGGAGATGCCAGAGGTTCTATCCGCTGTTCACGACGTGTTCCATGTGTCTCAGCTGAAGAAATGTCACCCGGAGATGGTAGATACACCGTTGAGGGATACCGTGCCATTAGATGAGGTTCAGCTAGAGAGTGACCTGACCTATGAGGAGAAACCGGTCAAGATCTTGGAAACAGCAGAGAGGTTTACACGCAGCAAGACGATCAGGTTTTGCAAGGTGCAATGGAGCCACCACACCGAGGAGTAAGCCACCTCGGAGCAAGATGATGACCTCCGAGAGGACCACCCGCACCTATTTGCTAGCCACGTCGAATCTCGGGGACGAGATTCATCTTAAGGGGGTTAGTCTTGTAACATCCCCAATTTTAGATTTGGCACTGCATACATACATGTCATTGCATCATGAGCATCTTTGCAAAAAGTTTCAGTTTTAAAGTTTTTGCCAAAACACCTTCTCTTTGCTAGTTCATCCCTTTTGCAAGCCTACTAGGACTTTTGCCTTGCATCTGCAAGAGAGACCCCTTTTGGACATTTCAGATGCATGGTTGCGTAGCGCTCGTCTCTACGAACCCGTAGGATTTTGTTTCATTCAGTTCGGAGCTACGGATCAAAAGTTATGGCTAAATTTCAGTAGTTGCAGAAAAATTCAGACTGTTTTCAGTTAGTTCAGGTTCAGTTTCAGTTCAGAGAAGAAAAAAAGATTTCGGCCGCCAGCCGGGCAGCCGCCCGAGGCCCACCCGGGCCCAGCCGCCGCCACCGTCAGCGGGCGAATCAGCCGCCCGGCCCATGACCACCCTTCTTCTTTCTCTTTCCTTTTCCTTTTTCTTTTCTTCCTTTTTTTCGACTGTCAGTCTCGCCTCACGCCCACCCCACCACCAGGTTTCGACTAGGATGACGCCACCGCCATTGTTCAAGGGCAGACCAACCGCTCGTTCGATTCTTTGGGATTTCGGCTCGTTTTCTCACGCCTCTTTGCCCTCCCTTATAGAGCTCGTTGCCGCCGCCTTTTTCCCCTTCTTACCCTAGC
Organism: Avena insularis; assembly: GCA_023614405.1. Classification (NCBI taxonomy): domain Eukaryota; kingdom Viridiplantae; phylum Streptophyta; class Magnoliopsida; order Poales; family Poaceae; genus Avena; species Avena insularis. The sequence goes on along the minus strand of CM042694.1, from coordinate 21,995,616 downwards.
CCGCGAGCCGCTGAACTCGCCAGAATTCCTCGCCGGAATCCGGAGCTGCCGCCGCTCCATCCGCCTGCCGCCGCCACACGCCGTCGCCGCCAGCCGCTGCTGCACCGCCATACTTTACGCTGAGACCACCCGCCGCCTTGGCCCGTTCTTTGGAAGCTGCCGCCGCCATTGGCCAGTCAGTCGCCGCTGCCGTCAGTAAGCCGCTAGATCAAGCCGGTCGATCTGACCCTGACGAGATCACTCCTTGACCGCTGACTAGGCTTGCCAATCATCGCGGGAATATTCCCCGGAATATTTCCCCGGTTTTAGCAGTTTTTATTAAAATTGTAGAAACTTTGTTTAACTTCAAAATTCATAGGAAAAGATCTGCTAGGCCAAATTTTGCAAATAAGATATCGTTGGATTCTTAAAATCGTGTAGAATTTTATTCTGCAATAATATCCCAGGTCCACTGTATGTATTTTCCGGAGATTATAAAAAGGCTTAAAGTAATATTTAATTCGTAGAAAAAGATCTGTAAACCTTTTTGACGTAAATCTTTTTGGTCTAGGCTCTATTTGGAGTTACCTATCTATTAGTATTTTTGTCAAACTTGTACTGCACTGTTTACATCTTTGGTGCAATGTTTTGGCTAAGGACCTATTAACTAGACCTCTTTTATGCATAATTGTTTTCTTTGCATTAAATGTTTTCTCATGCATCATCCAGTAGTAGAATTGATCAGAGAACTTGAACAAGCTACTGAAGCTTTGTTAAAGTACCATGCATGCATTGTGTTGTATCTGTTGATCTCTATGTGTGGTTTGTTTATTGTTTGAATTGCTTTCGTGTAGACTGTGAGGATTGTAACCCGTGTGACTGTCCGGACTATGCTTTTGACTCCGGCAACTACCAAGGCAAGTGGAGCTTCATAAATATCCTATTTACTTTCTATATACATTGTAGCTTGTTTTGTTTTACAAGTATTATCTACTGCTATGCTATCCTATTATGCCGTAGTCTATCTTGTTAGGCGAGCCGTCATGAGTAGCTGTGCTTAGCTATGCTTATGTAGACGAGGGTGGGATACACCATGGCAAAGCTTATGCTAAAAGAACGTGTTTGAAAAGTGAAAACAACTTAATTAATGAACTATCTGGGTGGATTGGTAATTGCTTGGTTCGTGAATACCGGGCCCATGTCTATGGTTTACCCGAGTAGCTCACTTGTGGATGGCCACCCAGGTTTCTGAGAAATGATTAGTGTCTTGATTTGGTAGCTTCCGTGTGCAACCATATGCCAGTGAGTTATAGGTGGCTGGATGGACTTAGCAGGTTGTGGCGACCCGAACTCTTCGTATCCAGAGATATAGTGAATGTGATAGGTTGGTACGGTGCGTTGACGGGCTTGGGGAGCTACTTTCCGAATTGTCTCTTCTTGGACTTCTCCCTATCAAGACTCAATATGCGTGTCATGGTACGAGCGGGTCGACCAAGTCATATGGGTAAAGTGTGCAACCCCTGCAGGGTGTAAAACTAAGTGCTTAGCCGTGTCCCTGGTAATGGACGTTTGAGTTGCTGAATTGTGGGTGCTATGACATGCTCTCATTCATTCTAACTTAAAATTGCTAAAACTTGTGGTTGAAACTTAATTGGGTTGTTTGTTGAAGATTAAATGTTTTACAAATGATTTACAAAGGTTAGGATAAAGTATTTTGCTGCTGCAACTAAGCCTGAACCTCACAAGCCAGATATGCATATAGCTATTAGCATTGTTGTTTCTCTCATTGTTCCACTTGCCAGTGCATTCCAAGTGCTGACCCTTCGGGGCTGTTACGTTTCATGTTGCAGGTTACTCTTACGGTTACTCTGAGTAGTAGTGTTGGTTGCGACCCTTCACTCAACATTTTGTTCGTCTGTGGCGTCTAATGGAGACTGGAGCTACTTTATTTATGCTATCTATTTGCTACTTGCTTATTTGTGCGAGCGTTATGCTTTGCAAACCTTGTAATAAATGCAATATTCTGGATCATACCGCTGTAATAATGATGCACTGTTAATTCTTTGATGTCTGTCGATACTATGTATGCCAATGAACCGATCCAGGGATTGGCGTGATACATAGAGTGCAATCCTTGTGGGTTGTACCGTTTCAACGGCCCGGCCCGTAAACGAAATTCACAGGGGCCTGTGAAAGGCCCGTTGTAGCCCCTATTTCTACCGGTCGGGCGGGCGGAGACGGGTCAGAACCCGTGTCCCTCTGCCGCAAACCCTAGCCGCCATCGCGTACTCCGGCGAGAAATTACTCCCATTTTCGCGCGCGAGAGAGAGATGGCGAGCAGGAGCGGGAGTTGCGGACTCGGCGGCGGCCGTGCTGGGGGGAGGAGGGAGTGGCCGCCGCACACCCGGCGGCGACGACAAGGAGCGGCGCCGCATCCGCTCCGCCGGGGGCCAAGAAGCGCGCCTGCAGGCGCTGGATGAACTGGGGGCTGACCCCGGCTTTCTACGCCGCCAATACGCCGCCGACTGCAGCCCGCGGTTCGAGCTCGTGGAGGCATCTTCCTCCGCGAGCTCGTCCGTCGCGTCTTCCCGCCCGCGCCCGCGCCGCGGAGATGAGGAGGAGGAGGCGGCTGTCCGCGCAGCGCTCGCTGCGTCCCTCGCCGACCTCGAGGCCAAGAAGCGGCGCGAGGAGAAGGAGCTCGCCACAGCCATCGCCGTCGTCGAGCTCTCCAAGAAGCAGGGGGATCGAGGAGGCGGTGGCCGCCATCAGCGGCGAGGAGGAGGAGGCCGGACTGGCATCCGTCGACCCCATGGACGTCGATGTGATCGTCCTCGACTAGGAGCTCGCCGACGACGACAGGCGGCGACTTAGAGCTCGCCGCCGACTAGGAGCTCGCATTTTGGACATACCAGGACACGGTGGCGTCCTTCGCGAGCTCTCCCAACACTATTTCTTTTAGATGTAATTTTGTAATATGTATATACTGGATGATGAACGCGCGTACGATCTACCCTCGTTAATTTAAATTTTAGTTCAACTCGCGATTTAAGGGTTGGATTTACATGCACTGTTCTCTCCTGACGAGTTTAAAACCGTAAATCACGAGTACAGACACATGTACTCGTGATTTAAGGATTGCCGATTTGAGAGTGCTGTTAGTCATGCTCCAAGGATGAGACGCACGGCCGGATGTGCCCGTCCATCATGTTCGTCTCCCTCCCTGGACGCCCACGGGGCCGGCCAGAGTGGCTTGGAGGGCGGCCTATCAGGAAACGGGTGATACTTCGTCCCTTCCCGCGTCGCCGGAACGTGCTGCTCGGAGACCAGCTAGCTCGACAAGGCAGGGAGCGATGCGATTTGGGAAGCATATGTAATAAAATTCTATAGGTTTAAAAATATTCAATAGCCATGGCAACGCATGGACATATAAAACTTTACCTAATATTTAAAATAATAATATTAAAGTGCTCCCCGTGAACTAGGAGAGTGGGAAGGAATGCCTATGACCGATGCACAAGGCCTGTAGCTAGCAAGCACATGTCCATTGACAAGTTGGGCTCGTCCATGGTACGTGAGACCCGTGTAGGATGGCACAAGGCCTAGCAATCCGCGAAGGTGCGCAGCACTCCACACAGTAATATAGCAATGGACATGTCAACGACGTGTAGCCGGCACCACTTGGCCAACAACCAGTGTCCCGGTAGTGGTGGTGCATCGGTGACCGAGTGAATTACTAATTACTAATGTCCACCGCCACCCACTGTCCTCGATGTATAACACCTTAACATTATTCAATAAAAATTAATCCGTAGCAACGCATGGACACTATTCCTAGTGGACCTAAATCAAAATCCATACTAACGTTCGGCGTCAAAATTCAGACCCAACCCTTTGCCCGACCTGGCGTTTAGGTCAAAATACAGTCCCAAGCCTGGTCCAAAGAGTGGAAAGGGGCCTCGGGGCTCAAGCCTCTGCTTTAGCCCATCCATATGTGAAGCTTGAACCCGGCCCTACCTAACATTCGGGCTAAAAAATCTTGCAAGGCATCTTGGAGAGGAGAAGGCTAGCGCGTCAAGGTGTTGCTCCTTCGCCAAGTGTCCTAGGTGAGTCCCCGGTGAGTGGTGGTGATGGCCGTGTTCACAATGAGCTCGGCGGCGACGACATCGCTTGATTCCCTTGCATACATCACATTAGGATGTGCAACCGTTTGGTGGATGTGTTTGAACATTGCCCAATGATGTATTGAGTCCCCGTGATCATGACGATTTGATGTAAAACTATGAACTAATACATCTCGATTCGATTCGATATTGATCATGTTCGTATGAAAAATGTGATATCTCGCGATTTTTACAGGTCCAAACCACCCGCGGCGTAGATTAGTGCCCTCAAACACTATCCCCGAAAAGGAATATTCACGGATCATGTTTGAGGGCATTGATCTGTGCCGCGGGTTTTCGCACAGTAAATACCGAATACAGTCGCATGTACTTGCGTTTTACAGTTCCGCGCTTTACCGTATCTGCTAGAGTTGCTCTTAGACGGTACAGGAAGAAACATAAGAGGACGTTAGTGACATGCATGAATGCATGATCCAGCACAAATCCCTGAGATGCGGGGGTAAAGGAAAAAATCCACGAGATGTGATTAAAGAGAGCATGACCTATTAAGCATTATAGGCTTTAGTATATTCCACGGGGTCACCATCCATTCCAACAAAAGTTTGCTCGACGAAACAGACACGTGCGAGGACGCGAGCTAACTTTCTGTCCTCTGTTCTCTTCCACCATATGCACGTACTAGTGCTAACTGGCAGTTCCTCTGCTAAATTATGAAATATTTTAGATATTTCATTGTATAATACATACGAACCCAAATAAGTAAATCTATACATTAAAAAAGTCTAAATACATACGGTTTTGAGGGAAAATCTAAAATATCTTATAATTTAGAACAGAAGAAGTATGGACCGAGAATACATTTCAACATTTGGTATTATCAACTATGCTAACTTTCCCAACAACTTTTGCCCATCAAAATATAAAACGAATTCAGCATTACGCACTGAATCTTAATCATATACTCATATCTTGCGCCACTTGCCATACCAGATTTCTCGACATATATCTTAGTCTCATCATGCAGCTAGCCTGTGCCGGAATAAAATATTTTTTGTGGTGAGGCCAAGCTGCTTTTGCAAAGAGGAGTTGACAGGGAGGCCGACATGCATGCATGCATCGATCGAGATCCCTAGCTATGTGTGTACTCCTACAACACAAGGACATGTTCATACAGTATGAATAGTGCGCAGGAGGAAGCTGCACATAATTGTTTCGATCATGCATTGCATGGGTTGGAGTTGTAAAGCGAAGCTTTCATGTTAAGTCATGGCCTCCTCTTTGGAGGACACACCTTTGCGCCATGTGGCCCTCACGCCAATCAGAGAATGTCACAGAAAGGAGGGGGTGGAAAAGATGAGGTTGATGGTGGACGGACGGATGGATGGGTGTAGGGTTTGTCCCCGGCTATGAGAACGCCTAGAAAGCTCATGCATGATATACCTACTAGTTTTGGGCGACCGTAACATGGAAGAAACATGTGTCCTTTTTGTGTGTGCATACGGCGATGGCGAGGTCAATCCTAATTTTGAGGGTATACTTATTTTTTCTAGTGGCAAGGTTCCCACACCTCTATGATGTAGTTAGAGCATCTCCACTCGGCGTTGTATAATACGCGTGACGTCAGTCTTCTCTTATGCTTGTCATGTTGGATTTTTGCTTAGTTGGAGGAGGGAGAAACAAGAAAGAGAAGGTTGTCTTCCTTTATCTAAGGGATGATCTCTTAAAAATAAGACAATACTATTTTCTCAATTGTACCATATGTCTTCTCTTAGCTAACCAATTTATTACTAAAAATAGTTAATTCTCATTAATTGCTAGAGATAGCAATAAGAGATAATGCATTGTACAAGTTATATATTGTGTCTTCTCTAAATAACGTGGAGAGCTAAGAGAAGGCACGCCTTCCGCATTGTACATGCCCTAACACCCCTAAAGGGCTATGGGGGCGCTGGCGGCCGAATTTACGCCCACCCCACTTCCAAATTAGTTCTGGTGCCGGCGCGACCCGTTTTGTTATCCGGCGCCCCTAGGTCGAACCCAGCCGTGGGGGACTAGCGGTGGCGCCGGATGCCGCGTTTCTAGCGACAAGGCGCGCGAAACGGCTGATCGTCGCGGGCCATCCTGTTAGCGTCAGCGGCTGACGCGTTCGGTTCGCGATCGGTCCGTCTTCCTCCTCGCCTCTCGCGTCCTAGTAATGATGTTGTTGCCCGCCGATCAGCCTTTTGCAGGCGAGAAGCCGATGTGTCCCTTCCGCCACGCCTCATTGCCACGCCTCCCGCTTGCTGGTCGACGACGCGCCGCTCAGCAGGTCATTCTGCAGGCGTCCGGTGTCAATACCATCATGTACCCGGTAGAGGTGTTGTTCGACCGCCTCAGCCAGATGTTCCTCGCCAATGGCTGGGAGGAGTTTGCCCGGGAACACCAGATCGAAGTGGGCAACATCGTCGTGTTCAAGTACGACGACGAAGGAAGACTCGCCGTCAGCGTCTTCGACGACACCATGTGCCGTCGCTGCTACCACCCCGAATCCGACTCCGACTCCTCCGAGGAGTAGGCTAGGCTATGCACTCCCTATGTACGTTGTAGAAATGTGCAGAATGCAATGAAAAGTTTTATTTGACTCTTCAAATATATTACAAGCAAACACCACTCGAACACCACACAACACCACTCGAACTATGCGCCGCCTAGGGCTTTGGCCACGCCGGCGGGTCAAGAAGACCACATTCTTCTTCGAGAGAGCGGTAGATCGCTTCCTACGTCTGCAACTCCTCTACAACTTGGGCGAGGCGGGCACACAGGTACGCGTCATCGGGATTGGCCTGCACCGCTTCCCGGAGCTCGTCGTGCACGTCTACGAGTGCAACACGCCTCCAATCCCCCGGCAGAAAGACGCGGTCCATCACCTCTCACGAGAAAGGCTCGCCGGTGGTCCTGTTGCAGTTGTATTGAGTGCCCCGACCGCAGGTGGTTAGGTTGAACGTCAGCATGCTGCGGGCACCCCAGAATCGTAGGAGGCAACACGTACGGTTCCTCCGGCGGGTCCGGCCACCACGACAGCAATGGGCGCTCAGGGGCGGTGGGATTTCTAGGCGGTTGTTGGGGTTGCCAGTGCGGCGGCGTGGACGGCCAGGCATGGGTGGGATTTCTGGTTGTGCCTACATCGGCTGGCCTCCTCTTTTTTATGCGCGTCTGGACGCGGCGGGAAACACTCAGAAGAGGCAGGAATGGACGGGAAAGAAAGGTGGGAGGCGGCGGACGCCGGCATAGGTGAGGGGCCTTTTGCCAAGCGCAGATAGATGGGTCGCGACGCTGGGCGCGGCTGACCGGACAGGCCAAACCGCGACCCAAAAACGACTGTGGTCTGACCTAAACGGACAGAAATGGACTGTTTGGGCCGGCCGTTTGGGTCGGCTGAGATGCCTTTACACCGCTACATAGGGGCTAATTTGTACCATGGAATATTCCACCCTTTGATATGTGATCTCCAAAAACTTCGCCATCGAGACATAGTACTAAATGGCCTACACATATTTTTTTTGAAATGGGGAGCGGAGCCCCGGCCTCTGCATCAAGCGATGCACACATCCTTTATTTATTATTAGAACCACATTGTTTGGCAAAAGTCATTACAAAGATGATACAAACCGGAACCACCAAAGCTAAACACTGAGCAAAAACGATAACTGTATCGTCAGCTCCCCAACGAGATCTATCAAACCCCTATCTACCTGTTTCGACCCTCCCCTATGGTCACCCACCCTGTTGCTACTCGCCAAGAGAAGTTGGAGTGCCTTGGAATGACGGCACGAACTCAAGTGAAGGGAGTCCTAGAACCGCACAACATATCCATGGAGTTGCGTCCACGCACATGTTCCAGATGTCGCCGCCTTCAAAATCTTCTGCCAACCCGTCGTCAACATGTAGATCAATGCGCAGACTATCGCCACACTAGCCACTGACACCACCTCGGTGCCAAGCAGCACCACCCCCCCGCGCACTAGCCACTCCACCCTCCTTCCGCTTCCATCCAACGCTGCTCCACAGGCGATGCTCCCAGGAGAGAACACGATACCGACACCACGGCACTGCCATCGCCCGACCCGAAGAGCTTAGGGTTTCCGTCAGAGTAGCACGATTGAGGTCGACACAAGGTGGACGGTGATGCCTTCATCAAGGTAACGACATGGTAACGCCGCCATCGCCTGCCAATTGATCGGTTTTCACCGGTACCTATATCTCCCCGCCTCGCTGCTGGGACTAGAAGACGGATCGCGAGATCTGTCAAACCAGCCGTAGGCCGACCACCTTCGACGAAGAAGATGACCACCTCCACCAAACCTAGGGCCTCCGCCGATCCCTACAGCCGGTGAGAACTCCAAAAGCGATGCCCTCAAGAGGGGAACGATGCACAAGACACCGCCATTGCTCGATCCCTCGGGATCTGAGGTTTCCCCCATAATTTTCTTGGCTAGAGGGACGAGGGGCACCAGATCGCCGTCTGCCACGTCGCTGCTCCTCCGGCCATGTTGCAGCCACCTCACCCAGAGATGCCATGCCGTTGAGGTGCCCGACGCGCACCCCATCCGCAACGAGGATTGGCGTCCCGTGCCGCCGATCTACGTCAGGGAAGACGAGAGATCCCCCCCCCCCCCGCCGCCGACAGCGCACATGCTTTGCCTGGCCACGCCCTTGGTGGCAACGGGGGAGAGAGGAGGGAGGGGGAGTTGGGGGGGGGGGGGGCTAGGGCGGTGGCAGCTAGGGTTTCCCCTCCCGTCGCCACATGGGGGCGAGAGGAGGAGAGCGGGGGACTACTGTAATCCTGAAACTTGTAATCCTCCAAATGGCCTACACATACCCCCTCCGATCTATATTAATGTTTTCAACTTTGTCTAGATACAAATACTTCTAGTCTAAATCCTTAGCTAGGTACATTCAAATATAGATAAAGTTGAGAATAATAATATAGACCGGAGGAAGTAGCGTAGTTTGCACTAGAAAATTATGGAACCTTCCCTACCTCCCCATTTAAGCAGGGAGCAGGGTTTTTTGTTTTGACAGAATCGGCAGGGAGCAGCTATAATAGACAGGAACGAGTGACGAGTGACAATCTGAGGCTCCTCCGGGTGGGAAGGATGCATTGCTGGGCTTTTTAATTCCCGCCTGCGGCAACAACTAGCGTCCAGACGACCACGCCTGCTCACGCGAGGTTATGCTAACGACGCGCATACCCACGAAAATGGGCGAGGCCGCACGCTAGGTGGGCCCGTTTTGGACTACCAACCTGGCTAGCCATTCCCAGTCCGCCTACCACATTTTCTATGGAATTGGGCTTTTGTTGAGAAGACCACGGCAAAACCGGAAATGTAAATGCTGGGAATGCTATATGCCGCCTGTTGGGCAGGCCCTGTACGCATCAAGTTATTTTCTTCTATTTTTTTCTTTTTCTATCTATTTTCTTTTTGTTTACATTTAAAAAAGGTTATTAACCAAATACTTTTTCAGATTTTTGTATTATGATTTTTCAAATTGGTTCATGATTTTTCAAATTTGGTTCATGATGTTTGAATTTTTGTTCTTGCTTTTAAATTTTTGGTTCATGGTTTTTGAATTTGGTTCGTGATTTTTCTAAAATTGGTTCATGATTTTAGGAAATTGGTTATTGATTTTCGAAATTGTGTTCATGATTTTCTAAAAAATGTCTTCATGATTTTGAAAAATTATTTATAATACTAGTCCAAATGCATGTGCGTTGCTACGTCTATGATAAGTCTTGCACATATATCAATATATAGTACATGCAAAAATTTCACATGTATGAAAAACAGCCACAGGATATCCAAACTCATAGTATTTCACATGTTTGAAGTATATTTTGATAACCGGTATAATTTGATGTCATTCAAATATAAAATAAGCACATGACAAATTAACTAATATAACAATATCTACTCAATAAATATTAGGGTAATCAAGGCAACTATTCGTTTCTGACTCTGATAAGGCATGCTATACAAACAAATCAATAAATCAAATTGTACTTGCCAAATAAAAGACGATTGTGATTGGATGTGCTATTAATAGGCTATTTTCAGCGCATGCAACAAAATTGGTAGCGACTCATGATATCACATAGAAATCACAGACGTTGGCCTAGACATACAAATATATATTTAATGAAAAAAGCATCTCAGCACGTCAGCATTGTCTAACATCTGAACTTCCAATTTAGATGTGAGAATGTATATTCGACTTCAAAAAGGAGCATGTAACTGGAACACCTGAAAAAAAGTTACAAGTCGATCATCGCAAAAAAGCAGCCCCTAATTGTATATATATATATCCCTTAAATTAAGGTCAATAAATGGAAATAACAGATCGAGTTCCACCGGCAGAGTTTAAAACTAAATATCCTCCACATCTCAATACACATATTTAATTCACAAATGACACGGCAGCGAGTAACCATGTTTGCCATAGAGAACGAGGAAGGCGGCGAGCGGGGCGTCGGGTGGCCAGCGACGTCACGAAGGGAACGAGGAAGAGCGGGGAGAGCAAAAAGGGAGCGTGTCAGGAGGGACTGCAGAAGTAGATCAGTAATAACTCAAGTGCCTAGGAGAAGAAGACCGCATATAATAATTTCCTGCAAAAATGACATATCCGATTAGTGTTAATACATGCTCAAGAAAGGATTATAATCATGTCTCTATTCTCATGTAAATAATTCTCTCTAGTCTCTATTGTCACGAACACATGACACAACCACTAACACCATGCATGCACTTAATCATGCAAGTACATTTATACTATGATCGGACATAACTTAAATGAACAATTATTTCAAAAGAGTCAATAGAAAGCAAGACGTGAGTAAACAGAACCTAGATCGTATTTAACTTAAAGGAACAAGTATTTCAAAAGAATCAATGGGAAGAAGCCGTGCTATTTAGTTCTGGTTGCATTGGGCCATTTATAGTGCAGCATAACCTAATATGATATGAGATAATTTGCATTCTCACATGATCACCACAATGGAGCTGATCTGCACAAATTTAAAAAGATAGCATAGTGATTACTACAAGTACAAGTGAAGTATCTCACCTACGATGTAAGGATCTCCTTCCAGACGATGTTCTTCGTGTAGGTATTGACAGGACACCTCTTCTTTTTTGCTTTGATCAGAGTTTCTTTTTCTTGTTATCAGCATCTGGTATTGACAGGACACCTCTTCTTTTTTGCTTTCATCAGAGTTTTTTTCTTGTTATCAGCATCTGGGATGACAAGAATCTTGACGTTTTTTCTAACAGTAGATCTAGATAGAGCGACATATAACTGTCCATGAGAGAAAATTGGCTAAGGTAAGTAAATACCAACATTAGGTATAGGTGTAGTCTGTCGTTGTGCCTTGTTAACCATCATGGCGAAGCTGAGCTTAACAGGAAACTGCTTCCTCTTGAACTGAAAAAGGGAACATGTCATCATCAGAGGAGCAAAGTGGGATCCTTGGCGGGAAGATTCTCTTTCCAGCATGTTGGTCCAAAAAAGAAGCTGCATCGATGACATTCCTTTGGAATCCTCGAACCACCAACCTCATGACATTACAAAGTCTGTTTGCGGCGTCATTTTTTGCAGAAATATGATAGGGCAGTTGATCTTCAGCTTTAGCAGATGTGAGGGAAGACCAGTAGGGGTCAATGTGTTAAGAAAGTCAGGTGGGTAGTAGTTATGAGGGTCGTCCACCGCACAATCAAAGCTACTGTACACCATCTCTTGTCCCTGGAATTGATTGATCATCTTCAAATTAACCCTATCAACGCAATCATTTTGTGTCGACAAGATTGCTCTAGAGGTGATGTAGTTTGGGTCTGACATGTTAGCACCAAGGCTGGGAAAAATGTTGTCTATTAGTTTATCAAGGTCAGAGCCCTTCTTCCCAGTACACGGCACACGTATCTCGTCAGGAAGACGGATGTGATGGCCCAGTGTACGGCGCCAGAAAAATGCTGGAGCGGTGTTGATGTAGAGCTCGTTGGGAACCCCAAGAGAAAGGTATGATGAGCACAGCAGCAAGTTTCTCTTAGTTATGAAACCAAAGTTTAATCAAACCAGTAGGAGCAAGGAAACACTCCAAAGGTGTTGCTAGTTGAGCCTTGGCAGGGCGCACTACCGGTGCTAGTAGCAACGTGGAGACCTGCACAACACAACCACAGAACTTTGTCCCCAACTTGCGATGAGGTTGTCAATCTCACCGTGTTTTGCTGAAAACAAAGGATTAAACGTATCGAATGGAAGGAAGTAATAGTTTGCAGAAAGTAAACACAAAGCAGTAAACAGTTTGTAGATTGTATGTAAATAAAAAGGACCGAGATCCATAGTTCACTAGAGGTGGCTCTCCTTAAGATAGATAACATGCTGGGTGAACAAATTACAGCAGGGCAATTGACAAACATCGAGAAAGCAATACATGCATATACTAATCATCTTGACTCCTTTGGAACTTGATTGGGCATTACAACATTATACATAGACCGCCATCCAACTGCATCTATGACTAATAATCCACCTTCGTTATCATCCTAACCCCTCCAAGATTAAGTTGCAAGCAACAGATTATTGCTTTACGAATTGCGTGTAATGTAAACAATACGATTGTTCTATGAACAAAGGATTGTTGTTTTCTCCCTAGTAGCAACATCACATCTAGTACCTTAGAGATTTCTGTCACTTCCCTAGATTACCAGAGGCATGAACCCACTATCGATCATAAATACTAACTCTTGGAGTTGCTAGCATCTACTTGGCCAAGATAGCTACTAACAACGGAAAGCATGCAAGATCACAAATAGCAAAGACATGATAGAATCAATAATCAATCTGAAATAGCATCTCAATATCCATCGGATCCTCGCAAACACAACATGCAGAATTACAAATAGATGATCTTGATCATGAACGGAGCTCACAAGATCTAGACATGAAAGCACAAAAGAGGAGAACCAGCCATCTAGCTACTACATGGATCCGTAGTCCAAGGATGAACTACTCACGCATCACACCGGAGGCTTGCATGGTGATAAAGAAGGCCTCTAGGGTGAATTCCCCTCTCTGGCAGGGTGCCGGGAAGAGCTTCAGATCCCTGCCGATCTAGGGATGGAGATGACGGCTACATCTCTTTCGTGGATTTTGATCGGGTACTTAGGGTTTTCGTCACGAGGGCATCTTATAGGCGGAAGTAGAGGCCGAGGGGGTGCTAGGGTCGGACAAACCACCTCGGCGTGGGCTGCCACACACGGCCAAGTGGTGTGGCCCCCCACCTTCTCCGCCTCAGATTCGCATCCGATGACTTCGAAAAATAGGCACTTTGGCTTTTGTCCCGCCCAATTCCGAGAATATTCATTTTCCGACTTTCCGGAACCAAAAACAGCGTAAAATGTGCAGCCGCAATCGTGGCTCTTGTTAATAGGTTAGTCCAAGAAATCATATGAAAAGTACTCCAAAGTGTGGACAAAACACAAGAAAGTGGATAAAACCAAGCATGGAACATCAAAAATTATAGATACATATGCAATGTATCATGATGTAACCATCACCATTGGCCTCCTCCTTACCATCACCGATGCGCAATAGGTACTCCGCAAACCAAGGGTCACTATGAGCCCTCATGTTGCATTCGAGCTTTAGGTGAGTCATGCAATCCCAAAGGTAAGACCTACTAGCGATGCATCAATTATCTGAGCCCTCGACCCCTTACGGACAATAGGTAGGACCTGCCTGAAATCTCCACCGAACACGACCGTCTTTCCACCAAATGGCAGGTATGGACGGCTCATTATATCTCGCATATCATTGTACAACGCCTCGACTGCCCGTCTCAATACCTGCCATCGTCAATGTTCAGTGGTATCTTGAATCGAAAATGAGTTGTTCTCCGTCCAGACATTATGGAAGCTGCAACACCAGATGTAGCTGTCACTACAGTAATATTTTTATGCCCACGAACCATTGCGAGCACTGATCTGTATAGAAAAGTCTTTTCAGTACCTCCAGGTCCATCCACAAAGAACACACCACCCTCACCACCACGAACAACATACATAATTTTTCATATGCAGCCTTTTGATCTGTATTAAGTGAGTCTGATAGATTTATGTCCTCCTTGTTGGGCTCAATCACAGACTCCTCGAAGATCTCCCTTTCCACATTGTTGGCGCTGTCAAATTCCTCATCGATATCAGGACAAGGAAATGACTTTATGTCCTTGCCCATTGACTGTAGCATATTCCTCATATCTATCAAAACCTTCTGCTCAACTACAACATTGGATGGATCATTGCGGTGATAGTCTTCCGACATTGCGTTGAAGTGCTCATCCCAGAGCTCACTCACATCGCTAGGCTCGCATAATACCAATATTGTCACAAACAGCCTTCGTAGAGATGACGGCATCTCAAAGAGTGTAGATTCAATAAGAGAGTCATCCAATGTGTTGTCCCCTTTGATCAACCCGCTTCTCTCTATAGCTTCATGAAAGGATCCTAGTAGCTGGCTATTAACCGTCTTTAGGTCATCGTAGCAGGTGGCCCCAGTGACATGGTTTAGAAGGACTCGCAGGTAATAGCGATCCCCTTCCGCTGGGTGAGCCGACACAATCCTTCCAACCTGTATCCTTTTTGAAGGTGTACCATCTTTTTTTACATACATTCTCTTCCAGCATTTATCCTAACCTTTCTTACCTTTTTGCCAAGTGTACCATTCGGGGAAATCCCTGTACAAGATACTGCGGGCCTCTGTTTTCCGCAAAGTACTCAGTAAGTATTGACTTTTCAACACCTTCACGGTTTACTACCTATTGGATATCTTGGCCCTGTTTGAACGAAACCATGTGACAATTTTCTAGATACCGCTGCAGCTGCATCACCGGTGGCGAATATTTACTCAACTCAAAGCGTATATCCTCCACAAGGCTTTAGGAGGAGTCACCCACCTCGCATCTCTATATTGTTTGATCTCATTTATGTCCCCGTTGCTATCTCCCTTGTCAGCCTTGCTCGCTGTGATAGAAGCCTGATCATGCCCCTTGTATATGTACTTGAACAGGTACTTAAGAGCCTTTATGCTTGAGCATGCCTCAATGTTGATGTGACAATTCAAGTGACGCAAAAGGTGTGGGTTGTATGGGACAACCCACCTATTATCTAGGAAATACTTTCGAACCCATTAATTTACAACCATTATTAGTTGTATGTATAGAGGGTAGGAGTCCTTTCCTTGTAAGGTAGCTGCATTGAAATGGCAAGGGTATTGATTCTTGAAAGAAGGACGACCCTTCGTGCATGGACAATCAGGGTTCAAAACACTACATGGGCCATGTATCATATGTTTCACCACCATCTTGTACAATTCTGGGTACTTTGCCTTATTAGGAAGCTCGGCTGAGATAAGCTTGTCATACTGCTCGGGGCATGTGAGCTTGAATCGCCCCTCCATGATGATCAAGAGGTGGGCATGTGGAAGGCCCCTCTTTTGGAACTCCACCACGTACACATATGATTTCACCTTGCCGAGGATGTCCTTCTGAAGCAACTTGTCCTTGAGTTCCTCTAGTTTTGCCCTAAAGACACGCACAACAAGGTCTGGGCGATCTTGAGGTGTCTGGCCAGGGTAGAGCTCACACTTGATCTCATCCCAATTAGGATTGCATGTTATCGTGAGAAACATGTATGGCTTGCCATACTTCCGTACCAAGGCCAGAACATCCATGCAGTGATGCCTCTTGTCACGTGGACCACCGATAAATGACGTAGACAACACTGTATGCTTTCCAATAGCACCGGCCCTACCCTCACCAGCATGCGAGGTGTCCATTAGGCCTTGGTACATGTCCTCCCTTATTGTATCTTGATGATTCCATATATAGTCCAACCATGAGTTCTTGATCTTGATATATGTGTTGATCGCGAACTGCTGAAAAAGACGCTTTCCATGGAGGACCGGGTTAAATATCCCAAGACGCATGTGGAATTTGTAGCAGTAGTAGTCTCGCACAGACACACATTTATTGAAGGAGATATGCCCTAGAGGCAAATGATAAATAGGTTTTTATTGTCATATCTCAATTAGTTCATAATAGTTTCATACTGTGCTATAGCTGTATTAATACGAAACGTTAATATACATGTGGTATATAAACAAACCAAGTCTCTAGTTACCTCTAGCGAACTAGTTCATTGGTCATGAGGATGATCTAGAGTTTCGAGATCATGGGAATTTATGCCAATTGACAATGATGTCATGTCATTAGTTGAATGATGTGATAGACAAATAGCCCAACCAATTGTATCTTAATGAGATCTAGTTACAAAGTTCACAATTAATGATAAACTAAGAAAACCTCGCAACCTAATCCTTAGACTGTGAGATAATGCAAATCAGCGTTCTGGAGGGAGCTTAGATGGTTATCAAGTATTATTCCATGACTGGATGATCGAAAAGATGCCACTCAGGTTTCCCAAAGGGGCGTGTAGAGGAGTACATATCAAGACCATGATTTGCCCATCCATGTAATGGACATATACATTAGTGGCCATCTCGGTGATGTTGCATTAATGAAGCTTGCAAGCGTGTGACTGGGTCACGGAATGCAATGACACGGAAACGAGAAAACAAGTTCATCGGTAACGAGATCGAATGAAGGTATGGAGATACCGTAGATCAAATCTCGGGTGAACTAGATATCAAGTGGCAAAGGGAATGGGAAACGACTGTTTACGGTTCAAACGACATTATCATCGTGGAATGCACATGGGTCATTATGGGCATCCCGGTCCCGCTATTGATCATTGATGGAGATCATGTTTGTGCCATTCCCGAGCCGTGGGGAAATACACTTAAGGGTATGATGAGCTAGAGATCCTTTGTAAGTTGTAATCACCATATGAAAGAGAAAAGGAAACCGGAAAAGTTCCGTGAGAGAACCGAAATCATTCCGGGAAAGTTCCGAAGTCGTTCGGAGAAAATCGAAAGGGAACCAAAAGGTGTTTCGGGTCAAATCAGATTTTGTAATATGTATTTACATATTAATTAATGTAATTAATTAAACATAATATTAAAATCTAATTTGAAGGGGTATTCCACTAATGGGTCAAACTTCCTAGGGAAAAAGGGCCCATGAGGAAAAACCGTAAGAGGGAAGGACCAAGGGCCAAAGCGCCAAGGCCTAGCCACCTCAAGGGGGCCCACCTGGCCAGCCTAGGGCTGTGCACGGGGTGGGACCCACCCCTGGCTGGCTGACCCATGAGGCCCATGCGCCTCCCCCCTCTCTCCCTTGAATAGTCTCACATGGGAAACCCAAAGGGGAGGGCACACCTCCGTCCCCCTATATAAAGGGGTGCCCATGGGTGGGATTAGACACACAATTTAAGATGTTATCTAAGGCATTTTCCTTAGGGAATTCCTCCCTATCTCTCTACATAGTTGTCTCCACGCGTTGGTACGGTCCCAAGAAAGAATTGTCCGCGTAAGAGACAACACACCTGCAACACGCTGTTGCGCTGCAATGATTCCAACCCGGATATCTACTTCCGCACTCTCGGCAGGGATCAAGGAGCCGGAGGTCGTCATCATACACCGTATGTGTACAAAATCATGAGGGACCTCACTTGAGGCACCTTGGATGTCGTGAGCCAGAGCTGCTGCACGATGAAGAAGGAGCAAGGGTGACCTGCGAGGAGCATCGTGACCTTGAGGTCGGCTACGAGTACGACTACATCAACCACGTTCCCCTCGGAACGTTAACCGCGTACGGCCTACAAGGGTATATATTCTCTACGCTCCGTCCCTTACCGCATTACTATATAGATAGATCTTGGCCATTAGGAAGTTCCAACATAGGAATTTTTTTGTTTTCTGCTACAGAACCCTTCATTTATTTCCTCCCGAAGCTGCACAAAGAATTTAGAATGAGTGGTGTGAGAAACGGGAGATCATATTTGTAAGCATGGAATGGGCATATAAGAAATAAGATGAGTAATCTAAAGCAGTTGCAGATGAATACATTGAATTTTTCCATCTGATGAATCGTGGTTTAACAGACTGTACGTTGATAAATATAAGATAGATAAGGAACACAACAACAACAGTTAGACAATAGAGAATTAATCAGGTTTGAGTGGACAGTTAATGTAATATTCTATCAATAAGTAGTGGTGCAAAAAATTCAGAACGTAGAATTGATGGGTTATGATCTAAAAAGAAGCAGAGTAAACATTGGCATTTTATAAAGCAAGATAGGCTATCTGAAGCAAACACAAGTGAGTATAGCACTAACAAGACATGGTTTAAAGAAGAGCGGATGCTACATTGATGAATAATAAAGCTAGATAAGTAATCCAATATTTGTACAACAGAGATAGATTTGAAAACAGAAACCTGAATCATTATCTTCATCGCCATCATCATTGTTATTACCGAGTAATTGGGAGGACTCGTCGTCAATCTAGACGATCTGCACGAGCCGCCATCACAGTATCATATGACACATTTTCCTTTGAGATATCGATATGCCACCCAAGCTCACCTCTAAGGAAGAATAGTGGGTAGGACAGTGAGTCATAACATCTATGATTGGCCTTGATACCAAAAATATCTCTGTTTTTCCCTTGTAAGATCATGTTGTGGTCGAACTATTTACGCCTCTCGCTCCCCTCCACCCATGCTACGGCTACTTCGGAAGTGGTAGGTGCATTGTATTTTCTCTGGTCCATCCTTTGGTCAAGGTTTAGTGTGATACGATAATTATCAACATCGTCAACCCGTCCCACACTCCGTAGATTTCAGAGTATGGATTTTCATGAAGTATGTTGACCATCTATGTGATTACTTCTTTGTCTTTTGCGCATTGCTCTTTGAGGCAGCTACGATACCTATGCTCTAAATTGGGGTCGTCATCAAAGAAGTAAAGCTCCAGGTGACTGCCTTGCAGACCATCTTGTCTACCAAATGACCTTATGTTGTGGTACATTTGACCATGAGCACGAAAAGTGTAGATAGGATGCTTTGATGTGGTAGTGGTGTCACCATTAAGGTTGAGGTATAGTGAGATGAACGAGAAATGTCCATTGAAAAACCTTATGTTATCACGGAAATGCCTAGAATCAAGATCTTCACTCGTCCAAAGCCTCTTGAGATTGGGTGGTGTAACCGTGTTGGCTATCTTGATCTTCCCATTACAACAACAAAACCCTGGTGGCTCATGCTCGAACCTCTGTGCACCACAATGTTTATGTATGCAGTCGGGAACATGCTTCAGCATGTGTCTTGCAGTTGGTATTTTGCTATAGACCATGTCATATGGATCTGGGCCGTTTGGAACCAAAGCAGACCCATCATCTTCCTCATATGTTTCCACATCCTCATCGACATCATCTTCTGAAATGGTGGATAACAACATTAGTTATAATAATTATATGAAATATGTGCACGATAGTTCTGGAACATGACCAAATTACCTTGTCCAGCAAACATGTAACCTTCCTCATCTTCGGAGTCTTCTTCCAATATGACACCCTTGTCCTCGCCTGTAGTATATACTTATCTTTTTTTGAGAACATGTTTCAAACAAGCATGGAAGGAATATGGGATAAATAATTACCGTCATCATTGGATGGTGAGTGTCCTTGATGTTTTTGAACAATCTCGGGCGTTGGAGGCGTAGTTTCTGCGTGCACAACATGAAAGTGTGGCAATTACAACCGTTGACGACTTAATTAGAGCAAAAGAAAAATGAAGAGATGTAAATTATCGAAGTTAAGGAAGGCTGATTGCGTTGGCGTATCGGTGCCATTTTCCATGGTCATAGATAGATTTTCATCTTCTGATGCAACCACATAATTACCGACATCATCGGTTGTTGAGTGAGTTTGATGTTTTTGAATAATCTCAGGCGTTGGAGGCATAGTTTATGGGTACACATCATGTACATAGCATGTAAATATGGTCATTGCAACCGTTAACGACTTATTCGGAGCATAAGAAAAATGAAGTTATGAAAATTACCAAATTTAAGGACGGCTGATTGCGTTGGCGTATCGGTACCATTTCCATGGTCATATATGGGAATGCATGCTTCTTACAATTTGACTAGAATGCTTCATTTCGGAGACCTAGCAACGCATGCCTTTCTCCAGGTGTTACATGTTTTCTCATTGATATCTTACTAACATCCATGTTAGGGGTCACCTCCCCTGACATTTGATCTATAATAGGTTGGATATAAATAGGGGTTCCGCCAAAATCGGGGATATGCCAATCACATGTGGGTATCGAACCTTGAGGACCAAGGGTACGAACAACCTCAGGGGTCCAACATCGGTTCTCCATGGCTATGGATTCTTTCCTCAGACTGTTGCGTCGTGAGTTGTTGAGAGCATGCTTAGAACGATTTTGCTTAGGAGTCATATCGACATAACGTAGTCTTTCCCTTGCATGCTTTGCTTCAATTTGATCTAAAAATATGACATGATATAATAGTTAGAACTGATTTGTGCATGTAGTTGTGAAAACATCATCAATAAGAAATTCAATGTGCCATAAGCAACAGAAAAAAGTTAGTTATATGCAGTTTTCAAGGTATCCAAATACCTGCAAGTATTTCCTTACCTGCTAAAGTTATCTTTTGTTGATAGGAAGCATGTTTTTTGCTAGTAATTCATTTTTCTCATTGGTATTCATTTGTGAATATCGTTCCCTTTTCCGCTCATGTTCTCTCTTGAGTGATTCTTCTCTTTCTGTGCTATCCATATGTGCATTTCGTTCCCTAAATCGTTGCCTCCTCAGCTCACTTGGACATATGGGTGTTGTATGAATGCTGACTGATGTGGGTCTAGCTCCAGTTTCTACACAAAAATATATAACAAATGTAGCTACAATACAAATGAATTAGTAGATAGTTGCATTCATTTTATTATAAAATTAGATGCCTTCATACCAGTGATGATGCTTTCTTGCCCTTGAGATGAAATTATATGCATTTGGTATGCATCCTTTTCACTAGGGACCACATTTTCCTTGTCCCTAGCAGTGTCTCCTATTTAAAACCTAAGGATCAGTTGCAATCTATGACATTAATTGAACAATGATGGGATTCAACATTGCTCTATTGAGAAATATAATAAATGTTATCTACATGCAAAGTTTTACAGATGCAACTAATAAGGCGATTCTTCTATGAGAAGAACTCATGCAAAATTTGGGCTGAATATGTTTAAGCATCTATTAGTTTTTGCAATTTGTGTGGAGCTGTCAACATGAATGAATGTTAAACTGCACCTTTAACAGCGGGTATGCTTTGAGAGAGTGCATATGGATCCCATGTAACTCTTGTGTGCCTGCAACAGAAGGCGTGCAGTGTAGTTTAGCTTTTTTTTGTTGATAGGATTCACGACGCTTCCTAAGCATCTCATTCTTCTTTTCTTTATCCATTTCTGCATATCTCCATCGAGCACGTTGTCTATTGAGTTCTTTTGCATATGTAGGTCCCCCTCCATTACTGTTGTCGGTGACACCTAATAAAACACAAGACACCATCAGTTCTTGAGCATCAGTTGTTACACTTACACCTAATATATCATAGTTTTTACTTATGTTGATGGTGTTGGATAAGTCTTTGAAAGGAATACGTTCACTCGATCGCATCGCTGGATCCATCTACAATCTTAAAAATGCCACAAGATCAAATTGGTAAGTGGAGATGTCACATCTAGAACCATATTTGATATCATTGTTTTTGGACTCAGCCAATAGAACTCAGCCAATAGAACCATGTTTAAAAACCCAATTAGCAGCTCCTTTGCTAAACCTTTCGCGAGTAGTACAAAAGCGTCCTCGTCAGCGGCGGAACTACCAGCGGCCAAGGCCAACGGTGTCCCTGCACTAAAAAAGCGACAGACGTGGTCGACGGTGCACCTTGACGATCGGAAGTACATTAGTACACCATGGCGAGGGCGTCCTTGGACCCAACACACATGTGGATCCTGTTCTTCGTGCTCAACACACCCCTCACCATCTGCTTGTGTACGGAAGCCCCCTACGTCCCGCCAAGCCGCAACCCATCGCCCATGGATCATCGATTGATCGACCGATCAACTGATCAACAATAAGCTAGTTTGTGTTGGTGAGAGCCACATAGCTTTTTTAGTGCTGCGTACGCTGGTGCATATACATATCCTGTTGTTTGCTTGCTCTAATCAAACTTGGGTCGAATTTAGTGCCACATGGTTGCACTAATGGCCATCCACATACATGTTGATTATTGCACGATACGTGCCGACGAACTAAATGAAAAATCTTGGCTCCCAACTTCGGAATACAATATGCTTGATCGATGTACTACAGTACAACAAACTGTTTAAAAACTGCACGATGTAAAATTCTAGTGCTCTCACAGAATGATTCACCATGGAATTGTATTACAAACCTTTTGCTAGAGTGGTGTAAAGGTGACGCCGGAATAAGAAACCATGTCGATCGGAGGCCTCTGGGAGGAAGACGGATCACATGAAAGGAATGTCAACATGGCCACACCACAGAGTGGTCATTAGTGGATATGGTTTACTCGTGTTCACCAAGTGTTTGACCGTTAGTTTTAGACGTAACTGTTACATCGACTAGCTAGTTCGTGTTGTCCCTGGGCCTGGGTGTATTCTGAATTTTGTTTTCTGATTTGCCAATGGATCTGTCTGTCTTCTGAGAAATCAAAAATCAAGAACCGAGGCTTCGATCGGTCCAACCAGACTACGATTGGTCGACGGAACGCCAACTTTGATTGGTCGACGGAACGCCAACAGCGGAAAGATAGCCTCGTTTAGGGATGCCCGCTCCCCGTGTTTCTAGTAGAGACCATATGCCGAAGAAAAGATTTGCTTGCTTGAGGATCCATGTGACGATCAATGGAGATGATTTTTTACATGATCAATGGAGATACATGCTTTATAATGTAACAATGTCTAACTGAACAACCTTCTTTTTATAACTATGTCTAACACAACAACCTAGTGGTACACCGTACGCATATGCTTCAGAGGCTCAGAGGGGGCAGCTGAGCTACGGACGGGTGAGACACGACTAGTGAGTTCACGAACACACACAAAATTCTTTTTCAAATCAAGTAACTGTTTAATAGCCTTTCACAATTAATCTACGAGGCAAGTATGCCACGCTGAAACCTAAGCCTATAATCCGATATTAGCAAAGGTAAATGAAACTTGTCCAAGATACGATCAACACCTGGATTACAGAAGTGATGAAGGGAGTGAGGACTCATATGGTATGACTATGATCAGGATATATAGTTACAGATCAGCTTTATGGTCACGGCCTGATACTTTTCTTAAGACCAGAAGGCAACAATCTCCTCACAATTAAGGCAAGGTTGCTGAGGCTCTTCATGATCACTGCTGCATCCCTGCATATATATTTCCTCCATCCAACTCCACTCCTGCACGCTTGAGCAGAAACCAGATGCATCATTTTCCTCCTCCTCCTCCGACAACTAGTCGTGGGGATGGGATGCTTCAGGCAGTTTACTAGGCTCGTACTGTTTACCAGTCCTTCCAGAATGGGTTGTTCATCTTCCGTACGGCTGATAGATAGGCTGGTCTTGCTTATCAGTCCTTCTAACAACCGGTTTTCGAGAACTAAGCGCGGGCTTGGTAGATGGGGAAATCGCTTACCTCGTTCGAAACGTAGCCGAAGCTTTCAGACCAAATTAAACAGAGTGCTATCCGCATGAAAAATCGTTAAAGAGAGGTCTCTGATATACTCATATACCTAAGAACAAATATCCAAGGGAGGGATTTTCTCCTAGGACAACAATCTAGAGACTTGTGCATCAATTTCTCTTTGGCCCCTTTTCCAGGTGTGATTAGTATCTGCCTCCCAGTGTACTAAACTTTCTCTCCTATTAACATATATATACTTCGTACCTTGAAAAGAAAAACGGCCTTTGATCTAAAAAAAACTTCTCGAGCATATTGTCATTTTAGGTCCAGTCAACTGATTTTCATTTTCTTTGTTTATACCTCACATATGAATTTCATAATTGACTAACATAATTGTTTCATCTTTGTAAGCCCGAGAAATATTATTACTACTGGACATGAAAAGTTAATAAAACTACAAAAGCATAGTTCTTGCCTCTATTCCTTTGAGATCTTCTACAAAGTCATTTGCCAGACGAACACAAGATATGAGTCATTAGTTGGACATACACAAGCCTAAGAGACTCAACAGTTAGGGCGGTTGACTGCACCTTTACATAATGGAAACTTGGCAATATCATCTGCTAAAATATTATATTAATCTGTACAATTTTTAATATAACAAAGTAGCAAGAACACTCAATGTGGATTGATGTGGGGTCCTTTCTTTTACATAGCTTATGCAATAATGTCTCATTTACAGCTTGCAAACTTTCAGGTACCCTGAATCTAACTCGAGAGGGGACTAGAAGAAATTCATTTCATGCAAATGGACCTGCTTTTTTGTCATTCATGCCCGATTTGAAAAAATTGAAGTGATTGAGTTTTCATACACTAGTTAGGCCATCTCCACCGGGCCGACCCAACAAGCCCGGGATGTGCGCGGCCTTCCAGCGGCCCAACCCATCCCGACCGACCCGTCCGACTCGACCCATCCGTGCACCTAATTTGGGCAACGGTTGGGTCGGCCCAGACAGCACGTGCGGGCTCCAGTGTCCGACCATCACCTTTGGCGGTCCCTCCCGCCAGTGGCACATAGACCACTCCACTTCTCCCTCCAAAAACCCTCTCCCAAATTTTCACTGGCGGGAGCGGCGGGAAAGGTGATGGATCCCGCCGTCATGGCCGATGTTGCTCCCTCCGGCGTTCCCGCCGCCAAGAAGCGCTGCCGGACGAAGAAGTTTGCCTAGGACCTAACGGCGAAGGAGCGGAGAACTGAGACGAAGAAGCACGCTGGCCGGCGGGTTGTGGTGCGAGCTCGACTCGCCCAAGCCAAGATCGACATGCAGCGCCGGGAGGAGAACGAGCGCTTCCTCGCCACGCAGAACAGGGCCAACCACAACGAGCTGGCAGTGGATATCGCCAAGCACGCCATGAACATGATAAAGCAGGAGGCACTGACTGCTCCTTTCGGTGGCACCGTGGACTTCGGTTCCGGCAGCGTCGCTATCCCCGGCCTGTCCATGGCCGACGCGTCCTCTACCAGCTCTGTCACGTCCACTCCTTGCGGCCATCCCAGGACGCCAGGCCCGCGCACACCTTCGCTCGGAGGCCACAAATGGGAGGCTAGCTATGCCCTTTGGAAAGAACTTGACAACAATAAGAATGGCAAGAGCAATGCTTCTACGGGCGGTGTCATCGACCTAGACGACGGCGACAATGACGAAGGCTTCGCCAAACCTGTAGGCGCCCGTGCCCGCCGGCCTGGAGGCTACAAGGCTACGAAGGCCGACATTGCCCGCTCGGCTGGTTCCTTGGCATTCCAGGAGACATTGACGAAGATCCTAAAAAAGAAGGAAGAGGCCATCATCGAGAGGGAAGAGAGGAGGCGCAAAGAGAAAGAGGCCACCGCCAAGACCTTTGTTGAGCTCCAGACGAGGTCTATCTTGGTGGAGGAGGCCAACTCCAAGTCCATGCTAATGGAGATCGAGGCGAAGGCAAAGGCGATGGAGGCCGAAGCCAAGGCCAAGGAGGCCGAGGCAAGGTCTAGGGTGGCGGAGGCAGAGGCCAAGGCCAAGGAGGCCGAAGCGAAGATCATGGCCGAGGCGAAGGCAGGGCTTGGGTTGCTCGTAGGCAGCAGGCCATCCGGGCTCGCGATCCTTGAACGACAATGGCAATGGCGGCTGCAACCTTTTGGGCAGAGAAGCCACCATTCTTTTGGACATTGTGTATGATATTGCCCCCTTTTGTACATTTCAGAACCACTCGCCACTAGTTGGTGATGCCCAAAGGGCGTTGCACACGTCTGCCAATTTATCTGATAGTCAGTTTGTGTGCTATTGCCTTTGAATTTGAGTGTCCGACCATTGGCAAAGCCTTGGCCAGCGATGGCACCAAGAAATACCAGGCGCGGACAGATGGGTCACGCTGCTGGACGCGGCTGGCCGGACAGGCCGGACCACGACCCCAAAGGGACCGCGACCGACCCAAACGGATAGAAACGGGCCGTTTTGGTCACGCGTTTGGGTCGGCCCGGTGAAGATGCCCTTAGTTCAGCCAAGACATGCTCTGCACCGCTATGAAAGTTTCATCCTACATCGCCTAATCGACATGCTCCGGCCCAACGGGGAGGTCTCATGCTCGGGAAAAGGCTAGTCGATATGGAACAGGACAAAGCAATGCAAGACATTGAATTTATGCAAGCCTGGGCCGATGGGAGTGGCTCATGCGGCTGCACAAGGAGGAAATAATTTTGCGGCCCGAAAGTTGAAACGCCAAAGCATAGTGGTACCCAAGTTGCTTGTAATCACACGCGTTACCCACAGTTGGCATGCCAAATGCTCAAAGAGTCTTTTTTGCATGAATTCAACATAACGTTTGAATACAAAATATTAGGCTAACGCCCGTCAAGTTGGGATCCTCCTGTCAGTTTTGACTGTTATGTCGCTGCCGTCGGCCCTTCCATGTAGGCTTACAACACTGGCGCCTGTATCCATTCCTCATTGCGTTGTCTTCTTCCTCGGAGCGGCGATCTGTGGTCGCGGCCATGGCACAGAGCTGGGATGCCATTTCCTTCGGTGGTGAGATCTGAGACATGGACAAACCTGCTCAAACCCGCTCTCCTCCCCATCCCGAATCAGAGCTTGCTCTCACCATGGCCGCACCCATGGCACGTCACGGGGACGAGAATTCATTCCCGGGTGAGATCTATCACCATGCCGACCATGCTCGGTCCTGTTGTTCTCCTCCTGAACCCGAACTCGTCGTCACCGTGGTCGCACCCGCACCAACCATGACGCCTTCCTCTCTAAACCCCAAGGCCACAACCACTATGTTCGGCACAATGCCAACAAGGTGAAATTTCATCCAGTTTTGTTCTTGTGATTGTGAGACGAACATGTAAAAATATGTTGTTTACTAGATATTCATTTGAAATTAGTAGTTCTGTGACGAAGAAACAGAGAGAATCTAAATGGAATGACGATGAAGACCATGGTCTATACTTTGCATTGCATCAACAAGGGATCATTGACGAAGCATGTTACCAAGAAAGTAGAGTTCATCAGCCATTGCCAAAAGTATGGGAACAAATCCATGAGCGATTCA
Organism: Avena insularis; assembly: GCA_023614405.1. Classification (NCBI taxonomy): domain Eukaryota; kingdom Viridiplantae; phylum Streptophyta; class Magnoliopsida; order Poales; family Poaceae; genus Avena; species Avena insularis. Next base: position 21,968,216 of record CM042694.1, on the reverse strand, counting down.
ACGCAAATACATGAAGAGAAGCTAGATCCATGTGATCAATCATCAATAGGTGGCACATTCTAGTGATGCGTTCAAATGCGTATACCATGTATCATTCATAACAATAACACTATTGTCAGTGTTCCTAGCTGTCTGTATGAGCTATTCATTTTATATAATCATGGCACCTTACTTTACTGGATAGTAATCTTAAAACTGCAATTAACTTGAAGTGGTTGTTATCCTGAGAAAGATGTCTAGTATGCACATGATCTTTGTCTATTATATGCTGCAATTATGTTGTTATGGGCATGGAAAGAAAAGTTAGGCTTCACTGAATATTACGCAGTTAGGCATAACTTAGTCTTGCACACATAGTCTTAACGTGTTCTTACACAAATAGGCAAATCAGTGGAAGTTAATGGTCTCATTGTCTGCTCGCAGTGGCAGTTCCTCGTAATATCCTCTTCTTTTCCTCGTCTCCCTCGTCTCCTTGCACTCGAAGTGGAAGTTCCTGGTCTACTGTTCTTCCTCGATCAATAGGAACTATTCCCACACATAAGCCATGGCCAGCAGCCGGATGAAGGTGAACTGGTCCGATCTCCCGACCGACCCACTTCGCAGGATCGCCGACTACTTGCTAGAGAAAGAGGAATATATCAACACCTATACTGTTTGTCGGGAAGTCTGCGCTGATTGGTGCCGCATTTTGAAAGAGCCCAAATTCCATCTTAACAACTGGATCCTGATAGATCACACACTTCCAAACGTCGGCGACTTCACCTTCCTCAACCTCGCCACTGGTCGTTGCTTCACGACGTATCTAATGGATGTTCATCGTAGGTTCACATTCATCTGATATATATAACATTCATTTATTTGTATTTTTCTATTGCAAACATCTTAGGACTAACTGTCATCTTTTACCAAAGATTCTACTTCGTCGGTGTTTCTCGTGGCGTCATCGTGTTTGCTCAAAGGGAGGGGCCGTACAAGATTTGGCTTCTGAACCCAATCAATCATAACTCCAACACCGAGTTTAAAGCACATATACCATCTGATATTCCTATTGATGATATTCGGTAGAAGATGATAGTTAGCCCTAAGATGTTTACAATAGAAAATACAAATAAATAAATGATATATATATCGGATGAATGTGAACCTGCGATGGACATCCATTAGATTTGTCGTGAAGCAACGATCAGTGGCGAGGATGAGGAAGATGAAGTCGCTAACGTATAAAAGTGTGTGATCTATTATGATCCAGTTGTTAAGATGGAATTCAGGCTCTTTTAAAATGCGGCGCCAATCGGCACAGACTTGCCAACAAGTAGCAGATGTGTCGACGTATTTCTATTTCTTCAGCAAGTAGTCAGTGCTCCTGCAAAATGGGTCGGCCGGGAGATCGGACCAGTTTACCTTCATCCGGCTGCTGGTCATGGATTACGTGTGGAAATGGTTCCTATTGATCGAGAAAGAACATGTAGACTAGGAACTTCCACTATGAGTGCGAGGAGATGAGAGAGACAAGGAGAAGAACAAGAGGAGATGGTGAGGAACTGCTAGTGCAAGGAGACGAGGAACTGCCACTGCGAGGAAACGAGGAGACTAGGAACTTCCACTTCTATGCTTATTTGTGTAAGAACAAATTAAGACTATGTGTGTAAGACTAAGTTATGCCTAACTGTGTAATATTCAGTGAAACCCAGCTTTTCTTTCCCTACCACGGACGAGATGAACGATAGGATCGGTTGGAGGCAAGATCAAATGGAGCGGAATCATCGATGAGAAGAGCGGGGAAAGATGAACTCATGGATTTGAAGTGACTCTTCTCTTCTATCTCCACGACGGTGCTTGTCCTGACGGTTCCGATCGTCACCGCGCGCGTGACCCTTCGAGAAAAGCACAACGCACAGCCTAGGTTTTACGCTTTAGGTAACCGACGGGCAACGATCATGAAGATTGTGTGATATGATGCGTTCCTGGGCCGTAATGACGAGTCCACGAGCGAGCCTTGCGTGCGGCTTCCCATCAATCATGGCCATGTCGGTGGTGTCCTAAGCAAAAAAAAAACACGGGCACATCGGACTTTGGCCCAATTCACCAGTCTGTACACGGAGGCAAGAGGCTCCAACGAAGCCCAGCCTGGCTCACCGATGGCGTGCGTACACACCTATTCCCCTGAAGGGCTATTGGGGCGACGGCGGCCGAATTCACGCCCAACCCACCTCCAAAAAAAATTGGCGCCCACGCGGCCCGTTTTGTTATCCGGCGCTCCCAGGCTGAACCAACTCATGGGGGGCTAGCGGGGCACCGGATGCTGCATTTCTAGCGGGAGGGAGCTAAGAAGATGGCGCGCGAAATAGCTAGTCGTTGCAGGCTTCCCTTGTCAGCGTTAGCGGCCGAAGAGTTCAGTCCACGCTCGGTCCGTCTTCCTCCTCGCCTATCATGCCCGAATAATAGCGTTGCGGCCAGCCGATCAGCCTTTTACAAACGAGCAGCCGATGCGCCCCGTCTGCCACGCCGCCTTTCTCTCCTACCGCGGCACCGCCAGTGCATTCAATGGATGCCTCCCTCTTCTGGGCGTTAAAACCACTTCTTCCCTGCTCCTTCGACCCATTCCATCCTCGCAGCCTCCTCTCCTATCTTTTCCCACCCACCCACCCACCATGGAGAGGTTCTCCAAAGATGGCGCCGCCATGAACGGTTTCGAGCGATACTCGTTGCGCGTCCACGACGCACGGGCGCTATGGGAGGCGAGCTACCCAGCACCGCCAGACATGCGGTGCCCTAACAATTGGGTCCTTAGCGCTGGTGGCCCGCCCATCCCACCGGTCCCACGTGGCCAGACGGGTTAGGTGGAGATCTAGCGGTATTACTGGGACGTCCTCTTGCTGGAGGAGCGGAACAATCCTCAGCGCCGGAGGAGCAGTGGCATGGGACGCATTCTTCGAGGACCAGCGCTAGGCCCGCCTCGAAGCCTACGACAGCAACACGCCCCCACAAGAGGACAACAACCTCGAAGGGTGGATCAGGTGGTGAACCGTCCTTCCTAAGAAAGACGCTCGCCTGGGTCCTCGACTTTATCGAGGCCGGCAACAACCCGTCGCTGACGATGCCTTCGCGGTAGAGGCCACGCTACCTAGACAAGCGGTGGACGCCACACCACGCCACGCCGCCCGCTCTTCCTCGACGTCTTCCTAGTCGAGGTCTACGCCACCTTCAAACCGTTACTCCCCGTACTCCACGCCGTTATCTCGTGGAGAAGCGCTCCTCACCCCGGTTAAAGATGAGTACGCGGAGGCCTCGCCTTCGCAGCAGTCGCGCAGGCGCCCCCGTGGCATCACAATTAGGGGCCGACATGAGCCATCCTCTCCTCGTGGCCGCCTGCGCCTCGCCAGGCCCCAGCGCTAGGTGAAGGGGTGGACGCCGCCACCGGAGTACAAGGCCGCCGCCCTCCAGCGGAAGATCGATGAGGACCCTGAGGAGTTCCTGGGCCAGCGCACTGCCGAGCGCGCCTCCTTCGAGGTCGTGCCGCCAGCAACGGACACATTCATCAAAGCTTGGTCTGCGGAGGAGTAATGGCGCGAGAAGGACGAGGGAGCACACTGCCTCGGCCTGTTCATCGACCTAGAGGGCGATGAAGATGGGTCCGGCTGCTCGAGCTGGGGCGACGATCCGGGCCAGGGCTGCAGCACCATGCCGCCGCCGAAGCAGGAGCCCAGCGACGACGATGACGACTACGCGACAGCGATGTACCGTCACCTTGGGCCGCCACTAGATTTTAGGTTTTTTTTTGCAAGTTTTGTACAAACATGTTTAAACTGCTGTGAAATCCAAAGTATTTTCGTATTTGTCCTAATTTTTAATGTTTAATTTTTTATATGGGGCACGGCTAGGAGCCACCCCCAATCGTGAACCAATCCGGCGCCTACCATATGACGCAAGTATGAGGGCGATGCTCTTACTACTACCGTGTCCATGGATGCAGATGAAGTTAATCAATGCTTACTTGTTAATTAATTAATCAGTTATGTGCTCGGTGTTGATTTTCTCACTGGAGAGGATATGTCACACAGTATTTTTATTGGAAATATTCGGAAGATCTAGTGCAGTTATTCAGTATATTGATTTTTCTTTGTGTTTCTCACAATTTCTGGGCTGTTGGAGGAAACAATTTAGGCGTAATTGTCGTTGTCGTCAACGAGCAAAACTGGGTGCCACTGATGTATCAAAGAGGAATGTATCAGGTTATTTCCCTTTCCCGGGGAACGCATCAAAGAGTTTATTCATCAGAGCGCGACCCTTTTGAAAATATCAATTTTCTTTTATTGGATGTAAATTTGCGGAGGTTTTTATTTGTTCATAATTGCTGCACAGGATTTTGGTTACTGTATGAGCACACGAATATCATCCCTGGATCGAACGGACCGGTTCGTCCTGCCCACTCCCGCGAGTGGCAGGACAAACCCTAGTTCAGCCGTGGACGGCGCTAGTGCTGCTCATGACCCTCTACTGGGGGGTTGGGGGCGGTGAGTTTGGGGCAGCTCGGTCCTATGACGTGGTGGTGGCGGGTGATGCCGACAGCGGCCGTCATGGTGGCAGCCGCTAGCTAGATCCCTCGGGAAGCTTCGGCTAGCCTAGATCTGGGCCCACTTGGGCCCGATCTAGGTTTGGGCTCTGCACGGTACTAACACTCTTTGGATGTGGGGAGATTGTGTGGGGCGTGTAGGAGGGCGGTGGTGGCTGTGGCTGCACTGCAACAACGTGGCAACAAGGACTTTACGGGTCCTTTTGGGACCAGGCCGGGGCAAAGAGCCTGGTGTGCCCATGCTGCCGTGTTCGGACCGCAACCGCCGTCAGCGGTGGAGGTCAGTCTCGTCCGAGCGGTTGTGTTGTTGCCGCCACCCTGTGTTAACCAAACCTATCCCTCCACCTCGCAGGTCACGCAATGCACATGGCGCAGTGGGTGCGACTCCGCGAATGCCGGGGCGGCGGCCCCGGAAGGTGGTCTGCAAGAGCATCCCTTCAGCGGAGGCGGCTCCAGGAGGTGTCTTGCGTTGGTGATCCTCAGACCGGTGGAGGTCCGGCAAGCTCGGGTGAGCTCGGTGGCGATGGAGCTATTGCTTGACGGCTAGGATTAGCTAAGGTGGCGGATTCCCTGGTGGATGATGGAGTTGGACCTGGTGCTGGGGTTGGTTTGTACGGTGGCACCCTTGTTGCAGTGCAGCGACGGGACTTCACGAGCCTATTCAGGCTCAGCCGGGCCAGAGGGTCTGGTTTGTCTTGCTGCTACATCCGATCGGCTACTGCCTTCGGGCGGTGGAGGTAATTCCCTCCGCGTGTTGATGTCATGCCGACCCTCGCAGAAGTTTCCGCTCTCTCGGTCTTAGCAGCCTCGCTCCATGGCTCACAGTGTGACGGCAGTGGCGACTTCGAGACCGTGGTGGCGCGTGCACATGGGCGGCGAGCTTGTTGGAGCATTACAAAGTGTCCAGGAATGTGGTTCCGATGAGAGGTCGGGAGAAATCCTTGTCACTTTGTCACTGACGCGGTGACGCCTTCGGGTATCACCGTCCTTCCTGAAGGGGTGTCGGGTGTATCTCTCTTCCACCTCCCGTGGCGTACCATGGGAAACCCTAGGACATGTCCTTCCTGAAGGGCGTCCGGACAACAGTGTCATTGTCGTCACTCCCCTTCTTGGAGGTGCTTCTATGACGCTTTGAAATGCTAGACGTGTGGTGGTACTTCTCCGGAGGGCGCAATGGTGGCAACTTACCTTTGTTCTCGTAGAACCGCCGATGTTGGCTCTATTTTCTTTTCTTTCTTCTTATTTTTTTGTTTGGGCTTGGCATGTGCTATTCTACCTCAACATTGTTCGGAACGTTGTATCGGGTGGTTTCTATATTAATATAATGGGGCGCAAAGCCTGTTTCGATTTTGGTTACTATTTTTAGAGGTTGTTTGTTGTCTAGCTCCGCCATCGACCTCCTTCACCAGTCGCCGCCATCCTCGTCCTCTTGTTGGTTTGGCATAATCCATGATTAAGCGATTCCAACGCCAGCATCGGGGCTTATACCCAATGAAGAAGTGGTCTGCCTCAACTTAATTTTCAGGTAAGGAAGAAATTGGTACATCTTTTTGTTAGATTAGATGTGCACCCTGTAGGCTGTTAGTGAATGTTGGCTTCGTAAATTTGTTTGTAGTTTATGTAAATTTTGGGGCAACTCGTATTTAGAAAGCAAATTCTCCAACAACTAGAAAGATAAACTGGATGCAAAAGAGAAAACATTTCGTAAAATGAAATTCAGTCTATTTGCTACTAGAATAAGCTAACACAGCTACAACGCATAGTAGAAGTGGCATGCAAAACCGAATATACGATGCGTGTAGAAAAAGGCGCAGCTCTAATTAACCATGTCTAATTAACCATGGGACATAGGAATTACTAGTACTACATTCATAACAAGTGTCGTTACTTTAATATAAATTTGTATTTATATTAAATCAGCAATATTTATTATGGATTGGAGGGAGTAGTAAAGGTGTATAGATAGACAGACTAACCTGATACGTGGTGAGTGCAGAATCGAGTGATCTGAAACCCTGCGTGCCCTCTCGACTTTCGTGATAAACACAGCCAGAAAAAATCTACGACCAGACCTGTATACACCAGTTCACCGTCACGAAAAAATGAATAGATACAATCGTAGGGCGAACATTTCCCTGCAATCACTTATCCACTCCATTCACAATTACCTCGCATCCTAGATTTAGTCAAAGTCAAAATTTGCAAAAGTTGACTATATATTTAGAAAAAAATATCAACACAAAAAATATATAATCTATTGTATAAGAATTTTTATAATCTATATTTTTATATTATATGCACCAAAAATAATAGATGTCCATATTTTTTTTTATATTCTCGGTCAAACTTTTTAAAGTTTGATTTGACTAAACCCAAAATACGAGGTAATTGTCAACCGAGGGAGTACCTCGCCTCGCCTTGATCCAACAACAGTCAGAGAACCGCCACGACTTTGAAGAGACGCCAGCAGGTCTGTCCCCTGAAAAATCACCTGATGGTGTGGAACAAATTAGAAAAGGTCAAGATCCAATATAATTCAATGCGCGATACTGCTCCTATCTAACCTGGAACCGACCGGCGGTCGTCACGATCGAGAAAATCGCCTCGATGAAGCACGAAGAGGTTCCCCTATTCTGATCAAAGAAGGAGCGTGTAGATTAGCAACCTTTAACGCACTAACGAAGAAATAGGTGGGATATATTATGTGCTGACCTGACGAACTCTCCCGGCCGGCAATGGACAGGATCGACGACGGGGAGATATCGGTGGAGGGGAGATGGAATTGAGCGGAATCGTCGGAGGGAAGAGAGGAGAGACGAGAGGGAAGAGGGGTAGGCGAGTCTTCTATTCTCTCTCGACGACGGCGCGATTACCTCGACGGTTCGGATCGTCCACACGCGTCACCGAGGAAAGCGCAACGCAGCTGAGGTTTTAGGCTAGCCCTAGTGGGAATATTTAAGAAGTATCATGCATGCCATCTTGCCAAAAATCTGATGTGGCACCACAATTAATGAAGAGAGAGGTGTTAGTAGTATCATATATGATATCGTATCATAGCTCGTGAAACTAGGTAATTTAATGATCAATACATCTCATACACACAATATACACACAATTGCATTGAGATTGTAGAAAAAATTAAATACAATAGTACTATGATACTACTAGATGATACTAACCACTAAGAGCAAGGGCAATAGTAGAGCCAGTTGTTGGCTATAAGCCATGTCCATGTCATCTAGAGTCAATCTAATAGCCAACATGTACAATAGTAAGAGATCAAAATATACTAATTTATTAATATATGGTCCACTTTTCACCCTCACATAGTGCCTAGGAGCACGTGCTGCAGCTGGCTCTTAACTAAGCACCCACTCCTCTTCTCTCTCATCCAACTAAGCACAAATATACTATTTTAAATCCTATAATCTACTGACTGGATTTTATTATACTTGCTCTAAAAAATAGTATCATACACTAGTATCATAGTAATATGATACTCCCACTATGACCAGCCTTAGGTAAGGACGGACAGTGACGCTGAGAGAGGTTGACATTGACTGCCTCCGGATTTGCCCATCGATCACGGCCGCGTCGGCGGTGTCCGTAGGCAAAAATAATCCACGGGCTGACGGGCGCACCGGACTTTGGCCTGGTTCACCGAGCTGTACACGGAGGCAAGAGACCACCGAGAAAGCCCAACCTGGCTCGCCGACGATGGCCGGCCCAAACTCCATACGCAGCTTACCTCTTGTACTCGGCTTCTGGAGAGAATCATTCTTATACTCCCTAAAAAAAAATCATTCTTATACACTGTGACAACTTAATATATGTACTGTGTACAGTTCTTACGAATGGATAACCTACTCAATCTTGTGGCGGGATGGGACAACTTAAGAAGTTTGCTTCGCTTGCTAGTATTGAGATTTCTTGTACTCCGGATAAACTCTAGGCTCTAGGACTAGTTTCGTTGCGGTATTACCGCCAACCCAATGCGAGGTATCATTTTTAATATGTTAAAATAGACCGATAGATAAACTTGTAGTTAATGAAAATAACATAGTTCTATATTATAAATCCTAAATAGCGTGCTAAGCACATGTACAATCATCTTTAATTTTGTGGCCGAATGTTGATTATGCATTTCGTTGTAAATCATACTCCTTACTACATGTTCTTAGCACGCTATTTTATGACATGTATATTGTGAGCGAAACAACGAAAATGCATGGCAGCGCTACTCAGCATGTCTATAGGGGGAGAATTGGGTAGGATGTGCTTCCATATCCGATCCATGAGATCTTTTTTTTAAAGACAAAACATGTTTAAATTATCTCAAAAAAAAATTGAGAACACACATTTGTGTCATATATGCAATGTAAAAATATCGTTGCCTCAAATTCGACCTAATCCTAGAGAGCCAAAAAAAAGATGAACTTGGATGTGAATAGTGTGAAATACTATTCACCCAAAGCATGCACCGTTCACAATCAAATTTATCATTTTTTTATATGAATGTAGATCAAATTTTGTGCTGAAAATTCTTGGGGTTGTGGATCCAGACCGCAAGTGTCATACTAAAATTTGAGATTTCTTCATGGTTTCTAAATATGATTTTTATATGTGATCCTACGATCTCACCTAATGGAGAGATCCTATCCAAGTTTCCCCCTTCTATATCATGCATGCATCCATCCATGAAACCTGGTCGGCCATAGCGAAGATGCGTCTTGCATGCCTATAGAGTTGTACTTGGCATGTGATTTGAAAACTGAGGCCAGAACCGTTGTCTAGGGTTTAATGGCGTCTAGCGGCCCCTTGGTGATCTCTGATCACTGAGTGCGCGGGGACAGATCTCCAATCGTATTCTTTCGGTTGTCTGATGTTTATGCACGCTTATATTCTTGTAGACAGTGTTGGGCCTCCAAGTACAGAGGTTTGTAGAACAGCAGCAAGTTTTCCTTAAGTGGATCACCCAAGGTTTATCGAACTCAGGGAGGAAGTAGTCAATGATATCCCTCTCAAGCAACCTTGCAATCAAGATACAAGAAGTCTCTTGTGTCCCCAACACACCTAATATACTTGTCAGGTGTATAGGTGCACTAGTTCGGCGAAGAGATAGTGAAATACAAGTAATATGGATGATTATAAGTGATAATTGCAATCTAAAATAAGAGTGGCAGCAAGCAAACATGTAACAGGACTGATTGTAAACAGTGTTTCAATGCTTAGAAATAAGGTCTAGGGATCATACTTTTACTAGTGAACACTCTCATATAAATATCTTCTCTTCATTATGCTACCCTGAACTACTCTCCGGTTGGACGATGTATGGCTATAACATCATACCTTAAAGTTCGCATTCCCCATCTAGATAACCCCTCACTATCGCCTTGAGTGCTAGATGGTTCCAACAAACACTACAGTCTCATAGAGACATCCAACTCAAATTATACTCATGATAAGTATTTCTGTAACCTTAGCCAAAGTGTCACACGGTGTGCACACTGTCAACTTCACACACGTGGGGATAAGCAGTGATTAATTAAAGCACTTGAGTAGCAGAATAGATCCAACTAGATTACAAAGCTCATGATCTCAATGAGATCACGCATAGAGAGAGATGAACTTAGCCTCGAGAGAGAACTACTCCCTCCTCATCATGGGAATCAGCAACAGCGATGGAGATGGCGGTGGAGTCGATGGAGATGGCTATGGGGGCACTTCCCTGTCCCGGCAGGGTGCCGGAATAGAGACTTCTGTCCCCTGAATCTCCTCTTCGATGGCGGCGGCGCTGCGGAACTTTTCGTAGATTTTTGATCTGGTCCCTAGGGTTTTCATCTCGGGAGACTTTTATAGGCGAAGGGGCAAGGTCGGTGGAGCTCCAGGGGGCCCACACCCCCTGGTGGCGCGCCTAGGGCTGACCGCGCCACCACCAGGTGTGGCCGCCTCCTGGCCCCCCTTCGGCTGTCCTTCGGACTCCGTGTTGCTTCGGTTAAAATATTGACTTTGACTTTTGTCATGTCCCGTCCAATTCCGAGAATATTTCTTTACTAACTTTTCTGAAACCAAAAACAACAGAAAACAGGCAACTGGCACTGTGGCATCTTGTTAATAGGTTAGTTCCATAAAATGTATAAAAAATACCTCAAAGTGTGAACAAAACATAAGAAAGTTGATATAAAACAAGCATGGAACATCAAAAATTATAGATACGTTTACGACGTATCAAGCATCCCCAAGCTTAACTCCTGCTCGTCCTCGAGTAGGTAAGTGATAAAAAGAATAATTTTTTAGGTGACATGCATCATCACAATCTTGATCAAGATATTTGCAAAGCATTGATAGCTAGGATCAAAGTACTCTAAACATAAGCATGAAAGATAGAGTTCTAACAATAATACATAACAACTATGTTGTAACATGAAAAGGTACAAACAAAAGATCATGAGTAACAATGCATTAAAAGACGTTTGTTTGTTTCACATATAGAACACATAATAAGAGTGGTATTCAGCTTGTCCCTCATGGTATAGCAAAACATAAATGCATAGGACACCTCCAAAGTTCATAAGGGTGACTAGATACAAATAATTTAAGAACAAGCAATATCAAAGTTATGAATCAATCAACAAGTTTTGGGACAATGCACATTAAACTAAGAATGACCACTATGCTCTCTCAATTGGTGCATAAAGATAGAAGATGGAGACTCAACATAAAAGTAAAAAAGAAAGGCCCTTCACAAAGGGAAGCAGAGATTCAAGTTTCATAAAGAGCTTCCAAAAATTATGGTACTTATTAGCTTTCAGCTCTCATTGCCCCTATCATAAGCATCTTCAGGTGATTAAGGTTAAAGTGACACAAATATGAAGATATGCTTGACAAGTTAAGTTGAAAATCTCATGCCCCGTGCTTACGAGTACCGAACCTCATGCTACTCAACTTCAATCACAAGTAAGTTCTTGTCACTGTAAGTACATGTGTATCATAGAGAACTGCCAACGGGGTACCCCTTGCCCCATGATACAGGCGCTATCCCATATCAAAATGACAAGGCAACAGACAATGAGCATCTTAGCGATCTTTTTATTTGCTATTTGCATAGGTTTTTATTGAGGATGCTTCATAGAATGCTCACTATGGTTATACTGCAAGTTTCCACCATGATTAGGCATGGCTTAGGCTAGCTGCACATGCGTTTCTCTAACACACATACAAACTCTATGAGCTTACAAGCTCCCCTTTTATTTCACACCGCTGGGATCCATAAGCAAAAGAACATGATATCAACTGAATAATAAGTGCAATGTTGAAAGCGTTCCCCATGACAGCATGGTTCTGCTAATTCACAACTTATAAAGTGCAAGCATATAAGCAACATAGATGGACACAATGGTTCAAGTTTATTAAGTGCAAGAAAGTAAAGTGTGCCATCAAGTTTGTGAGAGATTTAATCACTAATTTTCACATAACAAGTTTAATTTGTAAGGTAGATAAAAGCATGAATATACTTGGAATGGTGTAACACACCATGTATAGGAATTTATTGTGGTGTCTTTGGAATAAATTGGTTTTATTCGGAGTTGGATGCATGAGTAGAACTCATACTTGGTACAGGTGGAGGCTAGCAAAAGACTAGAAGCGACCAACTAAGAGAGCAATAATGGCCATAATCATGCAAAGCGACAAAACATTATTAATTAAAGCATAAAGTGATATTACAAGTCAAAAACTAAATAATCATAGAGGCTATGGTGAGTTGTTCATAGTCTTAACATGGTGTAAGAATGTGCCAAGTCAACCCAAATAAAGCATCAAAGGAGAATACCAAAATATTATGCTTTTGTATGCTAAAACAACACATGATTCTTTCAAGGCACATTAAGCAATCTCAATTGTTTGACACAAGTCATGCTACAACAATAATCACTAAGCATATGGTCAAAGCAACATCTAGCATGATGATGACCCACAAGTATAGGGGGTGTATCGCAGTATTTTCGAGGGAAGTGAAACCCAATTTATTAATTCGACACAAGGGGAGCCAAAGAATATTTATAAGCCTTAACAACTGAGTTGTCAATTCAGCTGCACCTGGAAACAATCTTGCTCACAGCAGTTTATCAGTAGCAACAGTTTTATAGTAGGAATAGTAAAGTAACAGTAGTAGTAAAGTAAAGACAGCAGTAACAATAGCAGTAAACAGTGGGATTCGAGTGCGGTAGGCATAGGGATGGATGGACAGGCATTGCATGGACAAGACAATCCACATAGCAATCATAACATAGGGCAATTGTAGATAAATAAGATAAAGCATCCAAGTACTAGATAATCCTAGGCATGTGTTCCATATATAGTCATATGTGCTTGCAATGAGAACTTGCACAACATCTTTTGTCCTGCCAGCCCGTTTGCAGCGGGGCCTCAAGGGAACTACTGGCAATTAAGGTGCTCCTTTTAATAGAGCACCGGAGCAAAGCATTAACACTCCGTGAACACATGTGATCCTCACATCAAAGCCATTCCCTTCGGTTATCCCGATTTCTGTCACTTTGAGGCCATTGGTTCCGGACAACAACGTGTGTATACAACTTGTAGATAAGACCATAAACAATACTATCATAATGAATCAATAACATGTTCAGATCTGAAATCATGGCACTCGGGCCCTAGTGACAAGCATTAAGCATAACAAGTCGCAACAAAGTCATAAAGCACTAATAGAAGATACTAGGCACCATGCCCTAACAATCCGATGCCATTACATGAACGATATCATCCAATCCCTAACATCCCCATGGCCTACAGCGGGGGATTACTCACTCATAGATGGGGGAAACATGGATGGTTGATGGAGAACCGATGGTGATGATGATGGCGATGATCTCCTCCAATTCCCCATCCCGGCAGGGTGCCAGAACGGAGTTTACGTGCTGTTTAAGGAATCGGTGGTGGCGGTGGAGCAGAACTCCTTCTCGAAAAACGCCGACCCCCTTGAGTTTTTAGGTCAAGGCATCTTATAGGCAAGAGGAGATCGAGGGGGTCGGAGGGCCCACACCATGCCTGGCGGCACGGGGTACCCGCGCCTGGGGGGTGTGGCCAGGCCCTGGCCCTCCTCCGTCTCGTATTCTGGCTCCGTGAGTCTTCCGGTAAAATAGGAACTTTGGCTTTTGTCCCGTCCAATTTCGAGAATATTCATTTTCTGACTTTCCTGGAACCAAAAACAGCAGAAAACAGGCGGTGACCTTTGTGGCTCTTGTTAATAGGTTAGTCCAAGAAATCATATGAAAAGTACTCCAAAGTGTGGACAAAACATAAGAAAGTAGTTAAAACCAAGCATGGAACATCAAAAATTATAGATACATTTGCAATATATCAACGTCCCCAAGCTTAACACCTGCTCGTCCTCGAGTAGGTAAGTGATAAAAAGAAAGAATAATTTTTGAGGTGACATGCACCATCATAAACTTGATCAAAGTATTTGTAAAACATTCAACGCTGGGATCATAGTACTTCAATCATAACATGAAAGACAAAGTTCTAGCAATAAAACATAGCAACTATGTTGCAACATGAAAATGCACAAACAAAAGATTCATGAATAACAATGCTTTGCAAGACGTTTGTTTGTTTCACATAAAGAAAACATAGCATAATAGCATTCAGCTTGTCCCTCATAGAGTAACAAATATGAATACATAGGACACCTTCAAAGTTTACAAGAGTGACTAGATACAAATAGTTTAAAACAAGCAATATCAAGGTATGCATCAATCAACAAGTCTTGGGACAATGCACATAGAACTAAGAATGGCCACTATGCTCTCAAGAAAGTGCTCATAGAATGTGTGGAGACTCAACAAGGAAACGAACATGTTTTGAAAAGTTTGAAAGGCTTCCAAATGCTGAAAGTATGGTACTCATTAGCTTTGAGCTCTCATTGCCCCTATCATAAGCATCTTTAAATGGTTAAGGTTAAAGTGACACAACTAAGAGGATATGCTTAACAAGTTATAAATCGAAGCCTCATGCCCCTTACTTATGAAGACCGATCCTCATGCTACTCAACTTCAGTCACAAGTAAGCTCTTGTCATTGTAAGTATATACGTATCATAGAGAACCGCCAACGGGGTACCCCTTGCACATGACACAAGAGCTATCCCATAATCAAAATGACAAGGCAAGCAGACAGTGAGCATCTTAGCGATCTTTTTATTTACTATGTGCATAGATTTTTATTGAGGATGCTTCAGAGAATGCTCATTATGGTTATGCTGCAAGTTTCCACCATGATTAGGCATGGCTTAGGCTAGCGGCCCAGGCGTTCCCCTAACACATATACAAACTCCATGATCTTACAAGTTCCACTTTTATTTCACACCGCCGGGATCCATAAGCAAAAGAACATGATATCAACGAGGTACTAAGTACCAATGAAATGTTGAAAACGTTCCTAATGAAACATGGTTCTGCTAACTTCAACTTATAAAGCGCAAGCATATACGCAACAAAGAAGGACGCAATGGTTCAGATTTATAAAATGCAAGAAAATAAAGTGTGCCATCAAGTTTGTGAGAGCTTTACTAACTAACTTTCTGATAACAAGCAAACATTTTATTCGAAAGAAAACAAGGCATATTGAATATGCACGGAAGTAGCAAATGATGCTAATAGGTAGGTATGGTGGACACTTTGGAAATATTTGTTTTAGGGAGTTCGAAACTTTAGGTAAACATACTTAGTGTAGGTGAAGGCTAGCAATAGTAAGGGAGCGACAAACGAGAGAGCAATAATGGCCATAATCATGCAGAGCGACAAAACATCATTGATTAAAGCATAAAGTGATACTACAAGTTGAAAACTAAAGGATCATAAAGGCTTATGGTGACTTGGGATAGTCATAACATGGTGTGAGCATGTGCCAAGTCAACCCAAATAAAGCATCAAAGGAGAATACCACTATACTATGCTTTAATATGCTAAAATAACGCATGATTCATCCAAGGCACATTAAGAAATCTCAATTGTTTATAACAAGTCATGCTACAGCAAAGAATACTAATCATACCGCCAAAACAATATCAAGCATGGCATGACAAAGCATAGGCCACAGTCAAAAACAAGCTCTTTTTACCACAAAAGTATGAACTTTCCTACTCTTTTCCAAACCAAACCAAACTATTTGAAAACCAATGTATGAAAGAGAGTGTCCAACCAATTTATTCAGAAAACTAAGAAAACCAAGCAAACGAAAAACCAAAACAAAAACGAAAAAGAAGACGCTCCAAGAACAACACAACTGTGCATGAAACAATAAAAATGAAGTGTTTAGAAGAAACCTAGGATTTTTATTGATGAAGAGGGGGATGCCTTGGGCATCCCCAAGCTTTGACGCTTGTACTCCTTGGATATTTCTTGGGGTGACACGCGTGGCATCCCCAAGCTTGAGCTTTAGTCTATCCTTCATCTCATTACTCATTCCTTACATACACCTGAAATTTTTCTTTATACGAAACTTCACACAATCTTTATTAGCAACATTAGTGCACTCAAGATAATAAGTATTTAGGTTCAATGCTAACACCAATAAAACTTCCATTAAAACACAATCTACTGTATCACTTCCCTCAAAAAGCTCAATTCCCCAAAAGAACTCAAAAAGGAACCAACAAGAAGCAAATGCAGAAAATGGCAAAAATCTGTCAAAACAGACCAGCAGGTAAAGACGAATTTTTTCGAAGACCTTCTGTTGCTCAAATCAAAAAGTGTTAAACTAAAGAAAGTTAGATAACAACTTGGGTCAGAAGCACAAAAATTCACGCCTCAAAACAACATACAGAGAATTTACACGAATTTTTACGGTGAAGCACAAAAATCTGTTTCGGGATAGCAACTTTCCCAATCATCACTTCTCTCTCATTAGAGGTTTCTCTTGGCACAAAAAGCAAATAAAAAGGATAAGGAGCGGTTATTACTGAAGTAATAACTTCCAAGACTCATCTAAAACTTTTGGGTTATCTCCCAATAAGTACTTTTCTTTAACGCCTTTAAGTTAGGCATAAGTAAGAACTAAAATGGATAGAATAGAAGTAAGCGGAGATAATCATAGTGAAAACATTGTTTTGTTCAATGAAATCCTTTTGTTAACAAGGTTGATCAGGTCTTGCTACCAAAACAATTCCATATGAGACAAAACTTTGTATTCCACTAATGATTATGTTACCTCAACCTTGATAGCAATGGTCCCAATCATAATAGTTTCAAATTTTTCTCTTGGTATGGGACAATATATTTCTCCAACTTGAATGCCCTCAACATGTTCAATTGAATTCAAACCATAAGTTATTTCAACCTTCTTGGGGAAATAGACAGTATGTTCCTTGTTATTCACATTGAAAGTCACCTTTCCTCGATACAATTAATAACAGCTCCTGCAGTATTAAGAAAAGGTCTCCCAAGAATAATAGACATATTATCATCTTGAGGCATTTCAAGCACAACAAAATCAGTTAATATCAAGCAATTATGAGCCACTTGAACAGGTACTGAAGGAAATATGCCCTGAGAGGCAATAATAAAGTTGTTATTATATATTCATTATATATGATAGATGTTTATTTTACATGCTAGAATTGTATTGATCAGGAAACATCAATACATGTGTGTTTAATAAAAAAAGGGTTCCTAGTTATGCCTCTCTTATAGACTAGCTTGTTGATTAACAAGATCAAGGTTTCCTGATCATGGACATTGGATGTTGTTAATAACAAGGTCACACCATTGGTGGAATGAAGTGATGAACATTCATCCGAAGTATAGCATTATGATCAAGTTATTATGTTTATATTGCTATAACATCATACGAAGTAATCTTTATCCTTAGACCATGAGATCATGTTAATTGCTAACACCGGAAGAGTATCTTGATAACATCAAACGTCACACCGTAACAGGGTGACTATAAAGATGGGTTCAGTACTACAAAGGTATTATGTTGAGGCTCATGGATCAAGAGTGGAATTTGTCAATCCCGATGACGGATAGATATACTCTGGGTCCTCTCGGTGATATCACATTAAGATAGCTTGCAAGCAAGTGATGTGATCACTAGAATGTTATATCACGGGAACGAGAAAAGAGTGCATGTCGGTAATGAGATCAAACTAGGTATGGAGATACCGATGATAGAAGCTCGGACATGTAATATATCGAGAGACAAAGGGATTTAGTTACAAGCGTTAAAGGTTCTCACGATCACAGAAGTCGTCATTGAATATGTAGGAGTCAGTACGGATCTCCAGGTCCCGCTGCTGATTATTGATCGGAGAAGGGTCTCGATCATGTCTGCATTATTCGCGAACCATAGGGTGGCACACTTAAGAGTTACCGGACACCATTTTGGAGCACATATGTTTCAGACAAAAGAATTGCAAAGCGCAGGAATTGTTTCAATAGAAACCGGAAATTGTTTCGGGTGAAATTGCAGAAAGTGGTTCTGCATGTGATATTGAAATATTGCAAGGGGCTATATGTGAATGTTTGTTAATTAAAGTAATTAACAAAATTCTGAATAAATTTAATAAAAGAGTTTTATTAAATGAGAGAGCATTAAATTTGTAGAAATTTAATGCATTTAAAGTGGAGACTTTAAAAGGGAATGTGAAGAGGCATTTTAATGTGGAGGGGTTACCACCACATGAATGGGGGAGGTGAGGTCACCCCCATGCCAAGCCATGGAGAGAGGGGGAACCCCCCTCCTCCTATAAAAGGCCACCCATTCCCTCCTTCATCCTCACACCTCCTTATGAAGGATCTCTCTCCTTCTCTAGAATTATTCTCCCATGGTCTCGGATTAGTGAGATACATGTTCCCGGTGGAATTTAGTCTGGAAGGAGCTGTTGCTTCCGCTGGATCGCTGGAGCGAGGAGGTGGAGGTTGTCCGGTGGCTTGAACGTGTGTGCGAGTACGGATGCGCTGCTGAGTTGCGGCGCTCGGATTTCCTCACGATCTTGAGATCGGCAAGTGTACAACTACATCAACCATGAGTTCCTACTCGATAACAAAACTCGTTGTCTTCGAGGGTAAGTTCTCGTTGGATGTATGTCCACCCGTTGCTTTGTACCTAGTAGATAGATCTTGGCGTGTAGTTCACACCGTAGGAAATTTTTTGTTTTCTATGTTGCGGACCCAACAGTGGTATCAGAGCCTGATCTATGCGTAGGTGCTTTGCACGGGTAGTACACATATGTTTATATGTGGGCGATGATGATCGTGTTATTGCATCTTCTATGTATTTTGGATATTGGTGGCATAGTGGGATGAAGCGGCCCGGACCAACCTTACATGTCATCATACATGAGACCGGTTCCATGACTGACATGCAACTTGTTTTGCATAAGTGGCTGGCGGGTGTCTGTCTCTCCTACTATAGTCAATATCTGATTTACAACGAGTTGCTAATAACTTAGTCATCCTTGTTGTGGTTCATGTTCGTAGGTGAGAACGGTTCTATCTCCAAAAGCCCTAAGCCACGTAAAACTTGCAATTGATAAATTAGAGGCGTCTAGTTTAGATCGTTGCTGGGCTAGTGTATTGATATGGTATTGTTGTAAGTAGATGTATGATAGATACTCTTACAACACACTCAACGTGTAAGTTCCATAGACCTTGTCCTTACACACAAAGGAATGATAGAGATCATACCACGATGCAAGTGATAGAGATCAAATGCATGGACCATATCATCTCACTTTACACATTAGATGTTTGCATCTTATACTGCTAGTTTGGCACTTTTGGTAGCATTATAAGATGATCCCTCATTTAGATATCAAGATAAAAATGTGTTCTTCCTTAAGTATGCACCATTCTGTGGATCGTGTTTCAAGACATCACGTGATGATCGGGTGTACTCGAATCTACGCTTGCATAGGAACGGGTGTAAGACAGTTTTACACACGCGAATACTAAGGTTCTTACTTGGCGAGCCTAGCATGTACAGACATGGCCTCGGAACACGGACCGAAAGGTTAAGCATGAGTCATATAGTTGATATGATGCCCATATAGATGCTCTCCTTTGAAGCTACATCAACTCACGTGATGATCGGACTTGGTGTAGTGGATTTGGTTCATGTAATCACCAAAAGGACACGAGGGATGTAGTTTTTGAGTGGGAGTTCATTAGTAATTTGGATTAGTTGAACTCAATCTATCATAAACTTAGTCTAAATAAACTTTACAAATTCTGTTGTAGATAGCACCACCTGCTTTTAATTTCAATGTGTTCATGGAGAAAGAGAAACTTGCTGCGAATGGTAGCAACTTCACCAACTGGGCTATGGATTTGAGGATTCTCCTCACTGCTGCACAAAAGCAATATGTGCTAGATGCACCACTAGGCCCCCCACCAGCTCCTGATGCCCCTGACGAGGAAAATAATGTCTATGTGACTCGTCAGGAGGACCACAACTTAGTTCATTACGGCATACTGTATGGGCTAGAGCCAGAACTTCGAAAGCGTTTCGAAAATGGCAATGCCTTTGATACCATGGGAGAATTGAAAATGATTTTCGATACCCATGCTGCCGTAGAGAGTTATAATGCTACAGAAAAGTTCTTTAGCTGCATGATGGAGGAAAACAACTCCGTTAGTGAGCATGTACTCAAAATGTCTGGGTACGCCGATAAGCTTGTGTCCTTGGGAATAACCATTCCCATTGACTTAGGCATACATCGTGTTCTCCAATCTCTGCCACCTAGCTACAAGAGCCTTGTGATGAACTATAATATGCAGGGCATGAAGAAGACTCTTCCCGAGCTTCTGTCAATGCTTAAGACTGCAGAAGTGGAGATTAGGAAAGAACATCAAGTGTTGATGATCAATAGGACCACCGGTTTCAAGAAAGACAAGAAAGACAAGCACAAGGAAAGAAAGGGTGGCAAGTCAAAAGATACCCCGAGCTGGCCCTAAGTCTGACACCGAGTGCTACTATTGTAAGGGGACTGACCATTGGAAGCGCAACTGCCCCAAGTATTTGGCAGACAAGAAGTTCGGCAAGGCAAACAAAGGTATATGTGATATACATGTTATTGATGTGTACTTGACTAGTACTCGCAGTAGCACCTGGGTATTTGATACGAGATCGGTTGCTAATATATGTAACTCGGTTCAGGGGCTACGGAACAAGCGACAACTAGCAAGGGATGAGGTCAGGATGCGGGTCGGCAATGGATCAAAAGTTGATGTGATCGCCGTCAGGACACTACCTCTCCATTTGCCATCGGGATTAGTTATAAACCTAAATAATTGTTATTTAGTGCCTGCACTGAGCATGAACATTGTATCTGGATCGTGTTTGATGCAAAGTGGTCATTCCTTTAAATCTGAAAACAATGGTTGTTCGATTTATAAGAATGATATCTTTTATGGTCATGCACCTATGTTGAATGGTTTATTTCTGATAGATCTCGATAGTAATATTACACACATTCATAATGTTATGCTAAAAAGATTAAACTTGATGATGATATGTCTACATATATGTGGCACTGCCGTCTAGGTCATATTAGCGTTAAACGCATGAAGAAACTCCGATCTGATGGACTTTTGGAATCACTTGATTTTGAATCATTTGATACATGTGAGCCATGCCTTATGGGCAAGATGACTAGAACGTCGTTTTTCGGTTCAATGGAACGGGCGACAGATCTATTGGAAATCATACATACTGATGTGTGTGGACCAATGAGTGTGTCGGCACGAGGTGGATATCGTTATTTTGTTACTTTCACGGATGATTTGAGTAGATACGGGTATATCTACTTGATGAAACACAAGTCTGGAACTTTTGAAAAGTTTAAGGAATTTCAGAATGAAGTGGAAAATCATCGTAATAGAAAGATCAAATTTCTACGGTCTGACCGTGGAGGAGAGTATCTAAGTTACGAGTTTAGCACACACATGAAAGAGTGTGGAATAGTTTCACAACTCACGCCTGCCGGAACACCACAACATAATGGTGTGTCGAAACATCGTAATCGTACCTTATTGGATATGGTTCGATCTATGATGTCTCTGACTGACTTGCCACTATCATTTTGGGGTTATGCACTGGAAACAGCTGCATTCACTTTAAATCGGGCACCATCTAAATCCGTTGAAATGACACCATATGAATTATGGTTTGGAAACAAACCTAAGCTGTCATTTCTTAAAGTTTGGGGATGCGATGTTTATGTGAAGAAACTTCAACCAGATAAACTCGAACCCAAAGAGGAAAAATGCGTCTTCATAGGATACCCTAAGGAAACAATTGGGTATACCTTCTATCACAGATCCGAGGGCAAGGTTTTTGTTGCCAAGAATGGATCATTTCTTGAGAAGGAGTTTCTCGTGAAAGGTGTGAGTAGTCGGAAGGTAGAACTCGAAGAGGTTATTGAACCTTCTCTTCATGGAATGGCGAGTGGCGCAGCATCGGAAGTTGTTTCGAAGTTGACTTCACCTGATGAAGAGAGAGCTAATGATAATGATCATGAAACTCCGAAAGAGGACACTACCGAACCTCGCAGGTCAAGCAGGACACGTGCAGCTCCGTAGGGTGGCACACTTAAGAGTTACTGGACACCATTTTGGAGCACATATGTTTCAGACGAAAGAATTGCAAAGCGCAAGAATTGTTTCAATAGAAACCGGAAATTGTTTCAGGTGAAATTACAGAAAGTGGTTCTACATGTGATATTGAAATATTGCAAGGGGCTATATGTAAATGTTTGTTAATTAAAGTAATTAACAAAATTCTGAATAAATTTAATAAAAGAGTTTTATTAAATGAGAGAGCATTAAATTTGGAGAAATTTAATGCATTTAAAGTGGAGACTTTAAAAGGGAATGCGAAGAGGCATTTTAATGTGGAGGGGTTACCACCACATGAATGGGGGAGGTGAGGGGTCACCCCCCATGCGCCAGCCATGGAGAGAGGGGGCACCCCCTCCTCCTATAAAAGGCCACCCATTCCCTCCTTCATCCTCACACCTCCTTGTGAAGGATCTCTCCCCCCTCTAGAATTATTCCCCCATGGTCTCGGATTAGCGAGATACATGTTCCCGGTGGCATTTAAATGCAGAAGGAGTTGTCCTGCTTTGGATCGCTGGAGCGAGGAGGTGGAGGTTGTCCGGTGGCTTGAGCGTGTGCAATGCGGATGCTGCTGAGTTGCGGCGCTCGGACTTCCTCACGATCTTGAGATCGGCAAGTGTACGACTACATCAACCACGAGTTCCTACTCGTTAACAAAACTCGTTGTCTTCGAGGGTAAGTTCTCGTTGGATGTATGTCCACCCGTTGCTTTGTACCTAGTAGATAGATCTTGGCGTGTAGTTCACACCGTAGGAAATTTTTTGTTTTCTATGCTGCGGACCCAACAGGTACATCCTCACATATACCCATAGGAATAGTGGTAGATTTATCAGCCATTTGCAAAAATATATCAGTTGGTATTAATTTTTCTAGTTGAAGCCTCTTATAGAGAGAGAAAGGCATAACACTAACTCCAGCTCCCAAATCACACAAAGAAGTTCTAACATAACTGTTCTTAATAGAGCAAGGGATAGTTGGAATCCCTGGGTCTCCAAGTTTCTTAGGAACCTTACCATTGAAGGAATAATTAGCAAGTAAGTAGAAATTTCTTCATTAGGGATCTTCCTTTTATTCGAGACAATATCCTTCATATACTTTGAGTAAGGAGGCAATTTAATAGCATCAGTAAAAGGAATTTGCAAGAATAAAGGTTTCATCCACTCACAAAACTTATTATAGTGTTCATCTTCCTTTGACTTGTGTTTCTTATCACGGAAAGGCATAGGCTTTTGGACCCAAGGCTCTCTTTCACTACCATGTTTCTTAGCAATAAAATCTTCTTTGGTGTATTTAGTATTCTTAGTGTGGTTTTCAGGTTCTTCTTCAACTTTTTCTTCATTAGGAACTTCATTTTCTTCATTACCACTTTCAGTTTCAGCATTAGAGATAGATATACTATTAGGATCTATAGCAGGTTCAGAGGGTTCTACAACAGTTTTATGTTTCTTTTTCCTTTTCTTACGAGTAGAACCACTATTTTCAGCTTGTTGAGAATCCTGCTCAATTCTTTTGGGATGCCCCTCGGGATATATAGGATCCTGGGTAGCAGCTCCACTTCTAGTTCTAATTTCATAAGCATTTTTTTCTTTAGCAGCATTAACTAGCAAGTCGTTTTGCACTTTAACGAGTTGATCTATTTGAGTTTGAACCATTTGAAAGTGTTTGACAATCATTTTAACATCATTAGAGGTTCTTTCCACAATATATTTCAACTCAACAATAGCTCTAGTGTTTTCCATTAGATGATTTTGCACCCTTTTATTAAAATTATCTTGCTTAACAATAAAGATAACAAATTCTTCTAAGCATTGATCAGGAGGTTTAGAGTAAGGGATATCACCTTCATCAAAGTGTTGGAGAGAGTGTACCTCAATAGTGGGTGAGTAGGGAATAGGCTTACATAATTCTTCTATAGGAGGTAAATTCTTGACATCTGCAGCTTTAATTCCCTTCTCCTTAAGACATTTCTTAGCTTCCTTCATCACTTCATCATTTAATTCAATAACTCCCCTCTTCTTTGATGTTGGAATAGGCACCGGAATAGTAGGTTCGGGTACAATTACTTCAGGTATAGCTTGTTTAGGAGGAGTCCAATCTTCATAATTCTTACTTATTTTAGCCATTAGTTCCTCAACTTCCTTAGGAGTCCTATTCCTGAAAACACAATCAGCACAACTATCTAGGTATGTCCTAGATTCTTTGGTTAGTCCATTATAAAATATATCAATAAGCTCATTCTTAGGTAATGGACTTCCAGCCTGTGCCTGAATCAAAGCACAAAACCTTTCCCGAGATTCAGGCAATACCTCTTTTTCTCCCTGTTTAAAATCAAAAAGTTCCTGCAAAATAGCATGTCTAGCACTAGGAGCAAAATATTTCTACAGGAAAGTACTAATCAAGCAATCAGGGCTATCAATAGATCCAGGGGTAAATTACTAAACCAAGTTTTAGCTTCTCCTTTCAGTGAAAAGGGGAAAATCTTAGCAACAAAGTAAGTACGCATCTTAATATCATCAGAAAACAAGCCACTCATGGTAGAAAGTTCATTCATATGTGCTACCGCACTTTCATTCTTAGTCCCACAAAAAGGTTCTTTCTCGACAATAGCTATGTAAGATAGATCGAGAGAGAAATCATAATCTTCATCTATAATGTTTATGGGAGAAGCATCAAACTTAGCAATAGGAGACAATTTGGGTCTAATAGTACGCCTCTTAAGGAGACTCTTAGCAACGCTCCTATCATGGGTGTTTTTACATTCTTTAATAAATTCATCGGTCATCTCAACATAACCATCTTCAATATCATAACTTTCACTAGACTCAGGTGAACTAACAGGTGTGGTAGTGTCTTCATTAGGAGTTTCGGTATTTCCAGCTATAGTTCTAGCAATTGTAGCATCTAGGAAAGGACCTAATGAACCACTCTTATCAAGCACAGTAGAAGCAGCATCATAAGCATCAGAAGTTTCATATTCAGCAGTAGTAGCAGTGTGTGTAGCATGTGTATGTGGTGGTGTAACGAGCTTACTTATAACAAATGGTGAATCAAGAGCAGAGGTGTTCGTAACTGCACTCTTCTTGTAGTGGATGGTAAAATAGGAAACTTGCCATCATGAGACTTACCCATGATGGATGGATAGCAGCGAATAATAGAGAATCCAAGTGAGCTTGATAAATAAAGCTATGCTCCCAAGCAATGGCCTTGAAAAATAGTCTTGATGACCCACAAGTATAGGGGGTGTATCGCAGTATTTTCGAGTGAAGTGAAACCCAATTTATTGATTCGACACAAGGGGAGCCAAAGAATATTTATAAGCCTTAACAACTGAGTTGTCAATTCAGCTGCACCTGGAAACAATCTTGCTCACAGCAGTTTATCAGTAGCAACAGTTTTGTAGTAGGAATAGTAAAGTAACAGTAGTAGTAAAGTAAAGACAACAGTAACAATAGTAGTAAATAGTGGGATTCGAGTGCGGTAGTCATAGGGATGGATGGACAGGCGTTGCATAAACAATACTCTCATAATGAATCAATAACATGTTCAGATCTGAAATCATGGCACTCAGGCTCTAGTGACAAGCATTAAGTATAACAAGTCGCAACAAAGTCATAAAGCACTAATAGAAGATACTAGGCACCATACCCTAACAATCCGATGCCATTACATGAATGATCTCATCCAATCCCTACCATCCCCATGGCCTACAGCGGGGGATTACTCACTCATAGATGGGGGAAACATGGATGGTCGATGGAGAAGCGATGGTGATGATGATGGCGATGATCTCCTCCAATTCCCTGTCCCGGCAGGGTGCCAGAACGAAGTTTCTGGTGCTGTTTCGTGCAATTTGGTGGTGGCGGTGGAGTCGAACTCCTTCTAGAAAAACGTCGACCCCCCCTGAGTTTTTAGGTCAGAAGGCATCTTATAGGCGAAGAGGGAGACCGAGGGGGTGCCGGAGGGGCCCACACCATGCCCTGGCGCGACTTGGGGGTACCCGCGCCTGGGGGGTGTGGCCAGGCCCTGGCCCTCCTCCGTCTCGTATTCTGGCTCCGTGAGTCTTCCGGTAAAATAGGAACTTTGGCTTTTGTCCCGTCCAATTCCGAGAATATTCATTTTCTGACTTTCCTGGAAGCAAAAACAACAGAAAACAGGCAGCTGGCACTGTGGCTCTTGTTAGTAGGTTAGTCCAAGAAATCATATGAAAAGTACTCCAAAGTGTGGACAAAACATAAGAAAGTAGATAAAACCAAGCATGGAACATAAAAAATTATAGATACATTTGCAATGTATCACATGACATGATAAAGTCTAAATCACAGTCAAAACAAGCTTCTTTTTGTACCACTATAATCATGAAACTTCCTACTATTTTCCAACACCAATCGAAAACTAAAGCTAAACGCAGTGCTAGCAAAGGAGAACACTCATAGAACAATAGGAGTGAAAACTAGAGTGTTCTAGGCAATGAATAACGGGGTGTGTCTCTCTCCAAAAGAAGTGTGTTGGGATCCAACCAACTTATTGTGGCAAAGAAAGCAAAAGAAAACTAAAAACAAAGACGCTCCAAGAAAAACACATAGTGCATAAGGTAATAAAAATAAAGTGTCTTGAAAGAAGACCTAAGATTATTGATGAAGAAGGGGATGCCTTGGGCATCCCCAAGTTTTGACGGTTGTACTTCTTGAATATTTCTTGGGATGACACGGGTGGCATCTCCAAGCTTGAGCTTTTGTCCATACTTCATCTCATCACATTATTTCTTCCCTACACTTGAAAATTTCCTTCATACAAAACTTCACACAATCTTCATTAGCAACATTAGTGTATTCAAGATAATAAGTCTTTGGGTTTAGTTTCAACACAAATGAAACTTCCATTAAAACACAAGATACTGTAGCAATTCCTTCTAAAAGCTCAAGTGCTCAAAGAGAACTCAAATAGAAAGAGATTAAGAGGCAAATGCAAATAATGGCAGAAATCTATCAAAACAGACCAGCAGGTAAAGACCGATTTTTTCGAACATCTTCTGTTGCTCAAATCGAAAAGTGAAAAACAAACGAAAGTTGGGTAATAACTTGGGGCATAAGCACGAAAACTAACAGCTCAATCCGACGTACTGAGATTTTTCACGATTTTTTACAGTGACGCACAGAAAACTGTTTTGGGACAACAACTTCCCTCTCCTACTTCCCTCTCGTTAGAGGTTATTCTTGACACAAAAACCAAACAAAAAGGATAAGGAGAGGTTATTACAGAGGAAATAACTGCCAAGACTCAACAAAACAAAAATAAACTGAAAGTAAAAATATAATGGGTTGTCTCCCAAAAACTCTTTCTTTATAGCCATTAAGATAGGCATGATAATTTCGATGATGCTCACATAAGAAATATGAATTGAAGTAAAAGAGAGCATCAAGAAGCAAATATGGAACAAATTTAAGTCTAACCCACATCGTATGAAAAATAATCTTGTAAAGAAACAAGTCATGAAAGCACGAAGCAACAAGCATAGGAAAGCAAAACAAGTGCAACTTTAAAATTTTCAACATAAAGAGGGGAAACTTAATATTGTTAAGATACATAAAACCATGTTTCCCTCTCTCATAATAATTTTCAGTAGCATAATAAATAAAATTAACAATATAACTATCACATAAAACATTCTTATCATGAGCCACATGCATATAATCATTATTACTCTCCACATAAGCATAGTTATTCTTATTAATTGTAGTGGGAGCAAATTCAACAAAATAGCTATCATTATTATTCTCATCACCATAATCATCAATTATAGGAGGCATATTGTAATCATCATAAGCAATAGAATATCTATCTTCCAAAGTGTGTTCGTTTGTAAACATATCATCATTGGAAGGAACATGGATAGCACTAATAGTACAACAATTATTAATATCATCATTTTCAGAATTGGTACCAAAGAGATTTTCAACATCAAAAGTAGTGTGCTTTTACCAATCATGATCACTACTATAGGTAACAGGCATAAGAACATCATCGAGTTCAGACTCATCAAAAACTATAATAGGAGCAACGTGCTTAGGGGAAAATACCGTTTCCTCCCTCCTTTTACTCCTCCTCTTCTTTTTCTTCTTCTCTTTAGGAGGGAGAGGCTTGAAACGAAGCTTCTCCATGTACCCTGGTTTATTGTTAGAGACAATAGAAGAAACTTTGTAGGATTCCTCCTTTTCATTAATAAGAACAAAACACATATTACTCCTGTCATATTTTGGTAAAATCTCATCTTTTGTAATATTTTGTATGTAAGTATGTGTGTGGAAATTATCAACACAATAAAGATGACAACCATGCATGATGCTATTCATATCAAAAGCACTCATATCTACCAAAGAAGTTTTTCTTGATAACTCTTCACACCCCCAAAATAATGTAAGTTCATCATGCTGATTAGGAGTGATCATGTTATCACAATACAAACTTGCAGTACTCATTGGATTAGAAGGGAAATTATTATGGCCTAAGAATTGAAAATTTAAATGACCCACTTCAGAGCAAAGTTCACAAATAAAAGGATGGAGGGCACAAACTTTTTTACCAAGATCATTTAGAGCCCTATACCATGTTCTAGTTTTTTATTCCTGTGGGTGATACAATATTCGTCTTCAATTTGATTCTTTTCACAAGGTCTATGTACTCAACAAAAATTAACATGATTATAAGAAATAGTACTTTCAGAGGTTTGGGCATGTTTATTGCTATCATTAATAACAATTTCATTTTTCATGCAAGTGTCTTTAAAAGGTTCATGATACATGTCCCATTTTTATTTAGGATCATTAATATGAGAAATAAAGGCTTTACAATAATTAACAAGAATTTGAGGATCAAAACCATATTTAGTACTAAGTTCTTGAAAATCAGCAGTTTTAGCGAAATACTTAATGCAATCATACTCATAATTTATACCAGGTTCTTTACCTTTGTCGTTATCCCAATCTTCTATATTGCTTTGAATTGTTTCAAGAAGATCCCACTTAGCTTTGACCTCCTTACTTGTGAAGGATCCCTCTAAACAAGTATCTAGATAGTCCTTATAATGTCCTGAAAGCCTTGCGTAAAAATATTAATAACACTATTACTAGGGAGCTCATGAATGGGACATTTGAGCACTAGTGACTTCAATCTCCCCTATGTTTGGGCAATACTTTCTCTATCATGAGAATGAAAATTATAATTATAATTCCTATCTTTATGAACTTCATGAGGAGGATAAAATTTAGAGTAAAAGAGAGATTCAAGTTCCTTCCACTCCGAATGATGAGGATCGTCTAGTAGCTCATACCACTCCCTTGCTTTGCCCTTAAGTGATAAAGAGAATAGCTTCCTCTTAACTTGGTTCATTGAAATACCTGCACACTTGAACAACTCGCATAATTCATGTATAAAGAGTAAATGATCACCAGGATGGACAACTCCATCTCCAAAATAACAGTTATTTATAACACGTTCAACAATTTCCATAGGTATTTTAAAAGGGACGCTTTCAGTATATGGATTTAAAATATCGCAAGTATCATTAGAATTACCACATATGGGAGATAAAGTATCATCAGAGCAAATTTTCTCCTTTAAAGTTGGAGAACTAAAAAAATCATTTTCATAAAAACTAACTTCTCCAAGCTTAGACGTTTCCATAGCATTAGTAACAAAGGTGTTCAAAAAAATCATACTAATAACATTGCTATTAGCATGCAAAGAAAGTTCCATGGGTTTTTTAATTTTCTTTTCAGACCATTCATGTTCTACCTTAAGAAAAATACTAAAAATCTCTCTAATTTTGTTGTTGTTTTCCATTAAGCCTAACTAGTGAAAATAAAAACAAGAAACAAAAAGATATAATTGCAAAATCTAAAGGAAATAACTTCGATCACTCACACACCAGCAACAGTACTAGAAGATAGCTGAGTAGCCTGAGGATGTGAGTACCTTTTACCTTACCTCCCCGGCAACGGCGCCAAAAAATATCTTGATGTCTACACACGCTTCTATTCTTGTAGACAGTGTTGGGCCTCCAAGTGCAGAGGTTTGTAGAACAGCAACAAGTTTCCCTTAACTAGATCAACCAAGGTTTATCAAACTCAGGGAGAAAGTGGTCAAATGTATCCCTCTCAAGCAAACCTGCAATCAAGATACAAGAAGTCTCCAAGTGCACTAGTTCAGCGAAGAGATAGTGAAATACAAGTAATATGGATGATTATAAGTGATAATTGCAATATGAAATAAGAATGGAAGCAAGCAAACATGTAACATGACTGATTGTAAATGGTATTTCAATGCTTAGAAACAAGGCCTAGGGACCATACTTTCACTAGTGAACACTCTCATATAAATATAAATATCTTTTCTTCATTATGCTAC
This sequence comes from Avena insularis, assembly GCA_023614405.1. Taxonomy (NCBI): domain Eukaryota; kingdom Viridiplantae; phylum Streptophyta; class Magnoliopsida; order Poales; family Poaceae; genus Avena; species Avena insularis. The sequence goes on along the minus strand of CM042694.1, from coordinate 21,937,602 downwards.
CCTGAACTACTCTACGGTTGGGCGATGTAGGGCCATAACATCACACCTTAAAGTTCGCATTCCCCATGTAGATAACCCCTCACTATCACCTTGAGCTCTAGATGGTTCCAACAAACACCAAAATCTCATAGAGACATCCAACTCAAATTATACTCATGATAAGTATTTATGTAACCTTAGCCAAAGTGCCACACGGTGTGCACACTGTGCACACACGTGGGGATAAGCAGAGATTAATTAAAGCACTTGAGTAGCAGAATAGATCCAACTAGATTACAAAGCTCATGATCTCAATGAGATCACGCATAGAGAGAGATGAACACATAGCTATCGGTAGAGCCCTTATCCTCGAGAGAGAACTACTCCCTCCTTATCATGGGAATCAGCAACAACGATGGAGATGGCGGTGGAGTCGATGGAGATGGCTCCGTGGGCACTTCCCCGTCCCGGCAGGGTGTTGGAACAGAGACTTCTGTCCTCCGAATCTCCTCTTCGGTGGCGGCGGCGCTGCGGAACTTTTTGTGGATTTTTATCTGGTCCCTAGGGTTTTCGTCCCGGGAGACTTTTATAGGCGAAGGGGCAAGGTCGGTGGAGCTCCGGGGGGCCCACACCCCCTGGTGGCGCGCCTAGGGCTGTCCACGCCACCACCAGGTGTGGCCGCCTCCTGGCCCTCCTTCGGCTGCCCTTCGGACTCCGTGTTGCTTCGGGTAAAATATTGACTTTGGCTTTTGTCCCGTCTAATTCCGAGAATATCTCTTTACTAGATTTTTTTGAAACCAAAAACAACAGAAAACAGGCAACTGGCACTGTGGCATCTTGTTATAGGTTAGTTCCAGAAAATGTATAAAAATACCTCAAAGTGTGAACAAAACATAAGAAAGTTGATATAAAACAAGCATGGAATATTAAAAATTATAGATACGTTTATGATGTATCACTGCCTTGCCAGCGATGGCCGATGATGGACTGGAAGGATCGAGCGGGAAGGAGGATTGGATGAAACCCAGGAGAGGGGTGGGATCTCGGTGATTGCTATGCTACGAAACCTTAATCTTTCCAAGGTTGAGCACACGGTGGTGCAGATGGATGATTTGGCAGACATCGATGAGATCAAACATGTTGAAGTGACGGGGAGGGTGCTAATGCCTAATGAGTTCCATATCAACACAATCATTAGTGCCCTTCATCCACAATGGGGCAACCCTAGGGGTTGGCCTTCAAAGCAATGGGTAACAATATTTTTGTGGATACTCTCGATTCTGAGAGGGACATGGACAGGATTTGGGAAGGATCTCCATGGATGATCAATAAACATGCAGTAATTCTTGCAAATTTTGAATGGCGGATGAGACCAGATGAGGTTAATTTCAACCTATTACTGATTTGGGTTCGTTGTCAGAATTTCCCGTTCAACTGGTTGAACAAGGACCTGTGTGAATTCATTGCCGGCCAGATTGGGAAACTCATCAAGCTAGATACTGTTGGAGATATGCCCTAGAGGCAATAATAAATATAGTTATTATTATATCTTTGTGTTTATGATAAATGTTTATATTCATGCTATAATAGTATTAACAAGGAAACATTAATACTTGTGTGAATTGTAAACTTAATTTGAAGTCCCTAGTAAAGCCTCTATATAATACTAGCTTGTTGGTTAATAGATGATTGTGGTTTCCCTATCATGAACATTGAGATGTTATTAACAACAAGATCATATCGTTAGGAGAATGATATGGTGGACATACTCCTATAGACAAGCGTAGCATAAAGATCAAGTCATTTCAATAGTTCAATTGCTATATGCTTTCTGATACATAGTAACCTAATTCCTTCGACCATGAGATCATGCATATCACCTTTACTGGATGGATGCTTTGATGTCATCAAACACCACACCGTAACAGGGTGGCTATAAAGGTGGTATTGAGTGTTCGGAAAGTATTGGTTGAAACACATGGATCAAGAGTGGGATTTGTCCATCCATATGACGGATAGATATTCTCTGGGCCCTCTCGGTGAAATGTCATCCAATTAGCTTGCAAGCATGTGACTGGGTCACAAGGGATCACATATCACGGGAACGAGAAAAGAGTACTTATCAGTAACGAGGTTGAACTAGGTATGCAGAGATACCGACGATCATAACCTCGGATAAGTAACATATCGTGAGACAAAGGGAAATTGGTATCGTATGTAAGTGGTTCATTCGATCGCAATGTAATCGTAGAAATATGTGGGAGCCATATGAATTTCCAGATTCCTCTATTGGTTATTGTTCGGAGAAGTGTCTCGATCATGTCCGCATAATTCACGAACCGTAGGGAGACACACTTAAGGATTCGACGTTGTTTGAGTAGTTATGGTATTATGAGAAAGAGACCGAATGTTGTTCGGAGTCTCGGATGGGATCCGGGATATCACGAGGAGATCCGGAATGGTCCGGAGAATAAGATTCATATAAGGAAAGTCCCGTTTCGGAGTAGCGGAATGATTCCGGTGTTTTCATCAGGAACATTCTAGAAGGTCCCGGAATGTCCGGCACTCCGGAGGGGGGAAGGGTACATGAATGTGTCATTACATATTGGAATGATTGCATCATGTACTAGGTGTTCTTGCTGTCCAAAATAAAGGGTTTATTTAAATCCTAAATTGAAAAGTCAAACGGCTAGTTTGAAAGTCAAACGGCAATTTTGGGAAGTGGGAAAAGAGGAGGATTGGTGGAGGCCGAGTTGGAGGAGGTTCCTCCCTGGCGGCGCACCTCCCAAGGCCGACTTGGGGAGGAACTCCTCCCCTTGGCCGGCCAGCCCCTCCCACCTATATAAGGAGGGGCAGGGCTCCCTCCTAGCACACACAAGTTCCTATCCTCTACCTCCGGTTTAGAGCCGTTTTGGTTTAGAGCTTCTAATTGCTTTAGCCAGCGGTTTAGAGCCTTCTAATTGGTTTAGAGCCTTCTAATTGGTGTGTCTAATTACTAGACCACTAATAGCCTCTCTCATAAGCTCCACCATACTCGCACCGGCTTAAGGCGAAGCCTGTGAGATTTCCTCTACCTCCCAGACCACGCCAGTCACGGAATCGCGAGGAGTGCTACAACCTCCGCCTTTGGAACAAGGAGAGGAAGGTTCGTCGAAAACCGAACGTGTGACCGACTACGGAGCGCTGCTTTAACGCGTGGCGCCGGAAGGATCGTCTACACGATCTTGAGATCGGAAAGAGTACGACTACATCACCCACAAGAATCTGCTCTCGTTAAACGCTTTGGAATCTTCGAGGGTGAGTTCATCTATCGACTCGTTGCTACAATCTAGTAGATAGATCTTGGCTTGTTTGTTTGTATGCGATAGAAAAACTTTGTTTTCCATGCTACGAACCCCTACAGTGGTATCAGAGCCGTGTCTATATGTAGATCTGTTGCACGAGTAGAACACAATGGTCATTGTGGGCGTTGATGCTTTTATTGTAGATTGCTTTTTGTGTACTTTGCATCTTGCGGTATGTTGGGATGAAGCGGCCCGGGCTAACCTTACATTACATCGCTCATGAGACTTGCTCCACGCTTGACATGCAACTTGTATTGCATAAGTGGCTTTGCGGGTGCCTGTTTCTCCTAGCATAGTAAAGATCCAATTTACAACGGGTAATCAACAATGCTAGTATCAATGTTGTGGTTCTTGTTCGTAAGTTAGAACGACACTTATTGAAAGCCCCAAACCACGTAAAATATGCAAAGAAAGTAGAAGCGTCTAACTTTGTTTTGCAGGTGTGCTGATGTGATATGGCCATGATTGTGATTATATTTGATGTATGCAATGTTCCTTATTGTAAGTTGGCAACCGCAGAGCCATATGGTTGTCTTTAATTTCTGTTAAGACCTGCGTGTCTATTCAAAATAGTTGTAATAGTTGAAGCTGGTGGACGACAACCATGAAGAAGCGTCATTGACCTTGATGCCATGCCGGTGATGATGGAGATCATGTTCGTGCTTGAAGATGGAGATCGAAGCACAAAGAAGAAAGGCCATATCATATCACATATTATGAATTGCATGTGATGTTAATCCTTTATGCATCTTGTATTGCTTAGTAGATTTACGGTAGCATTATAAGATGATCCTCATGCACATAAATTTCAAGTTCTAAAGTGTTCACCCTTAGTATGCACCGTTGCCAAAGCTTGCTGCTCAAGCACCACGTGATGATCGGGTGTCTTTGATTCCGCGGTGAATACAACGTAAGCAAGCCAGATTTGCTTATGCGGTAGCTAAGGTTTGATCTTGACGAGCCTAGCATGTACGACATGGCCTCGTGAACACGGATCGCCGAAAGGTAAAGCATGAATCATATAGTAGATATGATGAACATGATGATTGTTCGCCATTGAAACTATATCAACTCTCGTGATGATCGGTGTTGATGTAGTGGATTTGGTTCGGTGATCACTAAAACAATGTGAGGGATGTTGTTTTGAGTGGGAGTTCACCTAGTTTAATTTCATTAATTAATTTGAACTCAATTTGTCATAAACTTAGTCTAAACTATTGCAAATATGTTGTAGATCAATGGCAGCCTACCATCAATTTTAATGCTCCTAGAGAAAGAAAAGTTGAAAAACAATGGAAGCAACTTCATGGATTGGTTCCGCAATTTGAAGATTGTCCTCACAATTGGTAATTTGACCTATGTGCTGGATGCACCGCTAGGTGACCCACTGCATGATGCTACCGATGAAGTAAAGAACGTTTACCTCGCCGGAAGAATCAAGACTCCATAGTTCAAAGGTGCTATCTTGTATGGTTTAGAATCGAGCTTGAAAAGGTTTGAAGAGTCGACCCATATGATATTGTCGAGGATCTCAAATTAATTTTTGAGACTCATGCGGCAATTGAAAGTTATGAAGCTTCAAAAGTTCTTTAACTGCAAGATGGAAGAGGGCAGCTGGCTGCTGAGCATGTGCTTAAGATGTCCGGGCACGCAAATAAACTTCAAAGTTTGGGTATAGTGATTCCTAATACTTTGGGGGTTTACCGATCCTCCAATCACTACCACCAAGTTACAAGAACTTTGTGATGAACTACAACATGCGAACATGAACAAAGAGTTGCCGTAACTATTTGCTATGTTAAAATCTGCAGAAGTGGAGATCAAGAAAGAGCACCAAGTGTTGATGGTCAATAAGACCACCATATTCAAGAAAGGCAAGTCTAAGCGGAAGGGACACTTCAAGAAGGGTGGTAAGAAAGTTACCATACCGACAAAGAAGACCAAGGCTGGACCCAAGCCCGACATCGAGTGCTTTTACCGCAAGGAGAAGGTCACCGAAGCGGAATTGCCCAAAGTACTTGGCGGATTTGAAGAACGGCAACATCAAGAAGAAAGGTATATCCGATATACATGTTATTGATGTGTATCTCACTAGTATTCGTAGTAGTGCAGGTATTTGATACTGGTTCGGTTGCTCATATTTGTAACTCAAACAGGAGCTGCAGAATAAACGGAAGCTAGTGAAGAACGAGGTGACGATCAGCGAGGAAACGGATCAAAGGTTGATGTGATCGCGGTCGACGCGCTACCTCTTCATCTACCATCGGGATTAGTTTTATACTTAAATAATTGTTATTTGGTGCTGCGTTGAGCATGAACATTATATCGGGATCTTGTTTATTGCAGACGGTTACTTGTTTAAATCCGAGAATAATGGTTGTTCGATTTATATGAGTAATATGTTTTATGCACATGCACCTTTGATAGATGGTCTATTCATATTGAATCTCGATAGTGGAAATACACATATCAACAACATTGAGGCTAAACGTTTGAAATCAAGCGATAATTCGACCTATATGTGGCCTTTGTCGTCTAGGTCACATTGGAGTGAAGCGTATGAAGAAAATCCATTCCGATGGACTTCTTGAATCACATGATATTGAATCACTTGAAAGATCCGAAGCATGTCTGATGGGTAAAATGACTAAGACTCCATTTTCTCAGATGATGGAGCGAGCTATGACTTATTGGAAATCATACATACCGATGTGTGTGGTCCAATGAGTGTAGCATCGCTGGTGGTTATCGTTATGTTCTTACCTTCACGGATGATTTGAGTAGATATGGGTATATCTATTTCATGAAACATAAGTCCGAAACTTTCGAGAAGTTTAAGGAGTTTCAAAGTGAGGTAGAGAATCAACGTAACAAGAAGATTAAATTTCTACGTTCTGATCGTGGAGGTGAATATCTAAGTTACAAGTTTGGCGAGCATTTGAAGAAATGTGGAATACTTTCGCAGTTGACACCGCCGGGAACACCACAGCGTAATGGTGTGTCTGAACGTCGTAATCGAACTCTCTTAGATATGGTTCGTTCTATGATGTCACTTACAGATTTACCGCTATCATTTTGGGGTTATGCATTAGAAACATATGCATTCACTTTAAATAGGGCACCGCCTAAATGCTGAAACGACACCATATGAATTATGGTTTGGGAAGAAACCTAAATTGTCGCTCCTTAAAGTTTGGGGATGCTGCCTATGTAAAGAAGTTACAATGGACAAGCTTGAACCCAAAGCGGAAAAATGCGTCTTCATAGGATACCCTAAGGAAACTATTGGGTATACCTTCTATCATAGATCCGAAGGCAAAATCTTCGTTGCCAAGAATGGATCCTTTCTAGAGAAGGAATTTCTCTCGAAAGAAGTGACTGGAAGGAAAGTAGAACTCGACGAGGTTGTCGAACCTTCTCGCAAAATTGCGAGTAGCGCAGCACCGAAGAAGTTCCTGTGGTGCTGCACCAATAAGAGAGGAAGCTAATGATGGTGATCATGAAACTGTTGAGGTTACTACAGAGCCTCGGAGGTCAACGAGAACTCGTACCACCTCAGTTGGTATGATTCCGTTATGAATGTCATGGTGGTGGACAACACCGATGACCCCGAGACATATGAGGAAGCGATGATGAGCCCAGATTCCAATAAATGGCAAGAAGCCATGAAATCCGAGATTGGATCCATGTACGAAAACCAAGTATGGACTTTGGTGGACTTACCGATGGCGAAAGGCTGTCGAGAACAAATGGATTTTCAAGAAGAAAACAGATGCCGATGGTAATGTTATCGTTTATAAAGCTCGACTTGTCGCAAAAGGGTTTCACAAATTCAAGGAGTTGACTGATGAGACTTTCTCACCAAGAGCGAAGCTAAAATCTGTGAGGATTATGTTAGCAATCGCTGCATATTATGATTATGAGATATGGCAGATGGATGTCAAAACAGCATTCCTCAATGGAGACATTGATGAAGAGTTGTATATGATGCAACCCAAAGGTTTTGTCGATCCTAAAGATGCTAACAAGGTATGCAAGCTTCAACGGTCCATCTATGGATTGAAGCAAGCATCCCGGTTGGAATCAACGTTTTGATAAGGTAATCAAAAGTTTTGGTTTTATACAAACTTATGGAGAAGCTTGTATTTACAAGAAAGTGAGTGGGAGCTCAGAGCATTCTTAATACTGTATGTGGATGACATATTGTTGATTGGGAATGATGTAGACCTTCTTAATAGTGTCAAGGAATATTTGAATAATAGTTTTCAATGAAGGATCTTGGAAGCTTACATATTAGGCATAAAGATTTATAGAGATAGATCGAACGCCAAATATCATTGTCACAAAGTACATATTTGGACAAAGTTCTAAAGAGGTTTGAATGGAAGATAGCAAGAAAGGGTTCTTGCCCATGTTGCTTAATCGACCTTGAGTAAAACTCAAAGTCCGACATCGGGTAAGATAGAGAAAGGATGAGTAAGACTCTATGCATCAGCCATAGGATCTCTAATGTATGCCATGCTATGTACTAGACCCGACATTGCATATGCTGTTATTTTAACTAGCAGATATCAAAGTGATCCAGAGTGGATCATTGGACAATGATCAAAAACATCCTTAAGTACTTGAGAAGAACTAAGGATATGGTTCTTTCTTATGGAGGTGATGAACAGCTCGTTGTTAATGGTTACACCGATGCTAGTTGGAACACCGATCCGGATGATTCTAAATCACAACTGATAATGATTTATTTTGAATGGTGCAGCAGCTTAGTGGAGGAGTGCAAAGCAAAGCGTTGTGGCGAGATCTTCAACCTAATCGGAATACATGGTCGCCGGAGGCTTCACAAGAAGCGATATGGATGAAAGAGTTCATTACAGAGCTGGGTGTGGTTCCTAGTGCGCTGGACCCAATGTCTATCTATCGTGATAACATGGGCGCCATAGCCAATGCGCAAGAACCAAGGTCACACAAGAAGCTGAAGATATCAAGCTGCGTTTCCACGCTATTCGAGAACATATCCAGGATGGGGATATAAAGATTTGCAAAGTACACACAGATCTGAATGTGGCGGATCCGTTGACTAAACCTCCCGAGGGCAAAACATGACCAACACCAAACTGCCATGGGTGTTCGGTATATTACCATGTAATCTAGATTAGATGACTCTAGTGCAAGTGGGAGACTGTGGAGATATGCCCTAGAGGCAATAATAAATATAGTTATTATTATATCTTTGTGTTTATGATAAATGTTTATATTCATGCTATAATAGTATTAACAAGGAAACATTAATACTTGTGTGAATTGTAAACTTAATTTGAAGTCCCTAGTAAAGCCTCTATATAATACTAGCTTGTTGGTTAATAGATGATTGTGGTTTCTATCATGAACATTGAGATGTTATTAACAACAAGATCATATCGTTAGGAGAATGATATGGTGGACATACTCCTATAGACAAGCGTAGCATAAAGATCAAGTCATTTCAATAGTTTAATTGCTATATGCTTTCTGATACATAGTAACCTAATTCCTTCGACCATGAGATCATGCATATCACCTTTATCGGATGGATGCTTTGATGTCATCAAACACCACACCGTAATGGTGGCTATAAAGGTGGTATTGAGTGTTCGGAAAGTATTGGTTGAAACACATGGATCAAGAGTGGGATTTGTCCATCCATATGACGGATAGATATTCTCTGGCCCTCTCGGTGAAATGTCATCCAATTAGCTTGCAAGCATGTGACTGGGTCACAAGGATCACATATCATGGGAACGAGAAAAGAGTACTTATCAGTAACGAGGTTGAACTAGGTATGCAGAGATACCGACGATCATAACCTCGGATAAGTAACATATCGTGAGACAAAGGGAAATTGGTATCGTATGTAAGTGGTTCATTCGATCGCAATGTAATCGAGAAATATGTGGGAGCCATATGAATTTCAGATTCCTCTATTGGTTATTGTTCGAGAAGTGTCTCGATCATGTCCGCATAATTCACGAACCGTAGGGAGACACACTTAAGGATTCGACGTTGTTTGAGTAGTTATGGTATTATGAGAAAGAGACCGAATGTTGTTCGAGTCTCGGATGGGATCCGGATATCACGAGGAGATCCGGAATGGTCCGAGAATAAGATTCATATAAGGAAAGTCCTGCTTTGAGTAGCGGAATGATTCCGTGTTTTCATCAGAACATTCTAGAAGGTCCCGAATGTCCCACTCGGAGGGGGAAGGGTACATGAATGTGTCATTACATATTGGAATGATTGCATCATGTACTAGGTGTTCTTGCTGTCCAAAATAAAGGGTTTATTTAAATCCTAAATTGAAAAGTCAAACGGCTAGTTTGAAAGTCAAACGGCAATTTTGGAAAGTGGGAAAAGAGGAGGATTGGTGGAGGCCGAGTTGGAGGAGGGTTCTCCCTTGGCCAAGACCTCCCAAGGCCGACTTGGGAGGAACTCCTCCCTGGCCGGCCAGCCCTCCCACCTATATACGGAGGGGCAGGGCTCCCTCCTAGCACACACAAGTTCCTATCCTCTACCTCCGGTTTAGAGCCGTTTTGGTTTAGAGCTTCTAATTGCTTTAGCCAGCGGTTTAGAGCCTTCTAATTGGTTTAGAGCCTTCTAATTGGTGTGTCTAATTACTAGACCACTAATAGCCTCTCTCATAAGCTCCACCATACTCGCACCGGCTTAAGGCGAAGCCTCATGGATTTCCCTCTACCTCCTGCATCACGCCAGGCCGGAATCGCGAGGAGAGTGCTACAACCTCCGCTGCCTGCTGGAACAAGGGAGAGGAAGGTCTTCGTCGAGTACCGAACGTGTGACCGACTACGGGAGCGCTGCCGGAACGTGGCGCCGGAAGGATCGTCTACACGATCTTGAGATCGGAAAGAGTACGACTACATCACCCACGAGAATCTGCTCTCGTTAAACGCTTTGGAATCTTCGAGGGTGAGTTCCTCTATCGACTCGTTGCTACAATCTAGTAGATAGATCTTGGCTTGTTTGTTTGTATGCGATAGAAAAACTTTGTTTTCCATGCTACGAACCCCTACAGATACGACTGGTAACAAGCGTGGTTGGGGACAAAGTCTGGATTAATGGTGATGCCCCTCTGCGTCAGGTTATTCTTATTAACTCTAAACTGAGGAATTCAGTAGATTCTTATGAAGTGCAATATGAAACATTGCCTTATATCTGCTTTGCATGTGGAAAGTTGGGCCACCCTGATACATTGTGTAATGATCATCTACCATGCAAAGCCGATGGATCGTGGGAGTATGATGACCTAGCATTAGATTTCCTGATGCCAAGAAACCGCCCCCTTCGGTCTCTTATAGATAGAGGGAGCCTTGGGTGGATGCACCTGATGTTGTTCGAGAGGACGGGAGTGGTAGAAATAGTCAAGCTCGGGACAAGGGTCCACGACGGGGTCCTATTATACCCCGACAAGGTTTAGTTTATGTGAAAAATGAAGTCTTTCAGTTCAATGCTACTCTCTCCGTTCCTTAATATAAGGTGTATAGTTTTTTGTGAAAAAATCCATAATATAAGGTGTATAGAGAATTATGGGATGTGTTCCTCTTATTTAGGAGGCAATTAATCTGATTAGGAGAGAGAGGATACCCAAATTTAGTATGTTCCCTCTATATCACGTCAATCAGTTGGGGTATTCATGTCTGAAAGCAACTAAATTTGTCCTCCCAGCCCGTGCGCTAATATTCGTGCAAGAAAACTATACACCTTATATTAAGGAACGAAGGGAGTAGGTCGCAAGGCACTTATGTGGCAAAATAAAAAACACAGGTGATCCCTGTTGGGGATGTGTCTGGAAAGGATATTGGCGACTCTATGCTTGTGGAAGATGCTGATCCAATGGGTACTAAGAGGATGGCTGTGCTTAATTCCCCTAGTAAGGTGGGTTTTGTCATACGTGACCCGGAGAAGCATAGGCCTGATGGTATTGGTTTGTCTGATAAATTGGCGGTGGCTGGTGCACAACCCCGCCCGGACCAATGAATTGCTATACGTGGAACTGTCGGGGGCTTGGGAACCCCGAGATAGTTCATGAACTTCACGATCTGGTGAAGTTGGAAGGCCCCTCTTTGATCTTCCTCAGTGATACAAAGATTGATGGAAATAGAGTGAATGGTTTAACAAGAGTATTGGGTTTTGAAGGATCCATCGATGTTGACAGTGATGGCCTTAGTGGTGGGCTGGCTTTGTTCTGGAGCAGAGATATCTCAGTGTCTCTGAAATCGAAGTTTGTGTCTTATATCGATGTGGATGTGCAAAATACTGCAGGTGACAATCTGGCATGGCGGTTCAGGGGTTTCTACGGCAAGCCAAGAAGAGAGTAGCGTAAAGATAGCTGGTATCTTATGAATTGGATGGATGGTCAGAGTAATAGGACCTGGCTTTGTCGTGGCGATTTCAGCGAAATTACGGATAACTCGGAATATTTCTGGTGCCAATTAGAGGGCTGAGTGGATGATGAATGGGTTTAGAGAGGCAATTGATTATTGTGGTTTTGTTGACCCCGGTTTCCAAGGTGTCCCGTAGACTTGGGATAATAAACAGGAGGGGAATTCAAATGTTAAAGTGAGGCTTGATCGGATGCTAGCTTCTGCTAGTTTTATCAATGTGCACCTAGAGATGACAGTACGCCACGTATCGTCCCCAAAATCTGATCACTGTATGTTGATTTCGCGGCTTCATAAAGAGCAGGTAGATGTTTCTGAGGGACCAAGGATGTTTCGTTATGAAAACGCTTGGTCGAAAGAAGATTCTTATGAGAAAACTATTGTCGATGAGTGGGCAGCAGGGATGGTTCTGCACCAGGACTGGTTGGTGTAGTGGACAGGTTAGATAGCATGCAACACTACATGCGTAGAAAAAGTTTGGGAGCATCAGGAAGAAGCTTCAAAAGGCTCGTAAAGATTATGAATATGAGCGTCAGAATTCTTTGTACCGTGGTATCTCCCAAAGAGAAGGAACTTGCTAACCAGATTCAAGAACTATTGCTGCGAGAGGAAATTATGGCAAAGAAAAGAGTCTGGACTGATTGGTTGAAGGAAGGTGATCGGAATACGAAGTTTTTTCATGCCAAAGCGTAAACACCAAAATAAAATTACTGATTTGTGTGATGAGGCAGGTGACCTGCATGAAGAGAAGGAGAAAGTGCAAGATATTGTACACGATTTTTATGTCAAATTGTTCAAGGCCCAAGATAAACTTGATGTGCAGTCAGTTACGCGGTGCGTTCTGGAGAAGGTTTCTGTTGACATGAATCTGCAGCTAGACCGGGACTGGTATGCAGCCGAGGTGGAAAATGCCTTATTTGGAATGAGGTCATCGAAAGCGCCGGGTGTTGATGGGTATACTGCAGGTTTCTATCAACGCCACTAGACTTTGTTGAAGGAGGTCATTACTGTTGTGGTTTTGGATTTTCTTAATGGCGGCGATCTTCCTGAAATTATTAATAGGACTGTGATAGTCCTAATACGAAAGGTAAAATCACCACAGCCAATCTCACAGTTTCATCCTATTGCGATGTGCAATGTGATATATAAAATATGCTCGAAAGTTATTGCAAATTGGTTATGCCTTGTTGGTAAGGAACCTTTGTTAAAATCTGTGTTCCAGGCTCTACCAACCTTCTCTATGAGCTGTTTCAAGCTCACTAAGGGGTTGTGCTCCAAATTAAGGACTATTGGGTCCAAATTTTGGTGGAGTGGTTGATGCGATGTTGGGAAAACAAGCCTGGCGTCATCTGGCGAGTCCAAACAGTCTATGTGCTCGGGTTCTTAAGGGTAGATATTATGCTAATAGTGATGTTATATCATCTAGTTGTCCAAAGAGCGCATCAAGGACATGGTATCTATTGTATGTGGTCAAGATGTGCTTAAGCAGGGGTTAATCTGAAGAGTTGGCAATGGCTAATCCACTTCTATTTGGGATGATAGATCGATCCCTAACATGCCGTCCTTCAAACTGCTAGGAAGACGGTGTGAGTAATTGGGATGCAATTAAAATTAATAAGTACCTTTTTGCTCCTGATGCTGATGTAGTTTTGTTCATACCTAGGCCAAGGATTAATTTTGATGGTGTTTGGTCATGGGTCGAAGAGAACACTGGTATTTATTCGGTCAGATCATCATACAGATTGCTTGTTAGAAAAAGAAAAATTGGGTTCAGAGACCAGCTGTTCAGATGACGAGGGAGGTGGTACATGGAAAAAGTTCTGGAAGCTTGCAGTTATTCCCAAAGTAAGGATATTTTGATGGCGCGTGGTGAAGGACCTACTTTCGTGCTTTAGTGAGTTGGAAAGAAGATATGTCATGGCTACAAAATCCTGTAAGCTCTGTGGGCATGGTGATGAAACTCTTTATCACGCTTTGATTGCATGTGATCATGCAAAGGTTTTCTGGATAGCTCTTCAAGATCAACGAGGAATTTCTCTTCCTAGCTTACATCCGTGGAGCTGGGTTTCAGATTTCACAGTGGATGATCATATCTCAAATGACACGAAATCTGTTTCGATTACTCTCATGTGGTGCATCTGGTCAATTAGGAACCATTTTGTTCATGGTGAAGAGGTTTACCAGCCGGCTAGATCTCTGAGTCTTGTTGATGTGTTGGTCTCTAGTCTAGAACTATCATCGAAAGCTTGGGTTAAACCCACTGTTAAAATTTCTTGGAGTCCTCCTCCGGATGGCTGGTTCATGGTCAACACTGATGGAGCCCTTGATCTGGTGACCAAGGTCGCTGGTGCAGGCTATGTTATAAGGAATAATGAGGGTACTTTGATTGAAGGGGGATGTAAACGGCATGATTCAGTAGTGGATCCTTTGATCAGTGAACTGCTTGCATGTAGTGATGTAGTGTTGGGCTGGAAGCATTGGCTCGTCGCCAACTTCCTCGGGTAATCCTCTAGACTGATTGCATGTCCATTGCCAATCTTTGGAAGGATCAACTTCAGGTGAGGATGGAGGGTGTCCACATTCTAAATGAGTTGAAGACTCTTAGTAACTTTCCAGTCTTTCAAGCTTTTTTTAATAGGTCTGTAAATTTTGCGGCACATACTTGTGTCAGAGAAGCTCTTAGCATAGATTCTTCATGTTTTGATGTAACACCTGGATTCCTGCGTAGGACTATCCTACTAGATTGTAATTTTAAACTGTCGTCTTAAATGAAGAGAGTTATAAGGTAAAAAAATATCTATTTACTGATAACTTGTTTGAGTTTGGCACGACCGGCCTAAGAGCACCTGCACTGGCATTCCCGGAAGAGCCTCCCAGATTGGTCAGTGCGGCTTGAGTCCGTGTTCGCATGCTACAGCCTAGGGCCTCGGCAGTAGACCATTTGCCGCCATCTGGAGAAGAAGATGGGAGAATCTTATCAGTAGCAGTCCCGATGCAACCGCCGAGGGCTCCGGAAGGCTGAAAGTCGTATCAATCACCGGCGTGCCGCGCGCCCATGCGCACGTACGTGCACTCGCCTGCGCCTCTCCGCCATGACATGGTTCGTACTACTACCACCTACCTACCGATCGACCTACACGGATCGGTGCGAGCAACTGAACGTGTACCACGGGAACGAAGGAGAGAACCCTGAGCGCTTGGCCAAATCACTGGTCCATTTTGGGCGGCGGAGGATTCTATAAGAGCAGAGGTAATCTCCCTCGACCAGGTGCAGGCAGATACACTACACCAACGCACTGTAGCGCCCGTCCATCCGATGATGGCGGCGCCGTCGCTACTCCTGAGCTTCTGGCTGTGCCTCTGCTTCGTGGGTGGCTTTTGCTCCCAGTTCCAGGAGCAGCAGCAGCAGCTCGCCGGCGGTGGGCACCGTGTCGCGGCCGTCAAGGTGGACCAGCGCGGGAGGCGGCTCCGCGCCGATGTGGTACCGGCCGCCGGAGGCTCCTTGTCCACGGGCGACGTCCGGAGGCTCGACGTGTACGCCAGGTGCGTTCCGTTTTCTCTGAAAGCTTGTCTGACGCACACAGGCATTTTTTTTTCTAGACGGGTTTACATTCATTATGACGAACTTAGGGCATGTATAACGCAGTGACGTGATTCTTTTCTTAGGATTGCCACCTTGGATTTTTTTAAGGAAGAAGACTCGTCTTATGTAAACATGCACTTTTTCTTTGACCGATCACATAGTTGGTCGGGTGTATTTCAGATTTCACGATCTATAGGATGATTTCTTTTGCACCGTTACATCCGCGTGTCGGATTTCTCACGACGTAACGTCCAAGTCCAACAGCCCGATCGAGTTCATAAAATTAAGTCTCGTCCACGAAATCTGAGATCTGATGCGTGTACCAGCCACCACACACTAGGAAATCTGATGCTCTGGTCCAGACTAGTACTAGTACAGCTATACGTGTCTAGATATACTAGTGCTCTGCTCGAACCGCACGCATCGCCATCGGTCGATCGGCATCAGCGAACGGTCACAGCACACCAGCTGCACTGCAGTTGCAGATGATACGTCACGTACATACGCGTATTATCGACGGCTTTTAGCCCATGCTTGTGCGCGTATAATGCACAGCCAAAGGGAAGCCAACAAAGGTGGTGGTCACATGCCCAAATCCAAGATTTAGTCCGTATAGTTCCATGCAGTTACGGCCAAACCGCTCTGTCGTTCCCCGGCTTCTTTTAACACACACTATTGGCCAGTAGCAGTAGGTAGCTCCATACTTTAGCTAATGGGATCCTGCTATATTAATATAGCAACTAGTCCATACAAATACAAATGTGAGATCATTGTTAGGGCAAACAACACAATTTAAGCTCAACATAAACAAGAAAGAAAAGGAAGAGAAAACAAAGCTGACACCGGCGGTTCGACGAAAGCGGAGATGACACGCAGCCGCCGCACCCTCCGGAGCAATACCACCATGTTCCTAGCACTCTGAAGCGTAGTTATCAAGCAACACCTTCAGGAAGGGAAGCGACAACGCCGACGATGCTGCCCGAACCAGACCTATAAGGTTTCCCCGATACGCTACGAGGGATGGGAAGAGGTACACCCGACGTAGCGTGTACAATTTTATGCATGACTTCCCTGCACTGCCTTCCTTTTAGCACAATGTTATTTGCATTTATGTGGGCCAGCTAGAAAATATTTTGGGATTTTCAATATTTGCTGCATTTACACCACTAATATCATGTAGGGGTGTGACTCTTTGGAAAGTAATATGGATTTATCGATTGAGCAAAACAATATAATGAATAGCAAATGGTGTAATAGATGAAAAACCCACTATTTTCAAAAGTGGCATGTAGAGGTTTGCGCATATTGCAGCTGAATGGAATCCATGTACAATTGGCACTGCCATTTAGCTCGGCTTTAGGTGATTTGGAGGGTTGTTGCTATTTGCCATAAACCCAAATCCCTTCAAACATCGCAAAAACCTGAAAGAACACACCCCGGTTCTCACCCAAAAGGCCCCCTGTCGTAGCTAAAAGAAGTTGCTTATCGCACCACCGGAGTGGATGCAACCGACGTCGGGGGTCTTTTCTAGACTCAGGACAATTGCCTCTAGGTTTCCCCCCTAAGGGTCGAGTTTTTACATGCATGATTTGAGGTGGTAGGCTCTGTCGATCGTGTCTTTCCCTATTTCAAAATATAGCCCCTCTTTCTTTAATTCTAATGAACCTACTATTATGCGAAACAAATCCATCAAAATAAGTGTAAGCAATGTTGAATGTCCCAGAGTTCAACAAACTCACTATGACACCATCAAATCTCAAGGTTGATAGAAATATCAAAGGTACCAACCTTGGGAAAATAATAGTGTTTTATTTTTTAATAGAGGCCCTCAACCCTAAACTTTTTACATCCCCCCAATCCTTGAATCTCTGGATCATCGTTCCTAAATTTCCATTCTCTTGTATATTTCAACTTTGAAATATATCAAATTCCTATTTATTTCTAAAAGAAATTGAGTTCTTAAGGAAAGCACGTCCGTACCACACGAAGCATAGTTTTTTTTGCATTGATTCCCCTACACACCTTTCCTGTAATAAAAATTTATGTTTCCTTTAATATTTTGATCGTGTCAATTCAAATGATATTTTTGGAATTTTCAGTATTCATATTGTATTTACATATGTTAATTAGCATATCTACCATATATGTTTTTTTACGCCATATATCTACCGTGTAGGAGAGTGACGTTTTCGGTGGTAGCTCCAGTCGATCACGTCAGCGTAGGTCCCCCGCTTTTTCTCTGTGGAAGCTTCTATGCTTAGAAAAACAAAACAATCCAAATTAAGCAGTACCACCGAATATCCCACAGCTTGCAGAAAAATACTACTCCTGACATGATACGGCTTAAGCCACTGTAGCCACCTTGCAACTGAATTTTGGCGTGTCATCCGTTCATTTTAAAAATATACTCCCATTTTAAAAATCTATCCAAGATTATTGGTCATCCTCCGCCTGCCGCGGTTTTTGTCAGGACCTGTTTATATTCATCTCTCTCCATTGTATTCCTGAATTAGGATAGTACAACAAACACTTCGTATACATTAAAAATAAGCATAGTACTCCCTCCGTCCTAAAATAGATGTCTTGGATTTTTTAAAATTTATCTAGATTTATCTAAATTTTAAAAAATCTGAGTTATTTATTTTAAGACGGAGAGAGCACCAATTAAACCAATGTGTCCACAAGGCTAGCTAGCAGAAACGAGTCCGACAACTTGCAGAAAAATACTATAGTAGTAGTAGGACGGAAAAACAGATTAGTTGTCGTTATCCCGGATCTTTTGTCTCCTGACATGATACGGCTTACGCCACTGTGGGCACCTTGCAATTGAATATCTTGTCAGGAATCTGTTTACAGAAACTGATCTACTTTAAAAATCTGTCCAAAATTATTGGTGCCATCCTCCATCTGCCGCGATTTTTGTCAGGACATGTTTATATTCATCTCTCTCCCGTGGTATTCCTGAATAAAGATACTACAACAACAAACACTTGGTATACACCTGAACATACAGTGCGCCTAACTAGGAGTAGCTACAAACTCAATCCATCGAAACACTAGTACTCCTATTTCCAGCTTCCTTTTAGCGCAAATGATCACGTCAAGCTCAGATGCGTTACAGAAGCCGCACGCTCTTTTTCTAGTCCAGGAAGCGATATTAAAAGGAGCACGTCGCGTGTCGTCTGCGAGATCTGCATCGCCGTGCAGTTTCAGTTCAGCTCTCTGTTCCCTGAAGAAACGTATAGCAATAGTATTTTTTTTTTCACCAGCTCGCGGCTTCACACGGCCGACAAGACAAAATCGCTATCGATCACTGTCCAACGGTCGCCACTGCGTATTTATACCCGCGGGCATCCCGTCTGGCATTGATTGATTATTCAGCTGGCCCGCTGCCGGCCTCCTCGCGCTGCACACACACCACCAGTGTCTTGGCTTCGCGTGCGTACAGCTCTGATGGCGACGCCGGGCTCTGCGCCTGCTAGCTATCTGCTTCTCCTGATCCTCCTCGCCGTCTGCCAGCTCGCCGTGCCGTCTGCCGGCGATGGCTCCGGCGGGTATGACGTAGTAGCGGTGGATCGGTCGGGGAGCGCGCTGTCGGCGCGGCTGGAGCTCGTCGCCGAGAGCGAGACGATGGCGCAGGAGCCCGACGTGAAGACGCTCTCCCTCACTGCAAGGCAAGTAGTATGAAAAGCTCTGTGCGATTGGTAGGAACATGATGAGCTTTTATGTTCACTTGCGATGCTTCAGTGTAGGTTAGAGCTCGAGTATTTGGGTGAGAGTCGATTGGTACTCTGCTTCATGAAATGATAATTAGGACTACGTACCAGATACTAGTAGGTAGAAAATGCTACAGAAGACTGTAGAAGTACAGTGCAAAAAGAGATAAAAAGGATATGAAGTGAAACGACGATCATACGATCACACTGGGACTCGAACCCAGAATCTCCCGCTCCGGAGGCGAGCGCCTTATCCATTAGGCCATGCGACCACTTCGATGCTTCAAATCGTAATTAGTGGTATTACTAGTACAAATGTTATTTACCACCGTGTGTGTTCGGCAGTCTCGAGACGGACACCCGGCTGCGCGTCCGCATCACCGACGCCGACCACCCGCGATGGGAAGTCCCCCAGGACATCATCCCGCGGCCTGCTCCGGAGGACCTCTACCTCGATGCACCACGGCCAGGCAGCGGCGCCTCCTCACCGCCACGCACGAGCGTCCTGTCCTCCGCCGGCTCGGACCTCGTCTTCACCATCCACGCCTCGCCGTTCCGCTTCACCGTCTCCCGCCGCTCCACCGGCGATATCCTCTTCGACACCTCCCCAAACCTCGTCTTCAAGGACAGGTACCTGGAGGTGACCTCCGCGCTGCCGGCGGGACGGGCGTCGCTGTACGGGCTGGGCGAGCAGACGAAGCGCACCTTCCGGCTGCGGCACAACGACACCTTCACGCTCTGGAACGCCGACATCGCGGCGGCCAACTTCGACCTCAACCTCTACGGGTCGCACCCCTTCTACATGGACGTGCGGCCGCCGGGAACCGCCCACGGCGTGCTCCTCCTCAGCAGCAACGGCATGGACGTGCTCTATGGAGGGGACTACGTCACCTACAAGGTCATCGGCGGCGTGCTCGACTTCTACTTCTTTGCTGGCCCCTTCCCGCTCGCCGTCGTCGACCAGTACACCCAGCTCGTCGGCCGGCCTGCCCCGATGCCATACTGGTCCTTCGGTACGGTGCTGAACACTGCATTCTTTTTGCGCTCTGCTCTGCACACTGCTCTGTTTCTTCAACGTGCGTGGCATGGCGCTGCAGGGTTCCACCAGTGCAGGTACGGGTACGCGAACGTGTCTGACCTCAAGGGCGTGGTGGCCGGCTACGCCAAGGCCAAGATCCCGCTGGAGGTGATGTGGACGGACATCGACTACATGAACAAGTACCAGGACTTCACCCTCGATCCGATCAACTTCCCCTTCTCCGAGCTCCGGCCGTTCGTCGACCGGCTCCACCAGAACGGCCAGAAATACGTCGTCATCATAGACCCAGGTACACACGAGTCAATCAAACGTACCAAAATGGAACGGTAAAAATGGGAGTTAATAGCATAAAACCACCACTTTACTACAAAATGTTCGGAAAACCGCCATCTTTCGTCAATTTCGTAAAATGTGACCACTATCCAGCAATTTTTTTGCAATTCGCGCTAAACTCCCATTTCCCGTGGATTGACGTTGTTTCCGACAGGCGGACCCCACCAGGATGCTGACGTGGCAAAGGGGAGACATCTCCAGAATTTAAAAAATCAAATTATCCTAAAAATATGAAAAAAGAAAAAAGAAAAAGGAATTGGGAGGGGGTTGACCCCGAGCCCGTCCCCAACCGCCAAAGCTTCAGCCTGCTTAATTCGGCCACCAGCCTCCTCCGCTACCCTCTAGCCATCCTAGCATGCGCCACTGTCTCCCACGCAGTCGCCGGTCGCCTCCCGTCGCATCTGTTGTAGCTCGCCGCCGCTCGTCTTGTCTGCGCAGCCGCCGCCATCTCTCATAGAAGCTTTTCTCAGATGTACCGCAAAGACAAAGCGGCGCGAGCAATCGAGCGCGGCGAGACAACACACGGAGGCGAAAGCGTAACGCGGTGGCGGTAAGCACCTTGAGCGACCGCTGGCAAAGACGGGCGACGGCGCGAAGCAGCAGACGGGACGGCGCAGAACACGGATGGGGCGAGCAATGAGCGTGGGCCTCGAGCGAACAGTGAGGCACCGGCGCAACAATAAGGGGTGACAGCAATGAGCGCGGCTCGAGCATCATGGGCTGGCGCGAAGATAGCACGGCGAGGCCCTCGGTCGGCAGCGGCGGTGCATTAGAGGAGACGACCTCCCCTTTCTTTAGATTTTTTTAATTCTTTTAGTGTATATTTTGATTTTTTTATTGGGCTGACAAGTAGGACCCGTCTCAGTAAATAAGCCCTGACAGCTGGGTCCCACTGGTCAAAAACAGTGTCAATTCGTGCTCAGTCTGAGTTTAGTGCGAATTGCAAAAAATTTACTAGATAGTGGTCACATTTTGCGAAATTGACGAAAGATGGCGGTTTTCTGAATATTTTGCAGCAAAGTGGTGGTTTTACGTGTTATATGTTGATCCAAATTCTACAAAGTATAGGCCAACTTCTGACGAGTGGAGCGAGGCACACCGTGCCCAACGGGGACGCCAAATTCATGGTACGCAGACGGATCGTCAAGACCTAGGTTTCCACCGATATATAAACCTTGTAAGCCGGTTGGGAGAGTTGCATCCGTGAAATCCCGGCGTTTGTAAACACTCCTCGATATAGTGAAGTTTCATTGGCGCCGTGGTTTTTTCCTCTCTTTGTTGGAGAGGTTTTCCACGTTAAATCTGTGTCTCCTTGCTGTGTTTTTCGTTTTCGTTCTTCGTTATCTTCTTGTCGCGATTGTAACATTATGAACTCGTAAAAGTGGTGGCTGATCGACCGGGTGATGTGCAGGGATCAGCACCGACCCGACGTACGGCACGTTCATCCGAGGGATGCAGCAGGACATCTTCCTCAAGCGGAACGGCACCAACTTCCTCGCCAACGTGTGGCCGGGCGACGTCTACTTCCCGGACTTCATGAATCCGCGCGCCGCCGAGTTCTGGGATCAAGAAATCTCCCGCTTCCGGCGAGCCATCCCCGTCGACGGGCTCTGGATCGACATGAACGAGCTATCCAACTTCTTCAACCCGGAGCCGCTCAACGCGCTCGACGACCCGCCCTACCGGATCAACAACAGCGGCGTGCACCGCCCCATCAACAACAAGACGACGCCGGCCTCGGCCGTGCACTACGGCGGCGTGACCGAGTACGACGCGCACAACCTCTTCGGCCTCCTCGAGTCCCGCGCCACCAACCGAGCGCTGCTCCGGGACACCGGCCGCCGGCCCTTCGTGCTCAGCAGGTCCACCTTCGTCGGCTCCGGACGGTACACGGCGCACTGGACGGGGGACAACGACGCCACGTGGGAGGACCTGCGCTACTCCATCAACACCATGCTCAGCTTCGGCCTCTTCGGCGTGCCCATGGTCGGCGCCGACATCTGCGGCTTCGGCAAGAACACCACCGAAGAGCTCTGCGGGCGGTGGATCCAGCTCGGCGCGTTCTACCCGTTCGCCAGGGACCACTCGGCGAAAGGCACCATCCGGCGAGAGCTATACCTGTGGCCGTCGGTGGCGGCGTCGGCGAGGAAGTCGCTCGGCCTCCGGTACCGGCTGCTGCCATACATCTACACGCTCATGTACGAGGCGCACACCACGGGGGCGCCCATCGCGCGCCCGCTCTTCTTCTCCTACCCGGAGGATGCCACAGCGTACGGCGTGGACAGGCAGTTCCTGCTCGGCCGCGGCGTGCTCGTCTCGCCGGTCCTCGAGCAGGGCGCCACCACCGTGGACGCCTACTTCCCTGCCGGCCGGTGGTTCAGCATCTACGACCACTCCCTCGCCGTCGACACGCGCTCCGGCGAGCGAGTGACACTCCCGGCGCTGGCCGACGCGCCGTACGTGCACGTGGCTGGCGGCAGCATCCTGCCGCTGCAGCAGAGCGCGATGACGACGGCGCGGGCGCGCCGGACGCCGTTCCACCTCCTCGTCGCGCTCGCGGATGACGGCACGGCCGCAGGAGAGCTGTTCCTGGACGACGGCGAGTCGCCCGAGATGGGCGCGACGAAAAGCGAGTTCAGCCTGGTGAAGTTCAGCTGCGCGACGTGGAGCGACGGCATGATCAGGTTGAGGTCGCAGGTGGTGCACAACTCATACGCCCCGAGCCGGAACCTGGTGATCAGCAAGGTGGTGCTCATGGGGCTCCAGTCGCCGGAGCCGCCGAAGAAGCTCACCGTCTATGCCAACGGCTCGGAGGTGGAGGAGAACTCGGTAGCAGGCTCCCGGTACCACAGCAGAGGAGGGCTCGGCGTCACCCACGTTGACGGGCTGTCGCTGGTCGTCGGGGAGGAGTTCGAGCTCAAGGTCGTCATGTCGCATTAAGCTTTAGACAGCTTGAGCATTGGTGTATAATAACATTGGACTGAATATATTTGAGCCCAAAAATATTTGGTGCCATCAACTAGTTGATCCTTCTAGCAGTTTACTCAAATGTGAAGCAATTCTCGCACTCACAGATGGTCAGTGTGCACCAAAGGTAAACAACATTTTTTCCCCTTCACTGTCAGATCCTCCTCTAATCAGGCTTTCGTCCTGCTTTATAAATAAAGCCACAACCGGATACAAAGTTCAACAACATCCAAGGCAATAACATGCCTCACAAAAAGAAAAAGGGAATCCAAGTCCGCTGGAGTTACAGCACATGAATGCCCAAAAAGAAAAAAAAGATCTGAAGCAATTCTTGGAAAAATAAAAGTTCACCACGAGTACTGCTGTAAGCTTTTTATTCTTTCATGAAGATAATAATGATCCACTGTATATAATGGATATTACTGGGCAATATTATTTGCCACTCCTAACTATTCCTTTTCTTTGGAAAGAAAGGTTTTAATTTGACCGCTATATCTTGTAGCCACAACAGAATCAATACCTGATGACACCTACTAGCTCTTTTTTTTTTGACAATACACCTACTAGCTCTTTAGTTATAGGGACACTGCCCATATCATCAGAAACATTTTCCAGTTTCCTCATTGCTTCTAGTACTACTACATTCAGTCCAGATCAGACGCAGGCCGCTCATGAGGGAGCTGCATGCTGGAGATATCCTCCCGGGGAAGATGACCCAGCTGAGAACCTTCTTCTCCTCCGGCATGGCCCGCGCCGCCGCCGAGCGTGGAATCGTTCTTGAGCAACGGCAAGGTACACTTCTTGTTCTTCCGGAATACGAGGTAGAGAATCGCGGCGATGTATATGAGCATGCCGAGGAACCCAAAGATTCCCGCGAAAACCTGGGACACGGTGGACATCCCGCTGTGGAGAAGCAGCTTCACAAAGCTTGTTATCAGGAAGTAGATGTTGATGACCATGATGAAAGAACCGATCGCCCATGTTAGCACAGTGATCTGCATATATTGGAGTGTGCCATTTTTTAGTTGCAAATCATAATCATTAACATGGGATTTGCTGCAAGATTATGGGGATGAACCCGACTTACGAATCTTGAATTTGTGTGCGGCCCCATCTTTGTTTTGCTGCTAGTGAATTTAAGGAGTGGTACTAGAGCGAAAGGAAGCTCAAAGGACAGTATCATCTGCATACAACAGTGATATATTCAAAATCAGAATTAGGAAACAAGCAGCAACGTGTGACCTCCATGTGCACTCAAGTAGTATGCTATAAAGAGTATCAGCAGAGTGATGGAATTACCGATGCAATGATAATCAACTGCCCAGCTGCCGAGGAGCCACCAATTAGTGACACAATCAGACTAGGCACAATTGCCAAGGACCTAGTTAGAAGGTTCCTTAACCAGGGCGTCATTCGAAGATCCAAAAATCCCTACATTAAGAAACAGGTAAAGTTTATCTCCTATTATATGACAATTCATACATCTGGAATATGATCTTTTTTATTTTGTAGGTAAATGACATAAACAGAACACCTAAAAACACAAAGAAAAATCAAGGCCCTCACATTTTCATTTTTGACCAAGGCCTATGACATGACCATCCCCACCCATTTTATCCACAATATAATTAAGGTTGATTAAGCTTGAACTAGCAGTTCTAGATCCTCAAGTTCTCTAACTTTCATGTCCACTTTCTTCGACATTTATTTGTAGTGGAAAATGCTGAATAGCTGGAGTAGCGAAAAATAGCAGACCATTCAAAACATAATGTTTTTCCTGCAATTATTTTCACCATGAACCTATACGAGTCTCAGTAAGATACTAACTCTATTAACAATCACACACGTGGTTAGTTTGTTAAGTCTATGATTACCATTCGTAAGCAATTTTATGTGTCTTAATGCATTAGAACAAGATATAGTGTGCAATTTAACTTTGCAGTTTCCAAGATATGGCTAACAATAGAAGATATAAAAAAACCTGCATGACATATTGTCCCGCATAAGTTCCCGTAATTGTAGAACTCTGGCCAGAAGCCAACAACGCAATCGCAAACACCTTTGAGCTCCAGTTTCCGAGGACATTCTACAGCAACAGGCAGAAGGAAAAAACAGATCAGAATATATACTGAAATAAGGGACTTAGCAAGTCTATTTGAGAGCTCTTGATGTATGACTCATACTTCTATGTGGATTTAATAAATTCCGAATCCTCATAGTAAAGAATAATGGTTTTTTGTCAGAAAGTGTTTCATATTTGTTAAAATAAAAATAAAAAAGCATCAGAGAGGTTTGCATAAGACTTGTGCAAATGCTCAGTTTAGCACATGATATATACAGAAATGTCTTTCAACAAAATGAACACATATCCTACACTGTCAGCAATACAACAATACAAAAACCATAACTATCTGACTGACCTTCAATAAGAATGAAGCTTTGTTAAGATCTAGATCTTTGCAATTCATCTGATCTTCAGGGTTCAAATTATCTGAACTGCAGACTGCACCACTAACAGATATGATAGATATGTTGATTAGAAAGGCTACTGTGAGGGCAAATGCACTTTCAATCATATAGAATCTACAGGCTTCCTGCAATAAAGTGGAAAATTTATGTTAATTTCATGCTTGTAGTTCTGAAATTAGTAACAAGGCGTGCTCTGAAGACATAGGCTGTATGAGTCAATTCAGTAGAGCAGACCAGAAATTTTGACAAATCCAGATCAACATAGGATTTTCTTTTTCGAACCATGGTCAACATAGGATATCAAATTAAGAGTACACAGTACGATTAACACAATGGGTTAAGGTAAAGGTAGATTACTTTGATCCCATGAACTGATCGTGGCACTTTTCTGGATAGTACCAATGCTGAGTGGAGAAAAAGATTGTGCCTGCAATTTTTTTATCAAAAACATGAAAAAGGTCTGATGATGAACATTTAAAAACTTTTTGAGGGAACCGGGGATATATGAAGCTTACGGCATCACCATAGCACCAAGTAGTGAGATAGCAAGACCTGTAGCTCCATTTCCTTTAATTTCAGGAACAAAAAGGCCCCGCACAACTTCTGAAGAATTTGGTTTAGAGTATCCAAGTTCAACTAAGAAGCATGTTGCTATTAAGAATACCAGAAATGCTATCAGAAATTCCAATTTACGGACCTGCACAAAGGAAATCAATGTGCAACATGAGAAACAAGACAGATACAAACACTGCTTGTGAACTAACGCACTACAAGCCATTTAAAATAGTGATTCTGTTATATCACAACTCACAAGTGACAACAAACATATCGCCCCATCAAAGGCAAAAGGAAATTACCTATGGCGTCAGAACTTTATGGGAAAAAATACTGACTTGGGAAAAATATTGTGAAAGAAAAACAGAACATGTTCTTACCCCGTATTGTTGTAGGAACAGGAGCATCAGAGTGCTGAGCCCAGTTATGAGAACACCACACCATATCGGGATTTTGAAGAGCATGTTCAAAGCAAAAGCAGTTCCAATTACTGAAACGGATAGGGAACCAGCAAAGCTAATTAGATAAAATTACAACACAGAGTCCACATAAAGTTGCAAATGTCTGTTATATGCTACTTTACTAACAGTTTACACTTCACAAACTGCCACTTTAATTTAGATTCGGTTTATAGTATGACATCATCCGCAATATCCCAAAACGTCTAAAATATTGAGTCCAGGTAGCTTTGCAATTCAGTTAGAAATGCAAAAATATGCGGCAGAACGTCAACTTTACACATTTTAATACCTTCAGGGATGTCGCATGCAACTACAGCCAGTTCCGCAAGAATCCATAAGATGAAATTTGTGACCTTGGGATATTCAGCCCTGCAGTGCTCAGCAAGATGCTTCCCTGTGATATAGCGTAAGTTATAAAAAATATCATCAACATTCACATGAAAAACAAAATGCTCAGAGAAAGAAGTGCAGATGCTGCATATCTCATAATACTGACCAGTCACAACCCCTAGGCTGGCTGCAAGTGACTGGATTACAAGTGCAGCACAGGACGCGATAAGTATGATCCAAAGTAGCTGGCACCAAAAGAAGACAGTTATGGTGCTTGGTAGAGATAATCATGAGATAGCAAGTTCGGTCCACAGAGTTCCATACTTTAAAGGAAAGATAGGATGGACAGTACCCAAAAATATGCTAGAGACAAGAGAAGTAAGGATGCACCTCATATTTGTAATGTGCTCCAGCCTGTAGGTCCGTCTCGACTGCAAGATCGGCAAATTTAGTTTGATCATGAGCTGACAACAATAGAAAATTAATTGAAATTCACAATAAATATAGACGATCTTACAATTGCCAGGATCAATATACGCAATAGAGACGAGAAAACCAGGCCCTATGTATGAAAATAAGTTCTTCCAACTAGTTTTCTGCAATAGGACAAAACAAGCAGAATTAGTTTTCTTCATCTGGGTCCAGTATCAAGAAAAAAATTCAGCAAACAAACTGATTTTGGCACATCAGGTAAAAAACTGCCAATTCTATGCATGTCATGACATCAGATCCACATGTAAGAATTATCTCGTAGAAGGAAAGAATGAGCCTAACTAGTCAAGCATGGAAAATGGTTGCCATGGTGATATTTTTTTCTTTCAAAACCAATCAAGAACTATCACGGCATCATGCACATGTACCATACCTCAGGAATAACAATCTGGTCAACATCTATGTTGTCGATCAAAGGGGTGCCTGCTCCATGGGAACTATTATTGTTCCCGACGCTAGTCATAAACTGTGGCTGCGACGAGCATTGCCTCGGTCCACTCATCTGAGACTCTCCCAATGACCCTCAGGTTGCTGCGCTGCAAACACAATGCAACAGGGGGCAGTTATTTATAGGTACGCTTTGCAATGACGCTATCTCATTCGCTTAAGTACCAAGAATATGCCTAGTGAGTAGGATAGCAAGGACCATAGCCACTAACACAATACGATAAGATAGATGAACATCCAGACCCGAGAACAGTGGACTGCAGAAAAGAGGTACACAAAAGTAGCAGTTTCAACCAATCTTAATCCGGCAAATGGGACGACGGTCGAGCCAAAGACGTCTACTTTATACAGGAAGATAATATTCGTGTGAGCAAATTGGACGGTGTGGAGGTAAAGACACTTGAATGTGTGATTACCAACGCAGCATCAGAGAATATAGAAATAACAACAGTACCTAATATCTTTCAGCAGTGCCCAGTATTGAAATGCAAGCTTCGATTCAACGTACTACCTTTTATCCCATACATAAAGCTAAACAGATGGAACAGGATCCTACGGGCATGTGAAAGGGGCCCGTGCAAGAGGGAAGTAAAAATAATGGAAAGCGGCGGTTTAGAGTTGGCTTAATCGGAAGTGGCGTGAGTTGAGGTCATCAATCTGAGACGCCACGAACAAAAAGATGGATTAGCCCCACCCACGAGAATTAAGGAATCAGGCTACTACTGCAAAGGATCGACCCTCACTAGCTAGCTAGATCGCTAAGGTAGAAATGCTTGCTAATTACGAACCGAAAATTAAAAGCGGAGCTGTAGCCCCTTGCATGCATGCGTATCTTTCCAAGATTTCCTGGCAGAAATTCCGTCTCTATGGACCATACTGCAGAAAAATTCGATCTCGTGCGACTTGCGAGCAGTGCCACCACAAGAGTTGCAGAACTAAACCAAAGTAGAGAAGAAGGAAAAACAGAGCGCTGCAAGATTGGCGGCGCGACGGCGGCGGCGGCGGAGATTACGTGCTCTGATCTGACCGGGGCGGCGCGCGTCGCATGGCCGGGAGACAGAGAGAGGCGTACCTGCTGTTGGTGGGGCAAGAGAGCGGGCGCGGCGGAGAACGTCTCGTCGCCGCCTCTTCTTCTCCCGCTCTGCCGTTGGTCTCTGACAGGAACAGAACAGGAGTCTCCGGGGGATTCTCGGTCGCGTGGTCCAACCGAGTCCAATCCGAGTAGGTTTTGTCCGGGTGGCGCCGCGGCACGGCACCACGCGCCACGTCGTTCGCCTCCGGGCAGCCGTCGGATCTAGCGGGCCCACCTCTGATGCTGCCCGTCAGCAACGCGTCCAACGGAGCCGTGGACCGGCCGCTGCTGCTGCGGAGAGCGGGCAAAGATTTCTTCCAAGATCACGAAATCTTGGCATGAATGCAGTGCTGTCACTGCCACTGTCAGTTTCCGCATGGAAAAAAACACAATACTGATCCATGCACAATCTTCTGTTTTGTCCTTGTCAATTTATTCCATCCAGCTACCCTACGTCTGGTGGGGCTGATGGTGTATTGATTATCCTTATATCACTTGATTATCTTAACAAGCATGTCCTGGTCAAGAATGGCGGTTTCCTTCGTGGAAAATTTTCGAGTGAACATGAACCATGATGTTTTTTAAGCAGACACTCCAACTCTATGGATTGACATTCTAAGAAATGTACATCCAGGCCAATGACTAAAACGATCATGGACCGTGAATATACCCTTTATTAGACTACAAGTTACCCGTGGTTGTTTCTGTAGCTCCACCTTCTGAATCTGGATGTTATTTGTACCTCCAATGATAGATAAAACCGCGTCTAAGTAAAAAAAAAAGATAAAACCGTGTACTAAAAAACCTGCACAAACGTTTGAAGATAAGCACGAGATGCTTGAGTAGGAACATATGATGACTGGACATGTGGGACTGTGGGAGATACATCCGGTCACTCGGTGGGAAAGAAGTATTTTACTTGCTGCTTCATCATCATGTTGTGTGGAAAGACATAGAGCATAAAAAGAAACACAAATGATGAAACCTAACATAGAAAAAACTAACTACGCTGCAAAACTCAAATCCCTCCCTTTCCTTCTCCTACAAATGTCGAATTGGCTAGCGGAGGCGAGATAGCCCAACTTGAACGATATCCAACTGACGACTATTATTTGTTCTATCAACTTCTTTGCTCGTGTCAGTATTCTTTACCCCCCCTTGTTTGTTGAACATGAATCGAATGATTACAACTATTTATCCATGGTGTAGACTACATCATGATGTCGTACCACCCGGTTGGGCCGGGGGGGAGCTACTCTCTTGGAGATCCGACTGAGGATTGTCACACTCCCTCCTTTCCATATCGATGGGGTTTGTCAAGGAAAGCTTGTGGCGTCCAGGGTGTTGGTTGGGTTCCCTCATGATGTCGATGACTTGATGGGAGGGAAGCTATTAGGTTAGGTGTCGTAGAGGCATCACTAGCCGACTTGTATTCATAAGTTGTTTTTATATGAACATTATGTACTTGTCATCGAATGCATGATTCGATTGAGGAACCTTGTACTTAACCTAGTTTATGCAAGTTTATGTCCTTAGTCATCTGACGTTGT
Organism: Avena insularis; assembly: GCA_023614405.1. Lineage (NCBI taxonomy): Eukaryota > Viridiplantae > Streptophyta > Magnoliopsida > Poales > Poaceae > Avena > Avena insularis. The sequence continues at coordinate 21,906,827 of CM042694.1, read as the reverse complement.
GCTGGACTCACACTACCAATACTAATATGGCATGTGCATGGAGTGGAGATGCTAGCAGGCTTGCATTGGCTACACGAAAGAGCTACGCTAGTCGGACTAACCCAAGGTCTAGTCGACGTGAGTAAGACATTATATGATCATGTTAGAATAATAGACTCCTTTGTCCTAAGGTGATCGCATGGCCCGAGTTACAGATTAGCTGACTTTGAGTCTGCCTAATGTTGTTCGTAAGTGGTAGCAATAAGAGCGGTGCTTGGGCTGACTAAGAAGTAAGTCGCATGACGTGGATTAGCATCAAAACATAATTTACTTCTCTGACTCGGAGAAATATTCTCTATACCCTCTCATGAGATATGATTTGAAAAGTATGGCCATGCGCTTCTCGGATAAGTGTTAACCAAGGAAGAATTAGTCAGAAGGAATTATATATCATGGGAAGGAGAAAAGAGAGTTAAGTCGGCACTAGCATGCCGAGTCTCTCGCATGTGAATTACCACCAATATCACAAGGTAAAGGGAATCAGATAGCATTTCACATTGATAGGCTACTCTTTGGCTTCTAGGATTCAACATGTTTTGCTAGAAGCCACTACCAACTATCAGCTTGAGTGCCACTCGAAGCTGTGTTTGGCTTACCACGAGCCTGTGGGGTCACACACTTAAGAGAGTGGCACAAGTCAGATAATATCTAACTTATGGAGGTCGTATAAGTTAAGACTTGTCTTGACAGGGACACGTGTAATTGGGTTAGACCCACGTTGGCTAGGATTTCTAAAGTTTTGCAACCAGGTAGTTTCGGGTCTACTCGGATATGATCCCGAGCCCCATGTTCTCATATATATATTGTGGCACACGAGGATGCAAGTACATGAGAATACAGGAAGGTTTTTTGATCATGTCCGTCTACAAAATGTACATGAATATAATTATATTTTTAACACCCTCTCTAAATCACAACTTACTCAATTTAAGATTATGTTTGAACTCCTCGAAATGAAGAACATGTAATGGCTTTGTGAAACCATTGGCAACTTGATCCTTTGATGGAACAAAGCGAATTTCCAACTTTTTGTTCAAAACTCTCTCTCTCTCTCTGACAAAGTGGAAATCTATCTTAATATGTTTAGCTCTTGCATGAAACACTGGATTGGCTGACAAGTATGTTGCTCCCAAATTGTCACAACTTGAACAAGGTGGTTGATTCAACTTAACTCCAAGTTTCTCAAGTAATTACTGTATCGAAATTACCTAAATTGTGGCATTCTCCACGGGCTTATACTCTGCTTCACTGCTAGACTAGACACTATGGCTTGCTTTTTAGCACTCCAATAAATAAGATTTGCCTCTATGAAGATAACAAAATGTAACATCCCGGGGTTTTAGGTTAGAAAATAAGAGACCATATATATGTGCATTGCATTCATGCGTAAAAAAATTCGGGGAATTTTTGCGCAAAACTAAAAGACTAGAGGGATCAGAGATTCTTTCATTTTGATGAGTTAGGGTTTAGATAATCCAAGTGATTCTATAAATTCTGGCATGACCTCTAGGTATTTTGTACTATTTTGGGATAAATAATTTAAATTTGAATTGACTTTTGAAATAGTTCAAATCAGAAGCAATTAAGTTTTTAATGTTTGAAAGAACTTTTGATTGTTTTAAAATGAAGTATTATTACATTATATAACAACAATACAATAAAAGGAAATTCAAAACATTAAAATAATTAAAACAAAGATAAATAATAGAGATCTTTATTCCTTTTCTTATTCAATGTATATTAAGTCACAAACAAATAAGAGTTTGTTATACAAAAATATAGTTACAAGTAAAGTAAAAGTAATTCTTTATTGAATCATATATATTACCTTCTTTTCTTTACAAAAGTAATAAAAGAAAACCCTAAACCACTTTCCTAAACTAAGTCTTGTAGCTTCATATCTTATTTTTAAGGTATTGTACCTACAAGCAAGTATAGAAAACAAAATAAAAGAACTTATTAAAGTTAGAATTATTGCTCTCAGAATTAAGCAGTGAAGTGCACTGTTAATTTTCACCATAGAGCAGCATCTGTTCTTAATCAGTACTTGTATTAGTTACACTTCACTAACAATAAGACAAGGGGCAAGTTTCACCAAGGAAGTAAAAGTAAAAGAGGTAACCTCAAATATTTCCATTTGATCTGATCCATAGACTTAGCAAATAGGCATGCAGCTTACTCACACACGCAGATATGAGTTGTTGTCGATAGCAGGTGATAGCTGTGAGATTCGATACAATTTTGATGGCTTTTATTGATGGTTTGCTCCCGGATTTGATCATTTTCTAGCTTTACCTAACGCTAATACTTCGGTAGCGAAGAAAACTTAGTTTTTTAATGTGTGTTTCAGGTTCTGAATGTCGACAGAAGGTTTTAACTAGAGAAACACAATATTCAAGCGAAAACAAGCAAGTCTCTTTTTGGAAGCACTCGAGGGGAGCATACAGAGGCTCTAACGAGCAACTATACGACGGGAATATTTTTCCGGCCGTATAGTTCTCGCCATATAGCTGTCACCGCCTCTGTCTTGTTAAAAGGGACAACTTCTGTGAAGAGGGCATACGCGAAAACACAACACAGCAGCCGCCATCACATCCAGAAGGGAGAAACAAGAGACCCGGAGAATAAAGGGAAGACGTTCTTCATCTCGCTCCACGATTTTCGACCTCCTAGCCAATACACCCTCATAGCCACTACTTGTACTTGAGAGAGAGGGATCTTCACCTTGCAAGACTAGGGTTTGAGATTGTTTCTTCCTATCTTGGATTGTGTTGGATATTTTTCTATTCTTATTGTGGATCTCCACGGTAATATCAAGAAGATTTCCCTTTATTTAATTATATTGATGATCCATTCTTCTCTCATGTGTGAGTAAGTTCCTTGGGCGTGGGATATGTAGGGGATTGGTGAGATGTGATGTGCCTTCAGATATTTTCCATTAGTTTGTGATTGATTCTAATTACTATATTATGTGTGCTTGACTATCTGTGGGATACCTAATGCTTGTTGTCCAATTAAGGGCCCAGACAACATTATGCTTTGTTCTACATAGATAGGATCTTGTTCGCTAGCAGACCGGTGATCCCGAAGTGACATGGGGATATCAATGGAAAACTAGTAGACTCGAGGGTAACGAGGAACCACTGTGCTTATTGCATTAGTCCGATCCAAGGAACTTAATCGCTAAGCGACCTGAAGGGTCTTAATCGTATAGTGTCTACCCATGGTTTTGGTAACAGACTAGTAAGATTATTGAAGTTGGGATGAAATCTACCAAGAGGAGTTCCGGCTAATTATGGGTTGCTTGCCTACACATATACTTATAAGATTATAATTGTTACATTTATCATTTGTCCACCTGGCACAGTCACTATCACCATGAACTGAATCTCCCCGCGCCTTCTTTCGTCATCTCCAGAAAACAACAAATAACCAAGTCGTTCTTTACTTTTATGATTTATATTTCCGAAGTTTACATTTCAGTTTTAATTTAAATACATCTCATTTAATCAAAACCCCATTCTTATTTCAACACTTGCAGTCAACTCACTCGAAGACCTGTGACAACTTTAGGTGTGACAGAGACTTCACTCATAAACACTTACCTTTGGGCTCCCTGTGGGATCGATATCTATACTTCGAAACTATCTACAAACGATCTATGCACTTGCAGACATCGAGCTATTTTCTGGCGCCGTTGCCAGGGAGCTAAGCACTAAGTGTTTGTCTTTTGATATTTCAGGTGTTGCTACTACAAAATGTTCTCCCTAGGAGACAAAGGGTCTGCACGCTCTGCTAGGACCTATCTACCGGATTATATTGAGCGCGTGCCTGCTCAAAGGCGTGAAGAAATTATTGAAAAAAATTTAAGATCAAATAAAGTTGAAGTTGAAAACCTGAGTCATATTATGGAAATCATGTCTATTTACAGGACAACTCCCATGAAACCTGAGCAAACTCTCAGAGAATAAAGTGCTCCAAGTTCTGAATTTCTTAAACAACCAATAGAATTCCCTAATCTTGGAGTTAGAGAATATCGATTTGATGGTGGAATTATTAAAATTTTGCAGGAAAAAGCTTTTAGTGGAAGGAAAGATGAAGACCTAGGAAGACATATTAGAGAGTTCGACAATGTGATAACATCGCTTGGACCAAAAGGTTTGCCAAGAGACTTCTCTCGTCTAAAATTATTCCGTTGGTCTCTAAAAGGTAAAGCTCTAGACTGGTTATATTCTCTCCCTCGCCATTACATTAAATGTTGGGAAACTACATTCTTAAATTCATAAACAAGTTTAATCCTTTTAAAAAGGTAACTGGACTAAGAAAGAATATAGGCAACTTTAGTCAGAACGTGGGAGAAAACTACCCACAAGCCTAGGACAGATTCTTTGGAATGATCAATAGCATTCCCAATCATGGATACTCTGAATCGACTATTTGCCATTTATTTTACCACGATCTTAATACTCAATGTGGAGAGTTGCTTGACTTCTCAGCATGAGGATCGATAAACAATCTAACTATTAAAGAATGTTTGGAATTGATGTCTACTAGGGATAAGAATGATTCTTTATATAATCCTGATTTTGGCACTAAGCTGGAAAAAGGGATACTTCGGATAACTCCTGATCTTATGTCTGAAGTACGCAAAACTATGAAGGAAAAAGGTATACCTTCTGAACTTGTTAAGGAAAACAAAGTAGACTTGTTACAATTTTTAACTAAAGAAGATGAAACTAGAAAAGTTTTTCAAGAATTAAAACATTGACAAGCAAAATCTCATAATAATTTGCATAAGCACTTTCAAAAACACAAAAAGATTTTGGCAGAACTCATGGAAAATTATGATGAGATTGGCCAAGAAATAAAATTATTTCACAAGTATCTTAGTATGATTGAAACCCAGTGACGAGGGTTTAACTCATTGCTGACTCGTGTATTAACGAGCTCGTTGGGGAACCCCAAGAGGAAGCTAAGATGAGTACAACAGTAAGTTTTCCCTCGGTTATAAAACCAAGGTTATCAATCTAGTAGGAGTAAGGAACACCTCAAAGGTGTTGCTAGCTGGACTTTGGCAGGGCGCACTACCGGCGCCAGCAGCAACGTGGAAACCTGCATAACACAACCACAGAACTTTGCCCCCAACTTACAGTGAGGTTGTCAATCTCACCGGTTTTGCTGAAACAAAGGATTAAATGTATTGTGTGGAAGAAAGTAATAGTTTGCAGAAATTAAATAGAAAGTAGTAAACAGTTGTAGATTGATGGTAAAAGAAAGGACCGGGGTCCATAGTTCACTAGTGGTGGCTCTCCTTAAGATAGATGACATGTTGGTTGAACAAATTACAGCGGGGCAATTGACAAACATCGAGAAAGCAATACATGCATATACTAAACATCTTGACTCCTTTGAGATTCGATTGGGCATTACAACATTATACATATACCATAATCCAATTGTATCTATGACTAATAATCCACCTTCAGGTTATCATCCGAACCCCCTCCAGTATTAAGTTGCAAGCAACAGATAATTGCATTACGCATTGCGTGTAAAGTAAACAATACGATTGTTCTATGAACAAAGGATTGTTGTTTTCTCCCTAGTAGCAACAACACATTGATACATTGCAAATGTATCCATAATTTTTGATGTTCCATGCTTGGTTTTATCTACTTTCTTGTGTTTTGTTCCAACTTTGGAGTACTTTTCATATGATTTCTTGGACTAACCTATTAACAAGATGCCACAGTGCCAGTTGCCTGTTTTCTGCTGTTTTTGGTTCTAGGAAGTCAGAAAATGAATATTCTCGGAATTGGACGGGACAAAAGCCAAAGTTACTATTTTCCTGGAAGACTCACGGAGCCAGAAGGAGAGTCGGAGAGGGGCCACAGGGTGGCCACACCACCCATAGGCGCGGGCCAGCCCAGGCCGCGCTAGGGCATGGTGTGGGCCCCCTGGCCAGCCACTGACCTTGCCTCCTTCGCCTACAAGAGCCTCCCGATACCCAAACCCTAAAGAGTCAATCAGAAATCCATGAAAAGTTCCGCAGCGCCGCCGCCACCGAAGGGGAGATTCGGGGGACAGAAAGTCTTTGTTCCGGCACCCTGCCAGGATGGGGAAGTGCCCCTGGAGCCATCTCCATCGATCTCCACCGCCATATCCATCACCATTGCTGATTCCCATGATGAGGAGGGAGTAGTTCTCTCTCGAGGCTAAGGGTTCTACCGGTAGCTATGTGTTCATCTCTCTCTCTCTATGCATGATTTTATTGAGATCATGAGCTTGTAATCTATAGATCTACCTTGCTACTCAAGTGCTTTAATAGATCTCTGCTCTCCCCATGTGTGTGAAAGTGACAACGTGCTCACCATGGTGGCACTTAGGCTAGAGATTACAAATACTTGTTATGAGTTATATTTGGAGTTGGATGTTTCTATGAAATTGTGGTGTTTGTTGGACTCATCTAGTACTCAAGGTGACAGTGTGGGGTTTTCTAGATGGGAAAGGCTTACTTTGAGGTGTGCTGTTATAGCCCTACCATCGATTAGAGTGTTCAACCGGAGAGTAGTTCAGCATAGTATCATGAAGATAATATATTTATATGAGAGTGTTCATTAGTGAAAGTATGATCCCTAGGCCTTGTTTCTTAGCATTGAAACACCGTTTGCTACTAGATCTATTACATGTTTGTTTGCTGCCATCTTTATTTCAGTTTTACTTTAGTCTTTTCCACGCCATCAAGCTATTTTCTATCACCGTTACCACTTATAATTATCTATACCACTTGTATTTCACTATCTCTTCATGAACTAGTGCACCTATACACCTGACAAGTGTATTGGGTGTGTTGGGGACACAAGAGACTTCTTGTATCTTGATTGCAGGGTTGCTTGAGAGGGAGTACCTTTGACCACTTCCTCCCTGAGTTCGATAAATCTTGGGTAATCCACTTAAGGGAAAACTTGCTGCTGTTCTACAAACCTCTGCACTTGGAGGCCCAACAACTGTCTACAAGAATAGAAGTGCGTAGACATCAAGCTCTTTTCTGGCGCCGTTGCCGGGGAGGTAAGGTAAAAGGTATTCACACCGGAGGATTAAAGAAGAAGAACCTCCCACGGCAAACGCCTATTTTCTGGCGCCGTTGCCGGGGAGGTAAGGTAAAAGGTACTCACATCCTCCGGTGCGAGTGCTCGAAGTTATATCCTTTAGATTCTGCAATTTTGTATTTTTGTTTCTTGTTTTCACTAGTTAGGCTTAATGGAAAACAACAAAAAAATTAGAGAGCTTTATAGTATTTATCTTGAGTTAGGACATGAAGTGTTTGAAGAGAAAATTAAAAAACCTATGGAACTTTATTTGCATGCTAATATCAATGTTGTTAGTATGAATTCTTTGGACACCATTATTGCTAATGCTATGGAAAAGTCTAAGCTTGGGGAAGCTAGTTCTTATGAAAATGATCTTTTTAGTTCCCCAGCTTTGGAAGATAGCTATTCTATTGCTTATGATGATACCAAACCTCCAATATATGATGATTACAATGATGAATATGATATTTTTAGTCCACCTACTATTGAGGAGAAAATTAATTATGATTACAATATGCCTCCTATGTTTGATGATTATGGTGATGAGAATAGTAATGATAGCTATTTTGTTGAATTTGCTCCCACTACAGTTAATAAGAAAGACTATGTTTTTGTGGAGAGTATTAATTCTTTTATGCATGTGGCTCATGATAAGAATGTTTTATGTGATAGTTATATTGTTAATTTCATTCATGATGCTACTGAAAGTTATTATGAGAGAGGGAAACATGGTTTTATGTGTCTCAACAATATTAAGTTTCCCCTCTTTATGTTGAAAATCTTGAAGTTGTACTTGTTTTGCTTTCCTATGCTTGTTGCTTTGTACTTTCATGACTTGTTTCTTTACAAGATTCCTATGCATAGGAAGTGGGTTAGACTTAAATGTGTTTTGAATTTGCTTCTTGATGGTCTCTTTTATTTCAATTCATATTCCTTATGTGAGCATCTTCTCAAACTATCATGCCTAAGTTAAAGGCGTTAAAGAAAAGTACTTACTGGGAGATAACCCAAAAGTTTTAGATGAGTCTTGGAAGTTATTACTTCAGTAATAACCGCTCCTTATCCTTTTTATTTTCTTTTTGTGCCAAGAGTAACCTCTAATGAGAGAGAAGTAATGATTGGGAAAGTTGCTGTCCCGAAACAGATTTCTGTGCTTCACCGTACAAATTCGTGTAAAATCTCTGAACGTCTTTTGGAGGCGTGATTTTGTGTGCTTATGCCCCAGATTATTATCTAACTTTCGTTAGTTCAACACTTTTTGATTTGAGCAACAGAAGGTATTCGAAAAAATTCGTCTTTACCTGCTGGTCTGTTTTGATAGATTTCTGCCATTTTCTGCATTTGCTTCTTGTTGGTTCCTTTTTGAGTTCTTTTGGGGAATTGAGCTTTTTGAGGGAAGTGATTCAGTAGCTAGTGTTCTAATGGAAGTTTTATTGGTGTTGGAACTGAACCTAAATACCTATTATCTTGAGTGCACTAATGTTGCTAATAAAGATTGTGTGAAGTTTTGTATGAAGGAAAAATTTCAGGTGTATGGAAGGAATGAGTAATGAGATGAAGGATGGACTAAAGCTCAAGCTTGGGGATGCCACGCGTGTCACCCCAAGAAATATCCAAAAATACAAGTGTCAAAGCTTGGGGATGCCCAAGGCATCCCCTTCTTCATCAATAAAAATCCTAGGTTTTTTCCAAACACTTCATTTTTATTGTTTCATACACAGTTGTGTTGTTCTTGGAGCGTCTTATTTTTCGTTTTCGTTTTGGTTTTTCGTTTTGCTCGGTTTTCTTAGTTTTCTGAATAAATTGGTTGGACCCCCTCTTTCATACATTGGTTTTCAAATAGTTTGGTTTGGTTTGGAAAAGAGTAGGGAAGTTCATGCTTAAGTGGTAAAGAGAGCTTGTTTTTGACTATGGCCTATGCTTTGTCATGCCATGCTTGATATTGTTTTGGCTTTATGCTTAGTATTCTTTGCTGTAGCATGACTTGTTATAAACAATTGAGATTGCTTAATGTGCATTGGATGAATCATGCGTTGTTTTAGCATATTAAAGCATAGTATTGTGGTATTCTCCTTTGATGCTTTATTTGGGTTGACTTGGTTCATGCTCACACCATGTTATGACTTTCTCAAGTCACCATAGCCTTTATGATCCTTTAGTTTTCAACTTGTAGTATCACTTTATGCTTTGATTAATGATGTTTTGTCGCTCTACATGATTATGGCCATTATTGCTCTCTTAGTTTGTCGCTCCCAGTCTTTTGCTAGCCTCCACAACCAAGTATGAGTTCCACTCATGCATCCAACTCCTAAAACCAAGTTATTCCAAAGAGTCCACCATACCTACCTACTAGCATATGCTATTCCAAGTATATTCATGCTTTTGTTTACCTTCCAAATTAAACTTGTTATGAGAAAACTAGTGATTAAAGCTCTCACGAACTTGATGGCACACTTTACTTTTCTTGCCCTTAATAAACTTGAACCATTGTGTCTTCTATGTTGTATATGCTTGCACTTATTTGTTGGGAATTAGCAGAACCATGCTTTCATGGGGAACGCTTTCAACATTGCACTTGGTACTTGTACCTAGTTGATATCATGTTCTTTTGTATATGGATGTCGTCGGTGTGAAATGAAAGGGGAGCTTGTAAGTCCATGGAGTTACGTATATGTGTTAGAGAAACGCCTGGGCCGCTGGTCTAATCCATGCTGACATGGTGGAAACCTGCAGCGTAACCATAATGAGTTGTCTATGAAGCATTCTTCTTATAGAAAAAGAGTCCTATATTGAGAAAAAAGAGAAAAGAGAAAAAAAGAGATTATGAAAAGAGGAAAGAGAGAAAAAAGCACCATATTCCCATGGTAAATAAGAAGAATGCTGAGATGCTCGTTGTCTGTTTGCCTTGTCATTTTGATATGGGGATTCTTCCGTATCATCGGGCAAGGGGTATCCCGTTGGCGGTTCTCTATGATACACATGTACTTATGATGACAAGAACTTACCGGTGACCTAAACTTGAGTAGCATGAGGAGCGACCCTCGTATACAAGGGACATGAGATTTCTAACTTATACTTCGTCAAGCATGTACACCATAGTTTGTTCACTTTAACCTTAATCACTTCAAGATGCTTATGATAGGGGCAATGAGAGCTGAAAGCTATAAGTACCATAATTTTTGGAAGATCTTTATGAGACTTGAATCCCTACTTCCTTTTATAAAAAGGCCTTTCTTCCACCATTATATTGAGTCTCCATCTTCTATCTTTACGCACCTACTTTGAGAGCATAGTGGCCATTCTTAGTTCTATATGCATAGTCCCAAGACTTGTTGATTGATGCACAATTTTGATATTGCTTGTTCTTAAACTATTTGTATCTAGTCACTCTTATGAACTTTGAAGGTGTCCTATGCATTTATGTTTGCTACTCTATGAGGGACAAGATGAATGCTATTATGCTATGTTTTATTTATGTGAAACAAACAAACGTCTTGCAAAGCATTATTATTCATGAATCTTTTGTTTATGCCTTTTCATGTTGTAACATAGTTTCTTTGTCTTATTGCTAGAACTTTGTCTTTCATGTTATGATTGAAGTTCTTTGATCCCAGCTTTGAATGTTTTACAACTACTTTGATCAAGTTTATGATGGTGCATGTCACCTCAAAAATTATTCTTTCTTTTTATCACTTACCTACTCGAGGACGAGCAGGAGTTAAGCTTGGGGATGTTGATACATTGCAAATGTATCCACAATTTTTGATGTTTCATGCTTGGTTTTATCTACTTTCTTGTGTTTTGTTCCAACTTTGGAGTACTTTTCATATGATTTCTTGGACTAACCTATTAACAAGATGCCACAGTGCCAGTTGCCTGTTTTCTGTTGTTTTTGGTTCCAGGAAGTCAGAAAATGAATATTCTCGGAATTGGACGGGACAAAAGCCAAAGTTACTATTTCCCCGGAAGACTCACGGAGCCAGAAGGAGAGTCGGAGAGGGGTCACAGGGTGGCCACACCACCCCTAGGCGCAGGCCAGCCCAGGCCACGCCAGGGCATGGTGTGGGCCCCCTGGCCAGCCACCGACCTTGCCTCCTTCGCCTATAAGAGCCTCCCGATACCAAAACCCTAAAGAGTCAATCAGAAATCCACGAAAAGTTCCAAGCCGCCGCCATGAAGGGGAGATTCGGGGAGAGAAGTCTGTCGGCACCACAGCCGGGATGGGGAAGTGCCCTGGAGCCATCTCCATCGATCTCCACCGCCATCTCCATCACCATTGCTGATTCCCATGATGAGGAGGGAGTAGTTCTCTCTCGAGGCTAAGGGTTCTACCGGTAGCTATGTGTTCATATCTCTCTATGCATGATCTTATTGAGATCATGAGCTTGTAATCTATAGATCTACCTTGCTACTCAAGTGCTTTAATAGATCTCTGCTCTCCCCATGTGTGTGAAAGTGACAGCGTGCTCACCATGGTGGCACTTAGGCTAGAGATTACAAATACTTGTTATGAGTTATATTTGGAGTTGGATGTTTCTATAAAATTGTGGTGTTTGTTGGACTCATCTAGTACTCAAGGTGACAGTGTGGGGTTTTCTAGATGGGAAAGGCTTACTTTGAGGTGTGCTGTTATAGCCCTACCATCGATTAGAGTGTTTAACCGGAGAGTAGTTCAGCGTAGTATCATGAAGATAATATATTTATATGAGAGTGTTCACTAGTGAAAGTATGATCCCTAGGCCTTGTTTCTTAGCATTGAAACACCATTTGCTACTAGATCTGTTACATGTTTGTTTGCTGCCATCTTTATGTTAGTTTTACTTTAGTCTTTTCCACGCCATCAAGCTATTTTCTATCACCGTTACCACTTATAATTATCTATACCACTTGTATTTCACTATCTCTTCGCCGAACTAGTGCACCTATACACCTGACAAGTGTATTGGGTGTGTTGGGGACACAAGAGACTTCTTGTATCTTGATTGCAGGGTTGCTTGAGAGGGAATACCTTTGACCACTTCCTCCCTGAGTTCGATAAACCTTTGGTAATCCACTTAAGGGAAAACTTGCTGTTGTTCTACAAACCTCTGCACTTGGAGGCCCAACAACTGTCTACAAGAATAGAAGTGCGTAGACATCACACATCTAGTACCTTAGATATTTCTGTCACTTCCCCAGATTACTAGAGGCATGAACCCACTATCGAGCATAAATACTAACTCTTGGAGTTGCTAGCATCTACTTGGCCAAGATAGCTACTAACAACGGAAAGCGTGCAAGATCACAAATAACAAAGACATGATAGAATCAATAATCAATCTAAAATAGCATCTCAATATCCATCGGATCCCCGCAAACACAACATGTAGGATTACAAATAGATGATCTTGATCATGAACGGAGCTCACAAGATCTAAACATGATAGCACAAAGGAGAAGAACCAGCCATCTAGCTACTACATGGACCCGTAGTCCAGAGATGAACTACTCACACATCACACCGGAGGCTTGCATGGTGATGAAGAAGGCCTCCAGGGTGAATTCTCCCCTCCGGTAGGGTGTCGGGAAGATCTTCAGATCCCTCCCGATCTAGGGATGGAGATGACGGCGGCTACATACTCTTTCATGGAATTTTGATCAGGTACTTAGGTTTTCTGTATTGGAGGCATCTTATAGGCGAAAGGGGATGCCGAGGGGTTGCCCTAGGCGGCCACACCACCCCCTGGTGCGGGCCAGGTGGTGTGGCGGCCCTCTGGCCCCTCTCCGTCTCGTATTCTGGCTCCATGTCCCCCTCGGTGAAAAACTGACTTTGGCTTTTGTCCCGTCGAATTCCAAGAATATTCATTTTCTGACTTTCCTGGAACCAAAAACAACAGAAAACAGGTAGCTGACACTATGGCTCTTGTTAATAGGTTAGTCCAAGAAAGTGTATAGAAAGTACTCCAAAGTGTGGACAAAACATAAGAAAGTAGATAAAAACCAAGCATGGAACATCAAAAATTATAGATACGTTTGCAACGTATCAACATCCCCAAGCTTAACTCCTGCTCGTCCTCGAGTAGGTAAGTGATAAAAAGAAAGCATAATTTTTGAGGTGGCATGCACCATCATAAACTTGATCAAAGTATTTGTAAAATATTGATAGCTGGGATCATAGTACTTCAACATAGCATGAAAGATAAAGTTCTAGCAATAAGACAAAGCAACTATGTTGCAACATGAAAAGGCACAAACAAAAGATTCATGAATAACAATGCTTTGCAAGACGTTTGTTTGTTTCACATAAAGAAAACATAGCATAGTGGCATTCAGCTTGTCCCTCATAGAGTAGCAAACATAAATGCATAGGACACCTTCAAAGTTCATAAGAGTGACTAGATACAAATAGTTTAAAACAAACAATATCAAAGTTATGCATCAATCAACAAGTCTTGGGACAATGCACATAGAACTAAGAATGGCTACTATGCTCTCAAAGTAGGTGCATAAAGATAGAAGGTGGAGACTCAACATAAAAGTAAAAGAAAGGCCTTCATATAAGGAAGTAGGGCTTCAAGTTTCATAAAGATCTTCCAAAAATTATGGTACTTATTAGATTTCAGCTCTCATTGCCCCTATCATAAGCATCTTGAAGTGATTAAGGTTAAAGTGAACAAACTATGGAGTATATGCTTGATGAAGTATAAGTTGGAAATCTCATGTCCCTTGAATACGAGGGCCGCTCCTCATGCTACTCAAGTTTAGTTACTAGTAAGTTCTTATCATAGTAAGTACATGTGTATCATAGAGAACCGCCAATGGGGTACCCCTTGCCCGATGATACGGAAGAATCCCCATATCAAAATGACAAGGCAAGCAGACAACGAGCATCTCAGCAATCTTCTTATTTACCATGGGAAAATGGTGCTTTTTTTCTCTCTTTCCTCTTTTCTCATATCTCTTTTTTTTCTTTTTCTTTTTCTCAATATCTGACTCTTTTTTTATAAGAAGAATGCTTCATAGACAGCTCATTATGGTTACGCTGCAGGTTTCCACCATGATGGCATGGATTAGACCAGCGTCGAGGCGTTTCTCTAACACACATACATAACTCCATGGACTACAAGCTCCCCTTTCATTTCACACCAATGACATCCATAGACAAAAGAGTATGATATGAACTAGGTACAAAGTACAAGTGCAATGTTGAAAGCGTTCCCCATGACAACATGGTTCTGCTAATCCCCAACATATAAGTGTAAGCATATACAACATAGACGACACAATGGTTCAAGTTTATTAAGGGCAAGAAAAGTAAAGTGCGCCATTAAGTTCGTGAGAGCTTTAATCACTAGTTTTCTCATAACAAGTATAATTCGGAAGGTAGATAAACACACGAATATACTTGGAATAGCAATTGCTAATAGGTAGGTATGGTGGACTCTTTGGAATAACTTGGTTTTAGGAGTTGGATGCATGAGTGGAACTCATACTTGGTTATGGAGACTAGCAAAAGACTGGGAGCGACCAACTAAGAGAGCAATAATGGCCATAGTCATGCAGAGCGACAAAACATCATTAATCAAAGCATAAAGTGATACTACAAGTTGAAAACTAAAGGATCATCAAGTCTTATGGTGACTTGGGATAGTCATAACATGGTGTGAGCATGCACCAAGTCAACCCAAATAAAGCATCAAAGGAGAATACCACAATACTGTGCTTTAATATGCTAAAACAACGCATGATTCTTCAAAGGCACATTAAGCAATCTCAATTGTTTATAACATGTCATGCTACAACAAAGATCACTAAGCATAAATCCAAAACAATATAAATCATGGCATGACAAAGCATAGGCCACAGTCAAAAACAGGCTCCTTTTACCACTTAAGCATGAACTTTCCTACTCTTTTCCAATCCAAACCAAACTATTTGAAAACCAATGTATGAAAGAGGGGGTGCAACCAATTTATTCAGCAAACTAAGAAAACCAAGCAAACGGAAAACCAAAATGAAAACGAAAAAGAAGATGCTCCAAGAACAACACAACTGTGCATGAAACAATAAAAATGAAGTGTTTGGAAGAAACCTGGTATTTTTATTGATGAAGAAGGGGATGCCTTGAGCATCCCCAAGCTTTGACGCTTGTACCTCTTGAATATTTCTTGGGGTGACACGGGGTGGCATCCCCAAGCTTGAGATTTAGTCCATTCTTCATCTCATTACATCATTCCCTCCATACACCTAAAATTTTTCCTTCATACAATCTTTATTAGCAACATTAGTGCACTCAAGATAATAAGTCTTTATGTTCAGTTTCAACACCAATAAAACTTCCATTAAAACACAAGCTACTGTAGCACTTCCCTCAAAAATCTCAATTCCCCAAAAGAACTCAAAAAGGAACTGATGACCCACAAGTATAGGGGGTGTATCGCAGTATTTTCGATAAGTAAGAGTGTCGAACCCAACGAGGAGCAGAAGGTGCTGGCTAGTGGTATGGATCAGGAATTCTCTGCAAATACTTAGCGAACGGATTTTTAGGGGTTTTTGATAAAGCAAGTAAACAAAGTACGAGTAAATAAAAGACAGTAGGAATAAATGCAGCAAGTGGCCCAATCCTTTATTCAGCAAAGGACAAGCCGGTTGTATTACTTAAGATGACCAAACGTTCTCGAGGACACATGGGAAGACTGTCAAGTGCTTTCGCTTCATATAGTTGATTAATCTTCTTTAGCTTGTTAAGTGTTGTGTGGGTGAACCTGTGCTAATGTACCGACCTTCCTAGGACTAATACATACTTGTGATTATACCCCTTGCAAACATCCGTAAGTACAAGAAAGTAATTAAGGTAGAAACCTAACCACAGCTTTAAACTCTAAGACCCTTACGTCCCTTGTGCAATGGTTTCCTAACGGGGTTCAGGTTTCACACTCCGCAACCCCTACGATTAGTAGCCAAATACACAATGCATTCCCCTAGGCCCATATAGGTGAAGTGTCATGTAGTCGACGTTCACATGACACCACTAGAAGAAGTACACCACAACTTAAATATCAAACTATTGAATCTTTCTCAACACAACTCCACTACTAACAACATGACTTCTCCCATGTCCTCAAGAACAAAACGAACTACTCACAAGACATCATATGGATCATGATCAGAGATGGAATAATGATGTATAAAAATCTGAACATAAACAATAATTCAATGGTTCACTCAATAGCATAAACTACAAAGAGTAATCAACACCGGAAAAGTTTCCCCTATGAACTAATGCAAGATTCAACGCAATTGTTACAGCAATATGGAGATGGTGATGAGGGTGCTGATGGTGATGATGGTGGTGATGATGATAATGATGATCACGATGAAGTCCAGCTTGATGGTGGTGTTCATGGCGATGATCTCCCCTCTCCGGGAAGGAATTCCCCCGGTCGAAATCTGTCTGCCGGAGAGATCTTTCTTTCTCGGTGTTTTCCGCCCCGCAGAGGCGGCGAAATCTTTCTGTGGTCGCTCCCTGAGTCTTAGGGTTTCGGGAGGATAATATCGCCGGGAGAGCTGGAGTGGGCAGGCGACCACACTGGCCGCGCGCCTAGGGCTACAGCGCCAGGTGGTGTGGGCCCCTAAGGCCCATCTCCAGCCCCTTCGCTTCCTTCGCTCTTCCGGAAAATAGGATTTTCCGTATATTTCCCGGATTTTCTGATCTTCGAATTTTGCCTCCACACGGACCTTTTCCATCGAATCCCGACTCTGACGGTCCATGCTCCAAAAGTCATCAACCATGCAAAACAGATGAAATAACATAAGTATCACCTCTCAATACTAAATATATCAATGAATAACAGTGAATTATGTCATATAATAGTGATGCAAAATGGACGATCAACTCCCCCAAGCTTAGACTTTGCTTGTCCCTTAAACCGAGCTCAATAAACATGGCCTCAGGTTTATGGAGTGAAGAGTCGATAAAAGAATACGGACAAGAAGCATCACATTCATCAATACATAGGTCATAATAGAAGACAACTCACTATTATATAACTTAACTTGCAATGAGTAAAGGAAACACAATAAATATCCATAAAGTAAATCATAATTGGTAAAGGCAAACTTAGCTCTTGGTCGAAGAATAGTTGATAATTTGCTGGAGTTCACAAATAACTGGTTTTCAATGATAACTTTCAAAGTAGTAAACATCAATATAAGAGCAATGTGTAAAACAAGGAACATAAGAAACATGATTGAATAAATCATCATATGAATGAATGAAACACAACAACTCAAAATACTTGCTGAGATAGAAGGGAATAGGTTTACTGACTCAACTAAAAAGTAAAAGAAAGTCCCTTCGCAGAGGGAAGCAGGGATTGCAAGTCTCATAAAGAGCTCCCAAAAATTATGATACTTACTAGCTTTCAGCTCTCATTGCCCATATCATAGGCATCTTTAGGTGATTAAGGTTAAAGTGATCAAATATGAGGATATGCATTCACAAGTTGTAAGTTGAGAATCTCATGTCCCTTGAATACAAGGGCCGCTCCTCATGCTACTCAAGTTTAGTCACCGGTAAGTTCTTGTCATCGTAAGCATTTGTGTATCATAGAGAACCGCCAACGGGGTACCCCTTGCCCGATGATACGGAAGAATCCCCATATCAAAATGACAAGGCAAGCAGACAACAAACATCTCAGCAATCTTCTTATTTACCATGGGAATATGGTGCTTTTTTCTCTCTTTCCTCTTTTCATAATCTCTTTTTTCCTTTTCTCTTTTTTCCTCAATATCGGACTCTTTTTTATAAGAAGAATGCTTCATAGATGCTCGTTATGGTTACGCTGCAGGTTTCCACCATGTCAGCATGGATTAGACCAGCGGCCTAGGCATTTCTCTAACACATATGCATAACTCCATGGACTTACAAGCTCCCCTTTCATTTCACACCGACGACATCCATAGACAAAAGAACATGATATCAACTAGGTACAAAGTACCAGTGCAATGTTGAAAGTGTTCCCCATGACAGCATGGTTCTGCTAATTCACAACTTACAAAGCGCAAGCATATACGCAACATAGGTGAGCACAATGGTTCAAGTTTATTAAGTGCAAGAAAGTAAAGTGTGCCATCAAGTTCGTGAGAGCTTTAATCACTACTTTTCACATAACAATTTTAATTTAGGAGGTAGATAAAACAAGAATTTACTTGGAATAGCAATAATGCTACTAGGTAGGTATGGTGGACACAAATGGCAAAGGTTTTGGTTTAAAGGAGTGGATGCACGAGAAGAATTCCCTCTCAGTACAGGTTTTTGGCTAGCAAGGTTGGGTAGCAAGTATAAGAGTTGAAGGAAACAAACAAACATACAACTGATAAAGACAAACATGCAATCTTCCTTGGAAGCACAAAAGATCTTAACTAGAGAATACTAGACTTATGAGCAAATCAAGAAAGCAAGATGATGAAATTATTTTTCTTTAGAGTACTTTTATCTTTTCTTTCAACTCTCGAAAATAGTGTGCTATTGACCGAGCCAGGTTTGCCAAAACCAACTAAATTAACTCAATGATCCCAAAGTGATACCAATACTAACAACAAGATCAATCATATAACCACAAATTGAAAACTAATATAAGCTATGCAAAAGAGTAAACGATAGAACTTCTCATTAATATTCCCCAACAGCAACTCACACCAAGGGATACATATCTAACGAGAGAGGGGACACTTCCAAAATGCAAACCATACTACATAATAACTCCTCTATTCATGATATGACTCTATTAATAAGGCAAAAAGATAGAAGATAGAAGATAGTGATGTGATACCGTGGCACTCCCCCAAGCTTGGAACAAACCAAGGGGATGCCAAACCTGATGACGAATTACTCCTTTGGTGGTGGTGGTATCCTCTCGATGAGCTCTCTGATCAGTTTCCCCAAGTCCTCAATCTCGAAGGTGAGGGTACGGATCAACTCCGGGTTGTGCTCGATGTGGTGCATGATCATGTCAGATTGTGGATCCCCGCTCTTGTGATTCTTTTTCCGCTCTTCCCTCTTGGAGTCTTCTTTTCCTGCATGGTTATGGATAAAAGTATGGAAGGGACTCTTGGTACTTGGAGAAGGTGACCGTGGAGCCAAGCAGCGACGAGGAGCCTTCCCCCCAGTCTGCATCCGTACAGTCCTTCTAACCCTGGCAGGTTTTGTCACCACTCCAATGCTTGCAATGGTAGTGCCGGTGTGCGGATGTTGGCCTTGTTCCTCTTCGTCTTCACTTTTGATCTCCCTCTCCTTCCCGGGGTCTTGGAGGTCTTCCTCCATAGGCTCCTTCCCTTTATCCTTGGCGGACACCATTGTGCTTCTAAACCTTCAAAAAGTATGTCCTGGCAGAAACAGATCGAAACAAAAACATGACAAAAATACGATATACGAACCTCGGGGGATCCGGGGGGTTATATATTACAAAGTTTCATATCAAAAGGAAGGTAATGGGAGAAAACGAGTCAGAGGCGGAGTCCGGGGTGGACTCACCACCTGGTGGCGCGACCAAGGGTGGGCCCGCGCCATAGGGTGGTGTGAGCCACCCTGACTCCGTTTCCGTCCCTTTTTGCTTTGTAGCTTTCCTTATTGACTAAAAACTGCAAAAATATAGTTGGATAGTATTTTCGTGGAGCTTTTCTTACCAGAACTGTTACCTATTTGAAAGCGGATTCTGCAGGTCTCTGAATTTGGTCCTAGTAGATTCTTCCAGAGTCACCACTTGAATATCATTGATATCTTCATCTTCATACTCTTATTACTTGAGTCATAAAACCCTTCTCTTCCTTATTACACCACTATCTCCACTACCTAGAAATTTCTTTCACACAAAACTTCACACAGTTCTCATTAGCAAAATTAGTATATATGAAGTGATAAAACCTTTTGAGTCCAACTTCAACTGAAGACCATCAAAACATAAGCTACTGTAACAACTCCTTCTGAAAACCCAAAAAGAATTCAAAAAGGAAATCGAATAAAGAAGCAAATGCAAGAGTGGCAAAATCTGTCAAAACAGACCAGCAGGTAAAGATCAATTTTTTCGAAACTCTTCTGTTGCTCAAATCAAAAAGTGAAAAACTAACGAAAGTTAAATAACAACCTGGGGCAGAAGCACAAGAAATTACAGCTCAATCCGACATACAGAGATCTCTCACGAATTTTTACGGTGAAGCACAAAAATCTGTTTCGGGACAGCAACTTCCCCAAATCTTACTTCTCTCTTATTAGAGGTTGATCTTGACACAAAAACCAAACAAAACGGATAAGGAGCGGTTATTACCGAAGTAATAACTTCCAAGACTCAAAGAAACAAAAACAAACTGAAAGCAAAAACAAATTGGGTTGTCTCCCATAAAGCTCTTTCTTTATAGCCATTAAGATGGGCATGATAATTTTGAAGACGCTCTCATAGGAATATGAATTGAAGTGAAAAGAGAGCATTAAGAAGCAAAAATACACACATTTAAGTCTAACCCACTTTCTATGCAAGGGAATTTTGTAAACAAACAAGTTGTTGAAACCAGAGGCTACTTGCATAAGAAGGCAGAAGAAATGCGACATAAAAACTTTCAGCATAAAACGAGGAAACTTGATATTATTGAGATACATAAGAACACTTTTCCCTCTTTCATAGTAACTTTCAGTATCATGCATAAACTTAACAATATAACTATCACAAGCACTGTCATAGCAATGATCACTTATTCTAACAGAAAACACAGGAATACTAGCTCTCATAACACTACTTTGTGAAACAATATTAGAGGTATCCTTACAAAGGATAGGGTGTCCCTCTTTCTCATATTTAGTAACAAAGTCTTTCACATTTGCTATTATAGGTTCACCAACCTTTTTTTTATCAGGTTCAGCGGCTTTGTTCATACTTTCATCTACCATACTAGCCATCATAGAATGTTCCCTTATCTTAACTGGGAAAGGCATTTTCTCAATATAAGGTTCATATAAAACATGATTAGTAGTATAAACTTCAGTATTTCTTGCAGGAACACTCTTAGAAACATCTTTATAAGGTTCATGATACTTATTCCACTTCTTTTTAGGCACTTCAATATAGGAATCAAAAGCCTTAAAATAAGAAGCAATAGCTTGAGAGTCTAGACCATAAGCATTTTTAATATTTTGAAAGTCATCAGTTCCCATAAAAGATTCAATGCACTCATAATCATAATTTATACCTGACTTTCTACCTTTGTCATTCTCCCAAGCTTCAGCATTATCTTGAATATGGTCTAGAAGATCCCATTTAGCTTCTTCTTCCATGCGAGTGAATGATCCAGCACAAGAAGTATCCAATAAATCTTTATCATGTACAGGGAGCCTTGCATAAAAGTTATTGATAATAATATTGTTGGGGAGCTCATGAATGGGACATTTGAGCATTAGTAACTTCAATCTCCCCCAAGCTTGAGCTCTACGCTCTCCATCAAGAGGCCAAAAGTTGTATATTTGATTCCGACCTTTATGAATCTCACTAGGAGGATAAAACTTTGAATAAAAGAGAGGTACTATTTCCTCCCATTCCAGAGCTTGACCATTCTTCAGCAGCTTATACCATTCCTCAGCTCTTCCTTTCAGCGATAATGAGAATAACTTCTTCTTAACTTGATCTGTAGTAATACCTGCACACTTGAACGACCCGCATAATTCGTGTATAAAGATTAAATGATCACCGGGATGGACAGTTCCATCCCCAACATAGTAGTTATCCATAACACGATCAATAATTCTTGTAGGTATTTTAAAAACATCATTCTCAGAAGGTGGTGGCTTATCTACTACCTTAGCAGTGGTAGTAGCATTACCAAATAAGAAACACAGCGAATTATCCATAACGAAAATAAAGCAACTAGCAGAAGTAAACAATACTCACAGTAGAAGTTTCCTTTACCAGTTCCACTCTCCAATAGCGCTTCACTCCCCGGCAACGGCGCCAGAAAATAGTCTTGATGACCCACAAGTATAGGGGGTGTATCGCAGTATTTTCGATAAGTAAGAGTGTCGAACCCAACGAGGAGCGAAGAAGGTGGCTAGTGGTATGGATCAGGAATTCTCTACAAATACTTAGCAAATGGATTTTTAGGGGTTTTTGATAAAGCAAGTAAACAAAGTACGAGTAAATAAAAGACAGTAGGAATAAATGCAGCAAGTGGCCCAATCCTTTATTCAACAAAGGACAAGCCGGTTGTATTACTTAAGATGACCAAACGTTCTCAAGGACACATGGGAAGATTTTCAAGTGCTTTCGCTTCATATAGTTGATTAATCTTCTTTAGCTTGCTAAGTGTTGTGTGGGTGAACCTGTGCTAATGTACCGAACTTCCTAGGACTAGTACATACTTGTGATTATACCCCTTGCAAACATCCGTAAGTACAAGAAAGTAATTAAGGTAGAAACCTAACCACAACTTTAAACTCTAAGACCCTTACGTCCCTTGTGCAATGGTTTCCTAACGGGGGTTCAGGTTTCATCACTCGCAACCCCTACGATTAGTAGCCAAATACACAATGCATTCCCCTAGGCCCATGTAGGTGAAGTGTCATGTAGTCGACGTTCACATGACACCACTAGAAGAAGTACACCACAACTTAAATATCAAACTATTGAATCTTTCTCAACACAACTCCACTACTAACAACATGACTTCTCCCATGTCCTCAAGAACAAAACGAACTACTCACAAGACATCATATTGATCATGATTAGAGATGGAATAATGATGTATAACAATATGAACATAAACAATAATTCAATGGTTCACTCAATAGCATCAACTACAAAGAGTAATCAACACCGAGAAAGTTTCCCCTATGAACTAATGCAAGATTCAACGCAATTGTTACAGCAATATGGAGATGGTGATGAGGGTGCTGATGGTGATGATGGTGGTGATGATGATGATGATCATCCCGATGAAGTCCAGCTTGATGGTGGTGTTGATGGCGACGATCTCCCCTCTCCGGGAAGGAATTCCCTCGGCAGAAATCTGTCTGCCGGAGAGATGTTTCTCTCTCGGTGTTTTCCGCCCTGCAGAGGAGGCGGAATCTTTCTGTGGTCGCTCCCTGAGTCTTAGGGTTTTGGGAGGATAATATACGCCAGAGGGGAGATCCTGGAGTGGGCCAGGGCGGCCACACCACCTGCTGGCGCGGCCTAGGGCTGCCCACGCGAGGGGGTGGTTGGGCCCCCTGTGGACCATCTCTAGCCTCCCTTCTGGCTTCCTTCGTCTTCTGGAAAAATAGGATTTTCCGTATATTTTCCCGGATTTTCTGATCTTCGCGAATTTTGCCTCCAAACAGCACCTTTTCCATCAGAATCCTGACTGCAGCGGTCCATGCTCCAAAAGTCATCAACCATGCAAAAACAGATGAAATAATTTAAGTATCACCTCGAAATATATCAATGAATAACAGTGAACTATGACATAGAATAGTGATGCAAAATGGACGTATCAGGAACCAACAAGAAGCAAATGCAGAAAATGGCAGAAATCTGTCAAAACAGACCAGCAGGTAAAGACAATTTTTTCGAAGACCTTATGTTGCTCAAATCAAAAAGTGTTGAACTAGATAAAGTTAGATAATAACCTGGGTCAGAAGCACAAAAAAATACAGCTCAATCCGACGTACAGAGATTTTACACGAATTTTTACGGTGAACCACAAAAATCTGTTTCGGGACAGCAACTTTCCCAATCATTACTTCTCTCTCATTAGAGGTTACTCTTGGCACAAAAAAGCAAATAAAAAGGATAAGGAGCGGTTATTACAGAGGTAATAACTTCCAAGACTCATCTAAAACTCTTGGGTTATCTCCCAACAAGTACTTTTCTTTAACACCTTTAAGTTAGGCATAAGAAGCAAAGAAAGAATCAAGTGTTCTCAAATGAAGAAGCATTAAGACCAAATTTTGTTTTCATAGGAGAAGCAAAAGAAATCTTTTCTCTCTTTTTAGGGAAGTGTTCTATACCTTTCTTGAGTGGGAGTTGTGTTGGGTCCGCAGCATAGAAAAACAAAAAATTTCCTACGGTGTGAACTACACGCCAAGATCTATCTACTAGGTACAAAGCAAACGGGTGGACATACATCCATAGAGAACTTACCCTCGTAAACAACGAGCTTTGTTAACGAGTAGGAACTCGTGGTTGATGTAGTCGTACACTTGCCGATCTCAAGATCATGAGGAAGTCTGAGCGCCGCAACTCAGCAGCGCATCCGCACTCGCACAAACGTTCAAGCCACCGGACAACCTCCACCTCCACGCTCCAGCGGAAGTAGCAACTCCTTCCAGACGAAATGCCACCGGGAACATGTATCTCGCTAATCCGAGACCATGGGAGAATAATTCTAGAGGGGGAGAGAGATCCTTCACAAGGAGGTGTGAGGATGAAGGAGGGAATGGGTGGCCTTTTATAGGAGGAGGGGGGGTGCCCCCTCTCCATGGTTGGCGCATGGGGGTGACCTCACCTCCCCCATTCATGTGGTGGTAACTCCTCCACATTAAAATACCTCTTCACATTCCCTTTTAAAGTCTCCACTTTAAATGCATTAAGTTGCTCCAAATTTAATGCTCTCTCATTTAATAAAACCCTTTTATTAAATTTATTCAGATTTTTTAATTACTTTAATTAACAAACATTCACATATAGCCCCTTGCAATATTTCAATATCACATGCAGAACCACCTTCTGCAATTTCACCCGAAACAATTTCCGGTTTCTATTGAAATAATTCCTGCGCTTTGCAATTCTTTCGTCTGAAACATATGTGCTCCAAAATGGTGTCCGGTAACTCTTAAGTGTGCCACCCTACGGTTCGCGAATAATGCAGACATGATCGAGACCCTTCTCCGATGAATAATCAGCAGCGGGACCTGGAGATCCGTACTGACTCCTACACATTCAACGATGACTCCTGTGATCGTGAGAACCTTTAACACTTGTAACTAAATCTCTTTGTCTCTCGATATATTACATGTCCGGGATTCGATCATCGGTATCTCCATACCTAGTTTGATCTCGTTACCGACATGCACTCTTTTCTTGTTCCCGTGATATAACATTCTAGTGATCACATCACTTGCTTGCAAGCTATCCTAATGTGATATCACCGAGAGGGCCCAGAGTATATCTATCCATCATCTGGATTGAAAAATTCCACTCTTGATCCATGAGCCTCAACATAACACCTTTGTAGCACTGAACCCATCTTTATAGTCACCCTGTTATGGTGTGACGTTTGATGTTATCAAGATACTCTTCCGGTGTTAGCAATTAACATGATCTCATGGTCTAAGGATAAAGATTACTTCGTATGATGTTATAGCAATATAAACACAATGACTTGATCGTAATGCTATACTTCGGATGAATGTTCATCACATCATTCCACCAATGGTGTGACCTTGTTATTAACAACATCCAATGTCCATGATCAGGAAACCTTGATCATCCTGTTAATCAACAAGCTAGTCTATAAGAGAGGCATGACTAGGAACCTTTTTTTTGTTTATTAAACACACATGTATTGATGTTTCCTAGCAATACAATTATAGCATGTAAAATAAACATCTATCATATACAAGGAATACATAATAACAACTTTATTATTGCCTCTCAAGGCATATTTCCTTCAGTCTCCCACTTGCACTAGAGACAATAATCTAGTTCACATAGTGATAAATCTAACATCCATGGAGTTCTGGTGTTGATCATGTTTTGCCCTAGGGAGTACTTTAGTCAACGGATCTGCTACATTAAGGTCCGTGTGCACTTTACAAATCTTTATATCTCCATCCTTGACATGCTTCTGAAGTTCTTGTGAGACCTTGGTTCCTTTGCGTTGGCTATGGCTCCATTGTTTTCACAATAGATCACCATCGGGTCCAACGCACTGGGAACCACACCTAGTTCCGTTATGAACTCCTTCATCCAAACCGTTTCCTGCGCTGCTTCTGAAGCAGCAACATATTCTGCCTCCGTTGTTGATCCAGCCACCATAGGTTGTTTGGAGCTCCTCCAACTAACTGCTGCTCCGTTCAAGAGAAATACGTATCCGGATTGAGACTTAGAGTCATCCGGATCAGCGTCAAAGCTAGCATCGACATAACACTTAGCGACTAGCTCTTCTTCACCTCCGTATATAAGAAACATATCCTTAGTTCTTCTCAAGTACTTAAGGATATTCTTGACCGCTATCCAAAGGTTCAACCTGGATCAGATTGGTACCTACTAGTCAAACTAATAGCATGTGCCACATCCGGTCTTGTACATAGCATGGCATACATTATAGAGCCTATGGCTGAGGCATAGGGGATCTTATCCATTATCTCTCTTTCTTCCGCCGTAGCCGGACTTTGAGTCTCACTCAATGTCTTGCCTTGCAACATAGGTAAGAACCCCTTCTTACTTCCGTCCATATTAAACTTCTTTAATATCTTATCAAGGTATGTACTCTGCGATAGCCCAATTAGGCGTCTTGATCTATCTCTATAGATTTTAATGCCTGATATATATGAAGCTTCACCAAGGTCCTTCATCGAAAATTTGCTGTTTAGATAACTTTTAACACTGTTTAAAAGATCTAAATCATTTCCAATCAATAATATGTCATCCACATATAATATCAGAAATGCCACATTGCTCCCACTCACTTTCTTGTAAATACAAGCCTCTCCATAAGTTTGGACAAATCCAAACTCTTCGATCACCTCATCAAAGTGGAGATTCCAACTCCGGGATGCTTGCTTCAGTCCATAGATGGATCGCTGAAGTTTGCACACCTTATTAGCATCCTTAGGATCGACAAAACCCTTAGGTTGTATCATATACAACTCTTCTACAATATTACCATTGAGGAACGCAGTTTTGACATCCATCTGCCATATTTCATAATCGAAATATGCAGCAATTGCTAACATAATCCTAACCGACTTAAGCATCGCTACGGGAGAGAATGTCTCATCGTAGTCAACTCCTTGAATTTGTCGAAACCCCTTTGCGACAAGTCGAGCCTTATAGATGATCACATTACCATCAGCATCAGTTTTTCTTTTGAAAATCCATTTATTCTCAACGGCCTTTCGGTCATGAGGTAAGTCCACCAAGGTCCAAACCTGGTTTTCGTACATGGATTTCATCTCGGATTTCATGGCTTCTAGCCATTTGTTGGAATCAGGGCTCATCATCGCTTCTTCATACGTCGCAGGGTCATCCATTTCATCAACCATGAAATTCATAACAGGATTGCCATACAGTTCAGGAGCTGCACTTGTCCCGCTTGACCTGCGAGGTTCGGTAGTGTCCTCTTTCAGAGTTTCATGATCAATATCATTAGCTCTCTCTCTTCATTAGGTGAAGTCAACTCCGAAACAACTTCTGGAGCTGCGCTACTCGCCATTTCATGAAGAGAAGGTTCAATAACCTCTTCGAGTTCTACCTTCCGACTACTCACACCTTTCGCGAGAAACTCCTTCTTAAGAAAGGATCCATTCTTGGCAACAAAGACCTTGCCCTCGGATCTGTGATAGAAGGTATACCCAATTGTTTCCTTAGGGTATCCTATGAAGACGCATTTTTCCGCTTTGGGTTCGAGTTTATCCGGTTGAAGTTTCTTCACATAAACATCGCATCCCCAAACTTTAAGAATGATGCTTAGGTTTGTTTCCAAACCATAATTCATACGGTGTCTTTTCAACGGATTTAGATGGTGCCCTATTTAAAGTGAATGCAGCGGTTTCAAAGGCATAACCCCAAAATGACAGTGGCAAGTCGATCGGAGGCATCATAGATCGAACCATATCCAATAAAGTGCGACATTACGACGTTCGACACACCATTACGTTGTGGTGTTCCGCAAAGCGTGAGTTGTGAAACTATTCCACAGTCTTTCATATGTGTGCTAAACTCGTAACTAAGATACTCTCCTCCATGGTCGGACCGTAGAAATTTGATCTTTCTGTTATGATGATTTTCCACTTCATTTTGAAATTCTTTGAACTTTTCAAAAGTTTCAGACTTGTGTTTCATCAAATAGATATACCCATATCTACTCAAATCATCCGTGAAATTAGCAAAATAACGATATCCACCTCAAGCTACACACTCATTGGTCCACACACATCAAGATGTATGATTTCCAATAAATCCGCCTGCTCCATTGAACCGGAAAATGGCGTTCTAGTCATCTTGCCCATAAGGCATGGCTCACATGTATCAAATGATTCAAAATCAAGTGATTCCAAAAGTCCATCAGAATGGAGTTTCTTCATGCGTTTAACGCCAATATGACCTAGATGGTAGTGCCACATATATGTAGATATATCATTATCAAGTTTAATTCTTTTAGCATCAACATTATGAATATGCGTAATACTACTATCGAGATCCAACAGAAATAAACCATTCAACACAGGTGCATGACCATAAAAGATATTATTCATATAAATCGAACAACCATTGTTTTCAGACTTAAATGAATAACCACTTTGCATCAAACACGATCCGGATACAATGTTCATGCTCAGTGCAGGCACCAAATAACAATTCTTTAGGTTTATAACTAATCCCGATGGCATATGGAGAGGCAGCGTTCCAACGGCGATCACATCAACTCTTGATCCATTGGCGACCCGCATCGTGACCTCATCCCTTGCTAGTTATCGCTTGTTCCGCAGCCCCTGAACCGAGTTACATATATTAGCAACTGATCCGGTATCAAATACCCGTGTGCTATCATGAGTACTAGTCAAGTACACATCAATAACATGTATATCACATATACCTTTGTTTGCCTTGCCGGACTTCTTGTCCGCCAAATACTTGGGGCGATTCGCGCTTCTAATGGCTATCCCTTGCAATAGTAGCACTGGTGTCGGACTTAGGGCCAGCTCGGGTTTCTTTTCAGCGTGGAACAGACTTGCCACCCTTCTTTCCCTTGTGCTTGCCTTTCTTGTCCTTCTTGAAACCGGTGGTCCTGTTGATCATCAACACTTGATGTTCTTTCCTAATCTCCACTTCTGCAGCCTTAAGCATTGATGTAAGATCGAAGAGACTTCTTCATGCCCTGCATATTATAGTTCATCACGAAGCTCTTGTAGCTAGGTGGTAGAGATTGGAGAACACGATGTATGCCTAAGTCAATGGGAATCGTTATTCCCGAGGACACAAGCTTATCGGCATTTGCACATTTTGAGTACGTGCTCACTAACGGAGTTGTTTTCCTCCATCATGCAGCTAAAGAACTTTTTGTAGCATTATAACTCTCGGCAGCATGGGTATCGAAAATCATTTTCAATTCTCCCATGGTATCAAAGGCATTGCCATTTTCAAACGCAAGTTCTGCTCTAGCCCATACAAGATGCCGAATGAACTAAGTTGTGGTCCTCCGACGAGTTATATAGACGCTTTTTCCTCGTCAGGCATCAGAGCTGGTGGGGCCTAGCGCATCTAGCACATATTGCTTTTGTGCAGCAGTGAGGAGAATCCTCAAATTCATAGCCCAGTTGGTGAAGTTGCTACCATTCGCAGCAAGATTCTCTTTCTCCATGAACACATTGAAATTAAAAGCAGGTGGTGCCATCTACAACGGAATTTGTAAAGTATATTTAGACTAATTTTATGATAGATTGAGTTCAACTAATCCAAATTACTAATGAACTCCCACTCAAAAACGACATCCCTCGTGTCCTTTTGGTGATTACATGAACCAAATCCACTACACCAAGTCTGATCATCACGTGAGTCGGTGTAGCTTCAAAGGCGAGCATCTATATGGGCATCATATCAACTATATGACTCATGCTTAACCTTTCGGTCTGTGTTCCGAGGCCATGTCTGTACATGCTAGGCTCGTCAAGTAAGAACCTTAGTATTTGCGTGTGTAAAACTGTCTTACACCCGTTGTATAAAAGCGTAGAGTTGAAAACACCCGATCATCACGTGATGCCTCAAAACACGATCCACAAAACGGTGCATACTTAAGGAAGAACACATTTTATCTTGATATCTAAATGAGGGATCATCTTATAATGCTACCAAACGCTAAACTAGCAAGATAAGATGCTAACATCTAATGTGTGAAGTGAGATGATATGGTCCATGCATTTGATCTCTATCATTTGCATCGTGGTATGATCTCTATCATTCCTTTGTGTGTAAGGCCAAGGTCTATGGAACTTACACGTTAAGTGAGTTGTAAGAGTATCTATCATACATCTACTTACAACAATACCATATCAAAACACTAGCCCAGCAACGATCTAAACTAGACGCCTCTAATTTATCAATTGCAAGTTTTACGTGGCTTAGGGCTTTTGGAGATAGAACCTGTCTAACTCATTAACATGAACCACAACGAGGATAACCAAGTTATTAGCAACTCGTTGTAAATCAGATATTGACTATAGTAGGAGAGACAGACACCCGCCAGCCACTTATGCAAAACAAGTTGCATGTCAGTCGTGGAACCTGTCTCATGTACGATGACATGTAAGGTTGGTCCAGGCCGCTTCATCCCACTATGCCACCAATATCCAAAATACATAGAAGATGCAATAACATGATCATCATCGCCCACATATCAACCATATGTGTACTACCCGTGCAAAGCACCTACGCATAGATCAGGCTCTGATACCACTGTTGGGTCCGCAGCATAGAAAAACAAAAAAATTCCTACGGTGTGAACTATACGCCAAGATCTATCTACTTGTTACAAAGCAAACGGATGGACATACATCCATAGAGAACTTACCCTCGTAGACAACGAGCTTTGTTAACGAGTAGGAACTCGTGGTTGATGTAGTCGTACACTTGCCGATCTCAAGATCGTGAGGAAGTCCGAGCGCCGCAACTCAGCAGCGATCCACACTGCACACACGCTCAAGCCACGGACAACCTCCACCTCCTCGCAGCGATCCAAATGGAAGCAAGAACTCCTTCTAGGCGAAATGCCACCGGGAACATGTATCTCGCTAATCCGAGACCATGGGGGAATAATTCTAGAGGGGGAGAGAGATCCTTCACAAGGAGGTGTGAGGATGAAGGAGGGAATGGGTGGTCATTATAAGAGGAGGGGGTGCCCTCTCTCCATGGTCATGCATGGGGTGACCTCACCTCCCCCATGCATGTGGTGGTAACTCCTCCACATTAAAATGCCTCTTCACATTCCCTTTTAAAGTCTCCACTTTAAATGCATTAAGTTTCTCCAAATTTAATGCTCTCTCATTTAATAAAACCCTTTTATTAAATTTATTCAGAATTTTGTTAATTACTTTAATTAACAAACATTCACATATAGCCCCTTGAAATATTTCAATATCACATGCAGAACCACCTTCTGCAATTTCACCCGAAACAATTTCCTGTTTCTATTGAAACAATTCCTGTGCTTTGCAATTCTTTCGTCTGAAACATATGTGTTCCAAAATGGTGTCCGGTAACTCTTAAGTGTGCCACCCTACGGTTCGCGAATAATGCAGACATGATCGAGACCCTTCTCTGATGAATAATCAGCAGCGGGACCTGGAGATCCGTACTGACTCCTACACATTCAACGATGACTCCTGTGATCGTGAGAACCTTTAACGCTTGTAACTAAATTTCTTTGTCTCTCGATATATTACATGTCCGAGATTCGATTATCGGTATCTCCATACCTAGTTTGATCTCGTTACCGACATGCACTCTTTTCTCGTTCCCGTGATATAACATTCTAGTGATCACATCACTTGCTTGCAAGCTATCCTAATGTGATATCACCGAGAGGGCCCAGAGTATATCTATCCGTCATCTGGATTGACAAATTCCACTCTTGATCCATGAGCCTCAACATAACACCTTTGTAGCACTGAACCCATCTTTATAGTCACCCTGTTACGGTGTGACGTTTGATGTTATCAAGATACTCTTCCGGTGTTAGCAATTAACATGATCTCATGGTCTAAGGATAAAGATTACTTCGTATGATGTTATAGCAATATAAACACAATGACTTGATCGTAATGCTATACTTAGGATGAATGTTCATCACATCATTCCACCAATGGTGTGACCTTGTTATTAACAACATCCAATGTCCATGATCAGGAAACCTTGATCATCCTGTTAATCAACAAGCTAGTCTATAAGAGAGGCATGAATATGAACCTTTTTTTTGTTTATTAAACACACATGTATTGATGTTTCCTATCAATACAATTATAGCATGTAAAATAAACATCTATCATATACAAGGAATACATAATAACAACTTTATTATTGCCTATCAGGGCATATGTCCTTAAAGTTGATATTTAATGGGGCCTTCTTTCATATCAATGATGGCACCAACAGTTTTAATAAAGGGTCTTCCCAAAGTAATAGTACAAGAAGCATTGTATTCAACATCCAAAACATAGAAATCAACGGGGACATAGGAATCGTTAACCATAATAAGAACATCATTAAGACTCCCCATGAGTTTCTTTTTAGCATTAGCATCAAGTGGGACATTCAAATAACAATCTTCAAGAGGAGGCAAATCAAGCATATCATAAATCCTTCTAGGCATAATAGAAACACTACTATCAAGATCACACAAAGCTTTGAAATCAACGTCATTCACTTTCATATTAATGATAGTTTCCCAACCATCTTCTTGTTTTATAGGAATAGAAGCTTTATGTTTCATCTTTTCTTCTTTAATCTTTATGAGAGCATCGGTAATGTGTTTTGTAAAAGCCATGTTTATAGCACTAGCATTAGGACTTTTAGCAAGCTTTTGTAGGAACTTAATAACTTCAGAGATGTTGCAACCATCAAGATCAAAATCAACTTTATCATCTAAGGTAGTAGAACTATTAGTAGCCTCAACACTAGTGGTGGTAATAGTAGAAACACTAATGTTTCTAGCAATTTCATCTTATCTTTCCCACTTAGCATGTAATTCAGCTAATAGTCTAACATTTTCATCAATTCTTACTTGTATGGCATTAGTAGCTGCAAAGGGATTCTCATTAGTTTCAGGTTTAGCAGCCATTTTATTCAAAGAAGATTGAGCTTCAGCCAAAGATGCTATATTTCTTTCAGCATTAGAGAGTTTTTCCTCAGTAGTTTTATTGAAAGCAGTTTGTTTACTCATGAACTCTTTAAGCATAACCTCAAGTTTAGAGGGAGCACTCTTACTATTTTTGTAAGAATTTCCATAAGCATTACCATTGTTGGGAGGGTATGGCTTATAATTGTTGTTACCAAAATTGTTTCTGTAAGCATTATTACCATAAGCATTGTTGCCAAAGTTGTTATTTCTTATGAAGTTCACATCAACTTGCTCTTCTTGAGCAACCAAAGAGGCTAAAGGAACATTATTTGGATCAATATGGGATTTCCCATTAACAAGCATAGACATAATAATATCAATCTTATCACTCAAGGAGGAGGTTTCCTCAACAGAATTTACCTTCTTACCTTGTGG
The DNA here is from genome assembly GCA_023614405.1 of Avena insularis. Lineage (NCBI taxonomy): Eukaryota > Viridiplantae > Streptophyta > Magnoliopsida > Poales > Poaceae > Avena > Avena insularis. Next base: position 21,873,207 of record CM042694.1, on the reverse strand, counting down.
AGCTCTCTCAGTATGCCATTCAGAATAATTAACCATCATATTGTCCAGAAGTTTTGTTGCAGCACCCAAAGTGATGGTCATAAAGGTACCTCCAGCAGCTGAATCCAATAGGTTCCTTGAAGAATAGTTCAATCCTGCATAAAAAGTGTGGATGATCATCCAAGCAGTCAGTCCATGAATGGGACAATTCTTTACCAAATATTTCATTCTTTCCCAAGCTTGAGCAACATGCTCATTATCAAGTTGTTTAAACTTCATTATTTCACTTCTCATGGATATAATCTTAGCAGGAGGATAGTATTTTCCAATAAAAGCATCTTTGCACTTAGTCCAAGAATCAATACTATTCCTAGTTAAGGAATTCAACCACTCTTTAGCTTTTCCTCTCAAAGAGAAAGGAAACAATTTCAGCTTAATAATATCACCATCTATATCCCTATGCTTCTGCATCTCACAAAGTTCAACAAAGCTATTTAGATGGGAAGCAGCACCTTCATTACCAATACCAGAAAATTTGTTCTCTCATAACAATATTGAGCAAAGTAGGTTTTATCTCAAAGAAAGTATTTTCAGCCACAGGTGGAGCAATAGGAGTGCTCATAAAATCATTGTTGTTGGTGCTAGTGAAGTCACACAACTTAGTGTTTTCAAGGGTAGTCATTTTTTTGGGTTTTCAAATAAGAAAGCAAACTAGTAGAACTAATTTTTTTGTGTTTTTTTGAAGAATAAAACAAGCAAACAAAGCAAAAATAAAACTAAGCAAAACAAAAACAACAAAGTAAAGATATTGGTTATGAGGGACTTCCCTTGTGAAGATGTCCTTGACTCCCCGGCAACGGCGCTAGAAAACGTCTTGATGCGCTCGACGATCGACGTAGAGCTCGTTGGGAACCCCAAGAGGAAGGTATGATGAGCACAACAGCAAGTTTTCCCTCATTTATGAAACCAAGGTTTAATCGAACCAGTAGGAGCAAGGAAACACCCAAAGGTGTTACTAGCTGAGCTTTGGCAGGGCGCACTACCGGTGCTAGTAGCAACATAGAGACCTGCACAACACAACCACACAACTTTGTCCCCAACTTGCGATAAGGTTGTCAATCTCACCGTGTTTTGCGGAAAACAAAGGATTAAACGTATCGAATGGAAAGAAGTAAAATTTTGCAGAAAGTAAACACAAAGCAGAAACATTTTATAGATTGTATGTAAAAGACAAGGACCGGGATCCATAGTTCACTAGAGGTGGCTCACCTTAAGATAGAAAACATGCTGGGTAAAAAAATTACAGCGGGGCAGTTGACAAACACCGAGAAAGCAATACATGCATATACTAATCATCTTGACTCCTTTGAGACTTGATTGGGCATTACAACATAATACATAGACCGCCATCCAACTGCATCTATGACTAATAATCCACCTTCAGGTTATCATCCGAACACCCTCCAGTATTAAGTTCCAAGCAACAGATTATTGCTTTATGAACTGCGTGTAAAGTAAACAATATGATTGTTCTATGAACAAAGGATTGTTGTTTTCTCCCTAGTAGCAACAACACTTCTAGTACCTTAGAGATTTCTGTCACTTCCCCAGATTACCAGAGGCATGAACCCACTATCAAGCATAAATACTAACTCTTGGAGTTGCTAGCATCTACTTGGCCAAGATAGCTACTAACAACGGAAAGCATGCAAGATCTCAAATAACAAAGACATGATAGAATCAATAATCAATCTGAAATAGCATCTCAATATCCATCGGATCCCTGCAAACACAACATGTATGGATTACAAATAGATGATATGGATCATGAACGGAGCTCACAAGATCTAAACATGAAAGCACAAAGGAGGAGAAACCAACCATCTAGCTACTACATGGATCCGTAGTCCAAGGATGAACTACCCATGCATCACACCGGAGGCTTGCATGGTGATGAAGAAGGCCTCCAGGGTGAATTCCCCTCTCCGGCAGGGTGCTGGGAAGAGCTTCAGATCCCTCCCGATCTAGGGATGGAGATGACGGTAGCTACAGACTCTTTCGTGGATTTTTGATCGGGTACTTAGGGTTTTCGTCCCGAGGGCAACTTATAGGCAGAAGGAGAGGCCGAGGGGGTGCCGGGAGCCACCACACCACCCCCTGGCGCGGGCCAGGCCTAGCCACGCGGCCAGGTGGTGTGGCTGTCCCCTGGCCCCTCTCCGTCTCGTATTCTGGCACTTGATCCCTTCCGGAAAAATATGCACTTTGGCTTTTGTCCCGTCCAATTCCGAGAATATTCATTTTCTGACTTTCCTGGAACCAAAAACTGCAGAAAACAGGCAGCTGGCACTGTGGCTCTTGTTAATAGGTTAGTCCAAGAAATCATATGAAAAGTACTCCAAATTTGGAAAAAAACACAAGAAAGTGGATAAAACCAAGCATGGAACATCAAAAATTATAGATACATTTGCAATGTATCAGTCCCCTACAACCAGGTCGACACATTGGTTACTCTCGTGGGTGACATGGAGAACACGTTGCACGACATGAATGCCAATGCCATCAACATGACTCAGAACTTCTCTCACTTCATGAGTGAATTCCCCAACTAGTACCCGCACCACAACAAGCCGCCGAACGATGGAAATGATGAGTAGACCAATTTAGGCCAAAAGCCTAATCTTGTGGAAGGTTAAAATCCTTCACCCTCTTTGCATTCATATCTGTGTTTCTTCTTTTGATTTGTTTTCTTTTCTTGATAGTTGCATGTTTACTTTCTTGTGAAACACAAAAAGTTATACTACCCTTTTGTTTTATTTTGTGTGAAACTCTCTTTGTTTTCTTTTGAATTTTCATAGGTTATTCACTTCAAGTGACATAGCGATGGGAAATATAGCGCAGACACATCTTGAGTATAAGACTGAACAAGCAAGAGGAGGTATCACATTCTTATCTCTTCACTCCTCTTGTAAGTTTATTCATGATCATATTATTGTTTGCTTGGTTGCACTCTAGTCTCACTCCCCACCTAGCTTCTTATCTTATAAATCTTATTCCCATGCTTGTGTCACTACTTTAGTTTTGACTTTTAGTTTGAAAAAGAACTGTGTTGGAGTTCACTCCAATAATTTTAAGAACTTGAGAAAGCATCCATGAGACGACTTTGGTGCCTTATACTTGTCCTAACGATTTAACCTTAGCTATGTTCAAACCCATGAAACTAAAATTTGATTGACTCGATACACACTTGGTGAGAAAGATTTATTTGAAGGAATAAATCTCTAGCGGTAGTTCAGATGTATTCCAATGCTTGTATTGTTGGTTAAATGTAAGATATAGCTCTATGTGTGTCTCACAACACTTTCACACCCCATGGGACTGATACGTCCATTTTGCATCACTATTCTATGTCATAATTCACTGTTATTTATTGATATATTTCATATTAATAGATGATACTTATGTTATTTCATCTGTTTTTACATGGTTGATGACTTTTGGAGCATGGACCGCTGTAGTCAGGATTCTGATGGAAAAGGTGCTGTTTGGAGGCAAAATTCGTGAAGATCAGAAAATCCGGGAAAATATAAGGAAAATCCTATTTTTCTAGAAGACGAAGGAAGCCAGAAGGAGGAGTGGAGATGGGCCACAGGGGGCCCACACCACCCCCTGGCACGGGCCAGCCTAGGCCGTGCCACCAGGTGGTGTGGTCGTCCTGGTCCACCCCTGGCTCTCCCCTCTGGCGTATATAATCCTCACGAAACCCTAATACTAGGGGCGACCACAAAAAGATTCTGCCGCCTCTGCGAGGCGGAAAACACTAAGAGAGAAAGATCTCTCCGGCAGACAGAATTCTGCCGAGGGAATTCCTTTTCGGAGAGGGGAGATCGTCGCCATCAACACCACCATCAAGCTGGACTTCATCGGGATCATCATCATCACCACCACCACCACCATCACCATCAGCACCATCATCACCATCTCCATATTGCTGTATCAATTGGGTTGAATCTTGCATAGTTCTTAGGGGAAACTTTCCCGGTGTTGATTACTCTTTGTAGTTGATGCTATTGAGTGAACCATTGAATTAGTGTTTATGTTCAGATTGTTATACATCATTATTCCATCTCTGATCATGATCGATATGATGTCTTGTGAGTAGTTCGTTTTGTTCTTGAGGACATGGGAGAAGTCATGTTGTTAGTAGTGGAGTTGCGTTGATAAAGATTCAATAGTTTGATATTTAAGTTGTGGTGTACTTCTTCTAGTGGTGTCATGTGAACGTTGACTACATGACACTTCGCCTATATGGGCCTAGGGGAATGCATTGTGTATTTGGCTACTAATCGTAGGGGTTGCCGGAGTGACAGAAACCTAAACCCCCGTTAGGAAACCATTGCAGAAGGGACGTCAGGGTCTTAGAGTTTAAAGTTGTGGTTATGTTTCTACCTTAATTACTTTATTGTAATTACGGATGTTTGCAAGGGGTATAATCACAAGTATGTATTAGTCCTAGGAAGGTCGGTACTTTAGCACAGGTTCACCCACACAACACTTAGCAAGCTAAAGAAGATTAATCAACTATATGAAGCGAAAGCACTTGATAGTCTGCCTGTGTGTCCTCGAGAACGTTTGGTCATCTTAAGTAATACAACCGGCTTGACCTTTGCTGCATAAAGGATTGGGCCACTTGCTGCATTTATTCCTACTGTCTTTTATTTACTTGATTTATCAAAAAACCCTAAAAATTCGTTTGCTAAGTATTTGCAGAGAATTCCTGATCCATACCACTAGCCAGCACCTTCTGCTCCTCGTTGGGTTCGACACTCTTATTGAAAATACTGCGATACACCCCCTATACTTGTGGGTCATGAAGACTATTTTCTGGCACCGTTGCCGGGGAGTGAAGCGCTATTGGAGAGTGGAACTGGTAAAGGAAACTTCTACTGTGAGTATTGTCTACATCTGTTAGTTTCTTTATTTTCAATATGGATAATTCGCCGAGTTTCTTATTTCGTAATGCTACTACCACTGCTAAGGTAGTAGATGAACCACCACCTGCTGAGAATGATACTTCTAAAATACCTACAAGAATTATTGATCGTGTTATGGATAACTACTATGTTGGGGATGGAACTGTCCATCCTGGTGATCATTTGCTCTTTATACACGAATTATGCGGGTTGTTCAAGTGTGCAGGTATTACTATAGATCAAGTCAAGAAGAAGTTATTCTCATTGTCACTGAAAGGAAGGGCTGAAGAATGGTATAAGCTGCTGAAGAATGGTCAAGCTCTTGAATGGGAGGAAATAGTACCTCTCTTTTATTCAAAGTTTTATCCTCCTAGTGAGATTCATAAAGATCGGAATCAAATATACAACTTTTGACCTCTTGATGGAGAGAGTATAGCTCAAGCTTGGGGGAGATTGAAGTTACTAATGCTCAAATGTCCCATTCATGAGCTCCCCAACAATATTATTATCAATAACTTTTATGCAAGGCTTTCTCTTCATGATAAGGATTTATTGGATGCTTCTTGTGCTGGATCATTCACTCGCATGGAAGAAGAAGCTAAATGGGATCTTTTGGACCGTATTCAAGACAATGTTGAAGCTTGGGAGAATGACAAAGGAAGAAAGTCAGGTATACATTATGATTATGAATGCATTGGATCTTTTATGGGAAATGATGACTTTCAAAATATTAAAAATGCTTATGGTCTAGACTCTCAAGCTATTGCTTCTTATTTTAAGGCTTTTGCTTCTTACATTGAAGTGCCTAAAAAGAAGTGGAATAAGTATCATGAACCTTATAAAGATATTGCTAAGAGTGTTCCTTCAAGAAATACTGAAGTTTATACTGCTAATCATGTTTTACCTGAACCTTATATTGAGAAAATGCCTTTCCCAGTTAGGATAAAGGAACATTCTATGATAGCTAGTATGGTTAATGAAAGTACAAATAAAGTTGTTGAACCTGATAAACAAATGGTTGATGAACCTATTATCGCAAATGTGAAAGACTTTGTCACTAAATATGAAGAAGAGGGACACACTATCCTTTGTAAGGATACCTCTAATATTGTTTCACAAAGTAGTGTTATGAGAGCTAGTATTCATGTGTTTTCTGTTAGAATAAGTGATCATTGCTATGATGGTCCTTGTGATAGTTATATTGTTAAGTTTATGCATGATACTGAAAGTTACTATGAGAGAGGGAAAAGTGTTCTTATGTATCTCAATAATATCAAGTTTCCTCGTTTTATGTTGAAAGTTTTTATGTTGCACTTATTTTGCCTTCCTATGCTAGTAGCCTCTGGTTTCAACAACTTGTTTGTTTACAAAATTCCCTTGCATAGGAAGTGGGTTAGACTTAAACTTGTGTATTTTTGCTTCTTAATGCTCTCTTTCACTTCAATTCATATTCTTGTGTGAGCATCATCAAATTATCATGCCCATCTTAATGGCTATAAAGAAAGAGCTTTTTGAGAGACAACCCAATTTAGTTTTGCTTTCAGTTTGTTTTTTGTTCTTTGAGTCCTGGAAGTTATTACTACGGTAATAACCGCTCTTTATCCTTTTTGTTTGGTTTTTGTGTCAAGATCAACCTCTAATGAGAGAGAAGTAAGATTTGGGGAAGATGCTGTCCCGAAACAGATTTTTGTGCTTCACCGTAAAAATTCGTGAGAGATCTCTGTATGTCGGATTGAGCTGTAATTTTTTGTGCTTCTGCCCCAGGTTGTTATTTAACTTTAGTTAGTTTTGCACTTTTTGATTTGAGCAACAGAAAATTTTCGAAAAAATTGATATTTACCTGCTGGTCTTTTTTGACAGATTTTGCCACTCTTGCATTTGCTTCTTTAATCGATTTCCTTTTTGAATTCTTTTTGGGTTTTCGAAAGGAGTTGCTATAGTAGCTTTTGTTTTGATGGTTTTCGGTTGAAATTGGACTCAAAAGGTTTTATCACTTCACCTATACTAATGTTGCTAATGAGAGTTGTGTGAAGTTTTGTGTGAAAGAGATTTCCAAGTTAGTGGAGAAAATGGTGTAATGAGAAAGTAAAAGGTTTCATAACTCAAGCAATATGAGTATGAAGATGAATATATTGATGTTATTCAAGTGGTGACTCCGGAAGAATCTGCTAAAAACCAAATTCAGAGACCTATAGAGTCCATTTTGAAATAGGTAACCGTTCTGGTAAGAAAAGTTCCACGAAAGATCTATCCAGTTATAATTTTGCAGTTTTTAGCCAACAAGGAAAGCTACGAAGCGAAAGAGGGACGGAAACAGAGCCAGGGTGGCTCACACCACCCTGTGGCGCGGGCCCACCCCTAGCCGCGCCACCAGGTGGTGTGGCCACCTCGAACTCCGTCTCCGACCCGTTTTCTCCCAGTATCTTCCTTTTGTTGTGAAACTTCGTAATATATAATCCCCCGGATCCCCCGAGGTTCGTATATCGTGTTCTCGTCGTGTTTTTGTTTTGGTCTGTTTTGTTCAGATGTCGTCCAGGGGTTCATCTTCAAAGGATTACAAGCTGCGACGCCATCGCGAGCTCCATCACAATCTTGAGCAGAAGACCTTCGTAGGATGGGTGAAAGAAGAAAGGATCGCAACTAGGCGCGAAGAAATGGATCGAAACGGCAGGGAAGAAGTAAAGAACATGATAGCAGGCATGAAGGAGCTGATACCTCCAACTCTTGATCTTAGTTCTTGCCCTGCAACAGTGGAAGCTCTACGAGTCACTGACGAGTTCTGCGATAAGTACCGAGTCTTGAGGAGGAAGGTGGATATGCTTCAAGAGGAGAATAACAGGCTTCGCAAGATGCTGGAAGATTTCCTCATGCCAACCGAGAAAATACCACCACCACCGAAGGAGTAATTCATCATCAGGTTTGGCATCCCCTTGGTTTGTTCCAAGCTTGGGGGAGTGCCGCAGTATCACATCACTATCCTCTATCGTTTTACCTTTAGTAGAGTCATATCATGAATAGAGAAGTTATCATGTAGGATGGTTTGCATTATGGAAGTGTCCCCTCTCTCGTTAGATATGTATCCCTTGGTGTGAGTTGCCGTTATGGAATATTAATGAGAAGTTCTATCATTTACTCTTTTGCATATCTTATATTAGTTTTGAATTCGTGGTTATATGATTGATCTTGTTGTTAGTATTGGTATCACTTTGGGATCATTGAGTTAATTTAGTTGGTTTTGGCAAACCTGGCTTGGTTAGTAGCAACACTATTTTCTAGAGTTGAATGAAAAAGATAGAAGTACTCTAAAGAAATATAATTTCATCATCTTTCTTTCTTGATTTGCTCATAAGTTTAGTATTCTCTAGTTAAGATCTTTTGTGCTTCCAAGGAAGATTGCATGTTTGTCTTTATCAGTTGTATGTTTGTTTGTTTCCTTCAACTTTTATACTTGCTACCCAGCCTTGCTAGCCAAAAACCTGTACTGAGAGGGAATTCTTCTCGTGCATCCAATCCTTAAACCAAAACCTATGCCATTTGTGTCCACCATACCTACCTATTAGCACTATTGCTATTCCAAGTAAATTCTTGTTTTTATCTACCTTCCAAATTAAACTTGTTATGTGAAAAATAGTGATTAAAGCTCTCACGAACTTGATGGCACACTTTACTTTCTTGCACTTAATAAACTTGAACCATTGTGTCCATCTTTGTTGCGTATATGCTTGCGCTTTATAAGTTGAAGTTAGCAGAACCATGTATCATGGGGAACGCTTTCAACATTGCACTGGTACTTTGTACCTAGTTGATATCATGATTCTTTTGCCTATGGATTCCGGCGGTGTGAAATAAAAGGGGAACTTGTAAGATCATGGAGTTTATATGTGTGTTAGAGAAACGCCTGGGCCGCTAGCCTAAGCCATGCCTAATCATGGTGGAAACTTGCAGCATAACCATAATGAGCACTCTATGAAGCATCTTCAATAAAAACCTATGCAAATAACAAATAAAAGGATCGCTGAGATGCTCATTGTCTACTTGCCTTGTCATTCTGATTATGGGATAGCTCCTATATCATGTGCAAGGGGTGCCCCGTTGGCAGTTCTCAATGATACACATGTATTTACAATGACAAGAGCTTACTCGTGACTGAAGTTGAGTAGCATGAGGTTCGGTACTCGTAAGTAAGGGGCATGAGATTTCAACTTATAACTTGTCAAGCATATCCTCTTAGTTGTGTCACTTTAACCTTAATCACCCAAAAGATGCCTATGATAGGGGCAATGAAAGTTTAAAGCTAATAAGTGCCATAATTTTTGGAAGCTCTTTATGAAACTTGAAATCCCTGCTTCCCTCTGCGAAGGGCCTTTTTTTTACCTTTTAGTTGAGTCAGTAAACCTATTCCCTTCTATCTCAGCAAGTATTTTGAGTTGTTGTGTTTCATTCATTCATATGATGATTTATTCAATCATGTCTCTATTATCCTTTGTTTTGCACATTGCTCTTATCTTGGTGTCTACTACTTTGAAAGCTATCGTTGAAAATCAGTTATTTGTGAAATCCAACAATTTGTCAACTATTCTTCGACCAAGAGCTAAGTTTGCCATTACCAATTATGATTTAGTTTATGTATCTCTATTGTGTTTCCTTTACTTATTGCAAGTAAGTTATATAATAGTGAGTTGTCTTCTATTATGATTTATGTATTGATGAATGTGATGCTTCTTGTCCGTATTCTTTTATCGACTCTTCACTCCATAAACCTGAGGTCATGTTTATTGAGTTCAGTTTTGCTTGGGGACAAGCGAAGTCTAAGCTTGGGGGAGTTGATACGTCCATTTTGCATCACTATTCTATGTCATAATTCACTGTTATTTATTGATATATTTCATATTAATAGATGATACTTATGTTATTTCATCTGTTTTTGCATGGTTGATGACTTTTGGAGCATGGACCGCTGTAGTCAGGATTCTAATGGAAATGGTGTTGTTTGGAGGCAAAATTTGCGAATATCAGAAAATCCTAGAAAATATAAGGAAAATCCTATTTTTCTAGACGACGAAGGAAGCCAGAAGGAGTGGAGATGGGCCACAGGGGCCCACACCACCCCCTGGCGCGGGCCAGCCTAGGCCACGCCACTAGGTGGTGTGGCCACCCTAGTCCACCCCTGGCTCTCCCCTCTGGCGTATATAATCCTCCTGAAACCCTAATACTGGGGGGTGACCACAGAAAGATTTCGCCGCCTCTACAGGGCGGAAAACACCGAGAGAGAAAGATCTCTCCGGCAGACAGAATTCTGCCGAGGGAATTCCTTCCTGGAGAGGGGAGATCGTCGCCATCAACACCACCATCAAGCTGGACTTCATCGGGATCATCATCATCATCATCACCACCATCATCACCATCAGCACCATCATCACCATCTCCATATTGCTGTAACAATTGGGTTGAATCTTGCATAGTTCTTAGGGGAAACTTTCCCGGTGTTGATTACTCTTTGTAGTTGATGCTATTGAGTGAACCATTGAATTATTGTTTATGTTCAGATTATTATACATCATTATTCCATCTCTGATCATGATCCATATGATGTCTTGTGAGTATTTCGTTTTGTTCTTGAGGACATGGGAGAAGTCATGTTGTTAGTAGTGGAGTTGTGTTGAGAAAGATTCAATAGTTTGATATTTAAGTTGTGGTGTACTTCTTCTAGTGGTGTCATGTGAACGTCGACTACATGACACTTCACCTATATGGGCCTAGGGGAATGCATTGTGTATTTGGCTACTAATCGTAGGGGTTGCCGAAGTGACAGAAACCTAAACCCTAGTTAGGAAACCATTGCACAAGGGACGTCAGGGTCTTAGAGTTTAAAGCTGTGGTTAGGTTTCTTCCTTAATTACTTTCTTGTACTTACGGATGTTTGCAAGGGGTATAATCATAAGTATGTATTAGTCCTAGGAAGGTCGGTACATTAGCACAGGTTCACTCACACAACACTTAGCAAGCTAAAGAAGATTAATCAGCTGTATGAAGCGAAAGCACTTGACAGTCTTCCCGTGTGTCCTCGAGAACGTTTGGTCATCTTAAGTAATACAACCGGCTTGTCCTTTGCTGCATAAAGGATTGGGCCACTTGCTTCATTTATTCCTACTGTCTTTTATTTACTCGTACTTTATTTACTTGCTTTATCAAAACCCCCTAAAAATCCGTTTGCTAATTATTTGCAGAGAATTCCTGATCCATACCACTAGCCAGCACCTTCTGCTCCTCGTTGGGTTCGACACTCTTACTTATCGAAAATACTGCGATACACCCCCTATACTTGTGGGTCATCAGGGACTGACAACTCCGCTGGCCTTTGAATGATCTACCAGAATTAAACCTCAGATTTCAGCTAAGAGTTGATTAAACATCTATAGCATGCCAATGCTATGATGGTTAAATGGCTTGGTCTTATGGGCCTGCATTATAAAAAAATTTGAATCATTAAACAATTTCTGCACAATCTCGATTAAACTAAATAAGTCTTGGCATCGTCCCACTACCAAAGTTTGAAGTTCTAAGAAAACATGGAAAATAAGTGGTAGAGGGTCACTATTTTTGAAATGGGTGTTATTGAGCTACTCTAATGTTATATCTCTTTTGACTTTACTTGAGCACCCTTAATTTTACAAAGCATTCCTTGCTAAACTTGTTTTTACTCGCATTAAAAGAGAGTCGATAAAAGATTTGCTTCGCAAGCCTAACTAAGCTTTTGACACTTGCTCTTGGGGCTAAAACTTATTTTCTAGCAAGTTACACGTGGTTAGGAAGTAAACTTAGGTACAACCATTAAAACATATTATGAATATCTTTAAGGTCGCAAGATTTGTGAAGATGGAATACAATGTCACCTCGGACTTGTGAGTTTTTCTACCCTAGTTTTATTTGTCGCTATAATTCTTTATTACTTTATCACTCGAGGGCGAGTAACAACTAAGTTTTGGGATGTTGATAACTCCAAATTATGACACTTTTTACCAAGGATTTCCCATTGGTTTTCACTTGGTCTGTTGGTTTTCATCTTTCAACTAACGCCAATATCGCGAGTTAGCGAAACCTTGTAGTTTTTATGTGAGTTTTAGATTCTAGACACTTTTGGAAGGATCCAAGGCCATATATGAGTAGATTGGAACAAAACAAGCAACTCTCCAATTGAAGACCTCCTGATTTGATTCTCTAGAAGTTTTAATGAGCATCAGTACACGATAAGCTTGTCTGCACGGTGTAACATCCTCTAGATTATGATACATGAAAATGGGTAGAGGATAGTTGTGTGCATTACATCCATGCATAGAAAATCTGGGCCAACTAAAACCATTTTTATAAAACTTATCAAAGTGATTGAAGTTCTGCTTGAGGTGGTGATTTAGGAGTAGTTCATCATGCTGAGTGTTCAAACTTTGAAATAATCTTTGGTAAACTTCTATGTTAGGAAGGGTAGAGATAAGATTCATGAATAAAAGTAAATAAACACACCCCACATACATAAAGAACAAGTAAAACTTGATGCTTAACTTATATTCTCTAAACCTCATTTAACTCATGTGCTAAACTGTAACTACCTCGGTGAATTACGCTCTTAGTTACATGCCTGGACGAGCGAAAATGGTTAAAATAGTACAGTGGGGCCAAGGGCCACTCACAGGTAGACCTTCCGGCCGTCCTAACCATTTCCAGAACATCAGGACAAGAACGAGCGGCGTAATCGGTAGGCGAAGGGATCAACTACATACACAAATGAGTATGTATGCAAGCCACATACAACAGTCCTCAGAGCCATTCCATCTAAAAGAAATAGAAATATTGCAACGCCATACGGCAAGATCCAAATATCCTAGATAGAGATAATAATTTAGGATAGATCCTCATACATCAATCATCAAAGTATCAGGCGGAAGCGGAAGACAAGATCCGAGTACGGATAAGAAGCAAATCGGCATAAGATGCCACATAAATAAACACATCCCGCCCACAGATCTCATGGATCCCTGTTCCCGGAATCTCTACACCGAGTGATCGTTGCCAACATCGTCCGTCTCCTCCACCCAGTATCCATCTTGCGAGTATACCTGTTCATCTGAATCAAACAATTTATCGTGTGAGACCCTAGGGGTACTCAGCAAGGCTTTATGCCTCTAAAGGGGACATAACCTGGGGTGACGCAATTGCAGCAAAAGATAATAACTAACAAGTCTATAGATACTCGCTAACCATCCGCCTAACCAAAGATAGACGGATGTCCGTTAATTAAGAACAACAGTTATAACAGTAATATTAACAGATCCATCCTCCTTCTCGCTTACCAACGAGAAAGCAGACGAACAACCCCCATCCGTTGGCAGTTTCTTATTAACCATTCCAGGAGTGTTGAACTATGTACTAGTCAGGTACTTAGTCAATTTAAAAGCGGTACTTTAGTTATACTTGTCTATGATCGAGAAACTGTGCTCCAAGTCGTCCATAACCGCGGGCACGGCTTTCAGAAAGATTTACCTAGAGGGGTACAAATAGCAACACACACTCGATCAAACTCGGAAAACCAAATCAAAACCCAACGAGGCATTCACGACAAAGCGATCATAGGATTCAGAAATGTTTTGGGGCCACCCCACTAAGCTACCATAGCGAAGTTGGCGGCTCGAACGGACCGGGGTTTGTGTGGACGATGGCGACTAGGAACCGAAAATGTGTCCGGGCTTGTCGATACAGTAAAACGTCACGGTCCTAAACAGATCTGTGCTCCACGCACAATCTTAAATAAAGCAGTAAAGCATGGCATAAGTACAGGACAGTAATAAAGCCCCAAACTACTTTGTGGCTCCAAGAAATAAGAATGAATCAAGCTCTAGCTCAGGGGGGTCCATAAGGCCTCCCGGATGTGGATAGTGCGAATAGTCAAGGAACAGGAATCAAGTACTCGGGGTCCTACGTTCACAAGTGAGCATGAAGAACCAAATAGCAGATATTGCTCACCGGTGCCACTTTCATTAGTTATCCCATTACTACTCAGGTTAAGTTGTTTAGGTACCTCGTTATCCATCAGACACTCACATACCCTACACATGCTATTCTACGACCCGCATGGATCAAACAACTCCTGTAGTAATGGCTCTTGGGATGGAGGAACAAGCTTCGGTGGGGTTTAAAAGTAAAGGCTATGCAGTACTTGGGATTCAATTTAATGCAATCGCGACTCAATGATGCAAGAATAAGACAGAGGCAATAGGTACTATATGTATGCAAGCATGTGGTAGTGCTTGCCTGGAAGCTCAGTTGAAGCGAGGGATGGATCTGGGTAGTGTTCCTAGGATTCCTGATATATCCCCTGCTCAGCGTCTATTCGAAGAAGAACCAAACAAACAAGGACCAACATAAATAGAGTGCACAAGCATATGAATTAAAATGCGACAAGCAAACAATCATGCCATGATGAATGATGCACAATTTGCATGGCAATAATGTAGCATGGCATGGGTGAGGTGTGGGGTACAAGATTAAAACATTTTATTAAGTTTTTAGCCCGGTTTGCTCTCATATAAGTTGCTGTATACTTTATATTTATATGATGCATGCTGCAATTCAGAACATGGAATGCATAGATAGAACGAGCTCGTCGCGCTGATCGATTTAGACATATTATTTGTCAAATTGGGAGTTATAAACCTAAAGTTATTAATCAATTAAGAAAAGGGCATTTTATTGTAATTTTAATCATCTCGAAATTTTAAAGTGTTCAAATGATATTTTGAAGGGAATATTTGAAATCCTCACATTTTTCTGATTCAAAAACATATATTACATGTTGAATTTGGAATTATCTTTTAAAAGATATGAAAAACAGATTTGAATTTGAATTTAAGTCAATTTTGAAAAAGGTTTAATTAAACAGCAAAGCAGAAAACCATTTTGTACTCACACAGACCTAGCCACAGACACCTCCAAGTGGGCCTGGGCTGATCTGGCGGTAACTGGCGCACCGAAGGATTTTCTCACTGCGATGATAGCCAGCCCGAGAGACTGATCTGTGGGTCCATGAGGCAACGGGGCCCACGTGCCAGCGAGAGGGGTGTGGGTAGACCACGTGGCGCGGTGAGGAAGTGCGGGTTGAGGCTGGAAGAACTGGGGGGCTTTTCTGCAAGATTGCTAGGGCGGCCGATACGTGGGGTCGCGAGTACCGCGGGTTGAGCGAGAGATAAAAAGGGGGCTATTTGCAAATCGACCATAGAGCCCACTGTAGATCTTCTTCTCGTTCTGACGAAACTGTCGGACGCGCGGCGCACGGCGCGGCGGGGCGGGGATTCGATCCCGCGACGCGGGGCGCGCGCGCAGAGGAGCGGTACCAGCGCGGTAGGACGGTGTCATTGACAGGGAGTAGCTAGGCGGCTAGGTGAGGCACTACGCGGCGCGGGGCGTGCAGACGCCAGCGCACGCCGGTGCGCGGAGACCGCTCGTCGAAAAGCCCGCGACTACAGGAAGCAACGGCCACGGAGAGGATGTCTGGGAGAGACGGAAGCTCACCACGAGGTCGTCGGCGGTGGAGGATCGGCCGAGGAAGCAGCGGATCGGCGGTGAACCAGGCGAACGGCGGCGCTAGGGTTTCGGAGGACGTCGACGTACTGCGGCAGTTGTGGGGCTCCTCCTCCTCGCTGGCACGTACGGGGCGACGCAGAAGAACCTCCTCGGCCTCCTCGACCACCTCCACGTCGCGCTCGCCGGTTGGAACGAGGAAACCGCGGTGGTACTGAGAGCGGCGGCTAGAGTTGGAGAAGGAGGGGAACGGGGTAGCTGGGAGGAGAGGGGAGGAAGGGCACGCGCGCTGGTAGATCTGGAACGATGCTAGGACGGAGGGGAGGATAGGGACGGGGTAGGAGGGTAAGGCCGTGGGTTAGACGGTGGAAAAGGTGGCTCGCCCCCTTTTTCTCCTCTGCCTCACGTGCTCGTCGTGGGAGGCCAGGCCAGGGCAGGGTGGAGGCTGCCAGGTGGGCCAGGGTGAGGACAAGGCGATGCAGGCTCGATGGGGCCAGCATGGAAGAGAAAGAGCGTGGTAGAGAGAGAGAAGAAGAGGGTCGGGTGGAGCTAGGTTAGAAGGGAGTAGTGGCTCGGTTAGGGCTGGTGCTAGGGTTGGGGTAGGAGGGTAGCTAGTGGGGCCTGCTGGCAGGGAGAGGGAGAGAGGGAAGCCTCGACATGGGGTTTGCATGGGGTTAGTTAGATCTTAGGGTTTAGAGAGAGGGTTAGAGAGAGAGGGTAGATTAGGGTAGGGTATGGGCCAAACAAGATCAAGCATGAAGGGGTAGGGTGGTGAGAAGGAGAGATGAGGGAGAAGGGTATTGTGGCGCCCCGCAAAAACCACTACTAGAAAATCGCGTTGTTTTTGTGCATTGCATCATCATGACCGCATGCTCATGTCATCATGCCACATTGCATTTGAGCATCGTCATGTCATTGTGCATTTGATTGTCTAAAACTATTTTCAAAACGCCTAGTTTTGTTTTCCAATATTCCCGTCTTTATTTCAAATCCAAACCCCGGTCTTTTTCAGATCTTTTATTTATCTAAAAACTATTTATAAAATCTTTTCTAAAAATAATATAAATAAAATAAATATTTTTCTGGGGAGGCCGCCAACCTGCCAGGCCAAAAGCCCAGAAGGCCAGCAGCCTACCACCCGGTCCAAACAAAACCGGTCTAGTCCTAGACTTTTACTACCTAACCCTAACCTACCCAGTCCCTAGCCACATCACTCCCACCACTCACGGCTCGCCACCTCATCTCTCCTTCCCTTCCAGCCAACCGCCACGCGCCACCTCACCTTTTTTTTCCCTCCACCTCACACCCACACAGCCACCACCCACCTGCCTCTCCCCCGGTCCCACCAACCCCTGCCTCTTTTTTTCCCTTGAGCCCCACCCGGGGTGGGCAGGCCACCACCAGCACTGCCACCCCATGCCACCAGTGCCACCCTGCCAACCCACTCCTCTCCCTGTCCGCCTGGCACCTGGCTAGCCCCACCTGCCGCCCGGCCCCACCACCCCCACGCACCTGTCTCTCTCTCTCTCTTCCTCCCCACCTCCACCTGCCCCTCCTCTGCCTCGCGACCGCCTCACTGGGCCGCCTGAGGCCGCTCCCTCCCGTGGGCCTGCCCCCCTCCTCAGACGGCTCCACCTGGCCTCCCCTCCTTCCCGGACCACCGCGGCCCCATCTTCCTCCTGCCCTCGCGCCGCTCGCATCCGGCCGCCCCGGAGCTACTCCGTCCTCCGCTACACCTCGCCGTCGCTCGGCTCCCCCATGTCCAGCCGCCGCCCTCCCCGGTCGCCTCCTTCCCGGACCGCCGCCGCCCGTCTTCCTCGACCGACCCCTCTGCCTCCGTCGAGCGCCCGCGCGAGGCCGGCCCCGCCAAGTTCAGACGCGTCCCCGGCACCGTCTTCCCCGCCCTCGACCCTCAACCAACCGCCGGTCCTCCTCTCGTCCTCCTCCCGCGCGTGTCTGCGCTGCAGGCGACCTTGCCGCCTCTCGTGAACCGAGCGCCGTGGTCACCTCGACCCGACGGTCTCCCTGCTGCCTCTGTCTGCTGCCACCGTGTTCGGTCGGTGCTTCAGGTTGGCCGCGGCCCTATCGGCATGGCCTTCGGCAGGTTCGTCGTGGACGTCCCTGTGCTGGCCTCTGGGTCAATGTTGCCGCTGCTGCTACCTATGCCCAAGGCTCATCTTGCAACTCGAGGACTCCTAGACGAAGGGTAATGTGTTGGTGCGCATCGTGGTGGTACAAAACCTGTGTGACCTGAGGCTCCTCGATCTGTTACCCGGACGGCCACCGGAGTACCATCTAAAGATCACCTGCGTCGAAACTAGAGTACGACACCATCAATCGAGCCGAAACCTCAAGATCTCCAACATGGATAAGATGACCGGACCCCGAAGACCGAACCCAGGCACGCCAAGTTCTTCGAACCGAAGGCCACGAATGCGACAAGTACTTCTTCCCGGAGCCGATGCCCGAGATCCCGGACGCCTAGGTCGTCGACACGGCTACGCCAAGTACTTCCTCGAGGACGCAAAGTTCTTCACCCCGAACGCCAAGACCGACCCGATACGAGAACCCGACAAGGTCTTCAGGACGACAAGAGCGACCCCGACCAGGGCGAAACCGATGCGCCCCGACGCCGAACCAAGTCCTTCTTCGCGGAACGCCAAGATCTACTCTGTTATCCGAGAACGATTCCGCCGAGATCAACCCCACGAGACCCGACCCCGAACCCCTCGGAGCCCAAGTTCTGCCGAGCCCAGATGTGTGACCCCTTTATCCGAGACCCCTATTTTTTTATAATATGACATTATCAACTGTTGCATATTAAATTGTTCATGCATGCATACTTGTCTGTGGTTTGGGGGCATTATGCCAATTCATCTCATAATTAAATATGGAGTCTATATGCGGGATATCTTTGTCTTATTCCGGACTCCATTTAAATTGGCATAGCGAACCGAAGCCATGTTTTGTCTTGCTAATCCAACATTTAAAGTGCGGGGTATCTAAACAACATGAACCTCGTAAATAATTATCGGGACCCCGGTTCCGCTTAATATGACCTAATTGCATCGCACCTTTGTCATGCCATACATCATACATGCATCATGCCGATCTTTTGCCTTAGTAATAAATAGTGCATCCGGTGTTTCTTGTAGTGTTTTGGATCTTCGCGGATAAGGCCGTTGAGCTGATGCGAGTGTCGATCCGATCTTCGGATGAACCTTCGACCATGTTTTTCAGGCGAGCATCTCCCCCTCTCTACCTATCTTACTTTTATAGTATTTATTCCCTCCTGTTGATCTATTGCTATCTGTGTTGCGATGCTCTAGTTTTCGTACCCGTGATATCCCTTGCAGCCTTATATTGCCTTGGACACATCCTATTACCTGTTGATTGGTAGATAGTTGGACTTGCGCGTCGTAGTCGCTTGCTCAAGTGCTGTTGCGTGTCGACCAGTACCTCAGTTGTTGGAGTATCGCCGCATGTTTTATGTTGGAGATGATCTTGGCTTTAATTACTGTTTAATATCTAAAATTGAAGTAGGTAAATGCAGAGGCACAGGTGGGCAATAGATGTTATTTGGTTGTTAACCGTCCACTTGTGTCCCGTAGGACCCCGAGTTCTTGACACCTGTTCTGAGATCGAGCGCGCTAACCACATGTGGGATGTATGGGCACCCCATCGATTAGTACCTGATTTCAAAGTATTGTACTGGGGGCCACAAGTAGTTTGGGGCTTTATTACTATTCTGTACTTATGCCATGCTTTACTGCTTAAGTTAAATTGTGCGATGTCTTTACCTGTCATTTAGGATCGCGACACGTTTTACTGTGTCGACAAGCCCGATCATCTTTTCGGGTTCCCGGTCGTTACAGTCGTCCGCAAACCCTAAGTCCGTCTCGGAGACCGGCCGACTTCGTTCTTGGGTAGACTTAGTGGGTGGCCCCATGTACTTACTTTGGGTCTGGAAGCGTCATGACTTAGGCCCGCCGACATACCGATGGGTGTATGTTAATTGATCGGCAAAAGGGTGCGTGTGGATACTTTGGTGCACCCTGCGGTTAAATCTTTTCGAAAAGCCGTGTCCGCGGTTATGGACGACTTGGAGCACAGTTCTCGATCATAGACAACTATAACTAAAGTTTACTGTTATAATTTGACCTGTATCCGATATGACTAGTAATCAGCTCCACTGCAACGGAATGGCTAAATAAAAGTACCAACAACTGCTGGGTTTGGGTTATCTCATGCTTATTGTATCCGACTAGTAAGTGTTGCAACTACAATGGAATGGTTAACTAAAAGTGCCCACTGCTTATTATATCAGGATGACTATCTATACCTGACTAGTAATTTCGCGATAATCGAATGAATAAAAGCGCCAACCGTGTGAGTTCCTCGGTTGACTTCCTCGTTTGGCCTCGAGGGAAACACCGGGATGGGTATGTTTGGTGGTAGAATCAGGTTGGTTCGAATAGGTCTTTCTTACCCTCTCGATAGCCGCTATTTGTATCGAGTCTCTATAGGTTGTTTAGTGCATGCTGGCTGCGCCAGTCCACCATACCTATGTAGGCGAGGACCGCCGAATTCTAGTCTCGCCGTGTACTGGCCTCAGTACTGACCGCTCTCTCTTTTTCCTTTGCCCTTTGTCGGCACCCCTTTTGTTTAAGCAGGTTTTAAGATCGACGTCGTTAGCAGGGTTACCCTTCCGGCTTGGCCTGGGTAGGGTTATGGACGCCATTGGTTATTCTTCAGGGCTCTTAGCCCCATTTGCCTCTTGTCCGTAGTCGGACGCTCTACCGTTTTCAAGGTGATTTGGATCTTTGTAATGTACATCTGTATTCTTGACTCATGGAGTCGTTGTGGTATATATTTGTTCTGTGGGTTCCATCGTGGACTATTGTGTAATGGTATTACTTCGTTTTTCCACCCGCACGCAAGTGCCTGGTGGGCACCTTTGAATCGTTTCTATGCGGGTTTGGCGGGAATCGCTAAAACTTGCATAGGGCCGATTCTGAGGGTGTTACAGAGTGGTATCAGAGCCCAGCAGTTGCGATACCCCACAAGTCCAGCCTGTAGGATAACCTAGCTAACGGCCAAAGTAGAGTGTCAAAACTATTTTTGCAAAGTCGGTTGGATAGTTCTGATTAGGTCTGATTTACTCCTTACCCTCTGCTGCTCTCCTCTCACCTCTGCGTGTTTTGAATCCGCTCTCTTCTCTCTCTTCGAGTCCAGGATTTCTCGTGGTTTGGGTCCATCGTACCTTCAGGGTTTCGCTTCCTCCTTTGGTAACGGTGTTGCTACATCTGGTCTTCTGCTATCCGAGAAATCCTTCGTCTGGTGGACTTCTCTTTGTTCCTTCTCGTGCCTTTCGGTGTTTTCCGACGCGACGACATCATCTACGCCAGATCCGATGCAAAGTCTGCATCACTCCTTTGTTTCTGAACCTCGATTGTCGAGATCTTCAGTCTGATTCCGAGAATGGTTGCACGCTTTTCTACTGATTGTGCAGAGTAATAGTTTGGGTGCGTGATGGATTGGCCCCCATGCCGACTACCCTTTCTATTCGCTCTTGTACATTGAAGTGGGATAGGCCGCATCTTTTCTCTCCTTCTATCGAAGTTAGAGATGGCTTTATTGTGGATACCTCTACCTTCGTCCTTTTGTTACCGGGGTGTTCTCTCGACGGTCACGGACAATGACCTCTTGTTAGTGGTGTCGCGAGGTTCTACACGAAGCGAGAAGACGCAGATCGCCGGCCTTCCTTCCGGTACCATGAGGCGGATCTCGAGGGCGAGATCCATTGTTAGTGGTGTCGAATTGTGGCGCCCCGCAAAAACCACTACTAGAAAATCGCGTTGTTTTTGTGCATTGCATCATCATGACCGCATGCTCATGTCATCATGCCACATTGCATTTGAGCATCGTCATGTCATTGTGCATTTGATTGTCTAAAACTATTTTCAAAACGCCTAGTTTTGTTTTCCAATATTCCCGTCTTTATTTCAAATCCAAACCCCGGTCTTTTTCGGATCTTTTATTTATCTAAAAACTATTTATAAAATCTTTTCTAAAAATAATATAAATAAAATAAATATTTTTCCGGGGAGGCCGCTAGCCTGCCAGGCCAAAAGCCCAGAAGGCCAGCAGCCTACCACCCGGTCCAAACAAAACCGGTCTAGTCCTAGACTTTTACTACCTAACCCTAACCTACCCAGTCCCTAGCCACATCACTCCCACCACTCACGGCTCGCCACCTCATCTCTCCTTCCCTTCCAGCCAACCGCCACGCGCCACCTCACCTTTTTTTCCCTCCACCTCACACCCACACAGCCACCACCCACCTGCCTCTCCCCCGGTCCCACCAACCCCTGCCTCTTTTTTTCCCGCGCGGGCCCCACCCCGGGGTGGACAGGCGCGCCACCCGCGGCACCTGCCCACACCCCATGCCACCTGGTCGCCCTGCCAACCCACTCCTCTCCCCTGGTCCGCCGCCCGACAGCCTGGCTAGCCCCACCTGCCGCCCGGCCCCACCACCCCCACGCACCTGTCTCTCTCTCTCTCTTCCTCCCCACCTCCACCTGCCCCTCCTCTGCCTCGCGACCGCCTCGCCGCAGCGCCGCCTCGGGCCCGCTCCACTCCGGCCGAGCCCGGCCCCCTCCTCCGCCGTCGACTCCAGCCTTGCCAAGACGTCCGCCTCCTCCGGCCACAAGCCAGGCCGCCGCCCTCCCTTCTCCGCTCGTACCGGCGCCTCTCCCGCACCCCCGTCGCCCGGCTCGCCTCACCGCCAGCCTCCCCTCCTTCCCGGACCACCGCGGCCCCATCTTCCTCCTGCCCTCGCGCCGCTCGCATCCGGCCGCCCCGGAGCTACTCCGTCCTCCGCTACACCTCGCCGTCGCTCGGCTCCCCCATGTCCAGCCGCCGCCCTCCCCGGTCGCCTCCTTCCCGGACCGCCGCCGCCCGTCTTCCTCGACCGACCCCTCTGCCTCCGTCGAGCGCCCGCGCGAGGCCGGCCCCGCCAAGTTCAGACGCGTCCCCGGCACCGTCTTCCCCGCCCTCGACCCTCAACCAACCGCCGGTCCTCCTCTCATCCTCCTCCCGCGCGTGTCTGCGCTGCAGGCGACCTTGCCGCCTCCCGTGAACCGAGCGCCGTGGTCACCTCGACCCGACGGTCTCCCTGCTGCCTCTGTCTGCTGCCACCGTGTTCGGTCGGTGCTTCAGGTTGGCCGCGGCCCTATCGGCGTGGCCTTCGGCAGGTTCATCGTGGACGTCCGTGTGCTGGCCTCTGGGTCAATTTTGCCGCTGCTGCTACCTATGCCCAAGGCTCATCTTGCAACTCGAGGACTCCTAGACGAAGGGTAATGTGTTGGTGCGCATCGTGGTGGTACAAAACCTGTGTGACCTGAGGCTCCTCGATCTGTTACCCGGACGGCCACCGGAGTACCATCTAAAGATCACCTGCGTCGAAACTAGAGTACGACACCATCAATCGAGCCGAAACCTCAAGATCTCCAACATGGATAAGATGACCGGACCCCGAAGACCGAACCCAGGCGCGCCAAGTTCTTCGAACCGAAGGCCACGGATGCGACAAGTACTTCTTCCCGGAGCCGATGCCCGAGATCCCAGACACCTAGGTCGTCGACACGGCTACGCCAAGTACTTCCTCGAGGACGCCAAGTTCTTCACCCCGAACGCCAAGACCGACCCGATACGAGAACCCGACAAGGTCTTCAGGACGACAAGAGCGACCCCGACCAGGGCGAAACCGATGCGCCCCGACGCCGAACCAAGTCCTTCTTCGCGGAACGCCAAGATCTACTCTGTTATCCGAGAACGATTCCGCCGAGACCGAACCCCAGATCCGGACCCTGAGACCCGACCCCGAACCCCTCGGAGCCCAAGTTCTGCCGAGCCCAGATGTGTGACCCCTTTATCCGAGACCCCTATTTTTTTATAATATGACATTATCAACTGTTGCATATTAAATTGTTCATGCATGCATACTTGTCTGTGGTTTGGGGGCATTATGCCAATTCATCTCATAATTAAATATGGAGTCTATATGCGGGATATCTTTGTCTTATTCCGGACTCCATTTAAATTGGCATAGCGAACCAAAGCCATGTTTTGTCTTGCTAATCCAACATTTAAAGTGCGGGGTATCTAAACAACATGAACCTAGTAAATAATTATCGGGACCCCGGTTCCGCTTAATATGACCTAATTGCATCGCACCTTTGTCATGCCATACATCATACATGCATCATGCCGATCTTTTGCCTTAGTAATAAATAGTGCATCCGGTGTTTCTTCTAGTGTTTTGGATCTTCGCGGATAAGGCCGTTGAGCTGATGCGAGTGTCGATCCGATCTTCGGATGAACCTTCAACAATGTTTTTCAGGCGAGCATCTCCCCCTCTCTACCTATCTTACTTTTATAGTATTTATTCCCTCCTGTTGATCTATTGCTATCTGTGTTGCGATGCTCTAGTTTTCGTACCCGTGATATCCCTTGCAGCCTTATATTGCCTTGGACACATCCTATTACCTGTTGATTGGTAGATAGTTGGACTTGCGCGTCGTAGTCGCTTGCTCAAGTGTTGTTGCGTGTCGACCAGTACCTCAGTTGTTGGAGTATCGCTGCATGTTTTATGTTGGAGATGATCTTGGCTTTAATTACTGTTTAATAACTAAAATTGAAGTAGGTAAATGCAGAGGCACAGGTGGGCAATAGATGTTATTTGGTTGTTAACCGTCCACTTGTGTCCCGTAGGACCCCGAGTTCTTGACACCTGTTCCGAGATCGAGCGCGCTAACCACATGTGGGATGTATGGGCACCCCATCGATTAGTACCTGATTTCAAAGTATTGTACTGGGGGCCACAAGTAGTTTGGGGCTTTATTACTATTCTGTACTTATGCCATGCTTTACTGCTTAATTTAAATTGTGCGATGTACTACACCTATACTGTTTAGGATCGCGACACGTTTTTTGACGACAAGCCAGTCATCTTTTCGGTTCCCGATCGTTACAGCCGTCCACGAAACCCTAAGTCCGTCTCGAGACCGCCGACTTTGTTATGGTAGACTTAGTGGGGTGGCCCCATGTACTTACTTTGGGTCCGGGAAACGTCATGACTTAGGCCCCGCCGACATACCGATGGGTGTATGTTAATTGATCCGCAAAAGGGTCGGCGCGTGTGGATACTTTGGTGCACCCCTGCAGGGTTAAATCTTTTTGAAAAGCCGTGTCTGCGGTTATGGACGACTTGGAGCACAGTTCTCGATCATAGACAACTATAACTAAAGTTTACTGTTATAATTTGACCTGTATCCGATATGACTAGTAATCAGCTCCACTGCAACGGAATGGCTAAATAAAAGTACCAACAACTGCTGGGTTTGGGTTATCTCATGCTTATTGTATCCGACTAGTAAGTGTTGCAACTACAATGGAATGGTTAACTAAAAGTGCCCACTGCTTATTATATCAGGATGACTATCTATACCTGACTAGTAATCGCTGCAACGATAACTGAATGAATAAAACTGCCAACTGTGTGAGTTCCTCGGTTGACTTCCTCGTTTGGCCTCGAGGGGGAAACACCAGGATGGGTATGTTTGGTGGTAGAATCAGGTTGGTTCCGAATAGGTCTTTCTTACCCCTCTCTGATAGCCGCTATTTGTATCGAGTCTCTATAGGTTGTTTAGTGCATGCCGCGCTGCCGCTTCAGTCCACCATACCTATGTAGGCGAGGACCGCTGAATTCTAGTCTCGCCGTGTACTGGCCTCGATCGACCGCTCTCTTTTTCCTTTGCCCTTTGTCAGCACCCCTTTTGTTTAAGCAGGTTTTAAGATCGACGTCGTTAGCAGGGTTACCCTTCCGGCTTGGCCTGGGCAGGGTTATGGACGCCATTGGTTATTCTTCAGGGCTCTTAGCCCCATTTGCCTCTTGTCCGTAGTCGGACGCTCTACGGTTTTCAAGGTGATTTGGATCTTTGTAATGTACATCTGTATTCTTGACTCATGGAGTCGTTGTGGTATATATCTGTTCTGTGGGTTCCATCGTGGACTATTGTGTAATGGTATTACTTCGTTTTTCCACCCGCACGCAAGTGCCTGGTGGGCACCTTTGAATCGTTTCTATGCGGGTTTGGCGGGAATCGCTAAAACTTGCATAGGGCCGATTCTGAGGGTGTTACAGGTATAGGAACTCAAATGATGCATGGTCATGGTATGATCAAGAAAAGGTGGGATGGAGGTGGTGTAGGGTGTTGGTATGCATGAGCAAGAGTGAGGGAAAGATGGACATGGGGATGATTGGGATGATTTTTCATGATCAAACATGGTTTTACTCATGTGAGGGAGATGAGGTGGAGATGATGAGAGAAAAAGATAAGATCTCACAAGAGAAAGGTTCCACTCAAAACAAAGAAAAACCAAAGAAAAGAAATGGTGTTGATGATGGTTGCATGGCCCATGCAAAATATTAAATGCCATGTGTTATTCTTGTGAAAACAAAATAAATGATCATGGCATTTATACATATGCATTCCAAAAGGTGGAATAAAGGCCAAGCAAAAGAAGCTAGAATTGGATCCATCCCAACCCACATGAGCTAGAGTAATTGCCAAAATAAAATAAAAGCCCATGGTAATTGGGGTGGTGGAATTATAAGGTGGTGACAAAGAAAGATGGTGGAGTGGAATAAAAGATATGCCCCCAACTCAACTTGGGCATTAAACATTTATCAAGAACCAAATACAATATATCAAGAGGCAAATTCAATTAATAATGCATATGAGAGAAGATCCAAATGGAAAAGGGTTTTATATGATGCTCAAATGCAAGGTGGCATGATGACATGAGCATGATATAATTATGATGCAACAATTATATGTAGGAAGTAGCAATTATATAGACTAGGCTAGTAGCATTGCAATTGTTAGACAATTGGGATGCTACAACTCTCCCCTACTAAACAAGAATCTCGCCCCGAGATTCCAACAAAAAGAAACCAACACAAGGAGAGGCGGGTGTTCGAACGAAGGTGACCCTCATGTTCCCAAGTTGATGAACAACAGAATGGTGCGACCACTACATCTTGCAAAACTTGCTAGACTTGTTTCGAGTCTTGCGTTTTGCTTGAGAAACAACGGTTAGAAGAGTTGAAGGATTGTCGTGAGACAAGAAGGATAGGATGAACATAGCTCCGGTTTTCTCAAGAAACATGATAAAAGAATAGAACCACTTGTGAACAAAAAGGACAAGATGATGTATCATGGATAAAGAAAAGACACACTGTTAACATTAAAGATTTACCGATACTAGAGAGGATGAATCTTTGTCTCGCCGGAAGAAAAGAGCTAGGTTGGAGAGGTTTTGGACCACTATGACAATAGCATCGTATCTTCTCTCGGATTTGAGAAATGAAGTTCGGAAACAATATTGCCTTCAAACAATAGAGTTCCTTGATATCAACGGAAAGATTTAGTTAGACATTGTCGGATTAGATTCTTGTTGCAACGGTAAGAACCAAGGATCACGCAATTGAGGTGCGCGGATATAACTTCCAGAGACGGATGTGAAGCTAGATCATGGTGGAATCCCGAGAAGCAAAGAATATGGAGGATCTGGAGTTTATTGTAGAGATACTTATTGCTTTCTTTAGCCTTGAGCCTAACACAATAGATTTGCGGCTGATGGCATCAACCATAATTGGCTTTACCACAAAAAAAGAATTGATGAAACAAAGAGAGAGATAGTTTCCTTTCATCTTGTTTGGGGATGTCGAGCATCGGTAGAATGACTATGTCTTAAAAGAGTTTGCGTTTGTTTCCACCAGATAATTGAAGATTTTTCTCCATCTAGAATAGACAGACCACCAACAAAAGATTATTGATTACTTTCTTCGAGAGAGCACTCCGGAAAAACAAGGACGGAAGTAAAAGTATCGAGGGATAAAGGCCACTTCTAACTTCCGTGGAATGAGTGAAATCACATTAATTCACCAATTCAATGTACAAGAGCGAATGATAAGAGTAGTGGTATGGTAGCTACTCCATCCCGCACTCAAAGCATTACTCTGCACATGAATAAGAAAACCATGCAACCCAACTACCGAAACAGACTGAAGGTATTGACAAGAAGAGCTCATGGAACTACGTAAGAAAACAAAGATTGATGCAAACGATTCACCGGGTTCATAGATAGATAAAGATGATGATGTTGTCGTCATGTCGGCAGTACCAAGCCACCAGAAAGATATGAAGGAAGATTACGGAGAACAACTGCAAGATTCAACAGCTACAGAAAAGATAGCACCAACTTGAGCAGAAGGAATACAAGATCTAGAAGGTCTTCATGGCCTCCGGTGGATTGAGCATAGATGATAGAGCGAGAGGGTTTCAAGAGATTACTTAACGTGATAGAGGTGAAAAGAACTCCATGTTCTTCTTGAAATGATTCAGAGAGGTTTAGCGGTCTTGAGGAAAATCTTTAGCGGAACGACGATGATAACTTGCCAACAAGGAATAACTCCAGATTGGTTGAAGATGGATGATGGAATTAACAATGGACTTACTGATTCCAGAATTGAAGTAATGTATTTAGCAGAAGGACGTGGTCGAGATAGGTGACTTCAAGAAGCCAGAATTCACACTTTGAGAACTTTGCACACAAGCGGTGTTCTCGCAGCTTGAGAGAAAGATACATAGATGATCTTCCATGTTCTTCCATTGATATAGAATAGGCAAGCATATTATCAACATATACCACCATGGATTAACAAGATATTCCCAGAATACCAAGTTCAAAAGGCGAGAGAAACGAACAAATGCTCGAACACTTCCTGAGCTCAACGCTCTTTGAAAAATCAATATTAAGAGCACGGGTTCATGTTGAAGAAGATGCACTGGCAGAATAGATTATCTGGTCCTTCGGAAGAGAACAAGAAATGCCACCTAGTTCACATTGTCGATCAGATCACCGGTTACAAAGATAAAGAGATCTTGGATAAAGAAACGATGATAGATCATACCTCAAGCAAAGCTATCAGAGACGAAAAGATGCAATTCCCTCGTATCAAAGAGAATTTTGCAGATATGGAGTTCAAAAAGATGTGCCACATGATGAACAGATGATAGACCACCATAGGGCCTTAAGAAAAACTCCAAATTGGCAAGGATACTTGAATATGATAAAGATATGGTCACGGTATAACTCAAAATCACAGGAGTGTTGGAATTATGCCCTAGAGGCAATAATAAAGATGTTATTATTATAATTCTTGTTCATGATAAAGTTTATATTCCATGCTAGAATTGTATTAAGCGGAAACATTAATACTTGTGTGGTTTGTGAACAACACCGTGTCCCTAGTACGCCTCTATGGACTAGCTCATTGATCAATGATGGTTAAGGTTTCCTAACCATATACATGAGTTGTCAATTGATAATGAGATCATATCATTGGAGAATGATATGGTGGATAGACCCAGACTAAGCGAAGCAATTAGATCGTGTCATCGCGTTCGTCTTTGCGAAGTTTTTTTTATGTCAAATATTGTATTCCTTAGACCATGAGATAATACAACTCCCTGGTATCGGAAGAAAGCTTTGAGGTCATCAAACGTCATCCTATGAGAGGGTGATCATAAAGGTGTCTCTCAGGTAATCGGTAAGTATCTGTTGGGTTGTATGTATCGAGATGGGATTTGTCCCTCCCAAGTCGGAGAGATATACTTCGGGCCCACTCGGTAATCGATATCAACACCGCTTGCAAGCATGTGGTTAAGGAGTTAATCACAAAGTGATATCGGATTACGGAACGAGTAAAGTACTTGCTGTGAACGAGATTGAACTAGGTATGACGATACCGATGATCGAATCTCGGGCAAGTAAAATATCGCGAGACGAAGGGAATATATATGGGATTGATTGAATCCTGGCATCGTGGTTCATCCGATATGATCATCGATGAATGTGTGGGAGTCAATATGGGTGCCTGCATCGCTGTTGATTATTGATAGAAGATCATGTCTGCATATTCTCGAACTCAGGTCACACACTTAACGTGTCTCGACGCTAGGATAGATTGGATACTTGGTTTATGAATTTTTGTTCGAGTCTCGGATGGGATCCGGGACATCACGAGAGGTTCCGGAGTGGTCCGGAGAATAAGATTCATATAAGGCAGTGCAGTTTTTGGAGTTCGGAATTGTTCCGGATTAATCGGTATTGTACCGGAAGCTTCTAGAACCTTCCGGCAGGGGACCAACGTGGCCCCACCTTCCGGGAGGGGGCATGGGCCTATGAGGGAGTGTCCTGGCTGCATTGGGCCAGGGGCACAAGGCCCCATAGGGCCCAGCCGATCTTAGATAAGTTTAAATCGTTTAAACTAGAGATAAGATAGGGTTTCTAGAAGGGAGAGTTTAAATCGTTTAAACTAGAGATAGGCTTGGAGGATGGGCAAGGGCTGGCCGCACCCCCCCTCTATATATAGAGGGCTGGTGCGCCCCCTCCCTACTGACACACACCTTCCTCCAAACCCTAGTTGCCCTGCCGCCTCCTCTCTCCCTCCCGATCGTTTTGTAGGCGAAGCCTCGCAGAAATTCTCCACCATATACACCACGCGTCGTGTTGTAGATCCAATCTATCTCTCCACCCTACTTGCTGGTCCGAGGAAGGAGGAGACGTCGAGGTGCTGCACGTGTGCATCTCACGGAGGCACCGCCACTTGTGGTGCTAGATCGGATCGGATCGCGAGGAGGAGAAGCGAGTACGACTACATCACCCACGCTCCGATTTAACGTTCACCTGTCGAATCTTCAAGGGTATGAAGATCTAATCCAATCTCTCGTGTTTGCATCTCCTAGATTAGATCTTGGCTTTCCTCCGTTCGCTCAGAGAAAATTTTGATTTACTATGCGCAAACCCTTCAAAGGGTATCGAGCTAGATCTATGCGTAGATGTGTTTCACGAGTAGAACGCAACATGGTTGTTGCGCGTTGATGTTTTCTGTTGCAAGCCTCTTGTTTGTGTTCTTCTTATGGCGCGGATAGTGAGATTGAAGCGGTCCAGGCCAACCTTACGCGACGCCGTCATGAGACCGCTCCGCACTTGACGTGTGGCTTGTACCACACATGCGGCTGGTGGATGTCAGTTTCTCTCACTATAGTTGTCATGGGATTAACACCGGAGTTTGGCAACCATAATATCACCGCTGTGGCTTTCCGTAGGTAAGAATCGTTCTTAGCATGTACTCCCATAAGCCACGTAAAACATGCAACAACAAAGTAGAGGCGTCAAACTTGTTTTTGCAGGGAGTGTTTTCTGTGATATGGTATGGCCCAAGATGTGATGTGTATAATGTATGCGATGATCATGTTTTGTAATGTTTCACGACTTGCATGTCGATGAGTACACAACCGGCAGGAGCCATATGGTTGTCTTTATATTTGTGTATGACATGAGATTCAACTTCTTATACGCCATGTAATAGCTTTACTTTATCGCTAAGTAGTTAGCAATAGTTGTAGTTGCTATTCGTGGTGGAGGCAATCATGGTGGAGTGATGGAGATCATGCCGGAACGCACAAGATGGAGATCATTGCGCGAAGATTGGCTGTACCATGTCACATAAAGTTATATGCATGTGATGTTTATCCTTTTGTGTATCTTATTATGCTTAGATCGCGACGGTAGAATTATAAGATGATTCCTCACTTAAAGATCAAGATAAAAACTGTGTTCTCCCCAAGTATGCACCGTTGCGAAAGTTCGTCGTGTCCAAGCATCACGTGATGATCGGGTGCTATAGACTCTACGTTCACATACAACGGGTGCAAGCCAGTTTTGCACACGCGGAAATACTTGGGTCTAACTTGACGAGCCTAGCATGTACATACATGGCCTCGGAACACAAGAACCGAAAGGTTAAGCATGAGTCATATGAATGATATGATCGACACTTCGTTGTCCACCATTGAAACCACATCTCTTCTCGTGATGATCGGATTAGGTGTGGTGAATTTGGATCGTGTTCACTAAACAACTTGAGGGATGTTGAATTTAGTGGGAGTTCATCTAGTAATTTGATTAAAGGTTGAACTAGTTATCATGAACATAGTCTAATTTGTACTTGCAAATATTGTAGATCACATGGCTAAGTCCAACTTCAACTTCAACGTTTTTGCTGAGAAAGAAAAGCTTAAGAACAATGGGTCTAACTTCACCAATTGGTTCCGCAATTTGAGAATCATTCTCTCTCAGCGGTCAAAAGGACTATGTCCTTGAAAAGCATTAGGTGGCCCTGCGCAATCGCTTGGCCGATGAGAAAGCTGTCTATCATCGCAAGAAAGATGATTATGGTGTGATTAAGAGCACCATGTTGTTTGCTATGGAACCGAACTTCAAAATCGTTTTGAAAACTATCCCGTCCTTTGAGATTCTCAAGAGTTGAAACCATGTTTCGACTCAGGCCCGCTCGAGAGATATGAGATCTCCGGAAGTTCTTTAACGCAAGATGGAGGAAGGGAGTTCCGTTAGTGAGCACGCCATTAAGATGTCGGGCTACACTCAACGCCTTGAGCAACTGGATCGCAAGATTCCGGAGGAGCTCAAGATTGACAGGTTCGCAATCACTCCCTCCCGGCTACAAAAGTTTTGTAGTGACTCATAATCAGATTGGTTCCATCGATACGATCACCGAGCTCTTCGCAAAGTCAAGGCTGCGAGGTGGACATCAAGAAGGATAATCATGTGTTGATGGTCAACAAGCCCTCCTTTAAGAAAGGTAAAGGTGCAAAGAAGCCCTTCAAGAAGGGCGGCAAGCGCAATGCCCTCGAGAAGAAGCTCAGTCCGGTCCCAAGCCGGAAACCGAGTGCTTCTATTGCAAGGACAAGGGTCACCGAAGCGCAACTGTCTGAAGTACTTAGCGGACAAGAAGGCTGGCACCATCAAAGGTATATTTGATATACATGTTATTGATGTTTTCCTTACTAGACCTCGTTGTAGTGCCTGGGTATTTGATACCGGTTCAGTTGCTAATATTTGTAACTCGAAACAGGAGCTGCGGAATAGACGGCGGCTTGCGAGGGATGAGGTGACGATGCGCGTTGGCAACGGATCAAGAGTTGATGTGATGGCCGCACGCCTCCTTAGGTTTACCTTCGGGATTAGTTTTAAACCTTAATAAATGTTATTA
Source organism: Avena insularis (assembly GCA_023614405.1). Taxonomy (NCBI): domain Eukaryota; kingdom Viridiplantae; phylum Streptophyta; class Magnoliopsida; order Poales; family Poaceae; genus Avena; species Avena insularis. Next base: position 21,840,480 of record CM042694.1, on the reverse strand, counting down.
TGTGCCTGCGTTGAGCATGCACATTATTTCTGGATCGTGTTTATTGCAAGACGGTTATTCATTTAAATCGGAGAATAATGGTTGTTCTATTTATATGAGTAACATCTTTTATGGTCATGCACCTCTTGTGAGTGGTTTATTTCTTCTAAATCTCGAAAGGGATGAAACACACATCCATAACATTGAGGCTAAGAGATGCAAAGTAGATAGTGATAATACTACTTATTTGTGGTAATCGCTGCCTAGGTCATATTGGTGTAAAGCGATGAAGAAACTCCATTCGATGGACTTTTGGAGTCTCTTGATTTTGAATCATTTGACACATGCGAACCATGCCTCATGGGCAAGATGATCAAAACCCCGTTCTCCGGTATGATGGAGCGAGCAACGGACTTGTTGGAAATCATACATACCGATGTATGCGGATAGATGAGTGTTTCGACGCGCGGTGGATATCGCTATTTTCTCACTTTTACCGATGACTTAAGTAGATATGGGTATATCTATTTAATGAAACATAAATCTGAAACGTTTGAAAAGTTCAAAGAATTTCAGAATGAAGTGGAGAACCATCGTAATGTAAAGATTAAGTTTCTACGATCCGATCGTGGGCGAATATTTGAGTTATGATTTTCTCACGCATCTCAAAGCAAGTGGAAACGTTTCACAACTCACGCCACCCGAACACCACAAATGCAATGGTGTGTCTGAACGCCGGAATCGAACCCTATTAGATATGGTCCGATCGATGATGTCTCTTACTGATTTGCCGTTATCATTTTGGGGTTATGCATTAGAAACCGCTGCATTCACTTTAAATAGGGCTCCATCTAAATCCGTTGAGACGACACCGTATGAACTATGGTTTGGTGCTAAACCTAAGTTGTCGCTTAAAGTTTGGGGATGCAAGCTTACGCCAAGAAGTTGATGCCGACAAGCTCGAACCCAAAGCGAGAAATGCGTCTTCATAGGATACCCTAAGGAAACTATTGGGTATACCTTCTATCACGTAACCAAGGCAAAGTGTTTGTCGAAGAACGGTTCCTTTCTTGAGAAGGAGTTTCTCTCAAAGAAGTGAGTGGGAGGAAAGTAGAGCTAGACGAGGTTATTGAACCTTCTCTTGAATTGGAGAGCGCAACACCTGAAATTGTTCCAAAGGTCGCCTACACCAACAATAGAGGAAGCTAATGACAAGGATCATGAAGCTTGGACGATGTGCTGCTACTTAACGTCAGCAGTCGACAAGGTCGCGTGCCCCTCCCGAGTGGTACGCAACTCGCCTTGACTGCCTTGTTAGTAGAAGACAAAGTGAACCTACGAACTATGAGGAAGCGATGATGAGCCCAGACTCGAGAAATGGCTAGAAGCCTTGAAATCCAATTGGGATCCATGAGCGAAAACCAAGTATGGACTTTGGTGGACCCTCCTAGCGACCGAAAGGCTGTTGAGTGCAAATGGATCTTCAAGAAGAAAACGGACGGATGGTAATGTTACCGCCTATAAAGCACGGCTTGTTGCGAAAGGTTTTCGACAAGTTCAAGGTGTTGACTACGATGAGACTTTCTCTCCGTAGCGATGTTTAAGTCCATTCGGATTTTATTAGCAATTGCTGCGCTTCATGATTATGAAATATGGCAAATGGATGTCAAGATCGCTTTCCTCAATGGCAACATTGATGAAGAGTTGTATATGATGCAACCCAAGGTTTTGTCGATCCTAAGGATGCCGATAAAGTATGCAAACTTCAGCGCTCCATTTATGGATCAAGCAAGCATCTCGGAGTTGGAACCTTCGCTTTGATCAAGTGATCAAGAGCTTTGGATTTGTTCCAAATTGCTACAAGCTTGCATCTACAAGAAAGTGAGTGGGAGCTCGGTGACATTTCTACGGTACTATATGTGGATGACATATTGATTATTGGAAATGACATCAACATGCTTAACGATGTGAAGAGTTATTTGAACAAGTGTTTTCAATGAAAGACCTAGGTGAAGCTGCTTATATATTGGGCATCAAAATCTATAGAGATAGACAAAGACGCTGATAGCTTTAAGCCAAAGTACATACCTAGACAAAGTTCAAAAGGTTCAGAATGGATAAGGCATTGAAAGGTTCAATGCCTATGTTGTCGTAAGATATTGAGCAAGGCTCAAAGGTCCACCACGGTAAATGATAGGGAAGCTATGAGCAAAGTGCCTTATGCCTCGCCATAGGTTCCATCATGTATGCCATGTGTGTACTAGACCGGATGTGTCCAATGCTCTTAGTTTGACGCAGATATCAAAGTGATCCAGAGTGGAACATGGACAGCCGTGAAGAACATCCTAAGGTACCTAAATAGGACTAAAGAAATGTTCTTAGTCTATGGGGTGATGAGCGACTCGTCAGAAAAGGTTACGCCGATGCTAGTTTCGAAACCGACAAGGATGATTGTAAACTTTACGTGATACGTGTATATTTTGAATGGAGGAGCCGGAGTCGAGAAGCGCAAGCAAAGCGTGATCGCGGATCTACAGAGAAGCGGAATACATGGCTGCCGCAGAAGCGCCAAGTGAAGGAGTTTGGATCGTAAACTTCATCATCGAGCTTTATGGTTCCAAGTGCATTGGACCCATCGAGATATTGTGTGACAACACGCGCCATAGCACTCGCTAAGGAACCAAGATATCATCCAAAGACCAAGCATATCAACTGCAAGTTTCATATAATCCGAGATTATATAGCGTATGGAGATCTGAAGATTAGCAAAGTACATACAGATCTGAATGTCGCAGATCCATTGACTAAACCTCTTCCACGTGTAAAATATGATCAAGACCTCAAAGGCCATGGGTGTGAGATTGTTGCCAGATGTAAACTAGATTATTGACTCTAGTGCAAGTGGGAGACTGTTGGAATTATGCCCTAGAGGCAATAATAAAGATGTTATTATTATAATTCTTGTTCATGATAAAGTTTATATTCCATGCTAGAATTGTATTAAGCGGAAACATTAATACTTGTGTGGTTTGTAAACAACACCGTGTCCCTAGTACGCCTCTATGGACTAGCTCATTGATCAATGATGGTTAAGGTTTCCTAACCATAGACATGAGTTGTCAATTGATAATGAGATCATATCATTGGAGAATGATATGGTGGATAGACCCAGACTAAGCGAAGCAATTAGATCGTGTCATCGTGTTCGCCTTTTGCAAGTTTTTTTATGTCAAATATTGTATTCCTTAGACCATGAGATAATACAACTCTGGTATCTAAGAAAGCTTTGAGGTCATCAAACGTCATCCTATGAGAGGGTGATCATAAAGGTGTCTCGTGTAATCGGAAAGTATCTGCTGGGTTGTATGTATCGAGATGGGATTTGTCCCTCCCAAGTCGGAGAGATATACTTCGGGCCCACTCGGTAATCGATATCAACACCGCTTGCAAGCATGTGGTTAAGGAGTTAATCACAAAGTGATATCGGATTATGGAACGAGTAAAGTACTTGTTGTGAACGAGATTGAACTAGGTATGACGATACCGACGATCGAATCTCGGGCAAGTAAAATATCGCGAGACGAAGGGAATATATATATGGGATTGATTGAATCCTGGCATCGTGGTTCATCCGATATGATCATCGATGAATGTGTGGGAGTCAATATGGGTGCCCAGACCCCGTTGTTGACTATTGATAGAAGATCATGTCTGCATATTCTCGAACCCGCAGGGTCACACACTTAACGTGTCTCGACGCTAGGATAGATTGGATACTTGGTTTATGAATTTTTGTTTGGAGTCTCGGATGGGATCCAGGACATCACGAGAGGTTCCGGAGTGGTCCGGAGAATAAGATTCATATAAGGCAGTGCAGTTTTTGGAGTTCGGAATTGTTCCGGATTAATCGGTATTGTACCGGAAGCTTCTAGAACCTTCCGGAAGGGAACCAACGTGGCCCCACCTTCCGGGAGGGGGCATGGGCCTATGAGGGAGTGTCCTGGCCGCATTGGGCCAGGGGCACAAGGCCCCATAGGGCCCAGCCGATCGTAGATAAGTTTAAATCGTTTAAACTAGAGATAAGATAGGGTTTCTAGAAGGGAGAGTTTAAATCGTTTAAACTAGAGATAGGCTTGGAGGATGGGAAAGGGCTGGCCGCACCCCCTCTATATATAGAGGGCTGGTGCGCCCCCTCCCTACTGCTACACACCTTCCTCCAAACCCTAGTTGCCCTGCTGCCCTCCTCTCTCCCTCCCGACTGTTTGTAGGCGAAGCCCTGCTGCAGAAATTCTCCACCATATACACCACGCCGTCGTGTTGTAGATCCAATCTATCTCTCCACCCTACTTGCTGGTCCGAGGAAGGAGGAGACGTCGAGGTGCTGCACGTGTGCATCTCACGGAGGCACCGCCACTTGTGGTGCTAGATCGGATCGGATCGCGAGGAGGAGAAGCGAGTACGACTACATCCCCACGTTCCGATTTAACGCTCATTGCGCGAATCTTCAAGGGTATGAAGATCTAATCCAATCTCTCGTGTTTGCATCTCCTAGATTAGATCTTGGCTTTCCTCTTTCGCCTGCATAAAATTTTGATTTACTATGCTAAAACCCTTCGGGTATCGAGCTAGATCTATGCGTAGATGTGTTTCACGAGTAGAACGCAACATGGTTGTTGCGGGCGTTGATGTTTTCTCGCTGCAAGCCTCTTGTTTGTGTTCTTCTTATGGCGCGATAGTGAGATTGAAGCGTCCAGGCCAACCTTACGCGACGCCGTTCATGAGACCGGCTCAGCACTTGACGTGTGGCTTGTACCACACATGCGGCTGGTGGATGCCGCTCTCACTATAGTTGTCATGGGATTAACACCGGAGTTTGGCAACCATAATATCACCGCTGTGGCTTTCCGTAGGTAAGAATCGTTCTTAGCATCTACTCCCATAAGCCACGTAAAACATGCAACAACAAAGTAGAGGCGTCAAACTTGTTTTTGCAGGGAGTGTTTTCTGTGATATGGTATGGCCCAAGATGTGATGTGTATAATGTATGCGATGATCATGTTTTGTAATGTTTCACGACTTGCATGTCGATGAGTACACAACCGTCAAGAGCCATATAGTTGTCTTTATAATTGTGTATGACCTGCGAGTCAACTTCTTATACGCCATGTAATAGCTTTACTTTATCGCTAAGTAGTTAGCAATAGTTGTAGTTGCTATTCGTGGTGGAGGCAATCATGGTGGAGTGATGGAGATCATGCCGGAACGCACAAGATGGAGATCATTGCGCGAAGATTGGCTGTACCATGTCACATAAAGTTATATGCGGAAACCTAGAACACATGAATCCTAGTTTGAATTTTAGAAGAGGATTGAAAACGTTACACTTCCTTACCAAAAAAGGGTGGGTGGGTGGGTGGGTAAGAAGAAAAGTGGAAGCAGTCCTACTCTCGCGTTTTGTTTTTCCCTAGTATACATAGCTACCAAAAATATTTGCTAGACTGACAACGACCATTTGGCTGAGACCCTGAAGGGCGGGATGGCTCTGATACCAATTGTAACTACCTCGGTGAATTACGCTCTTAGTTACATGCCTGGACGAGCGAAAATGGTTAAAATAGTACGGTGGGGCCAAGGGCCACTCACAGGTAGACCTTTCGGCCGTCCTAACAATTTCCAGAACATCGGGACAAGAACGAGCGGCGTAATCGGCAGGCGAAGGGATCAACTACATACACAAATGAGTATGTATGCAAGCCACATAAAACAGTCCTCAGAGCCATTCCATCTAAAAAGAAATAGAAATATTGCAACGCCATACGACAAGATCCAAATATCCTAGATAGAGATAATAATTTAGGATAGCTCCTCATACATCAATCATCAAAGTATCAGGCGGAAGTGGAAGACAAGATTCGAGTACGGATAAGAAGCAAATCGGCATAAGATGCCACATAAATAAACACATCCCGCCCACAGATCTCACGGATCCCCGTTCCCGGAATCTCTACACCGAGTGATCGTTGCCAACATCGTCCATCTCCTCCACCCAAAGATCCATCTTAAGTAGTATACCTGTTCATCTGAATCAAACAATTTATCGTGTGAGACCCTAGGGGTACTCAGCAAGTCTTTATGCCTCTAAAGGGGACATAACCTGGGGTGACCTAATTGCAGCAAAAGATAATAACTAACAAGTATAGATACTCGCTAACCATCTGCCTAACCAAAGATAGATGGATGTCCGTTAATTAAGAACAACAGTTATAACAGTAATATTAATAGATCCATCCTCCTTCTCGCTTACCAACGGGAAAGAGGACGAACAACCCCCATCCGTTGGCAGTTTTTTATTAACCATTCCAGGAGTGTTACACTATTTACTAGTCAGGTACTTAGTCAATTTAAAAGCAGTACTTTAGTTATACTTGTCTATGATCGAGAAACTGTGCTCCAAGTCGTCCATAAATCATGACACGGCCAGAAGATTTACCACTAGGGTGCACAAATAGAAACACACACTCGATCAACCTCGGAAAAACCAAATCAAAACCCAACGAGGCATTCACGACAAAGCGATCATAGGATTCAGAAATGTTTTAGGGGGCCACCCCACTAAGCTACCCGCAACAAAGTTGGCCGGCTCCGGAGCGGACCCAGGGTTTGTGTGGACGGCGGTAAACGACTGGGAACCCGAAAATGTGACTGGACTTGTCGATACAGCAAAAACGTGTCACGGTCCTAAACAGTACAGGTGCTCCACGCACAATCTTAAATAAAGCAGTAAAGCATGGCATAAGTACAGGATAGTAATAAAGCCCCAAACTACTTTGTGGCCCCAAGAAATAAGAATGAATCAAGCTCTGGCTCAGGGGGGGTCCATAAGGCCTTCCGGATGTGGATAGTGCGAATAGTCAAGGAACATGAATCAAGTACTCGGGGTCCTACGGGACACAAGTGAGCATGAAGAACCAAATAGCAGATTATCCCATTACTACTCAGGTTAAGTTATTTAGGTACCTCGTTATCCATCAGACACTCACATACCCTACACATGCTGTTCTACGACCCGCATGGCTCAAACAACTCCTGTAGTAATGGCTCTTGGGATGGAGGAACAAGCTTCGGTGGGGTTTAAAAGTAAAGGCTATGCAGTACTTGGGATTCAATTTAATGCAATCGCGACTCAATGATGCAAGAATAAGACAGAGACAATAGGTACTATATGTATGCAAGCATGTGGTAGTGCTTGTCTGGCAGCTCAGTTGAAGCGAGGGAGGGATCTGGGTAGTGTTCCTGGGATTCCTGATATATCCCCTGTTCAGCGTCTATTCGAAGAAGAACCAAACAAACAAGGGCCAACATAAATAGAGTGCACAAGCATATGAATTAAAATGCGACAAGTAAACAATCATGCCATGATGAATGATGCACAATTTGCATGGCAATAATGTAGCATGGCATGGGTGAGGTGTGGGGTACAAGATTAAAGCATTTTATTAAGTTTTTTAGTCTTGCTCTCATATAAGTTGTTGTATACTTTATATTTATATGATGCATGCTGCAATTCAGAACATGGAATGCATAGATAGAACGGGCTCGTCGCGCTGATCGATTTAGACATATTATTTGTCAAATTTGGAGTTATAAACCTAAAGTTATTAATTAATTAAGAAAAGGGCATTTTATTGTAATTTTAATCATCTCGAAATTTTAAAGTGCTCAAATGATATTTTTAAGGGAATATTTGAAATCCTCACATTTTTCTGATTCAAAAACATATATTACATGTTGAATTTGGAATTATCTTTTAAAAGATATGAAAAACAGATTTGAATTTGAATTTAAGTCAATTTTGAAAAAGGTTTAATTAAACAGCAAAGCAGAAAACCATTTTGTACTCATTATTGCACTAGCCACAGACACCACCAAGTGGGCCCGGGCTGATCTCAAGTGTAAAGAATCAAGGATTTTCTCACTGCGACGATAACCAGCCCGAGAGACTGATCTGTGGGTCCGTGAGGCAACGGGGCCCACGTGCCAGCGAGGGGGTGTGGTTAGACCACGTGGCGCGGTGAGGAAGTGCGGGTTGAGGCTGGAAGAACTGGGGGGCTTTTCTGCAAGATTGCTAGGGCGGCAACCAGGTGGGGTCGCGAGTACCGCGGGTTGAGCGAGAGATAAAAAGGGGGCTATTTGGAAATCGACCACAAAGCCCACTATAGATCTTCTTCTCGTTTTGACGAAACTGTCGGACGCTATGGCGCACGACGCGCCAAGGGCGGGATTCGATCCTCGACGCTGGGCGCAAGGCAAGACGGAGGAGCAAGACAGCGGTAGGACGGTGTCATTGACAGGGAGTAGCTAGGCGGCTAGGTGAGGCACTACGCGGCGCGGGGCGTGCAGACGGGCACGGCGGCGCGCGGAGACAGCTCGTCGAAAAGCCCAGCGACTACAGGAAGCAACGGCCATGGAGAGGATGTCTGGGAGAGACGGAAGCTCACCACGAGGTCGCCGGTGGTGGAGGATCGGCCAGGAAAGCAGCGGATCGGCGGTGAAGCAGGCGAACAACGGCGCTAGGGTTTCAAAGGACGTCGACGCATCGTGGTAGAAGGGGGCTCCTCTCACGGGCGCCAGACAGACGACGCAGAAGAACCTCCTCGGCCTCCTCGACCACCTCCACGTAGCGCTCGCCGGTTGGAACGAGGAAACCGCGGTGGTACTGAGAGCGGCAGCCAAAGTTGGAGAAGGAGGGGAACGGGGAAGCTGGGAGGAGAGGGGAGGAAGGGCACGCGTGCTGGTAGATCTGGAACGATGCCAGGACGGAGGGGAGGATAGGGACGGGGTAGGAGGGTAAGGCCGTGGGGTAGACGGTGGAAAAGGTGGCTCGCCCCCTTTTTCTCCTCTGCCTAACGTGCTCGCCGTGGGAGGCCAGGCCAGGGCAGGGTGGAGGCTGCCAGGTGGGCCAGGGTGAGGACAAGGCGATGCAGGCTCGGTGGGGCCAGCATGGAAGAGAGAGAGCGTGGTAGAGAGAGAGAAGAAGAGGGTCGGGTGGAGCTAGGTTAGAAGGGAGTAGTGGCTCAGTTAGGCTGGTGCTAGGGTTGGGGTAGGAGGGTAGCTAGTGGGGCCTGCTGGCAGGGAGAGGGAGAGAGGGAAGCCTCGGCATGGGGTTTTCATGGGGTTAGTTAGATCTTAGGGTTTGGAGAGAGGGTTAGAGAGAGAGGGTAGATTAGGGTAGGGTATGGGCCAAGCAAGATCAAGCATGAAGTGGTAGGGTGGTGAGAAGGAGAGATGAGGGAGAAGGGTATAGGAACTCAAATGATGCATGGTCATGGTATGATCAAGAAAAGGTGGGATGGAGGTGGTGTAGGGTGTTGGTATGCATGAGCAAGAGTGAGGGAAAGATGGACATGGGGATGATTTTACATGATCAAACATGGTTTTACTCATGTGAGGGAGATGAGGTGGAGATGATGAGAGAAAAAGAGAAGAGCTCACAAGAGAAAGGTTCCACTCAAAACAAAGAAAAACCAAAGAAAAGAAATGGTGTTGATGATGGTTGCATGGCCCATGCAAAATATTAAATGCCATGTGTTATTCTTGTGAAAACAAAATAAATGATCATGGCATTTATACATATGCATTCCAAAAGGTGGAATAAAGGCCAAGCAAAAGAAGCTAGAATTGGATCCATCCCAACCCACATGAGCTAGAGTAATTGCCAAAATAAAATAAAAGCCCATGGTAATTGGGGTGGTGGAATTATAAGGTGGTGACAAAGAAAGATGGTGGAGTGGAATAAAAGATATGCCCCCAACTCAACTTGGGCATTAAACATTTATCAAGAACCAAATACAATATATCAAGAGGCAAATTCAATTAATAATGCATATGAGAGAAGATCCAAATGGAAAAGGGTTTTATATGATGCTCAAATGCAAGGTGGCATGATGACATGAGCATGATATAATTATGATGCAACAATTATATGTAGGAAGTAGCAATTATATAGACTAAGCTAGTAGCATTGCAATTGTTAGACAATTGGGATGCTACAACTCTCCCCCACTAAACAAGAATCTCGCCCCGAGATTCCCAGGAAAAAGAAACCAACACAAGGAGAGGCGGGTGTTCGAACGAAGGTGACCCTCACGTTCCCAAGTTGATGAACAACGGAATGGTGCGACCACTACACCTTGCAAAACTTGCTAGACTTGTTGCGAGTCTTGTGTTTTGCTTGAGAAACAACGGTTAGAAGAGTTGAAGGATTGTCGTGAGACAAGAAGGATAGGATGAACATTGCTCCGATTTTCTCAAGAAACATGATAAAAAAAATAGAACCACTTGTGAACGAAAAGGACAAGATGATGTATCATGGATAAAGAAAAGACACACTGTTAAAATTAAAGATTTACCAATACTAGAGAGGATGAATCTTTGTCTCGTTGGAAGAAAAGAGCTAGGTTGGAGAGGTTTTGAACCACTATGACAATAGCATCGTATCTTCTCTCGGATTTGAGAAATGAAGTTCGGAAACAATATTGCCTTCAAACAATAGAGTTCCTTGATATCAACGGAAATATTTAGTTAGACATTGTCGGATTAGATTCTTGTTGCAACGGTAAGAACCAAGGATCACGCAATTGAGGTGCGCGGATATAACTTCCGGAGACGGATGTGAAGCTAGATCATGGTGGAATCCCGAGAAGCAAAGAATATGGAGGATCTGGAGTTTATTGTAGAGATACTTATTGCTTTCTTTAGCCTTGAGGCTAACACAATAGATTTGCGGTTGATGGCATCAACCATAATTGGCTTTACCACAGAAAAAGAATTGATGAAACAAAGAGAGAGATAGTTTCCTTTCATCTTGTTTGGGGATGTTCTGCATCGGTAGAATGACGAGGACAGAAAAGAGTTTGCGTTTGTTTCCACCAGATAATTGAAGATTTTGCTCCATCTAGAATAGACAGACCACCAACAAGAGATTATTGATTACTTTCTTCGAGAGAGCACTCCGAAAAAACAAGGACGGAAGTAAAAGTATCGAGGGATAAAGGCCACTTCTAACTTCCGTGGAATGAGTGAAATCACATTAATTCACCAATTCAATGTACAAGAGCGAATGATAAGAGTAGTGGTATGGTAGCTACTCCATCCCGCACTCAAAGCATTACTCCGCACATGAATAAGAAAACCATGCAACCCAACTACCAAAACAGACTGAAGGTATTGACAAGAAGAGCTCATGGAACTCTGTAAGAAAACAAAGATTGATGCAAATGATTCACCGGGTTCACAGATAGATAAAGATGATGATGTTGTCGTCATGTCAGAAGTACCAAGCCACCAGAAAGATATGAAGGAAGATTACGGAGAACAACTGCAAGATTCAACAGCTACAGAAAAGATAGCACCAACTTGAGCAGAAGGAATACACGATCTGGAAGGTCTTCATGGCCTCCGGTGGATTGAGCATAGACGATAGAGCGAGAGGGTTTCAAGAGATTACTTAACGAGATAGAGGTGAAAAGAACTCCATGTTCTTCTTGAAATGATTCAGAGAGGTTTAGCGGTCTTGAGGAAAATCTTTAGCAGAACGACGATGAGAACTTGCCAACAAGGAATAACTCCAGATTGGTTGAAGATGGAGGATGGAATTAACAATGGACTTGCTGATTCCAGAATTGAAGTAATGTATTTAGAAGAAGGACGTGGTCGAGATAGGTGACTTCAAGAAGCCAGAATTCACACTTTGAGAACTTTGCACACAAGCGGTGTTCTCGCAGCTTGAGAGAAAGAGACATAGATGATCTTCCATGTTCTTCCATTGATATAGAATATGCAAGCATATTATCAACATATACCACCATGGATTAACAAGATATTCCCAGAATACCAAGTTCAAAAGGCGAGAGAAACAAACAAATGCTCGAACACTTCCTGAGCTCAACGCTCTTTGAAAAATCAATATTAAGAGCATGGGTTCATGTTGAAGAAGATGCACTGGCAGAATAGATTATCTGGTCCTTCGGAAGAGGTTCACATTGTCGATCGGATCACCGGTTACAAAGATAAAGAGATCTTGGATAAAGAAACAATGATAGCTCATACCTCAAGCAAAGCTATCAGAGACGAAAAGATGCAATTCCCTCGTATCAAAGAGAATTTTGCAGATATGGAGTTCAAAAAGATGTGCCGCATGATGAACAGATGATAGACCACCGTAGGGCCTTAAGAAAAACTCCAGATTGGCAAGGATACTTGAATATGATAAAGATATGATCACGGTATAACTCAAAATCACAGGAGATAACCGCCACCATTTGGAGGATAGTGTTGATAGCATTTTCCATATTCCACTCATGATAAGTGTCATATAGCTATGCCGAGAACCAAATTACAATCACAAGCATCGGATCGACACATGTTATGTAATTAGCCCAAGAGAATTGGAGATGAAATAAAACTCCAGAATTAAGCGTCGGTGACAAAAGAATGAGTTAGCATGGACATGCTGATAAAAGGAAGATAGGTAATGTTTCACACACGACTGAAGAGGAGTGTGGAAACACAGATGTATCAAAGAAAATTTTTCTGCATTTTTCGGCATTAAAATACCAATAGATGCGCAAAACCACTTATCAGGTAGAGATTAGCAACTCCACATTCTGTGAAAGCATGCTGGAAGGAAGAACACCCTTAAGAAGATTGCGTCTGTTAACAAAGAGTCGGATAGATCGCGTCGGTTTACAAAAGCCTGTCGGTATGGCGTGTACCAATAGTTGATAACCAAAAGGCAGATAGAGATAACATTTGGATGCAACAGATAGACAAGGAATTACACACACACACACACACATTTTCTATGGTACTACGGAAACCCAGAACACGTGAATCCTAGTTTGAATTTTAGAAGAGGATTGAAAACGTTACACTTCCTTACCAGAAAAGGGTGGGTGGGTGGGTAAGAAGAAAAGTGGAAGCAGTCCTACTCTCACGTTTTGTTTTCCCTAGTGTACATAGCTACCAAAAATATTTGCTAGACTGACAACGACCATTTGGCTGAGACCCTGAAGGGCGGGATGGCTCTGATACCAATTGTAACTACCTCGGTGAATTACGCTCTTAGTTACATGTCTGGACGATTGAAATGGTTAAAATAGTACGGTGGGGCCAAGGGCCACTCACAGGTAGACCTTCCGGCCGTCCTAACCATTTCCAGAACATCGGGACAAGAACGAGCGGCGTAATCGGCAGGCGAAGGGATCAACTACATACACAAATGAGTATGTATGCAAGCCACATACGACAGTCCTTAGAGCCATTCCATCTAAAAAGAAATAGAAATATTGCAACGCCATACGGCAAGATCCAAATATCCTAGATAGAGATCATAATTTAGGATAGCTCCTCATACATCAATCATCAAAGTATCAGGCGGAAGCGGAAGACAAGATCCGAGTACGGATAAGAATCAAATCGGCATAAGATGCCACATAAATAAACACATCCCGTCCACAGATCTCACGGATCCCCGTTCCCGGAATCTCTACACCGAGTGATCGTTGCCAACATCGTCCGTCTCCTCCACCCAGTATCCATCTTGCGAGTATACCTGTTCATCTGAATCAAACAATTTATCATGTGAGACCCTAGGGGTACTCAGCAAGTCTTTATGCCTCTAAAGGGGACATAACCTGGGGTGACGCAATTGCAGCAAAAGATAATAAGTAACAAGTCTATAGATACTCGCTAACCATCCGCCTAACCAAAGATAGACGGATGTCCGTTAATTAAGAACAACAGTTATAATAGTAATATTAACAGATCCATCCTCCTTCTCACTTACCAACAAGAAAGCGGACGAACAACCCCCATCTGTTGGCAGTTTTTTTATTAACCATTCCAGGAGTGTTGCACTATTTACTAGTCAGGTACTTAGTCAATTTAAAAGCGGTACTTTAGTTATACTTGTCTATGATCGAGAAACTGTGCTCCAAGTCGTCCATAACCGCGGACACGGCTTCGAAGATTTACCATAGGGTGCACAAATAGCAACACACACTCGATCAAACTCGAAAACCAAATCAAAACCCAACGAGGCATTCACGACAAAGCGATCACAGGATTCGAAATGTTTCAGGGGCCACCCCACTAAGCTACCCGCAACGAAGTTGGCGCTCGAACGGACCTGTGGTTTGTGGATGGCTAAACGATCGAACCCAAAATGTGACTGGATTGTCGATACAAATAAAACGTCACGGTCCTAACAAGACAGTGCTCCACGCACAATCTTAAATAAAGCGTAAAGCATGGCATAAGTACAGATAGTAATAAAGCCCCAAACTACTTTGTGGCCCCAAGAAATAAGAATGAATCAAGCTCGCCTTGGGGGTCCATAAGGCCTCCCGGATGTGGATAGTGCGAATAGTCAAGGAACAGGAATCAAGTACTGGGTCCTACGGACACAAGTGAGCATGAAGAACCAAATAGCGATATTGCTCACGGTGCCACTTTCATTAGTTATACCATTACTACTCAGGTTAAGTTGTTTAGGTACCTCGTTATCCATCAGACACTCACATACCCTACACATGCTGTTCTACGACCCGCATGGCTCAAACAACTCCTGTAGTAATGGCTCTTGGGATGGAGGAACAAGCTTCGGTGGGGTTTAAAAGTAAAGGCTATGCAGTACTTGGGATTCAATTTAATGCAATCGCGACTCAATGATGCAAGAATAAGACAGAGGCAATAGGTACTATATGTATGCAAGCATGTGGTAGTGCTTGCCTGGCAGCTCAGTTGAAGTGAGGGACGGATCTGGGTAGTGTTCCTGGGATTCCTGATATATCCCCGTCGCCGTCTATTCAAGAAGAACCAAACAAACAAGGGCCAACATAAATAGAGTGCACAAGCATATGAATTAAAATGCGACAAGCAAACAATCATGCCATGATGAATGATGCACAATTTGCATGGCAATAATGTAGCATGGCATGGGTGAGGTGTGGGGTACAAGATTAAAGCATTTTATTAAGTTTTTAGCCCGGTTTGCTCTCATATAAGTTGCTGTATACTTTATATTTATATGATGCATGCTGCAATTCAGAACATGGAATGCATAGATAGAACGGGCTCGTCGCGCTGTTCGATTTAGACATATTATTTGTCAAATTTGGAGTTATAAACCTAAAGTTATTAATTAATTAAGAAAAGGGTATTTTATTGTAATTTTAATCATCTCGAAATTTTAAAGTGCTCAAATGATATTTTTAATTGAATATTTGAAATCCTCACATTTTTCTGATTCAAAAACATATATTACATGTTGAATTTGGAATTATCTTTTAAAAGATATGAAAAACATATTTGAATTTGAATTTAAGTCAATTTTGAAAAAGGTTTAATTAAACAGCAAAGCAGAAAACCATTTTGTACTCACACACTCCAGCTACGCAGACACCGCCAAGTGGGCCCGGGCTGATCTGGCGGTAACCGGCGCACCGAAGGATTTTCTCACTGCGACGATAGCCAGCCCGAGAGACTGATCTGTGGGTCCGTGAGGCAACGGGGCCCATGTGTCAGCGAGGGGGGTGTGGGTAGACCACGTGGCGTGGTGAGGAAGTGCGGGTTGAGGCTGGAAGAACTAGGGGGCTTTTCTGCAAGATTTCTAGGGCGGCCGACAGGTGGGGTCGCGAGTACCGCGGGTTGAGCGAGAGATAAAAGGGGGGCTATTTGCAAATCGACCATAGCCCATCAGATCTTCTTCGCTCGACGAACTGCGGACGCTGGCGCGCACTTGCAGCGGGCGGGATTCGATCCCATGACGGGCACGCCAAGAGGAGCGGTACCAGCCAGAGGGACGGTGTCGACAGAGGAGTAGCTAGGCTAGGTGAGGCACCACGCGCGGGCGGCAGACGCCAACAAGACGCCAAGGGCGCGGAGACCGCTCGTCGAAAAGCCTAGCAACAATAGGAAGCAACAGCCACGGAGAGGATGTCTGGGAGAGACGGAAGCTCACCGCGAGGTCGTCGGTGGTGGAGGATCGGCCGGGGAAGCAGCGGATCGGCGGAAGGTGAGAACAAGGCGCTTAGGGTTTCGGAGGACGCCGACATACTGGCGTGTGGGGGCTCCTCCTCGGGCCTGGCACGCAGGCGACGCAGAAGAACCTCCTCGGCCTCCTCGACCACCTCCACGTCGCGCTCGCTGGTTGGAATGAGGAAACCGTGGTGGTACTGAGAGCGGCGGCCGAAGTTGGAGAAGGAGGGGAATGGGGTAGCTGGGAGGAGAGGGGAGGAAGGGCACGCGCGCTGGTAGATCTGGAATGATGCCAGGACGGAGGGGAGGATAGGGATGGGGTAGGAGGGTAAGGCCGTGGGGTAGACGGTGGAAAAGTTGGCTCGACCCCTTTTTCTCCTCTGCCTCACGTGCTCGCCGTGGGAGGCCAGCTGGGCAGGTGGAGGCCGCCAGGGGCTGTGGTGAGGACAAGGCGATGCAGGCTTGGTGGGGTCAGCATGGAAGAGAGAGAGCGTGGTAGAGAGAGAAGAAGAGGGTCGGGTGGAGCTAGGTTAGAAGGGAGTAGTGGCTCGGTTAGGGATGGTGCTAGGGTTGGGGTAGGAGGGTAGCTCGTGGGGCCTGCTGGCAGGGAGAGGGAGAGAGGGAAGCCTCGGCATGGGGTTTGCATGGGGTTAGTTAGATCTTAGGGTTTGGAGAGAGGGTTAGAGAGAGAGGGTAGATTAGGGTAGGGTATGGGCCAAGCAAGATCAAGCATGAAGGGGTAGGGTGGTGAGAAGGAGAGATGAGGGAGAAGGGTATAGGAACTCAAATGATGCATGGTCATGGTATGATCAAGAAAAGGTGGGATGGAGGTGGTGTAGGGTGTTGGTATGCATGAGCAAGAGTGAGGGAAAGATGGACATGGGGATGATTTTACATGATCAAACATGGTTTTACTCATGTGAGGGAGATGAGGTGGAGATGATGAGAGAAAAAGAGAAGAGCTCACAAGAGAAAGGTTCCACTCAAAACAACGAAAAACCAAAGAAAAGAAATGGTGTTGATGATGGTTGCATGGCCCATGCAAAATATTAAATGCCATGTGTTATTCTTGTGAAAACAAAATAAATGATCATGGCATTTATACATATGCATTCCAAAAGGTGGAATAAAGGCCAAGCAAAAGAAGCTAGAATTGGATCCATCCCAACCCACATGAGCTAGAGTAATTGCCAAAATAAAATAAAAGCCCATGGTAATTGGGGTGGTGGAATTATAAGGTGGTGACAAAGAAAGATGGTGGAGTGGAATAAAAGATATGCCCCCAACTCAACTTGGGCATTAAACATTTATCAAGAACCAAATACAATATATCAAGAGGCAAATTCAATTAATAATGCATATGAGAGAAGATCCAAATGGAAAAGGGTTTTATGTGATGCTCAAATGCAAGGTGGCATGATGACATGATCATGAGATAATTATGATGCAACAATTATATATAGGAAGTAGCAATTATATAGACTGGGCTAGTAGCATTGCAATTGTTAGACAATTGGGTCATGTGCTAAACAAACCTTAGTATATGACCACGCCCTAAAACAAGATCAAATCATCCTTAACTCGTCTTATCCGTTTCTATTTTATCTTAAACAGCATACATTCTATCAACCTTTGTAATTGCCAAGAGTCATGTAACAAGTGAATCACCCTTGTGATTACTTAAACCAAATCTCGACTCAGCTATTATATCCAACATTCTTACCTTATTAAATAAGGATCAAATATGTACTTAATACCATGTCTTAAGTATCATCCTATGGATCAAACCTTATTGAGCATACTTGATAAGCAAGCATCCATTCTAAAACCTGTATCAAGTCTGACCACTGTCAAGACTACCCTATCACCATCAATTCACTTGGTAGCTAATGATGTCACATTCCTATTTGACCTAAAGAAAGTTTAAGACAACTGATAGTCATTCCCTTAGGAGATGGATAGAAGTAACTTATAACTTGTGAATCCCTAGCCAGTGTCAAACATAAATAGGAAAACCTGTAACTTCAACTACTCTTTAGTTGAAGTAAACCTTGTTGACAACTCATTAGTATTATGCTATTGAGAAGTCCATCACAACTAAGCCATTCATACAAGTCCTTGTATCCAAGTCATTGGACCAACCATTGGCTACTCATTTGAAATCTGATTCCTAAGCCATCTTAATATCCAAATCTTTTGAAGAGTATAATTCCAACTTAATACCGAGGGAAATTAAATGGATGACTGATACTCTATTTCTAGCTAGGGAATATACCTCATATGTCATAGTCACCTAGAGAGAGTAAGTCCATATTATGTTCCTATGCATAGTTGGTGACTTGGCTCTATCAAACCAATCATGGACATGATCCTATGATTAGGAGACCATGTCTTGCCTATTCCTCAACCTCAAGATTTAAGTGTTGAGATGATACATGACAGAAAGTCAACCCTATGTTTGCATGAGCAAGTGAACTAACTCTACTAAACCTATCCTAGAAATATACCATGATTGCAAGACCATTTCCCATCTATACTTGTAACCTAGAAATACAAGTGTAGAGATGATATGTACCTCACACCTTCTGAACTAGATCCATTCATCCACACTAAACCCTAGTGCTATGCTGACAAGATGATTACATGCATTAGAGTGAGAGTAAAACCTAAACCTTACCCATTGGTTGAAATTACCAACAAGTTATTGTACTAGGTAAAACACACAAAAAACATCTTATGATTTTCATCATAAGAATGAATAATCAAAGCCATTCCTATTTCCCAGTAGTGAACCTACTGAAATCACTTATCAAATAATGCCTGATCTCAAATATGAGTGACATAAGATCTTATAAAGTACTTTTAAACAAAAGGGAATCCATTTAAGATTTCTCTCAAATGGAAAACCCTAGTGGTTATTCTGCATCATCATTTCAAGAAATGATTTTAGAAATCCTTTATAATTGTTCCAAGAAAAGTGAGAGAAGACCATGGAATCATTGAGAGTCCAAAATAATAATTTTGGACAAGAAATCCATTTGAAGGTTTCAACTGTTTCTTCTCATATGGAAAAAATTCTTTCCTAAATAGGAAAGTAAACCCTACCATTCCGTTTTCAAAATATGATACAAAGTCTTTGAATAATATTTGTATAAATCAAATATAAAGGAATAGTTTTGGCTATTTGATGACTGCAAGTGCATAGATTAATTGTAGCTAGTTTCGAAAGTAAGAGTATCAAACCATAGAGAGCTATTGGTAGAGGTCTTTATGCCCCTCGTTACTATCTATCAAAGGATACTTGGAGTTGTCCTTGATGTCAACTAAGAGTGTTTTAAAATAGAGTTTGGTTTGTTTGCATAAAATTAAAGATTGTAGTAAAGTAATGAGAGTAGTGTGAACTATAATGGAACTTCAGTAGGGCTAAATGTTCTCGGGGTTTTAGGATCCACATCTAGCATGGGTATTAACTATGATTAGGATAAATCTATATCTTCTGTTATGATATGTGTGGGGAGAGCTCCATAATAAGATGTGCCCAGAAAACCATCGGTCATCACATCTGTAAATAACCACTTCAATGATCTTTGGAAACCACCTATGGATCCATTGCAATTAAGGTTTACCCCATGGATATGGATATGAGCTTAGTGAATCCCTCCTTATCCCCCTTTTCCATATGGTAAAGCACCAAGCACGGTATGTCACTTCCCGCTGTACACAATTCCATACTTCCAAGGGTAATTCCCTCTCTAGTCCCGAAGGAAAATATTACATGGTCGACTTCATATACTATCAAGAGAGAGAACTAACACATATTCATAGCACTAAATTATATAGATCATCTTCATTTCATATTATAATATTGCTAGGGTTTATCCATCTCCCTAGGAACAAGGTAAACTACTCACACATGGAGGCAATCAACAACATCATCATAATCATGCGGATGGAATGAAAGTGTATGGATGAATTTGAATATAAATCCATAATATCAATTGCTAATACAACTAACTAAAATAAGTAGGATGAAGGAATGATGTAGATGATGAGGACGCAGCGGTTGATGGTGAAGGGGATGATGTCTTATCCTCCAACGATCCGTGTGGCAGCGAGGATGATTCCATCCTACTAGTTCCTTCTCCATATCCCTTCCAGAGGTGAAAGTTTCGGTGTTTCTGGTGTCTTTGAATGTCGGATCTCAGATCCGTTTGTGCCAGGTAAAAGTATTTGATGAGGGGAGGCCAACGGCATTCCGTACGGGCGAGCGTTACGAACGGGATCCGCCCGTACCAATTCATGTTATGGGCTCTGAGGCTTCTCCTCGCGTCCTCCTTTTACCCAGGTGCGTGGAAAATTATTTAGATGACTTTTATCACGTCAAAATATCATATTAAAACATAATATGACGGTTCTTATTGATATTTTCATCATTAACTTGATATTTCGGGATCCTACGGAAACAAGCATAAAAGATCCACACAAGCGCGATAAAATACCAAAATCCTACCACTACTCAAGCAAAAACATAAGGTAAAAAGGCCTCAAATATGCACTCATCAACTTCTCCAAGCTTAGACTCTTACTCGTCCCCGAGCAAGATGGTAGCTTAATGGACAAAGTCATTTTGTTCAGAAGAACAAGTCATTAAAATACATGAGGCATATGAAGCAACAATTATAGTATCTGATATAGAATCACAACATAAGTTCTATCACACTTTCACAAATCAAATGACTTAGAGGCTTCCACACTTTTTGTGCAAATAGCTCACGTTAAGATTATGGCGCTTTGCTCATGATTGTCTACCAGATGGGTATTCAACTAAGCAAACACCAAATACCTGCGAATGGCTTATGTGTTTTCCATGGTAGAAGAGAGGTATTGAGCATTCTTTGCTCACCTGTCAGTTTGCTTGCATGTTATGGTGGGAGGTCAAAGCATGTTCAGCTCAAGTGGATCTTCAAGCCATAGTGTTGACGGTTGTTGGCACATATAGGAGACACGAAACGATACATTTAATGAGGGCAACAAAGCGGAGCCGAAGCGAACATGTGGGAAGATGTTGGCTTATGTTGACCTCATCAGACTGCATCTCCTCAAACAAGCTCCAGCCACTGGGTGTGAATCTAGTTATTCGATGACTAGATAGACTCGGTTCGTTGTTGGTTAATTCTCATGGAGAGTTGTTCAAGGAATCGAAGTGGATGAGTGCGGCGGTTGTTATTCAGAACCATCTGGGGGGTCTGCGTGGCGGCATGCCGCCAACAACTAGCTCCAGGGTTTTACCACATCTGAGTATGCTGAGTCTCTCGCCGTCCATCGTGTAATTTCTCTGGCCCAAGAGAAGAGCCTGGACAAGGTGATTTTTGCAACGGATTGCCTCTCCTTGGTTCAGCGGCTCAACTCGTCGACTATAGACCTCTCCTTGGTATTCTTGCTGGTGAGATCAAGTCAATGATCAGTATCTTCACGATGAAACCGTGTCTTAGTGTTCCCTTGAGCTAGGTTTTCCATTCGGTTCAACTTTGTTTATTGAAGTTATTTGATCAACAATGCCTCGTTTGTAAAAAAAAAGAAAAAAAGCTCGAACTCTCTAAAGCTTAATAGGACATGCCGACCTTCAGCTCAAATTCATCTCCGACGACGAGCGACAGCCCGCTGACGTGGGCGGCGCCGAGTCCTCCTCTGCTGTGGTACCGGGAGCCGCCTACCGAGTTCTCTTCCACCTCCGCGCCGTTGACATAGACGGTGAACTTCTTCGGCGGCTCTGGCGACTGGAGCCCCATGAGCACCACCTTGCTGATCACCAGCTTCCGGCTCGGGGCGTACGAGTTGTGCACCACCTGCGACTTCAACCTGATCATGCCGTTGCTCCACGTCGTGCAGCTGAACTTTACCAGGCTGAACTCGCTTTTCGTCGCGCCCATCTCGGGCGACTCGCCGTCGTCCAGGAACAGTCCTCCTGCGGCCGTGCCGTCCTCCGCGAGCGCGACGAGAAGGTGGAACGGCGTCCGGCGCGCCCGCGCCGTCGTCATCGCGCTCTGCTGCAGCGGCAGGATGCTGCCGCCGGCCACGTGCACGTACGGCGCGTCGGCCAGCGCCGGGAGCGTCACTCGCTTGCTGGAGCGTGTGTCGACGGCGAGGGAGTGGTCGTAGAGGCTGAACCACCGGCCGGCTGGGAAGTACGCGTCCACGGTTGTGGCGCCCTGCTCGAGCACCGGCGAGACAAGCACGCCGCGGCCGAGCAGGAACTGCCTGTCCACGCCGTACGTGGCGACATCCTCAGGGTAGGAGAAGAAGAGCGGCCGCGCGATGGGCGCCCCCGTCGTGTGCGCCTCGTGCATGAGCGTGTAGATGTACGGCAGCAGACGGTACCGGAGCCCGAGCGATTTCCTCGCCGACGCCGCCACTGACGCCCACAGGTAAGGCTCTCGCCGGACGGTGTACTGCTCCGAATGATCCCTGGCGAACGGGTAGAACGCACCGAGCTGGATCCACCGCCCGCAGAGCTCCTCGGTGGTGTCTTTGCCGAAGCCGCAGATGTCGGCGCCGATCATGGGCACGCCGAAGAGGCCGAAGATGAGCATGGTGTTGATGGAGTAGCGCAGGTCGTCCCACGTCGCGTCGTTGTCCCCTGTCCAGTGTGCGGTGTACCGGCCGGAGCCGACGAAGGTTGACCTGCTGAGCACGAATGGGCGGCGGCCGGTGTCCCTGAGAAGGGCGCGGTTCGTGGCGCGGGACTCGAGGAGCCCGAAGAGGTTGTGCGCGTCGTACTCGGAGACGCCGCCGTAGTGCACGGCGGAGGCCGCCGCCGTCTTGATATTGATTGGGCGGCGCGTGCCGTTGTTGTTGATCCGGTACGGCGGGTCGTCGAGCGCATTGAGCGGGATCGGGTTGTAGAAGTTGGAGAGCTCGTTCATGTCGATCCAGAGCCCGTCCACGGGGATGGCTCGCCGGAAGCGGGAGATCTCGTTAGACCAGAACTCGGCGGCGCGCGGGTTCATGAAGTCCGGGTAGTAGACGTCGCCCGGCCACACGTTGGCGAGGAAGTTTGTTCCGTTCCGCTTCAGGAAGATGTCCTGCTGTATCCCTCGGATGAACGTCCCGTACGTCGGGTCGGTGCTGATCCCTGCACATCACCAGATCCATTAGCCACCATTTTTACCACTGCTCTACGATGACCATTTTTACCATTCCAGTTTAGTGCATTTGATCTACTGGTATCAAGTGTGTACCTGGGTCTATGATGACGACGTATTTCTGGCCGTTGTGGTGGAGCCGGTCGACGAATGGCCGGAGCTCGGCGAAGGTGAAGTTCACCGGATCGAGGGTGAAGTCCTTGAACTTGTCCATGTAGTCAATGTCCGACCACATCACCTCCAGCGGGATCTTGGCCTTGGCGTAGCCAGCCACCACGCCCTTGAGGTCAGACACGTTCACGTAACCCCACCTGCACTGGTGGAACCCTGCAGCGCCATGCCACGCACGTTCAAGAAACAGAGTAGGCAGTGTGCACAGTGCCGAGAATAAGAACGCAGTAAGTATCACTGTATCAGCACCGTACCGAAGGACCAGTAGGGCATGGGGGCAGGGCGGCCGATGAGCTGGGTGTACTGGTCGACGACGGCGAGCGGGGACGGGCCGGCGAAGAAGTAGAAGTCGAGGACGCCGCCGATGACCTTGTAGGTGACGTATGACCCGCCGTAGAGGATGTCCATGCCGTTGCTGCTGAGGAGGAGCACGCCGTGCGCGGTACCCGGCGGCCGCACGTCCATGTAGAAGGGGTGAGAGCCGTAGAGGTTGACGTCGAAGTTGGCCGCGCTGATGTCGGCGTTCCAGAGCGTGAAGGTGTCGTTGTGCCGCAGCCGGAACGTGCTCTTCGTCTGCTCGCCCAGCCCGTACAGAGACGCCCGACCTGCCGGCAGAGCGGAGGTCACCTCCAGGTATCGGTCCTTGAAGACGAGGTTTGCGGAGGTGTCGAAGAGGACGTCGCCGGTGGAGCGGCGGGAGACGGTGAAGCGGAACGGCGAGGCGTGGATGGTCAAGAGGAGGTCCGAGCCGGCGGAGGACAGGACGCTCGTGCGTGGCGGTGAGGAGGCGCCGCTGCCTAGCTGTGATGAATCGAGGTAGACGTCCTCCGGAACAGGGCGAGGGATGATGTCTTGGGGGACCTCCCATCGCTGGTGGTCGGCGTCGGTGATGCGGACGCGCAGCCGGCTGTCTGTCTCGAGGCTGCCAAACACAGACAGTCAGTAATCGTACTAGAAAATCTAATTGCAAAATATTCATCGAAGTGGTCGCATGGCCTAATGGATAAGGCGCTCGCCTCCGGAGCGGGA
Organism: Avena insularis; assembly: GCA_023614405.1. Lineage (NCBI taxonomy): Eukaryota > Viridiplantae > Streptophyta > Magnoliopsida > Poales > Poaceae > Avena > Avena insularis. The sequence goes on along the minus strand of CM042694.1, from coordinate 21,816,121 downwards.
GATTCTGGGTTCGAGTCCCAGTGTGATCGTATTATCGTCACTTTAATTTTTTTTCAAATCTCGTTTTGCACTGTACTTCTACAGTCTTCTGTAGCACTTAGTACCACTATACTAGTATCTGCTACGTAGTCCTACTCATTTTAGAAAATCAACTCTACAGTTAAAGAAACATGAAGAAATCACAGAACAATCAGGATCTTTTTCCTGAAGATGATGGTTCAGAGCTTCTCATAGTACTTGCCTTGCAGTGAGGGAGAGCGCCTTCACGTCGGGCTCCAGCGCCATCGTCTTGCTCTCGCCGACGAGCTCCAACCGCGCCGACAGCGCGCTCCCCGACCGGGCCACCGACACGACGTCATACCCGCCACAGCCATCGCCGGCCCACGGCACGGCGAGCTTGCAGACGGCGAGGAGGATCAGGAAGAGCAGATAGCTAGCGGGCGCAGAGCCCGGCGTCGCCATCATCAGAGCGAGAACACTGGTGTCTGCAGTGCAAGGAGGCCGGCAGCTGAATTATCAATGCCAGGCGGGATTCGCGCCGGTATAAATAGGCAGTGGCGATCGAACGATGGATCGATGGATCAATCAATCGGACAGCGACCGATAGCGATTTTGTCGGTGTGGACCCGGGAGCTGGGGAAACAATATTGCTATACGTTTCTTCAGGGAGGAGACGAGAGAGCTGAACTGAAACAGCACGGCGATACGGTTCAGTTTATATGGTTATAGATCTCGCAGACTATCGCTTGTTTTAATATCGCTTCCTGGACTATAAGAACTAAAAGGCCAATAGGAGTAGTATTTTGGTGGATTCAGTTGATAGCTACTCCTATTTAGACGCACTGTATATTCAGGTGTATACAGAGTGTTGTTGTACTCTTAATTCAGGAATAGCACAGAGAGAGATGAATATAACCATGTCCCAACAACAAACACCGCGGCAGATCGACGACACCGATAATTTTGGATAGATTTCTAAAATGAATGGAAGTAGATCAAGTTCCTGTACATAGATTCCTGACAAGATATTCAATTGCAAGGTGGCCACAGTGGCGTAAGCCGTATCATGTCAGGAGACAAAAGATCGGGGATAACGACAACTAATCTGTTTTTCCGTCGTACTAGTATTTTCCTGCAAGTTGTGGGACCCGTTTCTGCTAAAAAGCTAGCTTTGTGGACACATGGGATTTTTAATGGTACTAGGAGTACTTATTTTGGATTGTTTGTTTTTTGTAAGTATGGGAGCTACCGCCCAAAATATCACTCTCCAATACAAGGCAGATTTTCGAAAAGGAAAAACAGAATTTTACTACTAAGGAAGGGTGTGCAGCGAAAGCATGCAAAAACTAAGCTTCTTGTTATGGACGTTCCTTTCTTAAGAACAAAAATAAAGTGAAGAAATAAGTTAGGAAATTATATATTAAAATTTTAAAAAATACGAGCAAAATGGAATTTTAGGAACGGTGGCCCAGAGATTCAAGAATTGTGGATGTAATTTAAAAGGTTTAAGTTTGAGGGCCTCATTGGTTGAAAAATAAATAAACGCTATTTATTTTCCCAAGGGTGGTATCTCGGATGTTTCTATCAACCTTGATATTCGGTGTTGTCCCGGTGAGTTTCCTAAACTAAACTCTTGGATATTCGACAATGCTTACAATTGTTTTGATGGATTCATTTGTTCGCATAGTAGTATTTTTTTACAGTGGGAAGCAACATTTATTACTTAACAATGGTTAAGTCCCAAAAAAAAAGTTTTCTTAGCAGGGACGATGGGGATCCTCTAGCCAACTATTGCTCCCTCCAATCTATAAGTGTTGTTAGTTTAGTACACGTTTACACCTCTTATTCATGAGAGGCAATTTTCTATGCATGATGGTAGCTACACACTCTTACATTTTCGTTGACTCAAGCCATGTATTTCCGTTTTATCTTGTTTCTTTAGTAGAACATATAGTTCTAGTGTACAAAAGTTTCAACGGAGTCGCTCCATGTAAGCACACACTGTTCCGTTTAAAGTTTTTTAACTTGTACTCTCTCCATTCGGAAATATAAGACATTCTAGTTTTGTGAAACGAATGTATCTAGACACTTTTTAGTGTAAAGGTTTACTTCAAATCTCTACGAACCTATATAAAAGACGTCTAGATATATTTGATTTATAAAGCTAAAACGTCTTATATTTCCGAACGGAGGGAGTAGTATATATTTGTGTCTGTACACCGAATAGATACGGCACTCACACGTACAATAAAAATAGCCAAACACACGACACCTGGCTTTGAGATAATGAAGCAGGACAACCCCTTCCCTTGGTAACGGGAACATGCTGCATGGTTGGAACTCCCTAGGTGGGGTTTTTCTCCACCGTTGAGTCAAGCGGCATAATTTCCATGAACTGAATTATTGAGCTGCCTGCTGGCCAATATTGTACTGAGTACTATTTTTTTTTTATTGAGCTACTTGCTGGCCAATATTGTACTATTATCTGAAAAGAAGACGGTGAAGGAAAACGCGATTTGGCCGTAATAGCGATGGACTATACGGACCAAAACTTGGATTTGGGCATGTGACCACCTTATCTAGTACCTACTGGTACACCTTTGTTGTTGGCTTCCCTTTGGCTCTGCATTATACGCGTATAAAGCATGGGCCAAAAGCCGTCGACACAGTACGCGTACGTACGTGACGTATCATCTGTTGAGCAGTTGTGCTGCGACCGTTCGCTGATGCCGATCGACCTAGATGGCGATGCGTCATGTGTGCGGTTCGAGCGGAGCACTCGTGTTAAATTAATCGGACACGTATGGCTACCAGTACTAGGGTTTGGACCAGAGCATCAGATTTCCTAGTGAAGTGGCTGGTGTACTCGGCGTTAGAATCAGATTTCTGATCTGTTGCACGAGACTTTTGTGAACTGGACGATCAGGCTTATAAAGTGAGCGCGACTGCTGGACTTTGACGTTACGTCGTGAGAAATTCTGCACGCGGATGTACGGGTGCAGAAAAAAAATCAGACTACACAGATTGTTAAATCTGAAATACACACGACGTAACTACGTGAGCACTCAAACCAAACCAACGAAAAGAATATAAGTTCTCGTCATATAATAATGTAACGGCTCCGTCTGAAATAATGCCTCCGTACGTGCGTCAGAGAAGCTTTCAGAGAAAACCGAACGCACCTGGCGTACACGTCGAGCCTCTGCACGTCGCCCGCGGACAAGGAGACTCCGCCGGCCGCTACTGCATCCGCACGGAGCCGCCTCCCTCGCTGGTCCACCTTCACGGCGGCGACACGGTACCCACCGCCGGCGAGCCGCTGCTGCTCCTCGTCCTGGGCCTGGGAGCACGAGCGAGCCGAGAGGCAGAGGAACATGCAGAAACAGAGGAGCAGCAACCGTGTCGCCATCGGACCGGATGACAGTACACGACCTCCCTGTTGTATCTGACTGCACTTGGACCTCGCTCTGTTCTTCTTATAGGATCCTCCGCCGTCCAAATGGACCAATGGTTTGGCCGCGCGCTCAGGCTACTCCCCGTCCCGTGGTACACCTACGTTCGGTTGATCGAATCGATCCGTGTGGCGACCGTCGATAATATCATGGCGGAGAGGCGCGATCGAGTGCGAGTACTGTAGGCATGGGCGCGCGGCACGCCGGTGAATGATAGTACAACTTTCAGCCTTCCAGAGCACTCGGCGGCTGCATCGGGACTGATAAGATTCTCTCGTCTTCTTCTCCGGACCAGCGTCACCAGCCACGGATGGAAAAGACTCTGCGTACGACAATTTTGTTACGATCCTTGTACGACAAGACCGTGGTCCAACTTTGCCATGCATGGTTCAAATTCTGACATGTGGCCAGCATTGCTCTGATGTGTGGTGTCGTACAAAAACAACCGTACAGCTGTGTCGTATGTATAGCATTGCTCGCCACGGATTAGGATGCCGCCAAATGGTCTACTGCCGAGGCCCTAGAGTGTAGCACGATTTTTTAAAAATAATACGTGTTTTTAATGAATCTCAGAAGTGTTGCATGAATTTAGGATTTTACAGATCTAGGGTTTTGTCGGCTTCGGCCAGGCCGATTCGGATCCATTCGGCCACGCCCTGACCGAGTAGCTTAATCGGCATGGGCCAGGCCGATTCATCGATACTCGGCGACGCTGTGACCGAATGCATGTGGCTGCCTGGGGCCATGGGGCCCACGCTGGTCGATTTGCCCACTAGGCGATGCCTTGGCCGATAGGCCCATTCGGACACGCCCTGGCCGAAAGGAGCCTACGAGGACCACGCCGCGCGAGCCTGTCCCGCACAGCTCCTTCTACCTCGCGTTGTTCGCTGCCTCCTCTCTCTCTCCAACCGACGAAATCTTGCACCAAATTTCTCGGATTTAGCCCAGATTAACCACCAAATCTTCTGTCTAAAACCACTAGAGAGGTAGAGGAAGCCCGATCTACTGATGGGTTAGCTCGGGACTCGATTTGGTGTGGTTTTTTTTGGAGGAATGGTGGTGGTGCTGTGGTGGAGCAATGTCAATGGTGGTGATTCGGTAGAGGTTGGAGCTAGGGGTTGTATGAACTGCGTCGTGTTGCTTGTCTGGTGAACCGAGGTTGCTGTACCGAGTGACTTCTCACTCTTTAAGGATAAACTCGAATCCCTCGTTAATCACAGTTATTGTATATGATTATGCGGCTACTCGGGTTGTGGTTAGGTGGCTATTAAAATAATTGGGATGTGGATTAGTGTTCAAATTCTGTCCGGTGATTTAGTTAGTATTTTCGGCCATTCTAAGATTTGGCAGGTGGATTTATAGGAATATTAGGCATGCTATTAGTATATTATTTAGAATATTTGCGTATAGTTGTACATGTATTTACGCAATGTCGATAATTATTTATTTAGTTTGATTTTTTTATGTCAGCAGAGATGTCGAATATAGTGAAGTTCGTGTTTTACTACGGTCCTGGTAATATCCAATACTATGATTATGGAGCAGATTTGCGTGAGTTCATTTTACGGAGTTGGATTTGACTGCTCCTCAAACCTGGAGTTTTAGTCAGTTGAAGGAATGATTGACAGACTGTTTAGGATATAATATCGAAACATACACCGTCAGTGTCCAAGCATTATGGACAAAGGCGACCAAGAATATTTTCTGGATTTTAAAGCATGTAGATCATAACAGAGACTGGTTAAAGTGGTTAAAAGGTTGACAGGACAGGCACATACAACCTGTTGCACTAGTGCTTCTCGTCGTGAAGGAGATCGATCCGCAAGCATCGGAAGGTGGATACGGTCCTAACCATAGTGCTGAATCTAGTGGCGGGATGTACTCTATGTCCAATGTTGGAGGTGATGGTTATGAATCAGAACAGAGTAGTCAGATAGGAGGAGGAGGTGGTGGTTACGAACTAGGCCAGAGCTGTCAGGATATAGGTTGAGGATACGATAGTGGAGAGGTAGATGCGGACAAGAGAGGTGGGCACATGCAGGACTTGATGGGGGATAAGGATTACATGGATGGTGAAAGTGGTGATTCTGATGATTCAGATGGTTCCGATGAAGAAGGCAATGGAGAGGACGTGCCGATTCTTGCATCCTGGAATCAAAACATCTCGGATGTCATGACCGTTAACGACGATCATGATTCTACGTGGAAATATCACAAGAATAAAATTGCGCAGGGTGCCAGATATCCAGACAAGAAACATTTGCAAGATGCAATCATTGCTTGGGCATTGTCTACAAAGAGGGTTCTCAGTACAACCAAGTCAACTAAAAAATACTTGATAATAGAATGCTGGATATAAATTTTTCCAGCTAGGGTGCATGGATATCTTCCTAAATATGATACAAACTGGTTGGTGAGCGACATGATGATGTACACGTGTCAGCTTTCATCTATCCCTACAGATCATCATAACCTCTCGTCCACGCTAACTGCCTAGGTTCTATCTATGTAGTATTACGGTAACGGCCGGAGCGTAGAGAATACATACCCTTGTAGACCATACACGGTTAACGTTCCACGGGGAACGTGGCTGAAGTAGTCGTACTCGTAGCCGACCTCAAGGTCGCGAAGCTCCTCGCAGGTCACCCCTTGCTCCTTCATCATCTTCATCGTGCAACAACTCCGGCTCACGACATTCAAGCGCCCCAAGTGTTGCGCCTCGTGTCTTCGTACACATCCGGTACACGATGAGACCTCCGGCTCCCCGATCCCGCCGGGAGTGCGGAAGTTGATATCCGGCTAGGAATCCCTGTAGCGCAACGACATACTGCAGGTGTGCCTTGATCGCACAGCCCAGACTTGGGGCCATGGTCACAAGGTATAGAGAGAGAGGGAAGGAGGAAGTCAACCAAAGGACTTCTCCAAATATTGGTGTGTTCAATCCCACCCATGGGCACCCCTTTATATAGGGGGGGTGCCCTCCCCTTTGGGTTTCCCATGTGGGACTAATCAAGGGAGAGAGGGGGGAGGCGCATGGGCCTTCATGGGCCACCGACAAAGGGTGGGACCCACCCCGCGCACAGCCCTAGGCTGGCCGAGTGGCCCCCTTGAGGCTCCTAGGCCTTGGCCCCTTGGCCCTTGGCCCTTCCCTCCTTCGGTTTTCCCTCATGGGCCCTATTTCCCTAGGAAGTTTGGCCCATTAGTGGAATAACCCTTCAAATTAGATTTTTAATATTATATTTAATATTAATTACACTAATTAATATGTAAATACATATTACAAAATCCATCTTGACCCGAAACACCTTGGGTTCCCTTTCGATTTCCTCCGAACGACTTCGGATCTTTCCCGGAATGATTCTGGTCCTTTATTCTTTCTCCGAACAACTTCGGATCTCTCTGCGTAACGATTCCGGCTTTCTCTTTCTCTACTGTGATTTCGTCTTACGAATGATCGCTCTCATCGTACCCTTAAGTGTATCCTCTCATGGCTCGGGAATGCTCTAGACATGATCTGTATCAATGATCAACAAAGGGACCGGGGATATCCATGTGACCCCTATGCATTCCTGATGACAATGTCGTTTGAACCGTCTAAATGTAGCATCCTCTTCCTTTTGTTTCTCGATACAACTTGTCCGAGATCCGATCATTGGTACCCCATACGTTGTTCAATCTCGTTCACAACAAGTTCTGTTTTCTTGTTACCGTGATATTACATCCCCGTGACCTAGTCACATGTTGCAACATTTATGGATGTAATCTCACCAAGTCGGCCGTATGTATCTTTACCCGTCATGTGGATGAACAAATCCCGGTCTTGCAGTCACATGTCATCAACTGTTCCTTTGGAATACCCAACGTACACCATTATAACCACTTTATTACCAAGTGGCGCTTGATGCAGTCAAAGCAGCCTCGGGAAACAGTGAGTAATATGAGCTCATGGTCTAAGGAGAAGGAGTCTAGGTATAGCTGTTGCAACAATGAACTATATGACTTGATCGTGTTGCAATCCTTCGAGGAATGTCCAATCACATCATTCTCCAATGATATGATCCCGTTGTCAGTCGGCATAAATGCCCATGATCTTGAAACCCAGATCATCTTCATGACCAACGAGCTAGTATGAATAGAGGCTACTAGGAACTTGGTTGTTTCATGCCACACCTGTACCAATGTTTCTAATTGGCATAGTTCTAGCACAATATGAAACTATTATAAACTAATTGAGATATGACAGTAAAAACCTATTTATTATTTGCCTCTAGGGCATATCTCCTTCAGTCTCCCACTTGCACTAGAGTATAAATAATCCAGCTTGCATTTTACTCATATAAACCATATACCATATGCGTTTACAGATCATGCATGCTCATGGGAAACGTCGTGTCCATGTTCTGTTTTACCAGATCATTATGTCTTTTGCAAATCGTTAATGTCTTCCTAATTTTGACATTCACACCATTATCGTATAATGGGTCAAAGTATTTGTTTGGCAACAAAGCGAGACTTTTGTTTCTAGTGTTTATGATGATGGTCGTTTTCACCGTTGTCATCTAAACTTCGAAACACACTTTGCTATCCTTTTTGTATATACTATAGTCATGGCAGCAGAACGAGGCTGGATTCCAGGAGCTTACAGTGACGTTAGATCAACCTCGAGGGCTTTCTCATGGGCAGTAGGCCCTGGGACACATCATTCTACGTTAAAAGCGAACTAGCCCCGCCATAACATTATACATCACATCAGATGTAGCCTTTATACTTCTATATCTATGTAGATCCTAGTGCATGAAATGCATCTATGCCACTTACATTGCTTCTTGCCATTTATGTACAAACTTAACTCCAGTTCAGTGATCAGCTCAGGGATCACTTAAAGACACGTTCTTACAGTTAAGACTTTGTCCTACCAACCAGACACTCGGGTCACATTACGTCGAGTATACAACATGGTTTTATGGAAGAACCTATGACTGAGGCATAAGAGATGCAACACATCTCTTTCTTTCAACCATAGTTGCAATACTCAATGCTTCATATAGTAAGAACTTCTTTCCTACCTTGTTCCATTCTGAACTTCTTCAGAATCTTTCTTAGGACATTCTGAACATCTTTCAGAATCGAGTCCAGGAAGCATTCGACTTTCAGTGTTTATTAAACTCACCAATCTATCTCGATAGATCTTTTTTGTTTAATAACTTCAACTTCATCCTAACTTAAATATTATTAACACCAATCACATCATTCATATATGTCGTCCACATATCACAGAATAATTTCACGCTCCCACTCAAATATGACATTCATGTTGGAGATCCAGGGATTTCACTTAGCTCCCACTCAAAATATGTCAGCTACATATTATGAATTAGCCAAGCTGATTTGCTCCCACTCAAATCTAGGTCCTCTCAATAATCTTGGATATTCCAAAATTCTTTGATCATCATCAATTTGAGGATTCCAATTACGAGACTTCAATATCCATATATATTTCTAGTGTAAATCTAAAAGACTTAAGCATCACTACTGTTGTAGTCAACTCCTTGAATTTGTCCAAACTTGTGACAAGTCTAGCTTTTTGTCATTCATTAAGTTTCATTTTTGTCTTATGACTTTGCAGTCATTCAAAAATATCAAGTAAACTTCTTTACTTTAATAAGATCAAGTAACATGTTACTTTGCAATCTTAAATGTAACTTAATATAGGATTTTATGACTCATAGTCATTTCTCGCACTCAGGTCCATCACGCTTCTTTGTAATTCGTAGGTATGTCTTGTTCAAAACATGACAAGTGAATCAATAATATAATTCCACAAACTTGCAGAATATATAGTTGAATCCTACTTGCTTTAAGTAAAAGTATTCACTGAAACTTTATGATCATTATTATTAGTTTCTCCTCTGTTTGTAGAGTTTGGATTCACGAAACAAATTCTGCTGTGCCACTCAACAATTTGGAGGCAAGGTCAAATACCTTGTTTTGATCTTTTACTTTCTTCCACCTGTATCTTCATCAGGACACTTCAGCTTTGGACAACAACAGGTTTGCCCCTTTGTGGAAGATGCATTCATAGCTTCCTAAGAATGCTCTACACAGACTTGTTTATTCGCCACGATTTCGACTTGTCGAAATCTCTAGAAACTCGAACTTTCCATAACACTTATGGTGTTGTTTCCACGAATCTTTTAGATGTTCCTTTGTATTTCAAATGAGTGTTTGCTTATTTTGATCTCTAACTCTAAACGACAACTATAACCCCTATAAGAGACAATATCATACTATATGTATCTAATACATAATGATTATGATGTTTAGATATTTCAACATGGTTTGAATTCATCCAATTATCATAATTTGTGAAACATCTTTCACAAGTTTCTTTTATGCTAAATTTAACTTGAATACTTTAGTCATGTCGATCAAATCGAAGAGACTTTGTATTCTTGTTAATTTCAATATCCCATTTAGTTATGAACTCATTTGAACAATTCAAATCATTTCAAACTTATGTTTCATTAAGTAAATACGCTTATTCACTTAAGTCCACAATTAAATAATGATTTCTACTATTTGTTGAAAATACGATACATCACTATGTATAAGATTCAACATTTCTTCGCATATCACCGTTTTACCAGAATGCGGAGTTTTAGTCATTCTGCCCAAGAGGCATGGTTTTGCAAAGTCTCTAGGTTAAGCATCTAGGACCCCGATCTTTCATAAAGAACATGCAATAACCAAAATAACTTAAACTATAGTGTCATTTCATTATTAAACTTTGGATATCTTTTAGCATTCTAAATCTTTTATAAATGCTTAAACTATTATCATTAACATAGTGATCAGAATAACTTGTTTGTAATCGTAATGTGACCATAAGGTATTGTTCATAAGAATAGTACAAACTGGTTTGTAACTTGTTCATATGAATAATCGTCTCGCCACAAAGCAAGGCACACAAACTAGGATTACAAAATTATATTCAAGTCCACTAATCCAAATGACAAACTTTGAGGGAAGAGGTGATGTCGGCCATCAACTATTTTTCTTGCCATCATCAAGTCATGTTGCCTCAAAACTAGCAATTCTCAAGCAGATCATCCAGTTTTTCACAAAACGGGACAAGTATCAAATACTTTGCAAACTGCAACGAGTTTTGCAAGAACCACATTTATAATTTTGTATATCTAACATATCCCTTTTCATCCATGACCTCCATTTGCAATCAAGCCCTTCTAAGAGTTCTCAACTCTAATGCAAGATCGTTAAGTGTTTTTCCAAACATTCTCTTTTCATCCATGATGGAGGAAAACTCATATAATGGCTCATACTCTATGTGCCTTATTCTGCAGAATACAAAATGTAGCCCAACTCTCCATCGAATGGAGAATGGCTTATTGGATGATTATGGAGAAAAACACAAACATTCCGGAGTCATCGAATTATCTCCTAATGGTTATTGTATCAAGAAGAGAAGATCACCTTTTACGAGGATATCCCTTAGGCGTGGGTATTAATCTATGAAGTTGGACCCTTTTGCTAAGTTCTTAATCAAGCAATATATTCCCATGGTCGCAAAGGACCTCAATGGGATAGGCTAAGATCTACTAAGATATTTGCAAACAGACATCTAGACTAAGTTTATAATAAGAGATCAATTTATAATTGGTCTCCACTAAAATGGTCATCCCCTGGACGATTTTAGTGATCACATGATCCCTATCCTCTACACCTCCCCCGATCATCATGGCCATCAGTGCATTATCAAAGGTAGACATTCAAAAATGCCAATCACATCATCCATGTGACTCATGCTCGATCTTTCGATCTCTTGTGTTCCAAGGCCATGTCTGTACATGCTAGGCTCGCCAAATCTAACTTGTGTGTATTCGCTGTGCAACATGGCTTACACCCACTGTATGCAAACGTAGATATGTCTGACCCCCAATCATCACGGCCGGCCTCATACCGAAGAACTTTCTTGGTGGTGCACACACAAGGGGAACACAGAACATTGGAATTCAATAGGGATTATCTTATTTGCTACCGTTGAGTATCTAAATACTAGCACACAATAAGATGTAAAATCTGGTATCAACATCATATGTATAATGTGATATGATATGGTCTTTCTTGCGCCTTGATCTCCATCGAGCGCTCCGTCATGATCTCCATCTTGCCCTTGGTTTGACGCCAAGTCCACAACGCCTCCACCAGGTCGTTCATCGGAACGATGACTATTACTATACTACTTAGTAACAGAAAAGTAAACTACTTTACCTTTGTAACGACCATTGCCATATCATATTCACATGCCCCCTGCAAAATAAAGTTAGACGCCTCTACTTTATCTATTGCAAGTTTTACGTGGTTGTTAGGGCTTTCGCACTAGAACCATTTCTAAACTACGAACTTTCCAACCACAACATGGATCCGACAGTTGTCTCTACTACACCCCTTTCAGGGCCCTCCGTTGTAAATGCTATATCAACTATCGAATGAGAGACAGACACCCGCTAGCCACTTATACGGTACAAGCCGTATGTTGAGCGTGTAACCAGTCTCGCGTACAAATACATGTAAGGTCGGTCCGGGCCGCTTCATCAAACAATATCGCGATATAAACAAGTACACGTTAGAGGGTAACAACTAAGGGATCAATGCCCGCACAATACTTGTGCGTACTGGCCGTACAACACTCCTACGCATAGAGCGGCTCTGATCCCACTGTTGGGGATCGGTGCGGAAAACAAAAAATTTCCTATGTTGAAACCCCAGAAACTGCCTAGGATCTATCTATGTAGTATTACGGTAATGGCCGGAGCGTAGATAATACATACCCTTGTAGACCATACGCGGTTAACGCTCCGCGGGGAACGTGGTTGAAGTAGTCGTACTCGTAGCCGACCTTAAGGTCGCGAAGCTCCTCGCAGGTCACCTCTTGCTCCTTCATCATCTTCATCGTGCAACAGCTCCGGCTCACGACATTCAAGCGCCCCAAGTGTTGCGCCTCGTGTCTTCGTACACATCCGGTGCACGATGAGACCTCCGGCTCCCCGATCCCGCCGGGAGTGCGGAAGTTGATATCCGACTAGGAATCCCTGCAGCGCAACGGCATATTGCAGGTGTGCCTTGATCACACAGCCCAGACTTGGGGCCATGGTCACAAGGTATAGAGAGAGAGGGAAGGAGGAAGTCAACCAAAGGACTTCTCCAAATATTGGTGTGTTCAATCCCACCCATGGGCACCCCTTTATATAGGGGGAGGGGGTGTGCCCTCCCCTTTGGGTTTCCCATGTGGGACTAATCAAGGGAGAGAGGGGGGAGGTGCATGGGCCTTCATGGGCCACCGGCCAGGGGTGGAACCACCCAGCGCACATCCCTAGGCTGGCCGGGTGGGCCCCCTTGAAGCGCCTGGGCCTTGGCCCTTGGCCCTTCCCTCCTCTGGTTTTCCCTCATGGGCACTATTTCCCTAGGAAGTTTGGCCCATTAGTGGAATAACCCTTCAAATTAGATTTTAATATTATATTTAATATTAATTACACTAATTAATATGTAAATACATATTACAAAATCCATCTTGACCCGAAACACCTTTCGGTTCCTGACGAGGGTTTAACTCGTCAATGCCCATTGTTATGGGCTTGGGCTTTGGAGAAGGAGGGAGCGCTGGAGACATCTATCGGCTAGCAAACAAGCACACAGGGGACAAAGGATTTACCCAGGTTCAGGCCTCGTAGAGGTCCCTACTCCTGCTTGTCTGCTCGTAGAATTATTGAAGGAGTCGAAAGTTACAATGGTGCGCAGATGTAATCTGGCGAGGGTTGTGGAAACTAGGGTTGTGTGTGTCTTCCTTGCCGCCCCTCCTAGCCTTTATATAGATGGGCTAGGTCTCGGGTAGTAGGTCGAGTCGGTTACAAGTTAGGGTTTTCCCCTTCAAACTTTCTATCTTTAGCTTCTTCTTGTCCTTCAAGCAATCGAGAGTCCACAGGTTACTCGAGTCCTTTCATCTGGGCCTTGGCGACACCGTGGGCCTGTATGTATTTGGACCGTATATACCAAGCTCGAGTACCTGTAGGTTATACCCATGTCAGTAGCCCTCGAGTGTCCAGTGGAATCGCAGATTCGACTGGGGACTTTTGAAGCCTTTGAGTGCCTAAATGAGTACATTTCGATTGCCTTTATTCGTGTCATAGGGATTGTTGATATACGTGCCTGATATCGGTATCAGTTAACCACCTTAGGGTGAAACAACGCAATCTACTCAAATTCGAGTCCCCGGACTCGAATCGAAAAAAATCTTTGGTGTAATTCGACTCAGGCCGCGGAGGTCTTACAGGAGTCGAATTCCAGTTATATCGGTGTGAGCACTCGACGCGTCCGTCAAGGCATGTTCATAGTTCCTATAGGCACGGATACATTTCTGGTAGTGCGCAGTTAAATGCGTTGCCAGGCCTTATTCAGGTCTTACCTTCACGCCGTAAGCGCGGCATCCGAATTTTATCATCGTGAAGACGATTCGGGCGTCCCAGGAGACGTAGTCTCTTTGTAGGGAAAGTTTGTGAGGCGGTGTCACCAAGAGTTGCGAGTGCGGATGTTATCAACACATAGTTCTTGTGCAAATAATCATAGGGTGCGCGACCAGCGCTCCCTATGGGAGTAGCCCCCGAGTGCCTGGTTGAGTCGAAGACTCAGGCAGGGACTAAAGAACTTTTGCGACAGCTGTCGTCTTTTTTGCTTACTTGTTTCAGTCGAAGACTCGGGCAGGGACTAAAGAATTTTTGCGACTGCTGTCGTCTTTTGCTTGTTTGTTTTTAGTCGAATTTGTTTCCGGCGCTCCCTATGGGAGTAACCCATGTCCATAATCGAACTGTTGCTTCGAGTGGTTGGGTTTGCTTTGTGATTGTCCACGTTCCTGCAATAAGGAAAGAAAAAGTCGTAGGGTGCGCGGCCAGCGCTCCCTATGGGAGTCGCCCCCGAGTGCTTGGTGGAGTCGAAGACTCCAACAATGACTAAAGTAGTCGAAGTTTTCCGCGGCGTAGCTTTGATGACGTCAGTGCTGACACTTGTATGACCTCAGTTGCCCGCATGAGCGAGTTTGACGGGTCGTGACGAGCGTTGGGTCCCACTTTCTGACTTTGATTTGACTGGGCGTGCGTAATCTTATTTTTAACGGCGCCTCCTCGATTTCCGTGCGTAATGGTAGAAGTGGGGGGACGGTTCGCGCTTCCTCTTCTCCACGTGTCCAACACGATGCGTGCCACGCGTCCAATAGGGTTTTTGTCAGCCGTTAGATTGCATCTCTCAGAGGTTAAGTAGCAGTGCTGCGGCGGTAATTTTCCATCTGCGCTCTTTCTTCCTTGCTGCCATCGCCATTGCTGTTGTTCTTCTGCTTTTCCCTGCGCTCATCTCCTCCACGACGCTGGACCACCTTCGCTCGTTTCCAAGATACTTTCTGTGCTCTCATCGCCTCCGCGCAATAGGGAAAAAGAAAGGAGGTGCTGCCGTTGATTCCGTGGCCACCATCGCCGTGACGAAGAAGAAGGGTGGCTCCGCTACTGCGGGCACCAGCACCGCCGCCGGCGTGAAGAAGAAGGTCGCGGGCACTCGCGTGACCAATGGTGCATGGCGCCCCTCCATTATCAAGACGTCGGATCTCCGTCTTCTTCGCCAGGATGGAGTTATCTCTGCGGCAGTCGCCGATGCACGCGTCCCCAGCGGTGAGACCATTTCTGCTCCTCCCGCTGGCTTTTGAGTGATGTTTCTTGCATTCGTCATTCGCGGTCTCTCCTTGCCTCTCTACCCCTTTCTTAGGGGTCTTCTTTGCTTCTACGGGCTCCAGCTCCATCAGCTGTCCCCAAATTCGATTCTCCATATCACCTGCTTCATCACCCTTTGCGAGTGCTGGCTCGGAATCGAGCCACACTTTGGTCTTTTCAAGCGCTTGTTTAAATTGAAGCGTCAGTCTGCATCTGGCTCTTTAGTTTACGACGTAGGTGGTTGCGGCATCCATGTCGACCCATCCGCCACCTACTTCAACATCAAGCTTACCAAGTCCGTCTAGGGATGGAGGGACAAATGGTTCTATGTCCGCGATCACAAGGCCAAAGATGAGCACTTTGGACTCGCGCCCTTCGATCCGGTGACTCCCTGCAAGAAGATGCGTTCTTGGAAGAACGTAGTTATGCCTGGCAAACTCGCGGAGACGGACATGCTATATCAGCGCGTCTGCGACCTCGAAAGTCGCATAGGCGCAGAAGAGGGAGGCTGCGCTCTTATCAGAACTTGGCTGCACCGTCGCGTCCAGCCTCTCCAAGCTAGAGTCCATCCCATGTTTCAATGGAGTGGCGCTGATGATGCCACTCGCGTGTCTGCCGATGGCATGTCCGCGAGTGAGGTGGATAAGAGGATTCGACTGGTCACGAAGTGCACTGTCAAGGATGTGCTTCCGAGTGAACCAGTTGTTCCTCCTTTTGATGCTTCGAAAATCCTCCTCCTGAGGTATAGTTGTGCTACGTAGTAGCTTATTTTCACGATTGCTTTTCTATTTGCTTACTTGTTCTGTTTGTATGCAGGATTGGGCGGTGTCGCCTTGTATGCCTCCTCTTCTTGAGGGGATTATTCCTCGCGAAGCTTTGGAAGAGGACGAGTCTAAGTCTGTCATTGTCCTTGATGTGGAAGAGGAAGCCCCAGTCCGAGATCCCGGATACATAGCGTTAGCGTGGCGAGGACTCCGACGATCGACTCCTTCGACTCAGAGGCGGCGGCTGTTGGCGGAGTCGCCAATTCAACCCGTTCTGTGAGGGCTGGCACCGCCTTCGCAAGAAGATGCGATTGCCCAAGGAGTCTTCGCTAATTGGCGCGCTGACCCGTTTGATCTTGACAACTTTAACTGGTAAGTTTGCTAGGTCATTCATTCTTTTCTGTTTTTCTTCTTGTTGGTTTTGCCCTGGAGTTTGCCCTTTTCTCAATGTGGATTTGGTCTTGTAGTCAAGAGGCGTCGTCATCTTCTGGCGACGTCGAGTTTTTGAAAGAATTGGGAGTCACGGCTTCAAGGGCCAAGGTAGAGGTCGAGCGCGCTCCTTCTCCTCCGGCGGCGGCCCACTCCGGGCACAATTCTTCGAGCTCTCCTCACGTAGGGGGGCATCGAATGGTTGCTCAGATGACGGTTCAGCAAACCTCTTGGGAGTCGCTAGAGGACCATGTAAGTATATCTTCCTTTCTTTTTAATGTGGCAGTTGATGTTTTCTGTTGCCCTTTCTGATCCCTTGTTTTGTGCGATAGCTCCTTGTAAAGGAAGCCGCACAAGTGGCGGAGCAAGTGATGGCAATGGGCCGCCAGCATGCAATGCTGGATTCGCGTCACCACGTCGTCGAAAGTGAGTGTTCGACACCTATTCTTTTTCGTCTCCTCCCTTTTGTTTTTGGTATAGTCGACTGATAGTCAACTTTTGGTTGCCATGTAGCTGAGCATAATGCTTTACTGCGCAATGTTGCCACCTTGGAAAAGACGTTAGCCGCAGCTGTGAAGGGGCGCGACAAGGCAATCGCGGCTCGTAATGATGCATAGAAGCGCGAAGAGGATCTGCGTGCCTCCTTTGCGGCTAGGGAAAAGTTGTTCGAAGAGCAACTGTTCTCAGTCGCCAAGGCCCTCTCAGGTACCTTTGCCGGTAGATATTTTATTGTTGTCCTTCTCTGCATCTGGAGTTTTGCCGGTGGCGCTAGAGATTTCATCCATGTGTGGGTTTTCTATGCAGATGCTGGCGATTTGAGCTTTGACCCGCAGGCCCTTTGTCGCGATGACGCTCTGGCGGGCGCGGTGTCTGCAGTCGAGGACCGTAGCGCCGCTGTCCAAAATACGTTGTCCAAGGCCAAGGTCACCCTTAGTCGCCTCCGGGAGGAGTTGATGCCGAAGGCGGAGCTGGTCGACAATGTAGACGAGCTGGTGGAGTCACTCGCCGGGGGTGTGCCTGCCACATACAAGAACTCCCTCTGCGCAGCTGGCGCGACCATGTCACTTGCCATGGTGCAAGCCCACGGAGTCGAGATAGATCCCTCTGCGGTGTCGAAGACGATGCCTATTGGCGCGGATGGTCAGCAGGTAGTATTCGCTCCTTTCATTTGCTGTGCCAAATATGGCCATTCCTTGATAAATACCGTTGCCAAGTATTCGGAGGAGCTCCAGCATGCTAAGAAGGCCGCGAAGGCTTCAGCCTTAGGAGCTGGTGGAAAGTCAGTGGCGTCTGATACTGCCATGGACTTGATGAAGCCCCCGAAGCCATCGAAGTCGAAGAAGCCAGCTGCTCCATAGTTAGTTTTTTTGTAATAGTTGATGAATTGTCCTTTTGATTGGAGAACATGCCTGCTGGTGAGTGTGTTTGTGGATACTTTATGCTGATCCTAAATGCATCTATTACTTTTGACTTTGTGTTAAGTTGGTCGCCTTATTTGCCTCTGGCTTGACTTTGTGGTAGGGTACATCAAGTGGTCCTGTGGGGGGAACCCAGGACTCGCCATCTCTTGAGGATACAGTGGCACCACCGCGCTCCAGGGTAGAGGAGCTGTCCTTGCTTTCGCGACTTCGTGATCGCGTTAAGCAACTGGAGCGTGAGTTTCCCGTGATGCGCGGTAGCACGGACGTGTGGAAGTCGAAGGCTAAAAAAGCCGCCGCCCGCGAGCAATATCTGCTTGGCAAGGTGACGCAGCTGGGCGACCAGTTTAAGTATTAGTTTGCTCATCCTCATCTTTTCCTTTGTAGTTAGTTGCAATGGTACGTTGTACTCATGCTGTTTATGCTGCTTCGTGTAGTTGTTAGCGCATGCCATCCGCAGGAGGAGAGGGATAGGATTGCCATCCGCCTTCATGATCTCACCAGAGCAACTTCGGAGTGGATACTCAGGTAGATCATGATCGATCAGACGTATTGGCGACCCTGCAGGATCGCGCCTCGCGAGTGCTGCTCTTCCTGAAGAAGTCGTAGTCGTGTTTGAAGAACATCTATCGGGCGATGTTCCCACTGGATGACACCCCATCAAGCCTGCTGGCTCTCTTGGCCAAATTTCAAGATATGTCCGCGGTTCGCGAGTGCGTGAGGCAGCAGTTGGTGGCTGGTGCCAAGGCTGCCCGCTCGATGGTGCGTTTGCACAGGCCTGACATGGATGTCGCCGCCATTGCCTCTGGGCCACCGGCACCACCAGCAGGATCTTCCTGGAATATGGTGCCGCACTATCAGGCGGTGGACCGCCCAGCCGAGGAGATCGTCGACTTCTTCGAGGAACAAACTAATGTTTTTCTGTTGCAAGGGTAGCCAAATATGTATCCTGCACATAAGTGTACTTGTGTTGTAAAATTCATATATATTTGTAGATAATTTATTGTTGAATGTGTACAAATAGCTTTGTAAGCGTGAGGTGCGTTGCACTATGCGAGTCCTTTTCGTTAGCCTGGCCATCTTTTCCCTTGGTCCCTTGTCAATCTGCCAGGTGCGTTGCAGCTGGGTAGGGTTTGTATTAAGGGGTTCGATTGATGTGCCAGCTACTCAGGATATCGCGTTACTGGTTCGAAGAACAGACGTATGGGTGGCGCAGCCCCCGAGTATAAAAATTGACAAAGTAAAGGAGAACACGGAGTTTTGGGGCACTTAGCTTTTATTTATTCGAAGAACAGTGCGAGGTACAATGTGCGGCTAAGTAGCCTTGGCTGAGTAGCCTTGTCTGCGATGTAAAAAGTAAAACTACTAGGGGTAGAAGCGTCGCAGTTGTGCGACGTTCCAAGGGTTGGAGTATGCGACTCTTGTATCTAGGTCTTTAAGGCAATAGGCGCCACCTGGGATTACTTCTGTAATCACGTACGGTCCTTCCCAGGGGGACTCGAGCTTGAGATGCCCCTGCTTGATCATAGACCAAGTCACCTTGACGAAGGATCGGGGCGAAGCCTTCTCTATGGTAGTTAATTCGAGTTACATTGGTAGATCGTAGATCTTTCTGCGGCGATTTCTCTTGCTTCGTCGAGCAGGTCGACAGAGTCTTCGAGTGTGAGGGATGATTCTTGCTCGCTGTAGGCGACTACGCGCGGCGCCTTGTTCCGTACCTCGACGGGTAGTACTGCTTCTGCTCCGTGCACCATAAAGAATGGCGTGTAGCCCGTGGCGCTGTTTGGAGTTGTACGTAGACTCCAGAGTACGGATTGCAGCTCATCTGGCCAGCAACCCGCCGCTTGTTCGAGTGGTCGCAGGAGTCGCTTCTTGATGCCGCTGCAGACGAGCCCGTTTGCTTTTTCCACCTGACCGTTGGTCTGTGGATGTGCTACCGAGGCGTAGCTGATGTTGATCCCTAGGTTCTCACAGAATTCTTGGAACTCCTTGGATGTGAAGTTTGTTCCGTTGTCAGTAATAATGCTATGTAGCACACCGAAGCGGTAGACGATGGGCTCGAAGAACTTGACTGCGTTGTGCCCTGATTGGTTGGTCATTGGCATGGCCTCGATCCACTTGGTGAATATGTCGACTGCCACCAAGATGTAGACGTAGCCTCCACGCGAGGATCTTGGCAGCTTGCCAACCATATCAAGCCCCCATTGTGCGAAGGGCCAGGCCAATGGAATAGGCCGTAGCTCTGCGCCTGGTGTGTGTGGCTTGTCCGCGAATCGCTGGCAAGCATTGCATTTTTGGACTATGTCCTTGGCGTCGCACATGGCCGTGGGCCAGTAAAATCCAGCTCGTAGAGCTTTGGTGACGAGGGCGCGACTGCCTGCGTGGTGCCTGCAGGTCCCTTCATGGATGTCGAGGAGTATTGCTCTTCCGTCAGCCATGGAGACGCATCGTTGTATTACTCCTGTGATGCTGCGTTTATACAGTTCGCTGTTGAAAACGGTGAATGCCTTGGAGCGCTGCGCAATGTGCCGTGATCTGTCGGATCGTCCGGTAGTCTCTTGCTGAGGAGGTACTTAATGTACGGCTGCGTCCAAGATTGCTTGATCATCATGACGCTCATTGGTCCCTCGAGTCCTGTGTCCAACTCCAAGTCATCGACTGCCATTGGCTCATTAGGTGGCGTAGCCCCCGAGTCTGTTGCTGCGCTTGTTTTCTCCTCTGCGGCCTTTGGCTTGATGGAGCGTTTGCATATGCGCTCGAGAAATACCCCAGATGGTATGGGGGCGCAGGTAGAGACTATGTTGGCGAGTGCGTCCGCCTCCTCGTTGCTTTCGCGACCTATGTGTCGCAACCCGCAACCATCGAAGTCTCCTTTCGAGTGTATCATAGAGGTCGCGGTACGCGATCATGTTGTCGTTCAGTGCGTCGCACTCGTGCATTCTTTGGTTGACGACCAACTTGGAGCCGCCATATATGATGAGCCTTTTGGCGCCACAGGCTTTTGCCATCCTCATCCCGTGCAACAGGGCCTCGTATTCAGCCTCGTTGTTTGAGGCTGTGAACTGCATTCTTAGGATATATTTCAGCTTGTCCCCTTGAGGTGATGTCAATATGACACCTGCGCCTGCTCCGTCTTTCTGTTTGGACCCATCAAAGTGCATTGTCCAGAGGTAGGACATATATGGCTTGTCCGGGAGTTGGTTCTCCATCCAGTGCACGAGAAAGTCAGGGAGCACTTGCGACTTGATGGCGTCGCGTTTTTCGTGTGTGATGTCTCGTGGAGACAGCTCTATTCCCCAAAGCGCGACTCGCCCCGTGGCGTCGGGGTTATTGAGGATATGCCCCAACGGGGCATCGTTGACTACCACGATTGGGTGTTCCTGGAAGTAGTGGCGCAGTCGCCAGGCGGTCATAAAGACGCCGTACGACAGCTTCTGGTAGTGCGGGTACCGCTGTTTTGTTGGCGTGAGGACCTTGCTGAGGTAGTATACCGGGCGTTGTACGCCATGGACTTTGTTTTCCTCGGCTCGCTCGACGACGAGCACTATGCTAACCACCTGGTTGGTGGCGGAGATGTACAACAACAGTGGTTCCCTTTCTCGTGGAGTCACCAGTACTGGCGAGGTGGATAGCAAGCGCTTGAGATCTTCGAATGCTTCTTGTGCTTCATTGGTCCACTCGAATTTTTCGGCTTTGCGGAGGAGCTGGTAGAAGGACAGTGCTTTTTCACCCATCCGGCTGATAAATCGACTGAGGGTCGCGATTCGTCCGGCTAGTTGCTAGACGCCTCTTATGTTCTTTGGCTTCTCCATGGCCAGTATGGCTTTTATCTTCTTCGGGTTTGCCTCGATCCCCCTCGCGGAGATGAGGTATCCGAGTAACTGCTCAGATGGTACGCTGAAGGCGCATTTGTCTGGATTGAGCTTGATCCGGTAGCGATCGAGGTTGGCGAAGGTTTCGCGCAAATCATCGATTAGAGAGGCTTCCTCCTTGGTTTTGATTACTATGTCGTCGACATAGACTTGGATGTTGTGACCTAGTTGTTCCTTGAGGCAAGCCTGCATGCATAGCTGGTAGGTGGCTCCCGTGTTTTTTAGCCCGAAGGGCATTGTGTTGTAGCAGAACACACCAAAGGGCGTTGTAAACGCTGTTTTCTCCTGATCTTCCTCCTTCATTCGAATTTGATTATAGCCTGAGTAGACATCGAGGAAACAGAGGCGCTTGCATCCCACGGTGGAGTCGATGATCTGTTCGATCCGTGGCAGCGGAAAGTGATCTTTTGGGCAGTGCTTGTTTAAAGAAGTGAAGTCCACACACATCCGTAGGATGTGAGTGTCCTTTTTTGGTACCAGCACCGTATTGGCGAGCCAAGTGCTTTCCTTGATCTCGCGTATGAACTTGGCCTCGAGGAGTCTGTTGATCTCCATTCCATTTTTGCGCTCGTGGCTCGCATAAATACCGATTGTTTGCTTGACTGGCCTTGCGTCGGGGTTGACGTTGAGTGCGTGCTCGGCGAATTCCCTGGGAACTCCTGGCATGTTCGCAGGACACCAGGCAAAAATTTCCCAGTGCTCACGGTGGAATTCGACGAGCACGAGTTCCTATGCGGGAATCAAGTTGTTGGCGATAAGGGCCGTCTTGGCGGGATCCGATGGATGGAACTGCACCTTCTTTGTGGGCACAGATGAGTCAAAGGAGAGATCAGGTGAGCTTGGCCTACTCAAGGGAGGCAGACTGTTGTCTGTCGTCTCTTTCAGTCTTGCGAGTTCCTCCTGCATGCCGAAAGATTGGGATATTCTGTTGAATTCCCTGTCGCAAGCGTCAGATCGCTCAAAGTTCCCATTGATCGTTATGACGCTATTGGGACCTGGCATTTTCATCTGCAGGTAGGCGTAGTGGGGTACTACCATGAACCTGGCGAATGCGACGCGCCCAAGGATGCAATGGTATTATGAGGGCCAGTCGACGACCTCAAAGTCGATGCGCTCGCGCCGGAAGTTCTTCGGCGTGCCAAAGATGATGTCGAGGTTGATTTTTCCCAAGGGGTATACGCCTTTCCCTGGGACGATGCCATGGAACGTTGTGTCCGATGCCTCCAAGCAGGTTAGAGGGATCCTCATTGCTCGCAAGGTACTCGCGAATATGAGGTTGATGCCGCTTCTGCCATCCATGAAGACGCGACTCATGTCGAAGCCTCCAATTTGCGCCTCGAGTACGAGGGGCAATGACCTGTGCGAGGTACTTGAGGCGGGTGGTCGTGTTTGTTGAAAGTAATGCACGACTCGCTGCCACTAAGGTACTCAGTGGTGGATGGTGGCAAGTGCGTGGCCAAGTTGACTTGGCGAGTGATAGCCTTTTGCACCCTGTTGGAGGGGCGCCCCTTTTGGATCATCATGGTACCCATGGCTCGTGGGTACGGTTCGCCGCCGTGGTGCTGGTCCGGTGCAGCTCCATTCGGGGGTGGCCCAGGTGGTGGTGGTGCGCCATGTGCCACGGCGCCTGGAGCGGCTCCGTAGCCTCTTTCGACTGCGTTGCGGTTCATCCGAACCAATCCCTCGTGTAGCTTGAGGAACTCGCGGCAGTCCTTGAGGAGGTGGCTGGACTTTCTCTTGCCATCATGCTTGTCGATGTAGAAGTGTACCGTGCATGGCCCGGACAGTTTGTCCTCGATGGAGGTCGCGGGTGCCTCATCGCGAGTGCGGCATTGCCATACTTGTGTGGTTTTCCTGGAGTCACGGTATCCGCCGCTACGGTATCCGCTGTTACGGTTATCGTCGCGCCTATCGACGTAGCCGGCTGCGACCATGTTGACGTCATCGCGATCGTCGTAGATGCGCATGCGACGCTTGCCCCGGCGGTCGCGTCTGCGTTTGAGTTCTGCCTCCTTGTCGGAGTGAACGCGATTCTTCACCGAATCTTCTCCATCGGCCCACCGATTCGCGATCTCCATCAGGTGGTCGATGGTCTGGGGCTTTGAGCGGCCTAGCTCCTCCCTGAGTTCCATGCGGCGGACACCACCGTTGAATGCATCAATCGCGCGGTCTTCCGAGATGTTCTCCGCGGAGTTCTTGATGATGGACCACCTTTGGATGTAAGAGCACAGCGATTCGCCAGATCTTTGCTGGCAGCATCTCAGTTCTTCGATTGAGGCGGGCCGTTTGTACGTGCCCTTAAAGTTGCGCACGAAGCTGTAGACCAGCTCATCCCAACTGCGAATAGATCCGCGTGGGAGGTTATTGAGCCATGCCCGGGCGGCCTGCATTTATGGCGCAAGCATTGCATGGCATGCCTTGCCTCCGTGTAGCCTGACGAAAGAGATGTGGTCCTCCAGCCAGATCTTAGGGTCCTGTAGACCGTCGAATTTCCGGTTCGATCACTGATGGGAGTTTAAAC
Organism: Avena insularis; assembly: GCA_023614405.1. NCBI lineage: Eukaryota > Viridiplantae > Streptophyta > Magnoliopsida > Poales > Poaceae > Avena > Avena insularis. Next base: position 21,791,897 of record CM042694.1, on the reverse strand, counting down.
CCTTTAGGCATTCGTTTCTGCCTAATGGCTCTGCTGAAGCATTTGGCGCCACAGAGCTCCCCATCTTCCTCTTTCGAGTCAGTCGACCGAGCGTGTCGTTCCCTTGACTTGTCGTTCTTGCATTATGTGAGGTCGTCGCGCGCATCGTAGTCGCGATCGCTGCCGTGGTGGCGCCGAGACAGTCGTGTTGTCATTCTTTGGACGAGGCGAGGAGTAGCGCTTTGCCCTTTTTGGGTCCGTACCGCTCCTTCGGGCGGCCTCAATTAGCCCCAAGCCCGCGATCGTAGATCGGTGCATGGCCGTTCGGGGATCTCCAGCTGGCGGCTGGTTATTGAGGAGGTACATGGTGGCTACTGTCACCGCGGCTTGCGGTGTCCTAGGAACCATGTTGCCTCTCGTGTCGACTGTCATAGAGCCGAAGTCGAGGACTTTCACGGCCTCTATGCGCTCTTGTTCGGTGAGGTGAGCCATCCGCCTGCCTCTTCTTAGCGAGGTACTCGTTGCCTCTTGAGGAGGATCCTCCGTAGGAGGAGAGCCCAGCATGGCGAAGGCTTGATTCGTCTGCTGCCTTTTTACGCGCCTCAAGTTGCGCGATTGCTTGTTTTTGGCGCTTGAGTTCCTCTTTTAGGAGCCAGTGGTAGCCCATCAGCAGTTCCTGCGGGGATCCGAATGGTAGAGGTGCACCTCGTATGGCTTCGCGGCAGCGATCCCACTCTTGCTCGTTGAGCCTGATCACGACGCGTTTGCCAGTTTGCTCATTGATCATGCTAGGAGGTTTGACTGCTCCTCCGTTGCCACCGTTACCGCCGTTGCCACCGTTGCCGGTGTTGGGTGGATCGGTGTCGTTGCCGGTGTTACCACCGTTGCCACGATTGGGCAGATCAGTGCCGTTGCCGGTGTTACCACCGTTGCCGCGATTGGCGGAGGTGCCGCCTGCCTTGATAACGACGCACATGAAGTGATTAGGGAAGTTGTTGCTTCCACAACTTTTAGATCTGGAACCGTAGGTTCCATCTTCAGTGGCCAGATCCCTTAGATCGGAGTCGCGACTGCTGTCGCTGACCGTGTTCTCGACTGCCATCGGAGCGTTGAGCTCGCTGAGGGTGCCGATCGATGGAGGGAACCATGATGCCGGGGCAATCGCCGGTGTTGTCGGCTGATCAGGCATGCGAAGCGTGCCTATGTGACCAACTTGGAAGTGGAAGCTCCCAATCGCCAGGCTGATTCCGTTGCCCACGGACTCGAAGGCCGGGCGAGTGGCCGGCGTGTGGACGGTGAAGTCGAAGGCGCCGAAGAGCTGGCGAATCTCCGCTGTTGCAGAGTTGTAGATCGCAGTTGATGGGGCCGAAGAAGCCGCAACATCAGCACTCCCAATTCCCACAGACGGCACCAATTGACGAGGGTTTAACTCGTCAATGCCCATTGTTATGGGCTTGGGTTTTGGAGAAGGAGGGAGCGCTGGAGACATCTATCGGCTAGAAAACAAGCACAAAAGGGACAAAGGATTTACCCAGGTTCATGCCTCGTAGAGGTCCCTACTCCTGCTTGTTTGCTCGTGGGATTATTGAAGGAGTCGAAAGTTACAATTGTGCGCAGATGTAATCTGGCGAGGGTTGTGGAAACTAGGGTTGTGTGTGTCTTCCTCGCTGCCCCCTCCTAGCCTTTATATAGATGGGCTAGGTCTCGGGTAGCAGGTCGAGTCGGTTACAAGTTAGGGTTTTCCCCTTCAAACTTTCTATCTTTAGCTTCTTGTCCTTCAAGCAATCGAGAGTCCACAGGTTACTCGAGTCCTTTCATCTGGGCCTTGGCGACACCGTGGGCCTGTACGTATTTGGACCGTATATACCAAGCTTGAGTACCTGTAGGGTATACCCATGTCAGTTCCCTTTCGATTTCCTCCGAACGACTTCGAATCTTTCCCAGAATGATTCCGGTCCTTTATTCTTTCTCCGAACAACTTCGAATCTCTCTGTGGAACGATTCTGGCTTTCTCTTTCTCTACCGTGATTCCTGAAGGAAATATGCCCTGAGAGGCAATAATAAAGTTGTTATTATGTATTCCTTGTATATGATAGATGTTTATTTTGCATGCTATAATTGTATTGATAGGAAACATCAATACACGTGTGTTTAATAAACAAAAAGGGTTCCTAGTTATGCCTCTCTTATAGACTAGCTTGTTGATTAACAAGATGATCAAGGTTTCCTGATCATGGACATTGGATGTTGTTAATAATAAGGTCACAACATTTGTGAAATGATGTGATGAACATTCATCCGAAGTATAGCATTACGATCAAGTGATTGTGTTTATATTGCTATAACATCATACGAAGTAATCTTTATCCTTAGACCATGAGATCATGTTAATTGCTAACACCGGAAAAGTATCTTGATAACATCAAACGTTACACCGTAACAGGGTGACTATAAAGATGGGTTCAGTACTACGAAGGTGTTATGTTGAGGCTCATGGATAAAGAGTGGAATTTGTCAATCCAGATGACGGATAGATATACTCTGGGGCCTCTCGGTGATATCACATTAGGATAGCTTGCAAGCAAGTGATGTGATCACTAGAATGTTATATCACGGGAACAAGAAAAGAGTGCATGTCGGTAACGAGATCAAACTAGGTATGGAGATACCGATGATCGAATCTCGGACATGTAATATATCGAGAGACAAAGGGATTTAGTTACAAGCGTTAAAGGTTCTCACGATCACAGGAGTCATCGTTGAATGTGTAGGAGTCGATGCGGATCTCCGTGTCCAGCTGCTGATTATTGATCGGAGAAGGGTCTCGATCATATACGCATTATTCGCGAACCATAGGGTGGCACACTTAAGAGTTACGGACACCATTTTGGAGCACATATGTTTGAATGAAAGAATTGCAAAGCGCAGGAATTGTTTCAATAGAAACCGGAAATTGGTTCGGGTGAAATTGCAGAAGGTGGTTCTGCATGTGATATTGAAATATTGCAAGGGGCTATATGTGAATGTTTGTTAATTAAAGTAATCAACAAAATTCTGAATAAATTTAATAAAAAGAGTTTTATTAAATGAGAGAGCATTGAATTTGGAGAAATTTAATGCATTTAAAGTGGAGACTTTAAAAGGGAATGTGAAGAGGCATTTTAATGTGGAGGGGTTACCACCACATGAATGGGGGAGGTGAGGGGTCACCCCCCATGCGCCGACCATGGAGAGAGGGCACCCCTCCTCCTATAAAAGGCCACCCATTCCTCCTTCATCCACACACCTCCTTGTGAAGGATCTCTCTCCCTCTAGAATTATTCCCCATGGTCTCGGATTAGCGAGATACATGTTCTGGTGGCATTTAAATGCCTGGAAGGAGTTGCTGCTCCCGCTGGATCGCTGGAGCGAGGAGGTGGAGGTTGTCCGGTGGCTTGAACGTGTGTGCGAGTGCGGATGCGCTGCTGAGTTGCGGCGCTCGGACTTCCTCATGATCTTGAGATCAGCAAGTGTACGACTACATCAACCACGAGTTCCTACTCGTTGACAAAACTCGTTGTCTTCGAGGGTAAGTTATCCATGGATGTATGTCCACCCGTTGCTCTGTATCTAGTAGATAGATCTTGGCGTATAGTTCTCATCGTAGGAAAATTTTTGTTTTCTATGCTGCGGACCAAACAGTGGTATCAGAGCCTGATCTATGCGTAGGTGCTTTGCACGGGTAGTACACATATGTTTATTTGTGGGCGATGATGATCATGTTATTGCATCTTCTATGTACTTTGGATATTGGTGGCATAGTGGGATGAAGCGGCCTGGACCAACCTTACATGTCATACATGAGACCGGTTCCACGGTGACATGCAACTAGTTTTGCATAAGTGGCTAGCGGTGTCTGCTCTCCTACTATAGTCAATATCTGATTTACGAGTTGCTAATAACTTGGTTATCCTCGTTGTGGTTCATGTTCGTGGGTTAGACGGTTCTATCTCCGAAAGCCTAAGCCACGTAAAACTTGCAATTGATAAATTAGAGGCGTCTAGTTTAGATTCTTTGGGCTAGTGTATTGATATGGTATTGTTGTAAGTAGATGTATGATAGATACTCTTACAACTCACTTAACGTGTAAGTTCCATAGACCTTGGCCTTACACACAAAGGAATGATAGAGATCATACCACGATGCAAATGATAGAGATCAAATGCATGGACCATATCACCTCACTTCACACATTAGCATCTTATATTGCTAGTTTGGCGCTTTTGGTAGCATTATAAGATGATCCCTCATTTAGATATCAAGATAAAATGTGTTCTTCCTTAAGTATGCACCGTTTTGTGGATCGTGTTTTGAGGCATCACGTGATGATCGGGTGTTCTCGACTCTACGCTTTCATACAACGGGTGTAAGACAATTTTACACACGCAAATACTAAGGTTCTTACTTGACGAGCCAAGCATGTACAGACATGGCCTCGGAACACGGACCAAAAGGTTAAGCATGAGTCATATAGTTGATATGATGCCCATATAGATGCTCGCCTTTGAAGCTACACCGACTCACGTGATGATCGGACTTGGTGTAGTGGATTTGGTTCATGTAATCACCAAAAGGACACGAGGGATGTCATTTTTGAGTGGGAGTTCATTAGTAATTTGGATTAGTTGAACTCAATCTATCATAAACTTAGTCTAAGTATATTTTACAAATTCTGTTGTAGATGGCACCACCTGCTTTTAATTTCAATGTGTTCATGGAGAAAGAGAAACTTGCTGCGAATGGTAGCAACTTCACCAACTGGGCTATGAATTTAAGGATTCTCCTCCTTTGCTGCACAAAAGCAATATGTGCTAGCTGCATGCTAAACCCCACCACTCTGATGCCCCTGACGAGGAAAAGAATGTCTATGTGACTCGTCAGAAGGACCACAACTTAGTTCATTGCGGTATACCATATGGGCTAGAGCCAGAACTTCGAAAGCGTTTCGAAAATGGCAATGCTTTTGATACCATGGGAGAATTGAAAATGATTTTCGATACCCATGCTGCCGTAGAGAGTTATAATGCTACAGAAAGGTTCTTTAGCTGCATGATGGAGGAAAACAGCTCCGTTGGTGAGCATGTACTCAAAATGTTTGGGTACGCCGATAAGCTTGTGTCCTTGGGAATAACGATTCCCATTTACTTAGGCATACATCGTGTTCTCCAATCTCTGCCACCTAGCTACAAGAGCTTCGTGATGAACTATAATATGCAGGGCATGAAGAAGTCTCTTCCTGAGCTTCTATCAATGATTAAGACTGCAAAAGTGGAGATTAGGAAAGAACATCAAGTGTTGATGATCAATAGGACCACCGGTTTCAAGAAGGACAAGAAAGGAAAGCACAAGGGAAAGAAGGGTGGCAAGTCATTTGCCACTTTGAAAAAAACCCCGGGCTGGCCCTAAGTCCGACACCAGTCTTGCTATTGCAAGGGAATAGCCATTGGGCATAATGCCCCAAGTATTTGGCGGACAAGAAGTCGACAAAGGCAAACAAAGGTATATGTGATATACATGTTATTGATGTGTACTTGACTAGTACTCGATAGCACTGGGTATTTGATACGGGATCGGTTGCTAATATATGTAACTTCGGTTGGGGCTGCGGAACAAGCGACAACTAGCAAGGGATGAGGTCACGATCTTGAATTGACAATGGATCTAGAGTTGATGTGATCGCCGTCAGAACGCTACCTCTCCATATGCCGTCGGGATTAGTTATAAACCTGAATAATTGTTATTTGGTGCCTGCACTGAGCATGAACATTGTATCCGGATCGTGTTTGATGCAAAGTGCTTATTCGTTTAAGTCTGAAAACAATGGTTGTTCGATTTATATGAATAATATCTTTTATGGTCATGCACCTGTGTTGAATGGTTTATTTCTGTTGGATCTCTATAGTAGTATTACGCATATTCATAATGTTGATGCTAAAAGGATTAAACTTGATAATGATATATCTACATATATGTGTAGCTTTGTCTAGGTCATATTGGCGTTAAACGCATGAAGAAACTCCATTATGATGGACTTTTGGAATCACTTGATTTTGAATCATTTGATACATGTGAGCCATGCCTTATGGGCAAGATGACTAGAACGCCGTTTTCCGGTTCAATGGAACGGGCGACATATTTATTGGAAATCATACATACCGATGTGTGTGGACCAATGAGTGTGTCGGCGCGAGGTGGATATCGTTATTTTGTTACTTTCACGGATGATTTGAGTAGATACGGGTATATCTATTTGATGAAACATAAGTCTGAAACCTTTGAAAGGTTCAAAGAATTTCAGAATGAAATGGAAAATCATCATAACAGAAAGATCAAATTTCTGCGGTCCGACCGTGGAGGAGAGTATCTTAGTTACGAGTTTAGCACACATATGAAAGACTGTACAATAGTTTCACAACTCACGCTTTAGGAACACCACAATGGTAATGGTGTGTCGAATGTCGTACTTTATTGGATATGGTTTGATCTATGATGTCTCTGACTGACTTGCCACTGTCATTTTGGGGTTATGCACTGGAAACCGCTGCATTCACTTTAAATAGGGCACCATCTAAATCCGTTGAAAAGACACCGTATGAATTATGGTTTGGAAACAAACCTAAGATGTCATTTCTTAAAGTTTGGGGATGCGATGTTTATGTGAAGAAACTTCAACCGGATAAACTCGAACCCAAAGCGGAAAAATGTGTCTTCATAGGATACCCTAAGGAAACGATTGGGTATACCTTCTATCACAGATCCGAGGGCAAGGTCTTTGTTGCCAAGAATGGATCCTTTCTTGAGAAGGAGTTTCTTGCGAAAGGTGTGAGTAGTCGGAAGGTAGAAATCGAAGAGGTTATTGAACCTTCTCTTCATGAAATGGCGAGTAGCGCAGCTCTAGAAGTTGTTTCGGAGTTGACTTCACCTAATGAAGACAGAGCTAATGATATTGATCATGAAACTCCGAAAGAGGACACTGCCAAACCTCGTAGGTCAAGCAGGACACGTGCGACTCTGAGCGTCGATAATCCTGTTATGAATTTCATGATTGATGAAATAGATGACCCTGCGACGTATGAAGAAGCGATGATGAGCCCTGATTCCAACAAATGGCTAGAAGCCATGAAATCCGAGATGGAATCCATGTGCGAAAACTAGGTTTGGACCTTGGTGGACTTACCTCACGATCGAAAGGCTATTGAGAATAAATGGATTTTCAAAAGAAAAACTGATGCTGATGGTAATGTAACCATCTATAAGGCTCAACTTGTCGCAAAGGGGTTTCGACAAATTCAAGGAGTTGACTACGATGAGACATTCTCTCCCGTAGCGATGCTTAAGTCGGTTAGGATTATGTTAGCAATTGCTACATATTTCGATTATGAAATATGGCAGATGGATGTCAAAATTGCGTTCCTCAATGGTAATATTGAAGAATAGTTGTATATGATACAACCTAAGGGTTTGGTCGATCCTAAGGATGCTGATAAGGTGTGCAAACTTCAGCGATCCATCTATGGACTGAAGCAAGCATCCCGGAGTTGGAATCTCCGCTTTGATGAGGTGATCAAAGAGTTTGGATTTGTCCAAACTTATGGAGAGGCTTGTATTTACAAGAAAGTGAGTGGGAGCAATGTGGCATTTCTGATATTATATGTGGATGACATATTATTGATTGGAAATGATATAGATCTTTTAAACAGTGTTAAAAGTTATCTAAACAGCAAATTTTTGATGAAGGACCTTGGTGAAGCTTCATATATATTAGGCATTAAAATCTATAGAGATAGATCAAGACGCCTAATTGGGCTATCGCAGAGTACAAACCTTGATAAGATATTAAAGAAGTTTAATATGGACGGAAGTAAGAAGGGGTACTTACCTATGTTGCAAGGCAAGACATTGAGTAAGACTCAAAGTCCGGCTACGGTGGAAGAAAGAGAGATAATGGATAAGATCCCCTATGCCTCAGCCATAGGCTCTATAATGTATGCCATGCTATGTACAAGATCGGATGTGGCACATGCTATTAGTTTGACTAGTAGGTACCAATCTGATCCAGGTTCGGAACACTTGATAGCGGTCAAGAATATCCTTAAGTACTTGAGAAGAACTAAGGATATGTTTCTTGTATACGGAGTTGAAGAAGAGCTAGTCACTAAGTGTTATGTCGATGCTAGCTTTGACACTAATCCGGATGACTCTAAGTCTCAATCCGGATACGTATTTCTCTTGAACGGAGCAGCAGTTAGTTGGAGGAGCTCCAAACAACCTGTGGTGGCTAGATCAACGATGGAGGCGGAATATGTTCTGCTTGAAGCGGTAGCGAGAAGCGGTTTGGATGAAGGAGTTCATAACGGAACTAGGTGTGGTTCCTAGTGTTGGACCCAATGGTGATCTATTGTGACAATAATGGAGCCATAGCCAAGGAACCAATGTCTCTAAGAATTCCAAGCATATTAAGTGCGGTTTCACTCCATCCACGAGCTTGTCAAGGATGGAGATATAAAGATTTAAAAGTGCACACGGACCTGAATGTAGCAGATCCGTTGACTAAAGTACTCCCTAGGGAAAACATGATCAACACCAGAACTCCATGGGTGTTAGATTTATCACTATATAAACTAGATTATTGTCTCTAGTGCAAGTGGGAGGCTGAAGGAAATATACTGAGAGGCAATAATAAAGTTGTTATTATGTATTCCTTATATATGATAGATGTTTATTTTGCATGCTATAATTGTATTGATAGGAAACATCAATGCATGTGTGTTTAATAAACAAAAAGGGTTCCTAGTTATGCCTCTCTTATAGACTAGCTTGTTGATTAACAAGATGATCAAGGTTTCCTGATCATGGACATTGGATGTTGTTAATAACAAGGTCACAGCATTTGTGAAATGATGTGATGAACATTCATCTGAAGTATAGCATTACGATCAAGTCATTGTGTTTATATTGCTATAACATCATACGAAGTAATCTTTATCCTTAGACCATGAGATCATGTTAATTGCTAACACCGGAAGAGTATCTTGATAACATCAAACGTCACACCGTAACAGGGTGACTATAAAGATGGGTTCAGTACTACGAAGGTGTTATGTTGAGGCTCATGGATCAAGAGTGGAATTTGTCAATCCAGATGACGGATAGATATACGCTGGGCCCTCTCAGTGATATCGCATTAGGATAGCTTGCAAGCAAGTGATGTGATCACTAGAATGTTATATCACGGGAACGAGAAAAGAGTGCATGTCGGTAACGAGATCAAACTAGGTATGGAGATACCGATGATCGAATCTCGGACATGTAATATATCGAGAGACAAAGGGATTTAGTTACAAGCGTTAAAGGTTCTCACGATCACAGGAGTCATCGTTGAATGTGTAGAGTCGTCACGGATCTCGAGTCAGCTGCTGATTATTGATCGGAGAAGGGTCTCGATCATGTCTGCATTATTCGCGAACCGTAGGGTGGCACACTTAAGAGTTACCGGACACCATTTTGGAGCACATATGTTTCAGACGAAAGAATTGCAAAGCGCAGGAATTGTTTCAATAGAAACCGGAAATTGTTTCGGGTGAAATTGCAGAAGGTGGTTCTGCATGTGATATTGAATATTGCAAGGGGCTATATGTGAATGTTTATTAATTAAAGTAATTAACAAAATTATGAATAAATTTAATAAAAAGAGTTTTATTAAATGAGAGAGCATTGAATTTGGAGAAATTTAATGCATTTAAAGTGGAGATTTTAAAAGGGAATGTGAAGAGGCATTTTAATGTGGAGGGGTTACCACCACATGCATGGGGGAGGTGAGGGGTCACCCCCCCATGCGCCGGCCATGGAGAGAGGGGGCACCCCCCTCCTCCTATAAAAGGCCACCCATTGCCTCCTTCATCCACACACCTCCTTGTGAAGGATCTCTCTCCCCCTCTAGAATTATTTCCCCATGGTCTCGGATTAGCGAGATACATGTTCCTGGTGGCATTTCATCTAGAAGGAGTTGCTGCTTCCGCTGCATCACTGGAGCGAGGAGGTGGAGGTTGTCCGGTGGCTTGAACGTGTGTGCGAGTGCGGATGGGCTGCTGAGTTGCGGCGCTCGGACTTCCTCACGATCTTGAGATCGGCAAGTGTACGACTACATCAACCACGAGTTCCTACTCGTTAACAAAACTCGTTAACAAAACTCGTTGTCTTCGAGGGTAAGTTATCCATGGATGTATGTCCACCCGTTGCTCTGTATCTAGTAGATAGATCTTGGCATATAGTTCTGATTGTAGGAATTTTTTTGTTTTCTATACTGCGGACCCAACATCGTATAGTTCTTCCTTTTGTTTCTCGATACAACTTGTCCGAGATCCGATCATTGGTATCCCATACGTTGTTCAATCTCGTTCACAACAAGTTCTGTTTTCTTGTTACCGTGATATTACATCCCCGTGACCTAGTCACATGTTGCAACATTTATGGATGTAATCTCACCAAGTCGGCCGTATGTATCTTTACCCGCCATGTGGGTGAACAAATCCCGGTCTTGCAGTCACAGGTCATCAACTGTTCCTTTGGAATACCCAACGTATACCTTTATAACCACTGTATTACCAAGTGGCGCTTGATGCAGTCAAAGCAGCCTTGGGAAACAGTTAGTAATATGAGCTCACAGTCCTATGAGAAGGAGTCTAGGTATAGCTGTTGCAACAATGAACTATATGACTTGATCATGTTGCAATCCTTCGAGGAATGTCCAATCACATCATTCTCCAATGATATGATCCAGTTGTCAGTCAGCATAAATGCCCATGATCTTGAAACCCAGATCATCTTTGTGACCAACGAGCTAGTATGAATATAGGCTATTAGGGACTTGGTTGTTTCATGCCACACCTGTACCAATGTTTCTACTTGGCATAGTTCTAGCATAATATGAAACTATTATAAACTAATTGAGATATGACAATAAAAACCTATTTATTATTTGCCTCTAGGGCATATCTCCTCCAGTAATGAGCTAAGAACGCATGAGGTGAAGATTGGAAATGAGCAATGGCCAACCTATGAGTGCACGTGCAACAAACCAAAGTTGCTTCACCTGCCTTGCTCGCATGTGCTTGCTGCTTGTGGGCAGTTGGGGTTGGACGCAATCTCGTTCGTGTCTCCCTACTACCTAAAAGAATCTGTGGTCAATAACTGGACCGGTGAGATGTCAGGATTTCGCGTAGTGGGAAATTTCAACACGGTAAACCCTGGTGAAAGGCAGTACATCCCCCACCCTGCTGTAATGTGAATAGGCAGAGGAAGACGCCAGTGTAGGCGCATCCGGAATGACATGGATGAATCAGAAGCTAGAGGCCCAACGCGCCAATGTTTTCTATGCAATGATTTTGGACATAGGGCTAGGTGTTGTCCCAAGTTTGGTACAGGCGTAGTACCTACGTGAGGATGTGGTACCCGGGCTCGAAGAGGTAGAGGACGTGGGCGAACTTAGGCTTCGACGAACTATGTTCCATTTGTAATATGTGACGAACTATGTTTCCATTTATAATATGTGATGAACTATGCTTCTATTTGTAATATGTGACGAACTATGTTTCTACATAATTGATACATTGCAAATGTATCTATAATTTTTGATGCTCCATGCTTGGTTTTATCCACTTTCTTGTGTTTTGTCCACACTTTGGAGTACTTTTCATATGATTTCTTGGACTAACCTATTAACAAGAGCCACAGTGCCAGCTGCCTATTTTTTGTTGTTTTTGGTTCCAGGAAAGTCAGAAAATGAATATTCTTGGAATTGGACGGGTCAAAAGGCAAAGTGCCTATTTTTCCAGAAGACTCCAGGAGCCAGAATACGAGATCGAGGAGGGCCAGGGGTTGGCCACACCCCCCTAGGCGTGGGCTGGGCCTGGCCGCGCTAGGGCATGGTGTGGTGGCCCCTGGCATCCCCTCGGTCTCCCTCTTCGCCTATAAGAAGCCTTCTGACCTAAAAACTTCGGGGGGTTCAACGTTTTTCCAGAAAAAGTTCCGCAGCGCCGCCACCACCGAAGGGGAGATTCAGGGGACAGAAAATCTGTTCAAGCACCCTATTTGGAGACGGGAAGTGCCCCCGGAGCCATCTCCATCGATCTCCACCATTATCTCCATCAACCATCCATGTTTCCCCCATCTATGAGTGAGTAATCCCCCGCTGTAGGCTATGGGGATGGTAGGGATTGGATGAGATCGTTCATGTAATGGCATCAGATTGTTAGGGCATGGTGCCTAGTATCTTTTATTAGTGCTTTATGACTTTGTTGCAACTTGTTGTGCTTAATGCTTGTCACTAGGGCCCGAGTGCCATGATTTCAGATCTGAACTTATTATTGATTCATTATGATAGTATTGTTCTTGGTCTTATCTACAAGTTGTATACACACGTCGTTGTCCGGAACCTATGGCCCCGAAGTGACAGAAATCGGGATAACCGGAAGGGAAAGGCTTTGATGTGAGGATCACATGTGTTCACGGAGTGTTAATGATTTGCTCCGGTGCTCTATTAAAAGGAGCACCTTAATTGCCAGTAGTTCCCTAGAGGCCCCGCTGCAAACGGGCTGGCAGGACAAAAGATGTTGTGCAAGTTCTCATTGCGAGCACGTATGACTATATATGGAACACATGCCTAGGATTGTCTAGTACTTGGGTGCTTTATCTTATTTATCTGCAATTGCCCTATGTTCTGATTGCTATGTGAATTGTCTTGTCCATGCAACGCCCATCCATCCATCCCTATGCCTACCGCTTTTCGAATCCCTTGTTCTTTGCTTTTGTTACTCTTGTCTTTGTTTTTGCTCTTTACTTTACTATTCCTACTACAAAACTGTTGCTACTGATAAACTGCTGTGAGCAAGATTGTTTCCAGGTGCAGCTGAATTGACAACTCAATTGTTAAGGCTGATAAATATTCTTTGGCTCCCCTTGTGTCGAATCAATAAATTGGGTTTCACTTCCCTCGAAAATACTGTGATACACCCCTTATACTTGTGGGTCATCAGTAATCCCTCACCAGCGCAGTGAGAAGACAATCACTAGCAATGAGTTCCTCCAATGGGGTTGGATTGTTGTCTATCCTAAAGTTCCTGGCCAAATGAAAAAGGTTGACGGACATGTTTGTCTCGAAACTGCGGCCATAGGAAAAACCGGGAAACATACTGGATGTGCTTACACAACTTCGTGAGGAGGGGGTTTTATAGGGTAACATTCTAGCTTGGAAACATTCTGGCGAGAAACATTCTGGTAGGAACCATTTTAGCGGGAAACATTTTGGAGGGAAGAACTAAGAGACATTGTCTCTGAAATTAACTGACAAGTACACACTAATGTTGAATTTAAGATACATCACGACAATGCAACCGAAATGAAAATACATCATGACACTATAACTGAAATAAGGATACATCAAGACACTACAACTGAAATTAAGATACATCGGGACAGTACAACTGAAGTGAAGATACATCAGTACTGATACATACATCTACCTGCCCTGAGTCCAGCGCGGGAACTTCCCGGTCTTGTCCCCATGTTCCTCTGCCGCTCGCGCCTCGGCAGCCCTTTCTCTTAATCACTTCCTTTCCGCCTCATGGGCCTCCTTGCGCACATGTTCCTGTCGCTCCTCTTCCTCCCTTCTCTTCCTATTTCGCTCGCGATTTTGAGCTTGTTCCGCTCTGAATTCTTTCATTTCTCTCTGTTGTTCCTTCTTCTCCTCTTCGGCCATCCTTTCAGCATGTTCCTCTTCGTGAAAGGTAGCCCACGCATCTCGGTTCCTATCATGACACTCTTTTGCGGCCCAAGCTGGCTGCTCCGTGTTAATCCAATGGTTCTACTTGCAAAGTGGAAGAGGAGACTGCAAGCAAATCAATGGAATGAATAAAAGAACACATAATATGTGAATGGTTCATATTAACCATGCTCTGGGAACATACCGGAGGCCTCTCGTACGACGAACTTGCTTGCCGGGGATGGCTTGCGTCGTAGTTGGGACACATGAAAAACTCCATGCCCATGCAGGTGGAGAAATCGATCAACTCCTTAACCTTGGCGATATGGCCGCAACAACAACGCTCGTGTGTCACCCCTTTTGGCAACCTAGCATCTTTCATCTTCCTAGACCTATACTCTGGGTCTGAACAAGGCACACTCATGATGAAGAGGAGCAGAAATGCGAGAAAAAGAGGACGAATAGATGAACTGGGTGAAAAGAGAACATCTCGGTGCACAGATTTATAGAGGCAATGGGAAGAATAGACGAGAAAAAACGGCGGGAGATAGTGGCGGGAATCGGCTGGCTGGAGAAAAAACAGCGGGAAATAGTGGTGGGAATCGACTGGCGGGAGATAAATGGCGGGAAACGAAAATTGATGCATTGATCATGCAGGATTTGGTTTAAGGTAAGCCGAATTAGGTGCCCTCGACCTAGGCCTGGCCGATTAATCCATTCGGTCTGGGCCACGCCGATTGATCCATTTGGCCTGGGCCTGACCGAATGGAACAGTCGGCTTCAGCCTGGCCGATTGGACCAGACCGAGTCGGCGATGCCCTGACCGAATGGACTAATCGGCTACCACCTGGCCGGTAGCAGTTTGCACGTAAGTCGAGAGCCAATTCGGCGTGGCCCAGGCTGACTGGCTCCACTCGGCGAGGCCCGGGCCGACAAAGCTCTAGATCTGTAAAATCCTAAATTCGTGCAACACTTCTCAAATTCATTAAAAAATGTATTATTTAAAAAAATCGCGAGTGTAGCACTGGCGGCCGGGATAATTAGCTAGAGGGTTGCAAGTTGGCGAGCCTACGCCAAGAGGACTAAGCTGCCTGCAATCACCTGTAAGGGACCAAGTCGCTGGGAAAAACTAGCCAGAAGAGCATTTTAGGAGTGAATTCAATCATACACAAATGCTAGCAATCGGACTCGAGAGAAAATGTTTGAACATGGTTAAATTCAAATACTAAGCATTCTGTTATCTCTTTTTTGTCCACCTCTTTAGTATTTCTCATTAAAGAATTACTACATGTATGATCTTTACTCAAAATAGGCTTTCGTCCAGCTTTATAAATAAAGCAACCACAGCGATACAAGAGTTCGAACAACCGAAAATGCTTGGGCATCGGCAAAAACACGCCAAAAAGAAAAGAAATGGAAGAAACAGCGATTCGACGAGACTAGGGTGACCCGCCACCGTTGCGCCAACCGGAGTTTTCCCACTACGCTTCAGACACACCAGCACGCCCAGTACCAAGACAACACCTTCAAGAAGGGCGTCGTTGACACGGCGCTGCTGCCGGGGCCAGAACACTGGACCTAGGGTTTCCCCCGGCACATAGAATACAATATGATAGGGATATCCGCGACGCCCTTCAAGAAGGAACGGCGCCACCCGAGGGCGTCACCGCGACGAAGTCGGACCAGACGACGGGGATTTCTCCCTAACCACACCTACAGAAACCCCGGGCGATACGACGCGCCACCACCAGCTTCGCCGCCCACCAACTTGCGCCACCATCGTCATCGCCTCATCGTGGACTTAGCAAGCAACCCGGAAACGGGGAAACAACATAGAACCAGCTAGGGACGGCAGCCCTGCAGCCACGTGGGAGGAGTCCACCTCCACCACCGAAAGGAGGTCGTCGACTGGGCCGAGCAGCAGGGTCACGCCAGGCTTGGCGGGCCCGGCCGGGCCCTCGAAGGGACCGTAAATCCCCTACACCTAGCTGCAACAGGCAGGCCGATGTGCCGCTATCCCCAACCCGATCACTGTCGTCACCACCATGTCCAGAGGGCGCCTCTACAGCAGATGTGCTGGCCTGCCGAAGTCCAGATCGGACTCGAAGGGCCCAGATCTAGGCCGGCGGAGCCGACACCAAACGTCGTGTCTACCTCGCCGAGGGGCCCAGCCAGGCTGACGCTGCACGACGCCACGACGCCGGCGAGAAGCAGCCACAGACGCGTGGCCCACCTAGGCCCATATCGGTCCTGAGGAAGACGCCGCCGTCACTCTCCCTAGCAGATGCGCCACCACAACATGCTGCGTCGCAGCCTCGCCACTAGTGCCGCCACCCAGCACCACCCGGAAGGGCTCCAGACCGTTGCAACCCTAGGAACACCGCCGCCGTTGAGGGAGGTCAGCCCCGACCAGCTCCAAGGAACGGGGAGAGGAGGGCTGCGCCATCGCCCGGCGACCCCTGCCAGCAGCGGCAATGGGTGAAGGGGGGGGGGGGAGGGGAGGGTTGGGTGGGGAGAGAGAGGTGCCGCGCCATCGCCCTCGGGGGGACCACTACGTGTATGATCTTACTGGTACGATTCCTGTACGATGCATGATCTGACCGTGTGCTCCCATTTGGTGCCAACAGTGGAGACATTTACAATATATAAGAATTATCTTATGTTAATTGGAATTGTGCAAAATCCTATAAACTATATCTACCTTAAGAAAACGATGACTTTTTGGATGAATAAATATGTTGGATTATCTCAACAACTCACGAAACAATATATTATATTCTCTCAATAAAAATAATCACGGAAATACACTTTCACACAAAGTTTCAGCCATACAGTTTAAGGTACAATTCAGACATATTTACGTGCTAGTGGAGGGGGCTGCCGATTTAAGGACAAGACTTGGGTTGCAATTCTATTGGATCTAATTAATAACCACCTCCTCTTAGAAATGCAGCCACAAACATCTTCATCCACTTCAGCCTCTTAGCCCGCATTAGAAATCTCAACGAAGAACAATATTTTCCTACTTTGTTTCTTCCTTCCAAGTACATGCATTGGATCTTCAGCATCGACAATTTCGATGAAGTCCTTCTTCTTAAAGTGTTACCACTATAATCATGACTTCTGTTTACAGCCCAAATTAATCTGTTCAGTAATCAAATCTATAATTTGTTCAACAATTATGTTTTGGGAATCGACCAACACATCCATATGATGTGATGATACAACCCTTTCTTCGCCATCATCAAGTATTGTGGTGTATGGGTCCACTTGTAAAACTAAGTGGTACTTAGTTCGATCAGAAGTCACTACTGAAAAAAGGCTTAGCGCCGCAGCAACCTTACTGGCGGATAAGCGAAAGTCCGCTGGTGGTAACTTGTACCCCCAGAGAGCGAGAAAAGACCGTCAACTGTAGGTCGTTGATGCCCACAAGTATAGAGGACAGTTGAAATCTTCGATGGGAAGTATTACCTAAATTTATAGTTTGCCTTAAGGGGAACACAAGAATACCAATAAGACTTTAGTAATTGAGACGTCACTCTAAATCACACCTGTATATCAATAAACTTGCAAAGAAAGTGGTGATTTATGGCAGTTGATTCAGAGCAGTAAAACAAACAGTAAATAAAGCAGCAAATTTCCAGTTTTCACCAGAAGTAATGTTGTGAAACTTTCGGTGGCTAAAATGCATGCATGAGGTGATAGCGGGGTGTTAATGATATCCATTATATAATGTATCCTATTACCATGGAATTTATCTCTAATTCAGTTGTGTGTAGGTGTGTGTTCCAAACATAATCATGCATGTAAGTTTGTATAATATCTTTTGTCCTGCCTGCCCATTTCACCAGGGCCAACTTGGTACTACAGACAATTACGATCTACCTTTCAAATAGACCGGAACAAAGCATTAACACTTCATAAACACACAATATCCTCAAACTATCATATATTCCCATTATTTTCCCTAATTGTCACTTTAGGATTCGCAGGTTCAACAGAATAATAGGTAATACACTTTGCAAATCCATACCAAACTCAAATATATGATAGGGCAATAAAAGTTCAGTACTGAAATCATGTCACTCGGGCCCTAGCAACAAGCATTAAACATAGCAAAAGTGTATCAACACTCATACAAGAATGTCTACAAGACAAACACCTCAGATCGCGATACATATGGATGATTACATGATGGATCTCATCCAATCCCCATCCACCTCACATGCCCACGAGGAACTACTCACACATGATGATGGGGGATGAACTCATGGTTGTTGGTGATGATGTTGATGATGATGGTGGTGGAGAAGACCTCGAAATCCCACTCCCCGTGGTGGAGAGCAGGACCAATCTAACCCCCAAAACGAAGATCGTGTCTCTGTCGGCGCTCTGTTTTATGAAACGCTCTATGCCTCTAGATACCTAGGTTTTTCAGGTATATAAGGGGGTGCGCCAAAGGAAAGGCCGAGGCGACGCTCCATGGACAAATGGGCCTGGGTGACACACCCACCCTTACTGGGGGTGCCACCTGGTCCCTTTTGGGCCTCGTGGCTCCATCTGCTTGATTCCAAGTTCTCAGGCTTTATTATTTGGTGAAAAACTGCTGTGGTATTTTTCCTCGATTTTATTTCTTGCGAAAATTGACAGAAAGAAGACTTTTGCTAAAAACATTGTTATATTCCGCAGTTTTCAAGTATGGGAAGATAACGGATAAAATCATTGAGAAAAGTACTTGGAAAAGTAGATACATTTGGGATGTATCAGTCGTGAACTTATACCCACAAGACTTACTGTCGACTAGCAATAAAATGTTTGTCCTTGCAACATATTTCGTGGGCGGACTAGGGGGCCCAAAAAACATTCGATCTTTTGTGTCCGTCGCGGCTATAGAGATGAGCGGTGACAAGAACGTAAATGAGGTCTGTCGATGGGTCCTCCACGAAAACTAGTGGCGTATGCATTTGTCAATGGTTACAGGTTAACTCTGACGACCTGATACATAGACTTGTCGTTTGGTTCTCAAGGTTACTAACGACGATCGGATTCATTGGCTGGATTGAATATTAAATAGAGGAGAACCAACCCGTGGTTGGATGGTTAGGAGGGCAGTGGTACCCCCAGCCCATCAGAGTTCAAACCCCAGGTTTGACGCTTTGGTGTCTCATAAAGGCGGAATATTCTTTCAGTGGGAGGCGACGTTCCCGTCGATAGCGAGGCGCCTGTGGTGACTTCGTCAATTTCAAGACCCACCGGCTCAGTCTCTCGGAGGTGCTCATAGGGGTAGGGTGTGTATGCGTGTGTTCATACGGGTGAGTGTATGTACGCATTGTGAGCGTCTGCGTTTGTACTATGTTTCTAAAAAAAGAATATTAAATAGAGAGATCATCGCCGGGTTTTGTTAGTAGGTATTGTCGTCCACTGAAAAAATAGAGCCCCTAGCTTGTTCTGATTCCCCACCGTCCCCGTCTGACGAGGGGTAACCTTGGCAATATCCATAGTGAAGGACTTAGGGTTTCGCGAAAAAGAGAATGCTGGGGATTTCGTCGGATGTCAGGAAAACAATGGAATCAAAATCGCCTGAATATTGGGAAATCGAACTGTTACAAGTTTCTTGGGAGTTTTATGTACCCTCGCTTGGGCTTCTCCCGTCCTATATATAATAGGCCGGGTCTCAAAGCTGTATGCGAATAGGTTTTACATACGCATAATTACAATACCAATACATTGTCGGTTCAGAGACTGTTTCCTAATACAATCAAAGTCTTTGTCGGTTGCTTCCTTGGGCTATCATTTGAAATCTTCATATTCCGTAAGCCTTTTACCCAGTAAAAACAACCATACATACTCTAGTTCCTTACTTTGTTCGAAGGGCCATATAAGTGGGTTATAGGGCTTTAGAAAATAGATAGTTTACCTTCATATCCTCGTGGGTTCAACGATGAAATACTTATCAAATTGTACTACAATGATCTCCTGCTCTAGGGGATTATCAAGCGGTCATCCCTGTCGGCAGGACCTGGTGATCGGCTGCCTCTACTAATCTTGCAGTGAACGACCTATCGCCAACTCCATCTCCATATCGAATTGTGCTTCCTCATAGGCTTTGTTCACAGAGGCGGTAGCATCATCTTTCATCTTCGATAACTGTTCCACCGCCGCAAGGAATTGTGCTTCTCATGGGTCATCCTCCTCGATCTCCTACTCCATGGTTGCGGGAAGGGGATCAGACGACGAGCCGCCATAGGAGGAGCGGGCCCCGGAGGAGGAGGAGCCAAGATCCCGCGGCGTTGCGTGACGATGCCGGCCATTGTGGTTGGGCAAAGATGCTAGTGGAGTCGATGGTGGAGCGGCTTCGGGAGGAGACGTGTCTGTTGGAGACATCGTTAGCCACCTAGACATTCCGACAGTGGGCCGTGGTGGTGCACAATAGACGCCACGATGGCTCAATCCTCCTCGAGCCATGCGCGTTTGAACGAGAGATGTCGAAGAGATCGGTGAAATGCTATGTGGCTAATGATGTGTAGTGATTATGGAGAGGAGCGTACCTATTTTGTAGAAGGGATGGGAGGTGAACTCCACGAGCAATGAAGTCCAATGGGGATGCGGAGGTGGAGCGGATGCGACGGCCGGGCAGACGAGTGGGTAAGGGCACAACTTTTTTACCAGACTTTCGCTTTGTGTGGAAGGAACCGAGATAATTATGGTGTGGAAGCGGTTGGACCCACTAGTCAAGGACACTAAATTGAATAGTTACTACGAAGTATGTCACAACTATCCCACGACGGAATCCACGACGTAGTAATTTGTGCCTCCTTTGGACTACGACGATAGTTAAATTTACCGCTATTAGTTACCACTTTTCATGGCATATTTATATGATGGTATGGATTCTACCACGGTGTATACGTCTCCTCCGCATAAAAAAAGTGCCGAGAATGCCCAATTGTTCAGCTATATTATTTTTTGCATGTACTTTTTGCTTGTGCCACCCAAAAAAATGTCATGTATGTGGGTATTTTTTAGTGCTATGGCTCCCCTCACTGACGGTAGATTTCTCCCTTGAAGGCCTGACAATCTTCGAGATATTGGTGTGGCAGTCACGTACCATTGTCAAAGACTTCGTTGTCAGGCTAGATCTTCTTTTTGCTAAGCTAATCGGTGGTACCTGGGTACAAAATTTCTGTATGACCACCCGGCTCTCCTAGGTAGAAGACTTCGATGTTGCATCACTGCTCCGGCGCGAGGCCCTAGAGTCTCGCGCCGACGAAGCCATGACTAGGCTCCGCGCAGACGCTGAAGCAGGCGTCGACTTTATCGAGATAGTTCCTACATTCACCTTGCTAGATATGATGGGCGCCAGGAGAGAGGGAAAACAAGGTAGGCCTACGCCGGAATTCGTGCGAGGGTTTAGAAACGCTGACCCTAGCAAACAGAAAGAGAATTGCTGCCCCAACAGCTATAGGGGGACTCATACACCTGACACTAGCATAACGGATCTGATAGGCGGAACCCAACCGGCTCCTTAACAAGGGTAAGTCACGGGAAAAATTTGTTTGAGCAATATTCACTCAAACAGCCCCCTGTCACGAATTGGCTCGTCAATTTTTCAACCTGATTACAGCGAACATGATCCCCTTAGAGCATGGGCTCATCAACTAGAGGATTCGAAACTAATTGGCCCGTCTAATTTCATTCTGGCTAAAATAAATTACTTGCTGGATCAACACAATACAGTAAACTGAGCACTACAGGTCTATTACACGCAGAAGGCCGAGGATGCTGAGCAGTCTACGACACCACCAAATTGAATAATGGGCCTTTTTTAAAGTTCATGCGTATGATTGAGGAACAATGGAGAAAGTTCTTGCCCGAAGTGAGGTGTCATGTTTCAAAGTTTCAACCAAAACAAACAGGCCGACAGCATGCTGAAGGATGAATTGGGCGCCGCACACAGCGCATCCCTGTTGAGCGGGCCCAGTTTGCGTCATTAATGTTTTTTTCTATTTTCCTATTTTTCTGATTCTTTTTTACTTTTTTCTGTTTTCATTTCGGTTTTCCTTTTGCTGTTTTCTTTCTATTGTCTTTTTGTTCACTTTTCTAAAACTTCATTATTTTTTGGAAATATTCGTTATTTAAAAAAAACATGTTTTTTGGAAATTTGGTTCATGGTTTTTTAATTTGGTTCATGATTCTCGAAATTGGTTCATGGTTTTGGAATTTTTGTTCATGAATTATAGAATTTTGGTTTATAATTTTTCAACATGATTTTCAATTTTTTTCATGATTTTTTATAATTTGCTTATGGAATTCAAGAAGATCGTGAATTAAAAATTGTTCATGAGATTCAAAAAATTGTTCATGGGTTCATAAAAATATGTTCACGAATTCAAAATTGTTCACAAGAATTCAAATATTCTTCATGGGTTCAATAATATGTTTAAGAATTCAAAAAAAATCTTCATGCGATTCAAAAAATTGTTCATGGTTTTAGAAAATACGTTCACAATTAGAAAATTGTTCATGGGTTCAAAGATGCGTCCACGGATTCAAAAATTGTTCATAGGTTTGGAAAAATACATTCATTGATTCAAAAAAATCACAATGTTCTAATTTTTTCGTGGACTCAGAAAATACGTTCATGGATTAAAAATGACACGAGGTTGGATTCGTTTTTCATAGTATAAAAGAATAAATATGTGCATGTATTAGAAAAATAGTGCATAAGTTCAAAAAATATGCATGGTCAAAAACGTTCATATTCTGCTTATAAAACAGAAAGAAATGTTGATGTTCTGCTTAAATAGCGAAAAGAAAAAAACATATAGAAGATTGTCTAGTACAACCTGTACTTTTGTTTTTTGGCTGCCTAATGTGTGCAAGTCAAAGTCAGGCTGAGACCTTCCTTTTTTATGGAAAAGACTATCTATTAATATCGATGGAGATATAATTAGCAATAACGCATGCACTAGCGACCTTACAGATACACACACTAGTGGAAAAAGAGCTTATAGTCCCCGTGGTAAGGGCCATTAGTCCCGGTTTTGCACCCGGGACTGCGAAATCGGGACTAAAGGCTCCAACCTCTAGTCCCGGTTTGCTAAGACCCGGGACTAGAGGCCCTTTTTCCGGAGGGGGGGGGGACGGGACGGGACGGGACGGAGGACCTTTAGTCCTGGGTCGTAATACGGCCCGAGACTAGAGATTTTTTATCAATTTTTTCTTGAACTTTTGAATTGTTTGACTCGTTAATCCTCTTACTTGGACATTTTTAACACTAACTATACTTAATCTTAGGTCAAATCACATTCATGGTCATACTTCTCGGTCGATCACCCATCTTAGCACTACTCCACCCCCAGCACGCTTAACTTCTCTGTTCTATCAGGATATCCTCGCGCAAAGCCCATTTGTACCTTGTTGTCAAGATTACCAAATTAATCATATTAGCTCATATCAATATGTCACACGTCTTTATGTTTCAAAATTACAAACAACTATTTAATAAACAACAATAATTAAGTAATAATAATATTTTAATCCAATGAAAGTAAAAAACTAATGAAAATAATATTTTATTCATTTAATTTGGCATAAATAATATCTTTAAATCTGTAAATCAAAATTCAACAAATAATCTATCCATTATAATCAGAAAAATGTGAGGAACACAAATATGGCATAAAAAAATTTGCAAAAAAATTAATTTTTTAAACAACCTTTTTTCCTTTTCGAATTTTAATAATCTAAAAGAATCACAAACGACCTAAGGCGGTTGAAATCGAACTCGAATTTTTTTCCACACATTTTGATAGGTTGTACTTTTTTTCCGACATCGTACGCAAAAGTTATAGCCATTTGAAGTTTTCATCACAGTTTTTGGCAAAATATGTCGAAATTCATGTTTTTTAATTTTCGTAACAACTAAATCACTTAATATAACTACAGTTTGAAGGATTTTATTTTTGGAATTTTTTATAATTTTATGGCATGCTTTTGAAACTAGAAAAGGCGATCTGGGGGGTGGACAGAAATCTCCTGCCGCGGCAGGATTTTTGCCCGTTTTCCTGCCATGGCAAAACCCGCCAAAAAAAATTGCCAAAATTTTCTAGTCCCGGTTATGTCTCGACCCGGGACTAGAGGTTGTTGCTTTAGTCCCGGCCCGGGACTAAAGGGTGCTGCCGGCGCCCGCACCCCTTTAGTCCCGGGCCGTATCACGGGCCGAGACTAAAGTTCCGGAACGACCCGGGACTAGAGTTTCCCCGGGCTCCGAGCCGCTGAAAACGGTACGAACCGGGACTAGTGCTCATACTAGTCCCGGTCCGTAATAAATCGGGACTAGTGTCAGACTCTGGACCGAACCGAAGCCCCTTTTTCTACTAGTGACAGCCTAGAAAAAAAGAAGAATTATGAAATAAAAGTCCGGTTACAGAGAACGGTTCCTCAAAGTAACGACACTAATATCACCAGAACAACACCGGTAGTATAACCACTCCAATAGCAACACCGGTAGTATCACCAGAACGACACTAATATCACCAGAACAATGCACAAGCACCATCGTCACCCGATCAAAGATCACAGGTTCTCACCCTAGAGAAAGTCCTTGCTCACAAAATAATGCTTTGAACAAGGCCATTAACAGACACAACCAATTAAGTTCAGACCTTAGATTTTCACCCTGCAAGGTAAGACTAAAAACTCTTCATGTGCACCCCCACAAACATTCACTGTTGCGAGTCACAGATCATGCAGCCAGTTCCTCGTCGCCACAAAGACTCAAATTACCATCGCTGTCCTCATGGTCCTGCTTTCGTGACATTCTCCGCATCTAACTTCACCATGGATCGTCGAAGATATGACACATGATGGTAATAAATAGCAGAGCTTCACAACGCTCCCGTTGAAACCAAACGGCTAGAAAAAAAACATGGCTAGGCACGACTGAATACCTTACGATCCAGCAATCTCTTGGCATTATTAGCCCAGGGGAGTTCGTCGGCGGAGCCTCCCGGAACTCGCCTCTCTAGGCCAGATCAACGAAGGGAGGGAACAAGCAGATGTTTGTCTTCGCGCTGAAGGAACCCTAGGACCGCCACCATTATACAGGTCGAACCAGCAGTCCCCACACCACCGGATGGCTTCCGGCGAGCGGAGCGAGCGGGTTAGCCTTCGGCCCTTTCGATCCCATGGCTGAACCCAGAGATTGGCCCAAAGACGGGATGCAACATCGCTGCAGGGAAGCCGTCACCTCTAGGACCGCACCAGATCCCCATCTGCTCCTCCATGACGCCCTGGAGCACCGCCGCCCGTAGCTCGGAACCATCGGCGCAGCCCCAAGGTGCCTACCCCCGCGAGAAGGAGATCGGCGTAGGCCGTGCAAACCGCCCAACGCCTTCGGCGACCAAGGCGTGGCCGCCACCGCCGACCGGTGGCGGCAGTGGCCGGAGGAAGAGGGCCCGGCGGTGGACTTCTAGGGTTTGGAGGAGGAAACCCTAGAGTCGCTTTGCGCCAGCGTCCCGGGGGCTGAAACCTTTCTACTCCCTTGGTTTCAAAGAGTAAGGTGCATGCGCATTCTAAAACAAAGTTTGACCGAATAAATAGAGTAACTAAAATTTGATTATATTGTGTAAAATTAGTATAGTTAGATTTGGATTGAAACACACTTTCCAATAATGCTAATTTATACCAATACGTTTTATATATTAGAGTAAATCTTGGTCAAATAAAAACACGCAAAATGAGGATGCTTTATTCCTTTGGACGGAGGTAGTAATTAACTTTCTCGTCGGGATTGACCAACATAGGTAGATCCAAGCTGTCAAAGCACGAGAGAAAACATCGACGAGATGGGTCAGCCCACGTCGACTTCGCTCAAGGCGGCGCCAGTCGGACGCGCCGCAAAACATGGCTTATAGCACCTCCACGTTTGCTTCGGTGTCCCTCCCTCGTTTTCAAACTATGACAAACAAAAACTCGATGCCAGTTCATTTCGAAGACCGTACGAACCCACCTGAAGCAAATCCATCTGAAGTCTATATGGTCCGCTTATACGTATACTCACGTGTGTACGGGAGGCAGAAATCAAGAGGTATATAGCAGCATCAACAAAATTTCAAAACGTGACATGCAAAGACGTAGATCACGATAAGGGGAGGTTATATTAGCCGGTGGGACGAAGGCCGGTCCTAGGGCAGGGCTGGCGGGGCGGCCACCCCGGGCCCGAAAAAATTAGGGGCCCTCCGGACATACGATGCTATGCAGGCCTAGTCGTAGGTCCACTAGGTAATCACGTTTAGAGGCATGTCCGACTATACAGAGCAAGACATAAGCCTAGGAAAAAATTAGATACGAAAGGTAGTTGAGATCCGTTGGGGCGTGCGTAGTGCGCTTCCGAGTTGCACGCGTTATGGATTGATTTTTTCTTGCCCTTTTTTATGGAATTGATCTTACCCTTGCATATTACTTGGCTTCCGTATTACTCCTGAGGTCTTGAGAAATCCCTTCCGCAAGCGGCAGGCCCTCACTAGATTGCTCTCCCAGTCTCTCTCCTCGCTGCTATGACGATCGTGGATGGGAGGACCTTCCATGAAACGCAGTGACATGTAGAAAATCGGCCACCACGACCGCGACGATGCCACAATGCAGCAGTATTTCTCTAATTCTTGACTTCATGTGTAGTCTATTTCCTATGATTGTTGATTGATGAAATATTATAAAACCGGAGCTTTTGATTTGGTAGTTCGACATGATAATTAGAGAAAAAGAATCTGAGTTAATCTACTACTAACTTTTTATCTTTGGCTTGGTTCTTGTTACTAACTGTTTCAATAGATATTCCATTTATAAAGTACTCTCTCCGACCTATATTAGTTGACTTGGATTTATCTAGATTCGGATGTATCTACTACTAAAATATGTCTAGATACATCCGAATCTAGACAAATTCGTATCAACTAATATGGGTCGGAGGGAGTAATAGAAGAGTTGTATCCATCTCTTTGATGCACAGGTCGGGGTTTACCCCCATTTCGAAAAAGAAATCATTTATAAAGTGTGTGCAACCCCCATTGCGAGAAGAAAAAGGAAAAACAAATAGAATAGCCGATGCAAACATAGAACGTATCGATTCATAGATTTATTTTGAGTGTAATGTAAGCACTTCAAAAATTCCAAATAAACTGGTGATACTTGTTGTAGAGGAACATGCTAATGTTAATTGAGAACACGAGGACTCTACATAAGTTAATGTTGACATCGATGATAACAATATATGAGTGGTCATCAACACGTGTTTAATTCATCTCCTACAAATTATTGTTTTTGGGATGGACCTTGAATTTTTCTTCATATGAGTGGTCATCAACACGTGTTTAATTCATCTCCTACAAATTATTGTTTTTGGGATGGACCTTAAATTTTTCTTCATAATATTTAACATGATATTACTAAAATAAATTATAGTAA
Organism: Avena insularis; assembly: GCA_023614405.1. Taxonomy (NCBI): domain Eukaryota; kingdom Viridiplantae; phylum Streptophyta; class Magnoliopsida; order Poales; family Poaceae; genus Avena; species Avena insularis. The sequence goes on along the minus strand of CM042694.1, from coordinate 21,764,653 downwards.
GGGCCCCAAATTGTAGTTTCGCCCCGGGCCCCTGAAATCTCAGGACCGGGCCTGGGTGGGACGTGGAGTATACCCACCTTGATCGAGTACACCTATACGAAGATATACAGGGTATGTATACGGTTTCGACGTGTCAAAGAAAAACTGCCCCATGCAAAGTAGGAGTAAAGTTTAGGGGGGACAAACGAAGCACACCTGTAGCACCTCCCATGAGTTGGTTGGGAGTATTAGTTGCTTATTGGACCTGAAATTTTCTTGACTCTTTTCCCCATGAGGGACACCAAATGTTTCCGGGAGAATCTATTCTGGAGTAGTATTATTTCGACTTACCGACATCTCACCTAGTACAAAATCTTCTGATATACAACTAGAATTCCGATACAACTATATGGTGGCAGCCACGAGCCAAAGAAGACAACTATCTTTTTTTTTTGAGTATTGACGGGGAAAGACCAACATCTTATGCAGGGATCAGATGATTAAAACCCGTGCATTGCATATGTAAACTAATAATGACGGGGCGATGTTACTGTTCACGTTGAGAGTACAGCAACGCACGTTTCTGATGTCAGAGGTATCCTGTTCAATCATCATCGTCGTTGCATTGCCTGATGGTGTGATGGGGCTCGCCAACTGCCACCAACTGAATTCCAATCGGCACTCACTAGTTTCAGGCAAACGAACTTGAAAACAAAGATCAACCAAGATGTAGTATGACGGATGGGACACACCTTATTTGATCTTGTGCTTTGGAGTAACCCAAACGGTGCATCCCTGAATTACCTGTTTTACACTGTAAAAAATTAAAGAATGGCCAGTTTTTCTGTTATGCGTTATACTGATCTCTGTTAAACTAGTGCTAGGATTGGTTGAGAGAAGGACATGGAATTTAAGAGGTATGAAAGGCCGGCAAGCAGATGTCAGTAAGTTACCTGATTAATTAATCAGTTGGTGTGATCAATAAGTAGCTTCAGTCAGTGTTACTGTACTACTGGAGTGCCAGTACACGTATGTTGTGGTACTGCTGGAGTGCCAGCATACGCATGCAGACCACTGTGCCACTGTACAGCACTTAACTGAAGAAAGGCAGCCAATTATGCAAAGAGATCAATGCATGCCAGGACAGACAGGGAAGCCCTACAAGCTCTACGCAGGTTGCAGGGTAGCGAGACAGACAAGATCTGCGTTCTCTAGGAGGCTGAAATGTGGGCCCACATGCTAGCCCGCGCCTGGTCCCTCCTTGTCAGGGATGATCATGCTGATCTTGAACTGCAACAGGAATCACCTTGCCCCTATTAGCCAGCTCCTCCATCGGTCCATCCCTTGCAGCCTCCATGCATGGTTCATGATAAGTACATGCTCAACTACATGCATGAATTCATTGGTTAGGTTGGCAACTTCATCATTAATATTACTCATCTGTAAGGATCAGAACCATTAGTATATGGATGAACTTTGCCAGAAAGTACAACCTTGGAATTTTGGTGCACAATGATTAGTTATGACCTAGTAGTCGTATCATGTATCATGCGTGCACATCAAAGTTAGTTGTAGCAAGTACTATCAAGTATCAACTTGCATCAGGGAATGATGTATCTAGCTAATATATCAACTTCCTCGTGTGGGCTTGTGTAGCTCGCAGTGTTTTAATATGATCCACATGTTGGTGTTTGAAATTAAATTTCAGGCAGTTTCAGTTAGTAATACTCTAAGCTTATTGGTTTACTTTTAGTTAATTAGTTGGATAGTGTGTCAAACTGTCAATGGTTATGATGGTGTGAACTTAGATCCCTTTCATGGCGTATATTTGAAAGAATAATCTCCAGCTGTGAGTTATGACTTTGTCTTTATTGTTGTCCACTTGAGAACTGACTGAGCATTCTTCTATGCATCCGATAAATATTTAATTTAAGATATGAGGGTGGCTAATGAAAAACGCATATGCATATGACTTTTCACACCATTTTTTTATTGCCACTCTTGCTAATATTATTAGCTAGTTTTGAAGTCTGAAAATTCAGGTTAATTACCAGCTAGCGGTTTAGGTCGGCGTCGCCCGGCATTGCAAGGACGCGGTGAGCAGCCGTGGACTGCAGCTCCTCGCGCAGCGGGTGCTGAGCGACGTGCGGCTATGTTGCAAAGGCGAAGGTTGCGGTGGTGGCATGGTGCTGCTTCTTGAGCATGCCTTCTCCAAAGCAAGAGTGGCCCAACTTTGCACTTCCTTGCGGATCAGATTCTCCATCCTTTGGCGGGGCTCGTCTTCGGTGCGCACATCTAGGCTAGGGTTTGTGTGGTGGCATCAATTGTAATATTTGCCTAGTGGCAGTCGGCCATGTCTTGTCTTGAGTGGTTGGTGTTCGACCAATTTTTAGGCTTCATACAGTTGTATATCTTCTCTTTGTATGAATGCATCAAGATGCGAGCTTTGTGTTTTCGCACAAAAAAATCAGGTTAATTAAAAGGGTCGAGTAGACAACCAAGTCGAACCAAAGTGAAGAAATGTCAAATGATTTATTTTAATTTTAAAATGAATCAGTTGATGGCCTTGATTAATTCGAAATTTGGAACAGGTCAAAAAAAGAATCTCATTTCACCTTTTTTGCATGTAAGTGAATCATAAGACTATACAAATCTAAAACAATCAGTGTATACATAAATTGTTTGCTTAAAGAAAACTAAAATACACATATTGAAATCTGGGATTCACAGAGAACAATATATTTCTACTAGTATATATTGTTCTAGCTAGCAAAGCACTGATCTTTCCATTTTATCCATAGTCGTACACAAATAATGTGTATATATATATATACATTTTACATCATCAATGGCATATGCGTGTCTCTTCTTAATTTGATCCCAACTTTTTTTCCTTTTGAAAAATAATTAATCTGAACTAGATTGACGTGGCTATATTGCTATATACTATATACCACAACTACATACAATATCGCATAATAGGCATACACACCCAAGTCTAGAACTTCCTTTTAGAGTTATATCCATCCTTGATTGGCAGCAATAATACAGCTAGCTAGCTAGAAAAATCAATTGAGTGAGTTCCACATCTGTGAGAAGCCACTCTCAGCTAAGTACTCGAAGCCATCCTGAGCAAACAGACCACCCTGCAGGGCAGGAGCCTCTCTCTTGACGTTGCCTTGCTCAAACCTGGTGAGCTGGCTCAACGCGTCCTTGATCGCCTTCCCCATGTGCTGCTGCTCCTGATCAGCCATAGGCGCTGCTGTGACCGGGACGTTCATCGGGGCGGACGACGGCGGCGGGTGGGAGGAGGGATTATTGGAGAAGCAGGGCACTTGCTCATAACCCTCTAGGTTTTGCACTGACAATCCAGCTTGATGATGGTCAAAGGCAATGTAGTTGTTGTCGATGAGGGGAGGCAGTGAGGTTGGGGCCGCACTGTCCATGTTGTAGCTGTTGCCTGTGGGTGGCTTGGCAATGGTTGCCCTAGTCTTGTAGAATACTCTACACAATACCCAGTCCTCCTGTTTAACATGAAAGTATTATACAAAAGATTAGATTAGAAAATAAATGAGTTATGTATGCATCGGAAGTGGTCATGAGATAAGGAATCTTGCAGCAGCAGAAACTTTTGCATGGCTTGATATGAATATAAACGATTTGTATTTTTGGGAAATAGTTATAATTTATTTACGTATTTTTTGCGTGACAATGGCTTTATGAAATTGTTAGAAAGCGACTTGATAAAGTCTGGTATGAGTCAAAAATTTGCACATGTGTTTATACACATTGGGGCATACATCTAAAAGAGACCAGATCATCCTCATATCTATGTAGCTGGCATGAGAGTGACATACATGTAAATAAAGATTGATCGAGAACAAAATGAGAGCTACGACCAGTGTAGGCGCTAATTAACAATTAACACTGAACATATGTTCTAGCTACCACAAATATTCTAATCAAATTCAGTTAACTATCGGTTGTGGTGTCTTAACCCAAACCACTAAGTTCTTTAGACATATTCTATTATTAGGGTGACAACTAAACTACCATTTACGAGAGTAGTTAAATAATTGGTCAACTTTGTGACTTTGTAATTTTGGCACTTCAATTATACTGATCTGTAGCTACACCTTTAATTGAGAGGGCATGCATGTATACTGAGCTGGCCTGTTGTGCTACATTATCCATTGCACATGTATAATATATTGGATGAGCTGGCATTCCTGCCTGCTGCCTCATGTGAACTTCACGTGAACAAAAGAATTGTTTCTTTAGATCATATTCTCATGTACTTGCATAAAATCTACTGCATGTGAAAATCCATATGGCCAGTTCCGTTTACAAAGTTCCTCCTTTCCAGAAAAGAATTGTCCTGTAATGTAGTTTATTGATTGTGTGCATCAATTATTGGTGGCATCTGCTACATTCTGTATATGATAGTACATTATAATACACGTATCAAATAAGGAACACAAGGAGAAAATCATGGAATATTGAGTAGTAGTAAGATTAATTACTCGTCCAATTAGTAGTAGAATAATCATCTTCATACGTATGTTCAAAAATAGAGAAGATTACCTTGAATGGTATCTTCATCGTATCACCTTGCCCTTCCTTGCGGAATTCGTGCATCACCCACTCAGTCTTCTTCCCCTTAGGGGCTCTTCCTTGATAGAACACAAGGGTTTTTCTCATGCCCACTAGCAACCCTTTCCGGGTAATCGGACGGTCTTTCCCAGTGGCCTTCCAGTAGCCGGATTCAGTTGCTCTATTTGTTCTCTGCCCAGTGGCATACTTCCTGTCCCTAAGGCTGTAGAAGTACCACTCCTTGCCACCAATGCATGCAACTTCTGAATACATATAATCAACAGACACATTAAAAAAATGTTATGTGAACATAAATGAACTTTGGATGAAATAATTATTATCCCGCAACAAACACAAAATGTGTATCTATTAGCCTAACGATCTACTTGTAATGTGGAAACACAAGTTTGTTAAATTATATTGCTCACTTTCTTATTAAAGAGGAATTCCTGACACAAGAGCCGGGCATTTAATTAGTATGGAGAAAATATCCAATAGCAGGTAATTGCATCACAATCTAATAATAAGGGAAAGGCATCTTGCTTACTCTTATGAGATAGCATCAATTATATACATCCCACCTTTCTATATGTATGTTCCTTCCACATGGCTATGTGCGTGGTGTGTTTCTACTAATAGGCAAAGTGGGGGGCCTTCTTTCTGTGTTAAGTTTGTCCCCATCCTTGGGCTGTTAATTCCCTTTACGGATGAGGCAAAGTGGGGGAATATTTGATGGCATGGCATGAAGAGGGACAGATGAGGAGGAGGCCAGGAAGGGGCCAAACAAACTCATGGCTGTGAGAATATCCTTCTGTTATGGGGATGGGGAAGGCGACAAGCAGGCAGACAAGACGTGTGAATTCTGTTCTCATTGTAGAATAATTCCCAGAAACTATATGTATTCATCCACTGATCAAGCCTACTATATCCGGAATAAAAGTGAAATAAACAGTATACTATACAAGTTGATCTCCCTTCCTCTGATATCATGACTTTTCATTTTTGTAATTAAAATTAATTAGAGCATATAAAGACGGGAAAAATTAAAAGGGCATGGGCACACAAAAAAGGAAGGACCAAAAAAGCGAGATTAAAAGAAAAAGAAAAGTGTAGGTTTCTAGCGGTATGGGAAGCATGCATAGTTGCAACAAGTTGCAAAACTTGATGAGATCGAAATTGACGTGGTCACTTCAGTTATGGCTGGGAGTGGAAAAGGATCAAGTAGCTAGCAGTAGCAGCATGCACACAGCCTCCTTAGATTTGGATGCAATTGAAGGAAGTACACATGCTGGCATCAGAGGAAGAAAGGAACAAAGAGAATTATCCTTGAATGGACTTTTTGGGAATTAATGGAGATAATAAAAATATCCATAATTAATTCATTGTCCCCAAGCTAGTAGATCTTAAATTCAAGTTGGAACCAACAGAGAGACATATACATTTTCATGCATGATTGAGAAGGATCTTGGATAATCATGCATGCGTACACAAGGACAAATGATTCATGATTTTCTTCATTGAAAAAAATAAGAACAAGGAATAGGTGGTGTGCTAGTACGGTGAAGACTTCGTCTGTTTAGAAATGATCAAATTCCTTTTAATTAAATTCTGCGGAGTTGATAAATACCATTGAGATATGCACCATTATTTATAGGGTGAGATTTTTTAAAGGCGATTCGAGACGTCATCAAATCGACGAAGAACAGAAAACTCATACTGAAAGAAATGATTAGGAACCACCTAGCTAGCAGCCAAAAAAAGGGGAAGCAGGGAAACAACGAATCGTGCCCAGAGGATCGAAGCACTCAGATGCATATGAGTGAACTATGATCCAGCTGAAAGACGAGGAATAACCAGACAGTCGTGAACGCGTAGATGCATCTACTGGTGTACTTTAGCTACATCTGGATGCGTGTGTTAGGTCTTACCAGGAAGGTCCCAGGGCTCGATCTTGTTGAGGTCGACGTCGACCATGGTGGGGCAGCCGTAGATGCTCGCCACGGCCGCCGCCCCTCCGCCGCCGGCGAGCTTCCTCAGGAGGTAGTCGAGCACGAGCTCGTCGTCGCGCGGGTGGAACCGGAACCCCGCCGGCAGCCTCGCCTCCACCATGCTCAGCGAAGTCATGGCCGCCGCCACCACCACCAACACCGCAGCCCCCTCGCAGTCTCGCAGACCGATGGACGATCCACGCCTGATCTGTTCTCCGCGCGCGTACGTACTACTCCAGGTAGCAAGCAGCTGCCGGCGACCGACGGATCGATTGTACCGATCGAGAGGGATAGGAAGAGGAGGGGCCGAGCTGAGGGAGACGAAGGTATTAATAGGGGCCAGCGCACAGCATGGTCAGGTCAACTGGTATTTACGGACAGAAGGAGAGAGAGGGGAGAAGGCTACGGCACTGCTGGTAGGAGTGCCGGTACTACGACTACGTATAGCGGCTAGCTAGGTGGAGAGAGGGGAGCAGTACGTACGTAGAACGTAGGTACAGACTTTTCTCGGTTCGCGTGCCGGACGCCAGGTGGCGAGGTTCGATTCGCGACGCCGGTCCCGGCCGGTGGGCGAGCGATCGGACGGCTGCGGGTTGCTGATCATGTGTCATGCTCGTTCGGCGCCGTCGCTGACGATGGCACGGATGAGAGATGCCTGGGTAGAGTAGAGAGGGAGGGAGATCGATCGATCGAGCATTTAATTCGGTCACGGCCTAATTAGCCACCTAACACACGCTCGCATATCTTCCGGCTCCGCGTCGCCTAATTCGAATTCGCATGCGAGACTCGATTCGATATCGAGCGATAGATCGATCTCCGGCATGGCGAGGTGGCATATGGGCTGGTAGGCACCGAGTCAGTGAAGGCTACGCGATACGTTTTAGTTTACTACGTAGCGACTACTCCTTCCGTTCGAAAATATAAGACGTTTTAGTTTTGTGAATCGAATGTATCTAGACATCTTTTAGTGTATGGGTTCATTCGTTTCACAAAGCTAGAACGTCTTATATTTCCGAACGGAGGGAGTACTAATTACATGTTGAGGATTGTTTCCGTATGAGTACAGCGCAAAATGCTAAGGGGGAATAGGGAGATACAGATGCGTGCGCTGAATTTTGTGGGATCTGGGATTTTGTTGAGTACGGTACGTAGGACCAGGTGACCCGCAATTTTGGAAGTTTCGGACTCCTATACAATGCACAAAAAAGATATACAGTCGCACCAAATTCGTAACAAAAATAACAAAATGAAATTGCGATTGCGATTGCGATTACTTACAAACATATGCAAATGCATCAAAGGAAAAATAATAATACTAGTTTATATATTCCCATTAAAAGAAGTAAATAAAAACTAACTAAATCTTCACAAAAGTGACTAAAGCATCATAGAAATGACCAAAACTTTACGAAGTAACTAGAAATTAGAAAATAGCAAGCGTCTATGTTTCCACACTTGGTTCTTTTAGAATTAGCGTCTATGTTTGCCGACCGAAAGAATACGGTAGACTGGGCATACATGATTTACAAGTCAAAAACACTGCGCTTCTGGGTAAATGACTTTTCAAACTACTGAAAGAAGATGGTGTCTGGCAAACCATTCTATGGAGGAAGTATGTTGTCTCTAAAGCGGTGTCTCAGGAGGTTTGGAAATCCGGTGATTCACACTTTTGGGCTTGGACTAATAGCGACCAAAAAGCATTTCTTCCGTTTTGGTGTTTTCAGTATTAAGGATGGATCGCAGATTAGATTCTGAGAAGATAAATGGCTCGACCAAAATTCTCTTAGTGAACAATATCCAACTCTATATTCGATTATTAGACACAAAGGGGATACACTTTTCACTGTATTGGAATCAAATCCTCCTAATGTGTCTTTCAGAAGAAGTCTCATAGGCACTAGACTGGTATCTTGGAATAATCTTTTATTACGATTATCCACGATACAGCTGTCAGAGGGTGTGGACGAGTTCACATAGAAATTACTAGACAATGGTAAATTTTCTGTTGACTCAGTGTATAGAGTTTTGGCGGTGGGCGAAGCAATTTGACTTATGATAGGCAAACCAAAAAGAAGAAGACCAGCCAAGTAATCGGTGGAGAGAAAACCTGATCTAGATACCAGAAAAATAACTCATCATGGTAGGCGATCACCGACTGATGGACTAACCTGCAAAGGATTTCTACCAGGCTAAAGTGTTAATTAATTATTCATTAATTATTTGTAAAATGCAATCATGGGCTTAACCGCGAAGAGGTATCGAGCGATATCAGCTGCCCATGTGTATGAGTTTGGTTGAATCTGGGGAGGGGTAGTATTGGAGCAAACTTCTTTCTCTCTATTACCGTGTTTATGTTGTGCTCCATGAAGAAAGCATGTCTAAGACCGAGAGAGTCAATTTGGAAGACAGGCTCTATGGAGTACCATTTTAGAAAAATATCAAATTTAAAGATTCAAAAAGTTCTAAAAATACCAGGATGTAGATAATGATTTATATAATACACGAGTGTATACAATCCATGTGAAAATTCTTTGTATTCTGTTCTCAGAAAAAAAATCATATCTGGGCATGAACACTACAATTTTGAACGGGCCTCCGTTTTCCTAAAATTTATCATATTTGTCTTTTGTTGCACAAGAAATACAAGGTATTTTCTATTAAAAATTTGCAAAATTATATTTCATATTGTTGGTACACGCAAGTATTTCTTTCAAAAATATTTGATGACCTCTGAAAAGTTTAAAAAGGTTCTTCATGGAGCCCATGCTCTAAAGCGATTTTCCGATCTTAGAACTAATTATTGGCCAGCCTTGGTATACATCATTTTCATATGCATTGTGTCATAAAAGGATTTGCATTTATGAATCAGGATTAAAAATTATCCGATTTTCTTCTTCCGACAACATGGCAATGCAAATCGATCTTGTGCTAAATGGATTTACACTTCTGAATCAGATATCATGTTATCAATTTCTTTTGAGTATACGGCCATGTGTATGTGTTAAATGGTTATAAATGAGGAATCGATCCAATCTTAGATCGTAAAGTCATAGAACCATTGTAACATCGCAACAATTTTTAAATTTTGGAATGTTAAATAGTTGAATTAATTTGGTCGGTTGTTTGACTTTGATGAAAATTCTGAGTGAAAAGAAACTGTTGAGAACTTGTTTGAACCTTCCCAACCATGATTTAGAAACATTCTTATATGAGTGGATTAACTTAACTATCCAACTTGTACGTATGAAGTATCGTACGTACTGCATTTTTGCCTGGATACAGGGAGGCTACTTCCGATACACGCGTTTTATGCGCCACCCAAAAGTACAAGTTCGTGCCCATAGCCATTTTCGCCACATAAAGCTAATACTTAGCATGTAGCAATATCTTTTGTCTAGGTGTAGCTGGAACGGAATGGGCCAGCTCGAGATCTAGCTAGCATCCATGCAATTGCAAAGTAATGTGGTACCGAACCGGCAAAGCGATCGAAATATCTTTGCCTAAACAATTCTGTTTGCAAGCTAGCTAGATCGATTAGGCCGTTTTCATACGGCTGGCGCGCAAGCATTTTTCAGTTCGAGAAGTGATAAACTTCACAGAAAGAGGACCGCCTTCCATATTGGCCTCTGCCGGTCGCGTCTTGCATCCTCTTCGCGAATCATAAATCAGAGATGGATGGCTAGTTTATATAGCCACAAACTAAAAGCATACCCAGTCAGCCCTCAAGTAGTTTATATAGCCACAAACTAAAAGCATATCCAGTCAGCGGTCAAGAGTCCTATCAGGAAGCGTTCTTTAGCGCTAGCGAAACATTTTCCTCCTAGTCGGTCTTTCAAGAGCCAAAATTTTGCTGGATCGGGCCAAATTCCTATCTGGCCTGCTCAGGCCGACCCAGCATGCTAGGGCCTATTGTAAAAAAATAATCCAAGGAGAGAGGGACCCTTGGCATTTTGGTTATAAGCAGAGTGGTGAGACACCCGTGGATTAACAGAGTCAAGTAGGACTCCAGGTGGGCTGTGGGCACACCTGGTCAGCTAGCCATCTAAGCTAAGGCTCGTTCTCTGCTGGGGCCTATTGTGGCCGGTGGCGGAAGGAAAAAAGGGCTAGTGGGCCAGCTCTGTCGGCGAGACAATGCGTACTCCCCACCACCTATCTCCCTCTTCTCCCCTCATGCACCGCCATTCCGCCGCCGGAACCACAGGGCGTCCTTCATCACACCAGCCTCCTTCTTTAGAATAGCAGGGTCTCACAACGACATCTACATCCTGCATTGCTCGAATGTCTCCGCCAAGATTGTTGAAGGTCATGCTTCCCTGATGGACTATGTGATCAATGGGCACCACTACAACAAGGAATACTACCTGGCAGGTGATAGCTATTCAAGATGGTCAGCATTTGTGAAGACTATCTCAATCTCTGTTGTGATTGTGGACAAGAATTTCAACTTTGCCAAGGAGTAAGAACCTTGCAGGAAGGATGTCAAGCGGGCGTTTGGTGTGCTTCAAGCCCGACTTGCTGTTGTCTAGTACCCACTCCAACCTAGTCGAAATCTCAGATGTGGGAGGTGATGAATGTCTGTGTGATCTCACACAACATGATCGTTGAGATTGAGAAGGAGAATCCAGTGTTCGACATTGAGCCTTATTTCAGACAGGGTATTCTTGCAGTTGTTGATCGCAAGGTGCCTCGCTATGCGTTAGCAGATCCGAGATCCACATATGCATCAACAACTGCAGCAGGATCTGGTAAAATACCTCTAGAGGCTCAAACAAAACACCCAGTTTGATGTGTTTTACTTTGTGTTTTAAAACTTGTTTAATTTATGGACCTATGTGCTTTGTTGAACTTTGATAGCTTTCTCGAACTATTTGTCTTATTTTTGTTTTTTCCCGCCAAAATCGCTTAGGGGCACAATCAGAGGCGTGGCTGGGCCGGGTATCGACATCTCCTACACCGAAAATTTCCGCCGGCACCTCCTAAGAGGTCTATTTAGTTTTAACGCGGGCAAATGGCCAGGGGTGCTCTAAGCAGTGGAGTAGCAGGCTGATGAGTTAGTACTCTCCCGTTCCGTACAACCTTCGAAAAGAATTTCTTTTAACTCATCCGCACGTACGCGTCGATAGAGGCCGGCCTGGATGATAAAGTAAAGTAAGCTGGCAGGGTGATTGTGATTCCCAAACCAGACACGTGCGTGTGATAGAGCAGATAAACTCGCGAAGTAGTTCGACGTGTGGAGGGAGGGGGAAAGTCAACATCAGGCAAATACGTATTTTCCATTAGTTCCCGGTGTGTAAGTAGTTGCGGGCGAAATACGTATCTTCCGGAGAGGAAGACCAATCGATCAATCGATGGAGGTAGCAAGCTCAAACCTAAAACCCTTCAAAAAAGGCAAAGTCGTACCTAGTTATCCTGCGCGTGGTTCCATGGAATCACATCCCGTACGTACGTCCCATCGAGACCGACTTATCGGGTGACTTTACGAATTCGTGACTTTACACGTAGTAGAACTTACAGAAGTGGTGGTACTACGAGGATAAATTTACTTTTGTTCCTGGTTTGTTCACACGTACAGTACTACTAGCGAGCGAAGTCTTTCTGTTGATTGATCAAACCAGCTGACACGTCTCGTCGCGGTGGCCCGGCAGCCAGACCACCCCCGTCCCGTGCATGCATGCCATACGATCCGGTCCGATCCGTCGCCATCCGATTACGATCGGACGGCCTACGTGGGTCCACGCGGGGCACCACGTACGCACGCACAGTAGATGAGGCTAGCAGTGCGCGTCGTACGTCGACGACGTAGGCCTTCATGTATATATGTAGCTGTTGGTTGTCGTCTTGCTCGGGACACACTGATTGATACTGATATATTCCGTGGTTTTGTAGCGGACTGTGCGCGTTGCATTATCTGAGCAGTGCGTGAGTGCGCGGTGCCCCATATGCAGCACCCATCACGCGGTACGATGGCCAAGTTTCCGGCGCGTTCTGGCGCGCGGGCACTGTAGGCGGTCAGATCGGAAAATGGACGTACAGTACCTGCTCGTGTGTGCCATGATCACGGATGGCTGGACCGCCGGGCGGCCGGCCGGCCAGGCCAGGTTTCGGCCGGAGGCGCGTGCCACGGGATGAAAGAATTTGGCCAGCGCTGAGCTGAGCTCAGGATCGGGACGACACAGGCGGGTGGAACCGGCCGGCCGGCTCGCCATGCTGGGCGCGCGCATGTGGCCAAATGGACCGGCAACGTGGCCGTATTATTCTGCATCAGCAATACTGGTGGGAAACGCGGCGGCATCATTAGCTCCGGCGCGCCGACTCGATGCCTTCCTCTTTTACCCGCCCGGCGATGGACGGATGCAATGCAAGTGTCCATCACGTATACGTACGCGCGAGCGTCCAGCTTTTGTCTTTTCTTGGCGGTTCCGTTCGTCTCGATCCAGTGATGACCATCAGCGCATCGACGCGCCGTCGGCGTGTGTGGGGGAATGCGACGGCACTCGCTCGCTGCTCGACAAGATGCATCTTCTCTCTCTAACCAACAATAAAGAAAATTGAAACACAAAGAAAGCTGAAAAGTATTGGAGATTGCAACATTAACTCAGTGCAACATTAATTGCCGTCCGCGCCCCTTTATCACCGAAGCCGGACAAATCTTGTGTAGTAGAGTTTGTTGTAGTAGACAGATGGAAAGTCATCGTGCTAAGGCCCATAGGACCAGCACACCTGATCAACAACCATCGCTGAAGATGACAGCCGTAGATAAAAAAGATTGACCTTAAATCATACCAACGATTTCGGAGAACGACTGGATCTCAAGAGATCCGCCGGACACACGACTCCACACGCTCTTCGTCGGTGCTAGATACACCACCGGAGCAATGATCTTATTCTGATTTCAGGATGCAGGTGCCGCCTCCACACCCCAAAAAAGACACTAAGGAAAGCTAAACATAAAACGAATACCCTATCGTCGGCGAGAACCCCGTGGTCCACCACTCCTCTAAAACCTCAAGGCACCAGAAGCGGAGCGGGCCAACAGCATCGCAGGCGAGGGGACGGAAACCCATATGGGTTTACCCCGGTCGTCTAGGGCCTCACGTAGAATTGTTTTATGTTTTGCATTGTCTTTTTTGTTGGTGCAGAGTCTATAATAAGAGGCTTTTAGAAAAATAGTACTTCCTCCGTTCCTAAAAGAGATGTCTTAGATTTGTTAAAATCTGACTGAATACATACTAAAACGTGTCTAGACCATTTAAATTCAGAAAAAAATACGACATTCTTTATGAGAGAGAGAGTAGAAGAAGAAAATTTGAAATGGATAAAGAGAAGGAAACACGGCCGCCGTCGCGGCGTCATCGCGAGGACCAGGAATTTCGAGAGGCCTAGTGCCGTAGTGCACCGAACTGAAAAAATAGCAACAAAGTCGTGGAGCTCTTGCTTTCTGTTTTTCCTGCTATAGTTCTGACCAGTTCAATGCAGGTAACAGAAAGCTCCGTCGGTGTTTCTTGGTCGCTAAAACTCGCTAACCAAAAGTCAATTCCGCTCCGCGGGAACTTTTGGGTTACAGAATTTGTCATATGTTACAATATGTGCAGAAACTATTTTGTCCAGACACAAAATTATTGTGCATGAATAAAACATAATACATATGTACTTTAATGTTGTAATTGGTCATACATTAAATTAAAAAAACCTCCCGAGCGGCTCCGGAGGCGACTCACGATCTCGCTGCCGGTCCTCCTCCCCTTAGTGGCCCCTAGCCGGCGCCACCGCCCACGCCGGCGGCGGTGGCAGCCCCCCTCTCGGCAAAGGACGGAGGGGAGGAGAGGAGTTCGTGGTGGCGGCTCCACGGGCGATGGTGGGGCGGAAGCGGCGATCCTTGGTGGTGTGGCCTGATATGGATGGGGCATGAAAGCCGGGGCGGCGATTTGGCGGTGGACTACGCGATCAGCGGCACAATAGTGACATGGATCTTGGCCTTAGGGTCAGATCTTGGGCTTGCCAAGCGTCATGGATGAACTTCGTGAGCGGCTGCCTCCTCCTTTTCTGCTCCGTCCAGTGGCGTGGGAGCCTGCTTGTGTGCTCGAATAATGAAGGCGGTCCTAGGATTCTTCTCGTGCCAAGATGAAGATCTTCTGGATGCTAGGCCCCATCGATCTAGTGGGAGTGTCATATTTCGGAAGATTCCACCGGTGAACTCACATGGGCACCTATTTCCTGGAGATTACTAGATCGGATGGAATTCGGTCGTGCGCATCCGTATTTTTTAACTAACCGTTTGGTTTCAGAGGGAGTGTTGCGAAGCTCTACTGACTATTACCATCATGAGCATGCTTTCTCGTTCCATGGTGAAGTCCGTTACGAAGAATATCATGGAAGCCAAGATCCGAAGACTAAAAATGGCAGTTCGACTCTTTGTTGCGAGAATGAACTAGCTTGGAGATATTTTGTTTTCTATGCTGCGGACCCAACAGATATATCTGTAGTCGGGATATTCCTAGTCAGGATATTCCTACAACGCCATGATCAACATGACTCTCATACGAAAATAATCATCTGCAATAGTGGCATATGTATTAATCCATGGGTCCTCCAATAACGTGGCTAGCTCATCTTTCAGTAGCTGGAGATACAGATAATGACACCAAGTTGTTTCAGCCCTTGAGTTAGCATGCTCATGTGTATATACTTACTCATCATGCACAACCAGGGAGGTTGTATATCCATACAAACACGAGACATGTGCTATGTGTGCTGCTTTGGTTGCCAAACGGATTGAGTTCATCGGTGCTTGCACACAACCTGATGTTCCTTGGAACTTCCCAAAAAATGTTGGTATTCAGTGCCTAATGAATTACATTGTCTTGCATCAGAAGAGGGTGTCAGCAGTACGATTTCATTCCACTTTGGATCTTTCAGGACTGCCTTCTTTCTTTTCGTGTGTCAGCACATGAGTTTTACTTCCTTGAGATCCGCGAAATACTACTGTACATGGGGATGAGTGGAAAGTACCACACAGCTTTAAGAGGAGCTTTTTCCCTCTCTTGTGTCGAGCAACATTACCCACTAGACATATGGTCTTATCCTTGTCCTCTTTCCGATAAATATAGCAATCATTGATGCATGTGTTGTATGTTCCATGCGGTAAATCAAGAGGGCACACTATTTTGTTGGCCTCATCTAGACTACTAGGACACGTGTTATTTTTTGGGAAGCGCAGCGTGCAAGTATTGCATACTAGCGTTGACACTTGCATCGCTCCATTTGTAATTTTCCTTGATCTTCCGAACATCGAGGGCTAATCTTATGCTGGAATCATGTGGCTGGCACACAACTGTTAGCGCTCGTTTTGTACTCATAAAAAATGCAGTGGTTTGAGATTGGAGACGAGGGTCACGGATGGATGCTTTTTTCCGATTTCCAGATTCCAGCCCAATACCAGGAGACTAAAGGCTGGAGATAGTCGGTGCATGAAGAAGATCCACAAGACTATCAGGAAGCCAAACCAGATAGTAGGTGATTCCAACATTGGTAGGCCTACAAATTAGAAGATTCTAGAAACCAATTATAGAAACAGACTTGTGCCCTAGGAGACCATGACTTAGTTGGAAAGAAGCTCGAAGAACTTGGAAACTGCACCAACATGGAAGGAAAGACGACTCTACAAAGGGTTTTTCGGATGCTTGGATCCCGAGTCCAGTACGAAGTACGAAGACGGCATTATTTGCCTAGTTTTAGATTTATTTTTCTACTAAGTGAACCATATTATACTCGTGTAATAGTCTCCTAGGGTTGCACGGAAAGAACAGCCACCCCGTATAAGTTGTGAGGAGTGCCAACTGATTTAATTAAGCACACAATCGACAACTTCAATACAATTTACTTTTCAGCTACTTTTCCCTCCTCAACCCTTGTCCCTGCTTCCGTTTCTTTGCTAACTCCACGTTTGAAGGATCGACAATCGATTTAGGGCAATCAGGTCGACTAACTTAGCCAATAGCCAAGAGAATCTCACGAGGGGTCCCTCCCAAGAAACTGGGGCTTTTGGTCGGAAGAACTCTAGCTTACTATCTTGCCTATCACGCTATAACATCGTCCTCCTAGAAACGCGTTGAGGTGCATCACCCTTGCTCTTCCAGGTAACCCGAGTAAGACCTTATATGTTATTCGATCAACGTATTCGATCAACATATTGGCGGATCTGTCATGCGAGTGTGTCCACGTTTAAAGCCCAACATAAACTTCATACAACGGAGTATTCGAGTCTATCTCCAGTTGCGCGCGCTTAGATTTCTCTCCAGTCCATGTCCGTGTCTTCTACATGTTGTTCATCATGTGCAGGAGGCTCTTTGTATTCTCGTCCCTCATCGACGTTATTGTCCTGCTGCCCTTCCTCATCATTTGCTACCGCGGCCCCATGGACCTCCTCATCATTTTCATCACTTATCAACTGAGTGTGGTCATCCATGAAACCACACATTAGGAGGTGCTCCTCCAATTTGCTGGAAAAGGGGTTGAGCAAGGTCCCTAGTTTGCATCTTCAACACGGATATCTTATCTTTTTGCGGTTATTTTTAAACATGTCTTTAGTCGTGTATCTCAAATATCTTGCCACAATAATTTGATCATTACGACCATTATCGCCTGCACAAGGTACAAGGGAGAGAATAGAACCATCGGCATGTCATGCAAAATTTCGGCATAATCTTGCTAGAAATAGGACCTATGCGCGAGTGATAGAAATTTGCCGAAACAGAATAAACCAATATTCTGGTAAAATATTAGCAACTTATTTTTATGTCATCATTTTTGGACCGGAAACACAAATTTTTATATATAATCCATTTCATCATCTCGCGCGCACACGCTCCCATATATAGTCGCCACAATACATTTTTCGCAATTTCATATTGTTATAAGTGGGTTAAAATCATCCTCCAATTAGTCACACATTAGATAAATAGCCAAGAAAATAACCGTGACGACATGTTGACCGATAGAGTGGTGTTGGGGAGTGGAGATCTTTTAGTAGATTTAGATATGGGAGTGTATGGGAGAGAGAAACTAGATAGATCTAGATCTAGATCTAGCTACGAGAGTGTTGTGCCTGCATGTGAGAGAGATTTGCTCCAATGTACCAAGCACATATAGTTTGATTAGTTAAAATGGGAGGAGAAGATGGGGGGAAATAAGCAAGAAATTATATATGGTCGAGATGAATGGGGAAGAGGGTGGGAAGAGGGTGAATGAGCTAGAAAGAAGGTGGTGGTAGGTGGATGGTCGACTTAAATGAACATCCTAGGTTTGTTTTTGAACGGGAAGAGGCCCGAAGGCCCCAGAAGCTCCATTAGGTGGTGGGTAAAAATACAAAGAGGACCCAAGATTTTACAGACCGGACACTCTGGTCCTCGACTTTTACAAGAATAACCCTGGAAGAAAAACAAGAAAAGCAACCCGGCCCTTCTTCTCCATCGAGACTCAGACGAGATCTCGGGCCACGGCCACTAGTGACGACATCGGGGACTACGCAACTTGGGTCGCCGTCAGCAGGGGATGCTGTGGTGAGATCAAAGATCCTCCGCATCGGCACTAAGGCCTGGAGGAAGAAACAACTCCTCGGAACATCCTAGATTACTGGTGGCATACGAAGTATATGGTGCGCCACCAGTAACTAACTACGAGTGGCATATCTAATTTGGTGTACGCCACCAGTTTGTGGCCACATGAAAGCACCCTAGGCCCACATATACTGCCGACATGTCTTTATTTTGATACGCCACTGCTACAATCTTGTTGGTGGCGCACCACAATTTTTGTACGAATTACTGTTCTAGCACCGGGCTCCTCGGCCCACCCACATTAGCGCCGTGTCTAAACTGTTGTACGCCACCAATAAGACAATGCCGAGGGCACATTCTATTATTGCCACTGGTTTTAGATGCGCCATCAATAGATATCTACCTATAAGTGTTTTCCTACTACTGGTAGAATAGAATGAAATATGTTGTTTTTCTTGCAGGTTAGGCAGGGGTGTAGGTTCTTAAAGAAAATAGTTTTGAAAAAATGATGTGATGTTAATCCTGGGATGTGGGGACTAGCTAGGCACTAGGCAAGTAGGCAGAACCACAGAAGCATCCAATCAGTCACTGACTTGGCTATGAGCAGAGCTTCAAGAAAAATCGATTTGCCACTGGATGTATTATAGTACTCTCTCCGTGCCAAAACAGACGTGGGATGTTTGTCTTAATTTTTGTGTATCTCTATACATTCAAAATTAGGCAAATTTGTGACATCAATTTTGAGACGGAGGTAGTATGATTTTTTGGCACTGTCAACAAGTATATTTTCACATTAGCAGAAGAACTTACCTAAACGTTCCTCATCATCGTTGGTTGGTTCGTAACACATGACGAGAGAAACGTCGATCTGCAGAAGTATGTAAATCGTTTTTGACAAATGGGGCTGCAAATCATCAGAGTCAATGCAGGTTGGTGGGCATACATACACACGTATGGGCATACGTGCGTGCGTGTGAATCTACAATTCTGTATGGTAGGCAGAGAGCTACAACTGGCAAGTTTCATCCACGGATTTGCACTCTATCAGAAGCAGTAGTCACCTCGATTTAGTTTTATTTAATTAGGGGCTAATAGTTCCTTCCTTTCTGACCACAGGACAAGAATTACCATTTGGAGCATGGACGAATCATTAGCCCGGTCAAACGATGCCAACATCACAATCAGAATAAGATACTAGTACTTCAGAATTAATCACAACCTTGTTTTTCTTTCCACTAGAAGAATACAACACGCCCACATCTTTCTTGTCACCAACAGGGCATGAACAAAACTTCAGAAAGATCAACAGAACGCTCTGTGACTTGACAGTTAACAGTACCGCCAAAACTATTAAAAATATTTAATTCTGAAGCTCTGCATTGCTAGAGGCCACGGTTGATCGCAATTCGCAAGGATAGATCCCAGGGATTTCCATCAGCTTTGCCAGAATAGTAGTATACTGGTTCATTTCCGAATCACCAGTGTATACCATGACAGTACTTTGATTATCTGGCAGCAGTGTGACTGACAGCGACTGTTACCTATGCAGGAGACCGGCTCGACAGTGCGCGTTTGAAGAAGGCAGGGACCCTGATATTCTGTAGCTCAATCTCAAACACAGCAATGACATGATCGTTCTAGTAAGACATTTATTATAAGAAATCTATTGGAACGTGAACAGTTATTGGAGTAACCTCGTTGATTCTTCAGGGAAAGGACACAAACTGGAGCAGAAATCTAAAGCTGTATGAAAGAAGCAGGGCACCGCCTGATTGTCATCTCATTCAAATTGTGTGCTTGATTAATGTGGCACCCGTGACATGAGGAAAGAAAGGCATTGATTGGTGGAAAGCCGGTTGCAGGTTAACCTAATTCAGATGATGTGAGACACAGAGAGAGGTCACATCTCTCTCCCACTCCTTCTCTGAAGCAGAATTGTTCTTGGCCCATGTTGAGCTCATCTGGGAGCTTAATTCGTCAAACAGCGGCAAAGATTCCACTAGTCCACCGTTTCTTGCGACCAGATAGGTTCCTGCTATGATTGGAAGACTTTGTGCACCCGTGCAATAATATACAACAATATATATCAGGCAGCAGTCAGTCATAACCATTTGCAGCCCTATCTCACCTATGTGTGAAAAGCAATTGGTGCTAGCCTCTTTAGGTACTTACAAAAAACTGCTGCCCCCGTCACTTTGAGAAAAAAATTATGGCAAATGATCTTTGTCAAAGATGACCGTGATCTCATTGGATTTTTTTCTGCCAAGAAGCTCTAGCTAGCAGACAGTAACTCGATTGAGGGCAGTACATAATGATATGGTAAGAGGTGAGACAACTGTGTTGGTAAGTGTTAAGGAACAGGTCTCCATATTATCTCCCAACATGTGCACTACATGTTTGATGTTCCTACGTGCTCCCCCCACCCCGCAATAATTGGTGGTTCATTCTAAACAAAACAAATTATTGATGCCGTAGCCTTGGTCAACCGCGGGTGGTGTTTTCGCTCATAGGTGTAAATGCAACCATTGTGTAAAATACTAAAAAAACATTTTAAAATGTTAAAAAATTCCAAACAAAAATTTCTTGTGTATGTGTGAACATTCTATGTTGACACATCAAATTTTACAAAGAAATAATATTTATTGCGGCTTGTGCAAAAAAGACAAACTATGGCTTCTGAATAGTCATATTAAAGCATTGAAATTTGTCGTTTTCCCTATGCCACAAAAATGTTCTTTTGCACCAAAACATTGTGTGAAAAGAAATGGTATGTCCGAACGTACATGCGCAATTTTGTGTGATTTTTTTTTGACATTTTAAAATAGTACCCTCCATTTCATAATAAGTATCGCTGATTGAGGGAGTATATATTTAGGCAATGGATGCATCTAGAGCCAAATTGGAATTCCCCAGTCAAACTGGCTCTGCTCCCTGTGGAGCTGCATGCATCATGTAGGTGGCGCGATGTCGAAATACTATGCTGACAGTTGGGCATACTGATCCGCTACCGACTGAAAAATATTACACTGTTTATGACACACCATAAACACACCAAAGCGTCAAATCTGCTATTTGAACTTTGTTGGGCTAATGTACCACTGCCCGCCATCACCACCGATAGTCCAGCGAGATCGGCTGCCGCGTCCACTAGAGACCCCACACACGAGGGAAACAACCTCCGCCACCACGCCGCTCGGGCTTTTCCCTAGCGTCGTCGCTGGCGATGGCGGAAGGGAGAGACAGGCAGAGGAGGGCTCGAATGGGAGGAGGCGGATGCCCCGGGGAGCAGGGTTAGGGCTAGAAGTTGGAAAAGTTAAGAGGACTGTGTCTAAACATCTTTCATTGTACATGCCCTAATAGGGAAAGAAAAGAAGACCGTCTATAGCTTTTTAACAGGAAAAACAGTTCTTCTTCCCCCTTTCCCCTTGTTTTCCGACAAAACTCCCTTATTTGGCAGTGCGAAAAAGGAGTGGAAAATGTGTAGAAAAAACACTAATGCAAGAACATAAGAGGGGTTCGGTTTTTTTCTTGGGACAATTAATCAAACATATTCACTTAATAAATCTACAACGAATTACTATGTTAATACCTTGACACTTTGGGAAATAAAGAAGGCTATGTGCATCGACTGATGCAGAGGCCGGGGCTCTCCCCCATTTCGAAAAAAAAAAGATTGCATCCAATTCATGAACTTGGAGAGTCAAGTACTTGATTTCAAAGACAAATCCAAAGAAGTGATTCCTCACTCTAGAAGGCTGTTAATAATCATGTATTTTAGAAATATTCATCTTCCATAAATTTTCATGTTAAGAATGTTCATGTGCATGTGATCGATAATGATATAGCATTTTTCTAAGACCATGGAAACTTGGCATTCATTTATTTATTTTTAAATATTTATCTTTCCAAAACTTATTAAAGTATACTAACTGAGTGAAGAATTTTGGTCCTGGAGCTCAGTGTCCCTTGCATATTAAATTAATATAAAATTATTTTCACAAGTTTCAAAAATCGTGAAACAAAAGTAATGATGTATGCCACAAATGTGTAGAGTCTCAATTCAAAATGCTTTGTGTTTTGAGTGACACAAAAATGACAAAAAAATATTGATGATTATAGTGATTTCAAATCTCCTAAAAAAATCAGAACTTTGCCATTTTTGTGTGGCATAGATTTAAAAACATTTCAAACTGGGAGTTTTGAAAGTTTGTGGGATACATCATTAGTAACTTTTAGGATTTTTTCATTATTTTTTGAAACTTGCAATATAATTTTCAAATTTTCAAATATGCTGACAGCACTGGAACTAGGGAGTCAAAAGGACTTCCGAACTTTCTAGCTAATGAGTCTTTTCTAAAGTGTACATGATAGTAAAGCTTTTAGATGGTTAGCATTTAATGATAAATCTCTCCAATTCAAATTATTATATTCCTCATCTTTTTTTAGATAAAAGGTCTTCCTGCCGGACTTTAAATTAAAAAAAACCTCAAGAGAAAGAAGGTGCACAGGGCAACACTTGCCCGACACGGAATGCCACTACTAGAGATACGCTATATTAAGAAGGCTAGCTTGATAGAGAGATCGCTTGATGGGTTTCATGAAACAGCTTGCGTAGTAACTCTACCAGCAGCTCCAGGCCTTCAAGATCCTTAGGCTAGTCATAGTAGCAGTATCATACTACTAGTATCATGCATATGATACTAGTGTATGATACTATCTTCATAGTGCATGATATCATATGATAGTATCATACTAGTACTATATTTAATGATTTGTAGAACCTCAATATAAAATTGTGTACAAAATTTATTTGTATGAGGATTTTCTAGTTTTACGTGATATGATACGGTATCTACGTATGATACTCTAACCATCTCTTTCTTTATTAATTGCTGTGCCAGATCAGATTTTTGCTAACATGGCATGTATGATACTAGCTACGATACTCCTACTAGGACCAGCCTTACTTAGCAGGCGCCGCCATTGCTACAAAAACAATGACGTTTTGAAGATACAGTCAGCATGCTGACTAGGAAAAATATTATCAATCGCCAACTTGTTCTTAATATTCCAAAGCGCCCAGCTTTGTGCTGCAAATAACTACCGAGTCAAACATTTTTCCTTGCTTGAATGAGTAGAAAGAACGTCCAAAAACAAGTCAAAAGACAAAGGATTCCATGTATAACCCAACATAGATCGAATCCCAATCTAACTAGGCTTTTCTAACGCACAAAAGAAAAAGATATGTGAGACCGTCTCGATTTGTCCACAAAGTGCGCATCTGCCATCCGTTGGACATTGGTACTTGTGTAGCTGCTCACTGGCAGGGGTAAGTTAATCATGTTATCATGAGAGAGCTGACACCCAAGTTAATCGAGCAAATATAGAGCTACTCTCTGGCAAGCACCTTGACCATCCCGAAGAAGACACTGGAATTTTCTAAAGAAGAACGACAACATTCTCGCCGGCGAGGGGCCAGGGTTACTACCAGGAAAATGGCTATAGGTAATCTGTACATCCGTGGCGCACGTGCCAGTGGTGCCCCACGGCTAAAATAGGCGTGGCGCACTGGCCACAGGTGCCCTACGGCTATCTACCATAATAGTGGCGCATGCGGTTGGTGCGCCACAGTCGTGTGTGGGCCAGGCCCCTATCGGCCGTAGACCACATAGCCGTAGCGCACCCCTGTGAAGTGCGCTACAGGTGTGGCCGGTAGTCGTGGCGCACATGGCCTCCGTGCGCTACAGGAAAGATCGGGCCACCCGTACTGTTAACTGGGAAAACATGTCTGTGGCGTACTGCCGGTATATGCGCCACGGATGTTCTTTACTCCTGTGGCGCACCCCCATGTGCGTCACGGATGTGCGTTCTGCTACTTCTTTTTGGCAGATACACCTTTGCACATTTGACTAGCATCTCACCATCTCACACTTCACTTTCCCCTCCTTCTTCCTCCTTGGATCTCGCCCCCTCCTCCTTCCACCTCAATTTCTCCACTCTTTCACCATTTGTAGCATGTAAAACTTACCTTGCATGCTACATACATAATAGAGGAAAGCTCTCCTTCCGGCCACCATCCTCTCGGTCTCTTACCTCTCCTTCGAGATCTTCTCGGTCTCTCATCTTGGTAAGTTGTCTATGTAAGAGGATGTGTTTATGTGTATGGATGATATATGGTCACATATCTATGGAGAGGATCGATGCTCTCATGTGTTTGGAGAGCATGCATTGTATGCTCTCTCATATATTGGCATTGTTTTGCCAAAATGTTGATTCATTTCTATTTTGGCAAGACTTTGGCATTTCGCAAAGGTCCTAATTTTAGGATAGGTCATGCCGAAATTTTCCATCGACCATTGCATGCATGCATTGGTTCTGTGGTTGTAATAAACTTCTAATTCTACCTTGTACACCGCGCAGGCAACCATGGTCCACATAATGAGCGAAGGCATTGTGGCTAGATTTTTAAAATGCGCGACGGCCGACATGATACGAAATAACATGACGGAGATAAGATGTCTGTGTAGAAGATGCAAACTCAATTGGTTGATTGACCCAGATTCCGGAAATCTGCAGGCGCACCTGCTCCGCCATGGTTTCATGGATGGCTACACTCGGTGGATAAGTGATGACGAAGACGATGAGGCCATAAATGGGGCGGCGGAAAATGAGGAAGGCGGGCAACATGATCATGATCACGGCAAGGACGGGCGAGATGAAGAAGAGTCTCCTGGAGATGGTGAAGGTGCGGAAGCAGACCAGGATGATGATGATCTAGATGCCGGAGCAGACGATGGAACAACGTCGGGGCTGGGTCGGGACCCTTATGTTCAAGAACTACTTCTCAAGCAAGCGAGTAACGCCAGGCTGCCTCTAGAGAAAGCCAAGCTTGCGCAACTTGAGAAAGACGCGGTTACTCCATTGTATGAAGGATGCAAGCCCGATGATACCCGGTTGAATGTAACGCTCAAGGCTATGGAGATGAAGGCAAAACACAAATGGACCGACGCAAGCTTCGACGATATGATGGCATTCTGGCACGATCGTCTCCCAGAGGGGAACACGTGTCCAACTAGTATTGAGGACGCCAAGAAAATCGTGTGTCCTCTTGATCTACCGCACATTAGATACCACGTCTGCATCAACGATTGCATCATTTATCGGGGCGAGGACGCGGAGAAAACCACATGCCGGGTGTGCGGCGTTAGTCGATACAAGAAAGGGAAGAAAGCTCCTCGAAAAGTGGTATGGTACTTTCCTATCACTCCTCGTCTGCAGCGCTATTTCGCAGACCCTAAGGAAGCAAATCTCATGCGCTGGCATACGGAAAGAAAGAAGCCAGCAGATGACGATGACCCTGAAAAGGACGAGCTGCTGACGCACCCTTCAGATGGTAGCCAGTGGAAAGCATTAGACCTCGAATTCCTAGAATTCGATGGAGATTCGAGAAACATCAGGCTAGGTGCAAGCACCGATGGACTCAATCCGTTCGGTAGCCACAGCAGCACGCACAGCACTTGACCCGTGTTTGTATGGATGTACAACCCTCCTCCCTGGTTGTGCATGAAAAAGAAGTACATACAAATGAGTATGCTAATTTAAGGGCCAAAACAACCTGGTACCGACATCAATCTATATCTCGGGCTGTTGAAAGAGGAGCTAGCCATGTTATGGGAATCCAGAGCCAATACGTATGACGCTGTCGCACAAGATTATGTCACTATGAGAGCCACGTTGGTCACTACGGTGCAAGACTATCCAGGTTGCGGATATTTCTCGGGGCAGGTTATCCAAGGATTCTACACATGCGTTAGGTGCATGGATAACACGACCTATCTCCAACTAGAGAAAGATTCAGGGTCTTCGAAAACCGTGTTCATGGGGCACCGAAGTTGGCTTGGAAAGAATGATGCATGGAGAAAACGTGGAGATCTGTCCAATGGAAAATCCGAGACCCGAGGAATCCTAGAGCGGAGGAGCAGTGAAGAAGTGGATGAATTGCTGAAAAACTGAAAAGAGTGTCCTAAACTGGGAAAGAAGCGAAAGAGGCAGCAAGACAAGCCGTTGATGAAGGTATGAAAAACAAGGTCTGTTTTCTGGGAGTTGCCATACTGGAAGTTTCTCCACACGCCTCATAGCCTTGACATCATGCATATCACAAAGAACGTGTGCGAGAGTCTAGTCGCCACCCTAATCAACATGCCAGATAGGACGAAAGATGGTCCTAAAGCAAGGAACGACTTGATATTCATGGGCATCCGGAAGGATCTTCATGGAGGACGCCCTACTCCTGATGATTAGGAAGATGACGATGATCATCAGTCGGAGGCGACACAAGGTCGTCGAAAGGGTAAAAAGGTCAAGAAGAACGAATATTACTGCCCCCCTTCGTGCTTCACACTAAGCCAGGATGAGATCAAACAGTTTTTCAAGTGCCTTCTAGGAGTCAAATTTCCTTACGGCTACGCTGGCAAGATAAGCAGGTACCTAGATGAGGCTAAGCAGAGGTTTAGTGGGATGAAGTCTCATGACTGTGCCATGCTAATGACGCAGATACTTCTGGCTGAACTACGAGGTATAATGGACGAGCATGTCCAAGAAACATTGTTTGGGCTCTGCAAGTTTTTCGATGTCGTCTCTCGAAAGTCAATTGGCGTGAAACAGCTCGGGAGGCTACAAGAGGAGATCGTGGTGATACTATGCGAGCTCGAGATCTACTTCCCGCCTGCATTCTTCGACATTATGGTGCATCTGCTGGTCCATATCGTGGAGGATATCATCCAACTCGGGCCGATGTTCCTCCGCAGCATGATGCCGTTCGAAAGGATGAACGGACACATCAAAGGATACGTTCGCAATAGGTCCCGTCCATATGGAAGCATAGCCAAGGGCTTTCTGGCCGAAGAGTGCATCTCTTTCTGCACGAATTATCTAGGCATCGAGAACCCTGTCGGTCTTCCCGTCAATAGGCACCTTGGGAAGCTCGATGGATCGGGTCACCGAGAGGGTCGTCGCGTACTGCATGCAGACTACGATTATCGACGCGCAGACTTTGATAGAGCAAACCTAGTTGCGCTACAACATTTAGAACTGGTCGATCCTTGGGTACAAAAGCACAAAAGGTCAATCGAGAAGAAGTATAGTGACCGGAGCATACAGAGGACACAGGGAGAAATAATCAAAGAGCACAACTCAGATTTCACGCGTTGGTTTAGGCAAACGCTCCTAGATAATCCCCCGCAATCGCATTCTGCGGAGGAAAACATCATATTCACCTTGTCGCAGGGACCCATGCACAACCTGGTGACCTATCAGGCGTATGATATCAACGGCTACACATTCTACACGGAGGAAAAGGACAACAAGTGTGACTATCAGAACTCAGGCGTAACATCGGAATTCTACACCGATGACAACGTGAAGGAAAGATTTTACGGAAGGATCGAGGAGATCTGGGAGCTCGACTACTGTGGAGAAAAGGTGCCGATGTTCCGTGTCACATTGGCCAAGAGCGTCGAAAGAGAAGATCGGTATTTCACAACCATGTTAATACCCGAAGCAGCCAAATCCAAGGCCGCCGGTGCGCACGTCGCCGCAAAAAATGAACCGTGGGTACTAGCTAGCAAAGTGGACCAATGTTTTTTTATTACTGACCCGACAAAGCCTAGCCGTGTTGTCGTGAGGAGAGGAAAAAGAAACATCATCGGAATAGATGGAGTCGCCAACGAGCAAGACTTCGACCAGTACGGTGATCCAAAGATTGAAGACGACGACGACTACGATGAAAAAACATACATCACAAGAAGAAAAAGGACAACCTTACCCAAAAAAGGTAGCCCGTTCGAGCGAAGAAACATAAAAGTGCCAGGGCTAAATTATTCAACCGCGACAAAGAAGGGAAAAAAGATTGTAAAACGCTAGCTCAAAAAAGTTTGTAATTTCTTTCTACTTTGAATCACTTTTGTACCACTTTTATGATATGTATGTACCACTTTTGTCATAGAAAACATATAACAGATATTTTATATAGTTTACATAGTTTTTGGGATATTTTTTAACATTTTAAAGTAGTTTTAAAATAAAAACAAAAAAGGGGGGCACTAGGGTTCGAACCTGGGTGCTCACACAAGTTTCGAGCATAGGGCGGAACCATTGGGATACTGTAGTGCTAGTGTCAACAACAGGGGCGGACGCCCTCTTATTTGACCTGTCACGGCACTTAGCCGACCGTAGCGCACTAGGTTAGGGTGCGCTACGGCTAAGTGCCGTGACAGGTCAACTGTCGAGCACGGACCCGTCCCTCTCCCCATCATCCTCGGACACTAGGTTAGAGAGGAGACGCGCCGCCGCCGCCGCTCGATCTGCCCGTCGCCGCACTCGCCGCTACCGAGGAGGAGGCCGTGGAAGAGGAGAGGAGGCCGCCGCGCGTCCAAGGAGGAGGAGGCCGTGGAGGCCGAGGAGGCCGCCGCTCTCCGTCCAGGCGTCCAAGGAGGAGGAGGCCGCCGCTCTCCGTCCGCGCGTCCAAGGAGGAGGAGGCCGCCGCTCTCCGTCCGCGCGTCCAAGGAGGAGGAGGCCGCCGCTCTCCGTCCGCCACTCTTCGTCCGCCACTCTCCGTCCGCGCGTCCACGGGCTCTCTGCTCAGGTAAGTCATGGAGTCACGATCTATACTGCAGTTCAGTTGATAGATATCACTATATTGGCAAAAATAGTTGATCTGATGTTAAATTTGGTAGTGCTGTGGTGTTGTGTTGTTAAGCTTGCAGCTAGCTTAGCAACCCTTGATCAATTCTTGGACCTGAGCAATGTGTAGCTAGCTGGCTGATAGGTTTGATTCCTAAATGTTACAGTGAGTTGAGACTGAAACCCTAACTTGATATTTCTAGTTCTTGTGTTGTAGCTATTGGGTAGCTATTAGATGGATAAATCTTATGCAAATCAGAATCCATGGTCGTTGATTTTGTTGAGCTAATCAAAATTGTCTTTAGAATTGTTCAATTCCGAGTTTAGGACAGACCGTGTAAAATTTAGTTAATCTAGAAATTTATATTTATTTTTCCTCAGCATGTTAAGTCGATATCTATTCTGACTGAAAATAAAAAAAAGAGCACAAATAGATATGAGGTCCACCCCAGCCCACTGTAACTGATTATGTTACAGTGCTTGTGTTGTAACTATTGGGTAGTAGATGTATAGCTCGAGTAAGTGTTATTGTCTAGGCTGCTAAGGCGTGATTTTCTTTTCATTCCCTTTCGTGTACTAGATCCTATACTAGAGAAACTAGTAGTGTTTCTGTAAATTGGTTGTAATCTGTAAATAATCATCAATGAAAGAAAATCTGTAAATAACCACAGTTGTAAATTGTAACTTGTAGATATTTATTTCCGTGAATCTGGACATATGACAGCTGGTCTGATTTGCTCTACCACTAGGTTTATATTGGAGAATTATTGGGATTTTTTTGATTTTGTGATATATATCGGCTATTCTTTCAGATAAACACGAAACTTAACTGTAAATTGTCTTTCATTCTGAATTTTACTTTGTGATGATCATAGTGGTATCAGTCTACGGAGCAGCAGTTACTGTCTTTTGCTCTCGGTCACTACCATTTCCATGCATTGACTCCAGACTGATCATAGTGGTATCAGTCTACTAGTGTAGATGCATACATCATTCAGAGCTGGGGTACTGCTTGTTTTGGAGGTGAAGTGATGAAATTTTTGGGCTTATATACAGGAAAATACCCTGCCTAGTTGTATTCGTATGCAGGTGCTTGTATGAAATGAGTCCCGATTTTTACCAAAATGTTGATTAACTTCCGTTTCGGCAGAAATCGGGCACTCCTAGTTTAACAAGTGGTAGTAATCCGCCTAAGAAGAAGAAGGAAAGGCGCCCGAACACGGTCGGCACCGTCAGAGAGGAAATTACCGAAGTAAGCCCAAAAGGGGTTCTTTTGGCGCCCGACCATGTGGTCAAAGGGTACGGTGGGCAAGTGGCGGCTATCACCCGGACCACCATCTCGATCAACACCGAGAATCTTCGGCATAAAGATAATGGCTATTTGCGCACACTCCTCTTCGAGAAGCTGCACGCAAGATACAAGTTCCCACTTCAGTATCGGAACACAGATTATCATGGGAATGAAGTAAATAAATCCGCCCTCACGAGGATGAGCACCGCCCTGGCCAGCTGGAGAACTCGGATAAAGAAGAAGATATTTAAAGAAGAGAAAAGTCTCGAGGAGATCCAGAAGATTGACCCGTAGATCACCGAAGATCAATTCCAGGAGTTCAAGGCCAAGTGCACCTCCGAAGCAGCCAAGGCCTCGAGTAAGTGGGGAAAGGAATTGCAGGAGATGAATATAGGTCACCACCATCTCGGATCTGGTGGTTACAGAGCTGGAGAGCCCAAATGGGATAAGGAGGACGACGAGTATAGAGCTAAGGGGATACCTAACCCCTTTTCGAAATTCAAAAACAAGCAGCTTCGAAACTTCATCAGGGCTCGTTACCATGTGGACCCCAAAACCAAAGAACTCACCGCGGAAACTAAGGTGAAGGACTTCGAGGTTCTTGCGGTAAGTAATTTAATTACCACGGATCAAGTTGATTACATTATAATCGATCAAGTCGAATTTCTAAACGCTTCACGTTACTTCTTCTACAGGACGAGGAAATTGCTAGTCAGGGATCCCATGGTTCCTCATCCCACGGGTCGACGGCGGCCACCCGGTGGGATAACTTTTTTAACAGGGTGATGAACCGGGCCAAGAAAATCACGCCGGTTACAAAGAAGCCATCGTCGGCTGGCCGTCTGGCCAGCTTCGGGGCTAAGAATTGGGTGGATCATTTTGGTCCACCCCCGATGACGCGTGTGGAGGGAAGGAGCGACGAGGAAAACCGCGAGGTTCAGGAACTTAAGGAACAAGTGGCGTGGATCCCGCAGATCGTCCAAGACAACCTGGCAATCACCCTCACCTCCATCCTGCCTACCTTGGTGGAGTCAATAGTGAACTAGAGTGCGGGTGGTCGACAAGGGCCGTGCCCGATTCCAAGCATGGTCAGTAGCCACTCAAACAATGCGGCGCCAGCGATCCCGGTGAATTATGTGTTCGTGACTCCGCCCGCTAGCACGGCGGCGCCGGAAGCAGTGGTGACTCCACCCGCTAGCAAGGCGGTGCCAGAAGCATTGGTGACTCCCCCTGCCATCACCGCGGCGCCGGAGCTTAATGCAACCGATAGGGAGAATACATCGGCGGCTGGCACCGTGCCATCAAGCAGCCCCTCCGTCTCTTGCACGCCCGTCGTCGTATGCGGTGCCTCGACATTAGCCGAGCTCGACGCCATCACGGTAAACCAAATACTTTACCGCCTTGCCATTTATTACTCTTATGGCATCTTTTTAATGCCATACATGTTGTTCGCAGACGAATGTTCCATGCACTCTCTTAAGCTTCGTGAACAACGAGTTGAGGGATGTTGCCAAGGGTACCATCATTCAACCCTTGCACCACACGTTCCACTCAAAGCCGATGCCAGATAGCGTGCATAGGGTTAAAATTATCCGGGTGCTAAGGGGTTGTGATGACCTGGAACCTCCCATTCAACCCCCAGGAGCGGATGAAGAAGAGCCGGCTGTCCTCACAAGTTGCTTCGACTTATTCCTGCTATGGCCAAAGAGCATGATTCGTTTGGGGACGGCCGGAGCCATCACCCCACAGACAACAACACTGCTTGTCATGCCAGCTAGCGCCAAGCCATGGCAAGACCCCCACACCGTCACCTCCACGCGATTGTTCGGCTGGTCATATTGACATGACCATGGCGTAGGATCCGAACGAGGATGATGAAGATTACTTCGATGATTTCATCAACACTAATCTTTTCCCCGGCGACCTAAACGAAGACCCAGCTGGTGGCCCCGCAGAGAAAGCCACTTGCAACAAACGTCTCTTTGGTTCTCAGGAGACGCCTCCAGCTTGCACCTTCACCGAGCTAGCGGATACATCCAACCGGCCATTTGTTCTAAGCCCTGACACACTACATAGGGCGATCGATGCTCAGATTGCGGTGCCTACCCACTTCCCAAAAGGCAAGAAGACCAGGAAAAGAAAATCTCGCAGCTCGAGCCAGCCGGTGACATCAACTGCGAATCCGATCAGGTTTCAAGATGGGCCACCAAGACCAAAGGGTATTACATGGAGGATGCATGTGGCGGGTGAGCCCATGCTAACTAAGAAATTGCTCAGGATCGCCACTTCAGAAATGAGGAGTGTGCATGACGGTGTGCTGACGATAGAGAGACGCCTTCTTGCGGAGAAAGATCCCTCGCACCCGGTATTCGTGGTTAAGGTGCCACGAGGCTTGGGCTTCGTTGATAATGTCCCCGCGGATCTGTTCTTCCTGCGGTTTGACGACATCTTCAATATGTTCCACCTGTATCCGCTGCACTATACCATGGTACGCCTGTTTTCTCTTAGCATGGCCATTCAGATCATTAGAGAGAACACACCGGGCATCGCTATAGTTGACCCCTACTACATGCGTGATGGCTGCTTGGGAAGCGCCATTGAACGGCGATTCGTGGCCTCGTACCTCCAAGGCATCTTGGTGGCGAACAAGACAAAGGAATACATTCTCATGCCTTTCTTTCCCGAGTAAGTCATTATTCACTCGCCGCCATAACATGCTTTATTAGATTTTCATCATTATTTTTCCAACACATTCTGTTTGAATTGTTTTGCGCAGAGATCAACACTGCACACTCATCTGCTTGTCGCCGAAACATTCGCAAGCCACGTATTTTGACTCAAGGAGTCAAGAGAAGAAGAAAAACTACGACAAGATCAAGGAAGTTCAGGATGATGCTCTCACCGGCTATGCCTCAGCGGAAGGCGCCACCTTCGTGCGTAAGAAGCTCAAGTTTGGCAGGCACGTCTTCACCCATGTGACGGAATTCCCCTGCGTGAAGCAATGGCAATCGGAAAGCCTACTATGCACTCCATCACATGAGGGCGTTCCTACTAGAGCAACAGAATTCTACGCTGCCAGATCATCTCAAACGGTGGGCCGAAGTCAAGGCCAGGATCAATGATTCAGATATTAGACAAGAGATGTATCGCATCCAGCAATAGTTTGAGGCAATCATCAGCCGTGATGTCATGACTTCAGGGGGGTCTTCTACGGAGGCAATCCCCCGAATAACCGTGACGTAGTAGATCCCCTAAAGATGCAGGGTGACTATAGGGTCTTCATGACGAAACAAGGCGTCCTCCCGTTCCCTGAGCCGAGCCAGAAGTCTTGATGTGTTGGTCTAGTTGTAGTTCTTTATCCCCACGTGTACTTGTGTGTGTCGACATGTACATGCTACTACTTGGTATTTTTTGCTTACTTTGTTACCTTATTTAATAAGTATATCTTTATATGCGACTTTTACTTGTTTTTTCACCATCATTTAATTATTATTGCCAACTTTTAGATGACGTGGTACGTCGTGTACAAGGGACGGGTTCCTGGAGTCTATGATGATTGGGAAGACTGTCGGAGACAGGTGCACCGTTTCAGCGACAATAGCTACAAAGGATACAATACTATGGCGGAGGCAGAAGCTAGATACGCGCGCTATCTAGCGGGAGTTAGGACGAGGAACCGAATGAAGACCTATACCTCCGTCACGGTGATGGTTATCGTCCTTGGTTGTCTGTCATGCATGTTCCTACTTTAGATGTTCCTAACTTGGTTGAGACATGTATTCGTGTCATCACTAGCTACTTTGTAACGTGATCGAAATAATATAACTTGTACTGTGTATTTATGTATGTGACTTATCTATATGTATTTGTTTCAATCTTCTCTGTGTATTTATTTCTGTATTGTATATCTGTGTATTTATTTCTGTATTGTATATCTGTGTATATCAGCTGTATTGTATATAATCTGTATTGAATATCATTTGTATTAAGTATTTTTTTGGTTTTTTGAAAAACTAAGCCGTGGCGCACATATATGTGGTTAGTGGCGCACCACGTTGGTGACGCACTTTGTCAGTTACTAGTAGCGCACTACGTCATGCGCCACAGGAATAACCGTAGTGGCGCACCAGCCAGTGCGCTACTACTAACTAGACACTAGCAACGCACTTATCATGCGCCACAGGAAAAACAGTGGTAGCGCACTGTGTTGTGCGCCACTACTATGTCGAGATACCATGGCGCTTGGCGAGGCGCCACGGGCACTTTTAGTCAGAAGGTAGAAGTCGTGGCACACCCCTGATGCACCACGGAAGGGGGAAATGGGTACGCCACGGATTAGTTGTTTTCTAGTAGTGGGTCCGCCGCAACTCCATTGTCCGAAGGGCCACCAGAGACGGGACAAACCGATGACTTCGCCCGCGAGGTGACAAAAACACTAGATCAAGATTGCCTTTTGTTTTCTCTCCCCTAGCGGTTGTACCTATTCGGCTCGGGTGGTACCGCCCGTCATGTATGCCTTTTTGCATTTCTAAAATAAAATATAAAAATACACTTATTTAATACTTTTTAGACGATAATTCGTATGCACATTCTCACGTTTCAAGAAACAGGCTAGGCCAACGAAGTAAGTACGAAATATTGTACGTACTACATTTTTGCTTGCATACATGCAGGCTAGTTTCGATACACATGCGTTTTATGGGCCACCGAAAACTATAAGTTGGTGCCCATAGCCATTTTTGCCACATACAGCTAATACTTAGCATGTAGCAATATCTTTTGTCTAGGTGAAGCTGGAACGGAATGGCCGAGCTGGAGATCTAGCTAGCATGCATGCAATTGCAAAGTAATGTGGTACCGAACCGGCAAAGTGGCGATCGAGATATCTTTGCCTAAACAATTCAGTTTTGCAAGCTAGCTTGATTGATCAGGCCGTTTGCAGACGGCTGGTGCGCACGCATTTTTCGGTTCGAGAAAAGTGATAAACTTTACAGAAAGAGCCCACGTTCCATATCGGCTGGTCGCGTCTCGCATGCTCTTGGCTAATCGTAAAGCAGAGATCGATGGCCTGTTTATTACTTAAGCCACATATAACTCCCTCCATTTCGTATTACTCTGCACATTAGATTCGGTTAAGGTCAAACTTTGTAAATTTTAAAGTTTGACCTATTATATAAAGAGTTATATTAGCAATTATAATATCAAATCAATACTAATTTCACAAAAAAAAATCAATACTAATAAAATATGATGTACTATTATATTAGCTGGTCCTAGTGAAAGTATCATAGCTACTCCATGTTGGCAAAAATCTGATGTGGCACAACAATTAATGAAGAAAAAGATGGTTAGAGTATCATAGGTAGTAGATACCGTATCATAGCACGTAAAACTAGAAAATCATCATGCAAATAAATCTTGTATACAATTTTGCATTGAGATTCTACAAATCATTAAATATAGTACTAGTATGATACTATCATATGATATCATCCACTATGGAGATAGTATCATACAATAGTATCATATGCATGATACTAGTAGTATGATACTACCACTATGACAAGCCTTATAGACATTTGGTATTATAGATATTGATAATTTATTATACATGTTTGGTCAAACTAGCTTGACTTTTACTATTCATAAGACTACCCATAGTGGGATTATCATAGTAAGTATCATGCAATTCATGTCGTCAAAAAGATGATGTGCCACTGTAATTAATGAAGATAGAGAAGATAGTGGTATTATGCTATGATACGGTATCATAACACATGGATCTAGAATAATTAATAGTAATTGAATCTTGTACATAAATTTGCATTAAGATTTTACAAAATAATAAATAGTGTTATACTATAATAAATAATAGTATATGATATATGCATTATAGTTGTGATATACTATGTCATGTGCATGATAATAATGTATGATAGTCTCCACTGTTAGTACTAGTCTAACGTGCGGAGTAATACGGGAGAGGGTGTAGTGGATAGTCAGTCGAGTTAATTAGGTCTCTTCCGTACGTACAACGTTCGAAAAGAATTTCATTAACTCGTCCGCACGTACGCGCATCGATAGAGGCCGACCTTGGTGATAAAATAAAGCAGGGTGATTGTGATTCCAAACCTGACACGTGGCTTGCGTGCCATGAATCACATAAACACTCGACGTGTGGAAAGTCAGTAGTACGTATTTTCCATTAGTTCCCAGTGTAAGTAGTTGCGGGCGATATACGTATCTTCCCGAGGAAGACCAATAACCAATCGATCGAGGTAGGGAGCTGAAACCTAAAACTCTTCAAAAAGGCAAAGTCGTACGTAGTACGTGGTTCCATGGAATCACATCCCGTACGTCCCATCGATCCAGACTTAGCGTGACTTGTACACGTAGAACGAGTAAATTACATAAAACTATGACAATTAGGGATAAACTATGATTTTTGGGTTGTTTCAGAAAACTACGAACTTTAGGGCTGGAGAGTACAAATAACTACAAACTTGCGCAATCGAGTAGTTAGCTAGTTTGATCGTTATTTTGATAGGATGGGTCCACCTCAGATCATGACGTGAGAGCCCCAAAACTCGTAGTTTTTTTGTAGTCTCCAGCCCAAAGTTCGTAGTTTTTTTATGTGAGAGCTTTGTCGGAATTGCGTACGCAAAGTACGTAGTCTCCAGCGCCAAACTAGCTAACTACCCAATTACGCAAAGTTCATGATTGTTTGTAGTATCCAACCCCAAAGTTTGTTGTTTTTCGAAACGATCTCCAAAGGGAGCGCCCACCTTAGGTCTTTTAGCCCTAGCCCAATTGTCGTAGTTATATGCATTTTCACACATAGAACATACATAAGTGGTGGTATTCCGAGGATGAAATCTCACTTTTATTTCGGGGTTTAACCGGCTGACACGTCGTCATGCATAGTGGGCCGGCAGCCACGCCGATCCCGTGCATGCATGCCAGACCGGTCCAATCCGTCGCCATCTGATTACGATCGAACGGCCTGCCTGGGTCCACGCGGACACCATATACGCACGTACGTACTCCATTCGTACGCCGATGGACACACTGATTGTTGGTTGTCGTCTTGGTCGGGACACGCTGATTGATATGATATTCCCGGGTTCTGTAATGGGCAGTGCGCGTTATCTGAGCCAGCACAGACGCAGACACACAGTGCGTATGCACCCATCACATCCTCGATCGTTCGTCTGTGGCGGTACCACGGCCAAGTTTCCGGCGCGGACACTGTAGGCTGTCAGATCGGGAAAAGGACGTACGTGCTCGGAGGGAATGCCATGACCGCCGGCCAGCCGGCCAGGCCAGGTTTCGGCCGGAGGCGCATGCCACGGGATCAACTCAGGATCGGACGACAGTTTGGAGGGAGGGCAGAGGCATCATGGCGCAGACAGGCGGGTGGGGGCGCATGAGGCCAAATGGATCGGCAACGTGGACGTATTCCGCGTCAGAAATACAAATACTGGTAGGAAACGCCGCGGCAATCATAGCTCCGGCGCGTCGATTCGATGCCTTCCTCTTTTACCCGGCCGTCGACGTCGATCACGTACGCGCGAGCGTCCAGCTTTTGTCTTTTCTCGGCGGTTCCGTTCCTCTCGATCGAGTGACCATCAGCGCATCGACGCGCCGTCCGCGTGTGGGAGATGCGATGGCCGGCACTGATCGATGCTCTGTCTGACCAACAACAATGCATCTGCTCGGTGCTTTGTCTTCTTTGTTGGTGCAGTAGAAGAAAAGTAAGTACAGTATTTCTCAAAAAAAAAAAAAGTAAGTACAGTAGAAGTAGAGAGTCGAAACGGAGAAAGAAGGAAATACACCCGCCGTCGCGGCGTCATCTCGAGGACCAGGAATTTAAAGAGGCCGAACTGAAACAAGAGCCGCAAAGTCGTTGAGCTCTGTTGCTGCTTCTTGGCGGCTTCTGTTTTTCTTGCTATGGTTCTGACCAATTCAATGCAAGTAAGAGAAAGCTCCCTCAGTGTTTCTTGGTCGCTAACGAATAATAATTTCCACCCCGTGGAAACGTTCAAGTTACAGAAATTATCGTATGTTACGATACGTGCAAAAACTGATTTTTCCCGAGTTATTGTGTACACAATTATTATTGACGAGTTAAATAATACTTACCCCCTCCATCTCAAACCTAAAACTCTTCAAAAAGGCAAAGTCGTACATGCTGGTTCCATCGACATATCCCATCGAGAGAGACCTATCGCGTGACTTTTTACACGTAGAACTTACACAAGTGGTATTATTACGAGGATAAATCAGTACTCCTACTACTTTTATTTTGGCGTTTAACCGACTGAACACGTCGTCATGCACGGTGGGCCGGCAGCCACAGTACCCGTCCCGTTCTGATCCGTCGCCATCCGATTACGATCGAACGGCTTACTTGGGTCCACGCGGGGCAGCACACACGCACAGTAGGCGCACTGTACGCGTCGACCCGCCGTACGTGGTGCGCGCATGTACGCTGATCGATCGACGTAGCCTTCGCCAAGTAGTCAGTTGTCGTCTTGCTTGATCAGGACACGCACTGATTGATATTCCAGGGTTTTGTAATGGACTGTGCTCGTTATCTGAGCCAGCACAGTGTGTCAAGTGCCAGTGCCCCATGCATATGCTGCACCCATCACATCCTCGTTCGTTCATCTCTGGCAGTACGATTGCCAAGTTTCCGGCGCGTTCCGGCGCGGGCACTGTAGGCGGGCCAGATCGGGAAATGGACGTACTTGCTCGGAAGGAATGGCATGATCACGGTGCCGGCCCGCCGGCCAGCTGGCCAGGTTTCGGCCGGAGGCGCATGCCACGGGATGCCAGAATTTGGACGACAGTTTTTTTTTTTTTAAGGATAATTTGGACGACAGTTTGGAGGGGTTCAGGCATCATCATGGGCGCAGACAGGCGCATGGCATGCTGGGCGCGCGCGCGGGGGCGCATGTGGCCAAATGGACGTGGGCGTATTCGGCGTTAGAAATACTGGTAGTAGGGTAGGAAACGCGGCGGCATCATTAGCTCCGGCGCGCCGATTCGATGGCTTCCTCTTTTACCCGCCCGGCGATGGACGGATGCAAGTGTCGATCGCGTACAGCTTTTGTCTTGTCTGGGCAGTTCCATTCGTCTCGATCCAGTGACCATCAGCGCATCGACGCGCCGTTGGCACTCGCTACTCGAGAAGCTGCATCTTGCATCTACTCTCTCTCTGATCAACAACAAAGAAGACCGAAAAAGTATCGGAGATTGCAACATTGGCTCAGTACGTGCATTGTCTTCTTTGTTGGTGCAGAGACCAAAGTACTCCGAAGAAGAAAAGTTGAAATGGATAAAAGAAGGAAATGCAGCAGCCGTCGCGGCCGGCGTCATCTCGACGACCAGGAATTTCAAGAGGCCTAGTGCCCTAGTGCGCCGAACTGAAAAACACCCGCAAAGTAAGTAGTAGTAGTGGAGCTCTGGCTTCTTGGCGGCTTCTGTTTTTCTTGCTATGGTTCTCACCAATTCAATGCAGGTACTACTAATAGAAAGCTCCCTCAGTGTTCCTTGGTCGCTAACCAAAAGTCAATACTACCACTCGGCGGAAACCTTTGGGTTATCATATGTTAAGATATATGTTCAAAACCTATTTTTTCCAGATTATTTATTATTGGGTACAAGATTATACTGTGCTTGAATAAAATGTACTCCATACTTAGGTGACTCCGGAAATATTTGAAGGGAATAATGATCCGAGAAAATAGTTTGGAGGTAAGGAAAACTAAGAGCCTAGCGAATAGTTTGGAAAAAGTTACCAACTTTTTTTATGAAAAAACCATAAAGCCATATATTATCTGAAATAAACCTTTACAATAACATCCTTACAAAAAATGAAGAAAACATGTGTTCGTGAAACGTTCAGCACAATCTTCCTTCTACATCCCTCGACCATGCGCCGTGAGCAAAGCTCGATGTCATCTCTAGGCCTCCGGCGTAGCAAAACTCATGCCGGAGAAATCTTGAAAAAACTCAGGCGCTTATAGAAGCATCGTCTAGGAAATCATCCATGTAGAATAGAAGATGTCGGCAATAATAATCTCAAGAGATTGCAATCCCAAAAGAAGATAGTACCGAGAAGGGCCATGAGATAATCCTAGCTCTGGACAAACGGAGATGGGGGTCACCAAACTCGCAAGTTCCCGGACGAAGCCGTACATAGCTAAGCTTTATCAGGTGGAGACAAAACTTGAGGACATCATCCTCTTCACTGAACATTGCTGCCATAGACAAACCTTTATCATGCCAGACCTAATGCCCGACGATCGACTCCAAACTCCAGCCCATCGACGCTCCTCCGGGAAAGAACACAGATTTGGTCCGGTAATCCGACGATGAACTCGAAGAACTAGACATACCCGACCATCCGATGCAAGATTCCCCCCTTCTCCAGCCATCATAGTGGCCGGCGGAGCGCAGGGAACCAGCGACAACGTCGCTGGCATCTGAGGGTAGAGCAAGTCGTCTTGAGGAAATTGCAGTATCCACCAGGTCTTGCTCCGAGCGTTGCATAGATCACCACCTCGACGTTTTTTTTGCAGCGTTCACCAGGTCTACAGCTAATCCGTTGCGCACTGGTCTATCAGGTAATGTTAGTCTCCGTTGACAGCCAATTTGATGCTGGTCCCACACGGCCTTGTGCTGAGAGCATCTCTAGCAGTAACTGTAAAAGGGGTCAAAACTGAACTTTTCCGGCGAAATACGGGCCGCGCTCGTTTTTTGGTGCAGATTAAAGCCCGTATACCTCACCCGGCCCGTAATTGTTTTTCGGTGGCCCGTTAAACGCACGCTGCGACCAGCATATCTAGCGGTCGGAGAGGGCGATCCAAGAGAAACCCTATTCATCTCCGCCGCGCGCCCTCTCCCTCTCCGCCGCTGCCGGCAACTCTCTAGCCATCAAATCTAGCTCAACACCGCCACCATTACCTACGCCACCGCCACCAAACGCTCCGCCTCGCTGCCATGCGTCCCGAGAGCTCGTCTAGGAAGCGCCGCATTGGCTCGCGCGGCCAGCTCCTCAAAACCGAGGAGGAGATCGCCCGCAGCCGTTCCATCGGCGCCAAGAAGCGCGCCGCGCTCTGTCATGTGCATTCGACGCACATGCCGGTGTCGCTCCTCCCCTACGCCCCAGCGTGGTACAGGGGAACCGCCTCGGAGGCGGGCTCGTCGCGGCCACGCCCGCCTTCTCCGTCGAGCTCAAGCTCCTCCAGGTATCACGATTACGTGACGCCCGGAGAGAGCGACGGCGGAGCAGCACGCGCTCGCGCACCTGCACGAGGTCGCCGCGGAGGAGAGGGAGCTCGCCGAAGCGCTCCGGCTCATCGAGCGCCAGGAGGCGGAGGAGCGCACGGTGGAATGCCTCTGACGCCAGGAGGCGGAGAAGGCCAAGGAGGCGGCCAAGGGACAAGGCTTTACTCTTACTTCAGAGCAGGTCTGCACTACCAACAAGAGAGTTCCCAACAACAATGATTGTCCTGTTTTAGCCTTTATTATGTGTGCAATGGATATGTCCATAATTGGATGCCAAAATAACCTAAAAGTTGCACCAATATTTTGTTCGATGATTTTTGTAATGGCCATATGGCATAGAGTTGGATGCTAATGGTTCTAGTTGATGGCACCTGCTGGTTGCAATTGGAGATTTTCTGGTGTTTTCCATTATTATGTTTATATTTGTTCACGTGTTGTTGCTAATTCAGCTAAAATATCTCACAAGGTACTTTTTATAAGGAGAGGCCATGCCAAAATTTAGACTAGCCAACTCTTCAGGTTTCCTAGTAACAGAGGATAGAAAGGCTGAATCAGCACGCACGGGTCAGCCGACCTGATCCCTAGGATTGTTATTTTGCTACTAGCGATTCGTATTAGACCAATGTGCAACGGATTAGCTGTAGACCTAGTGAACGCTGCAAAAAAGACGTCGAGGTGGTGATCTGTGCAACGCTCGGAGCAATACCCGGTGGATACTGCAATTTCCTCAGTCGTCTTAGATGGCCTCCACGGGAGCTTAGCTAGGAAAAAAATTGAAAAATACCAGCATGATATGATGGCGGCTAAGGAAGGCCACCTTCTTTGTGTTCCGAAAGAAAATGGTGCAGAAGAAATGATGTGACGTTAATCCTGGGATGTGGGGACTAGCGAGACACTAGGCAAGTACTAGTAGGCAGAACCACAGAAGCATCAAATCAGTGATTGGTCACTAAAGCAAAACGATGTGTTGCCGGGTAGCAAAAACACGAGTATCGTCCAAAAATACTCTGGCAAAGCTTCAAGACAAATCGAGCTGCCAATGGATTTATTATAC
Source organism: Avena insularis (assembly GCA_023614405.1). NCBI lineage: Eukaryota > Viridiplantae > Streptophyta > Magnoliopsida > Poales > Poaceae > Avena > Avena insularis. The sequence goes on along the minus strand of CM042694.1, from coordinate 21,722,218 downwards.
AGTATGATTTCTTGGCACTGTTAACAGGTATTATTTCACACTGGAAGAAGAACTTGCCTAATTACATATGAGGAGAGAATCATCGATCTGCAGAAGTATGTAAAACGTTTTTCACAAATGGGGTCTGCAACTCATCAGAGTCAATGCAGGTTGGTGGGCATACATACACACACGTATGTGCATACGTGCGATGCGTGGGAAACTACAATTGTGGGTGGTAGGAAGCGAGCTGCAATCGGCAAGTTTCATCCACAGATAAGCAGTAGTCACCTAGATTTGGTTTTACTTAATATGGGCTAATAGTTTCTTCCTTTCTGACCACAGGACGAGAATTTCCATTTGGAGCCTAGACGGATCATTAGCCCGGTCAAATGATGCCAACACGACAATCAGAATAAGATACTACTCCCTCCATTTCAAAATATAAGATGTTTTAGCTTTGTAAAATAATTATATCTAGACTTCTTTTAATGTGTAGGTTCGGAGTGAACCTCTACAAACCTACACACTAAAGTAGTCTAGATACATTTCCTTTACAGAGCTAAAACATCTTGTCTTATGAAACAGAGGGAGTACTCCACAATTAATCTTATATATCCCATCACCAAACAGGGCATGAACAAAAATTCAGACTGATCAACTGAACGCTCTCAAGGATCGTTGATCGCAAGAACAGAGCCCCATGGATTTCCATGATCGGCCTGATGGACATTGCCAGAATAGTATACTGGATCTTTCCCAAATATTTAGTGTATACCATGATGTGACAAATCAAATTCCGTATCTGAAAGTCCACTGTGAGCTGAAATGGACCGTCAATAGTTTTTGTCACCTAAAAAAATCACAGATAATACTAGTACATTACTCTCCACCAGCGTGTTGCCCAATTCCAGCTGTGTGTTTGGAAAAACTTGATCCGGCAATGGCCGTTTTCTGATCCTTTGATTATCTGGCAGCAGTGTGACTGACAGCGACTGTTACCTACGCAGGAGACCGGCTCGACGGTGCGTTTCTGAAAGACAGGGAGCCTGCAATTCTGTAGCTCAATCTCAAACACTGCAACGACATTATTTTGAGAAAACTATTGGAACGTGAACCATTATTGGAATATAATCTCGTTGATTCTTCAGGAAAGAAGAGAGGACACGAACTGGAGAAGAAACCTGAAGCTTTCTGAAAGAAGCAGGGCACCGCCTGATTGTCATGTCTGCCTTCTTTCAAATCACATTATATATGTGGGCATAATGAACGTGACCCTCGTGTACCAATAAAAAAATGTATTTATTGGTGGAAAGCCGGTTGCAGGTTAACCTAATTCTGTGATGATGTGAGACACACAGATAGAGGTATCACGTATATTGTGAGAAAATACATTTTGAAATGTCAAAAAATCTGAAACAAAAAATCGACATATACATTCAGACATTTTATATTGGTTCATAAGTTTTTTAATGAAAGAACATTTTATGTGTTGTGTATAAAAACGACAGAAAATGTCATTTGAATAGTCGTATTCTTGTGACACATTTTGTCTTTTTTATACACGGCATATAAAATATTCTTTCATCTCGAAAACTTGTGAACCAACATAAAATGTTCTAATGTATATGCGAATTTTATTTTTGAATTTTTTGAGATTTCGAAATATGTTTTCTCATAATGGCTTCATTTGCACGTGTGAGCCGAAGTGAATATCCGTCTCTCTCCCCCACTTGTTTCTCTCAAGAAGAATTGTTCTTGGCCCATGTTGAGGTCAGCTCGGAGCTTAATTTGTAGCATCTCCACTCGGTGATAACTAGGCCAATTTCCGCCGCTATTTAGCGTTGGATGACGGAAACTTTCGGCCTGGGGGTCGATTGAGTCCTAGCCAGGATCCGGGCTATGCCACCCCTGAGCCGGGATTTGGGCAAAATTTTGGTCTTTTTGGGCACAATTTTGACACAAATTTTCAATCCCATAGTTCGGTCATTGTTCACCGAGTTACGGTATAACTTTGACACAAATAATTCAACAAAGCAAGCAAATAGTTCAACAAAGCAAGCTCAAACTAGGTGTTACCTAGAGCCTCCACTCGTGATGCACTAGATCATCTCGCGGTTGTTGATGAACTTGTGCGTCTCAGATCTCCTGACGCATAGCGACAAAGACAACCCACGGTGTCGGCACCTGATGATCATGCTCCGCAAGAGGACCCTGTCGGAAAATGGTTGTTACTGCTCGCTCTCAAGCACCGGCTCCCTTGCTCTCAATGATCATGTTGTGCAAGATCACACATGCATTCATCATCTCCCACATCTATTCTTACAACCAGGTCAGGGAGGGGAACCGGAAAACAACAAATCGAGCTTGAAGCACACCAAATATTCGGTCCACATCCTTCCTGTAAGCTTGTTTTTCCTTGGAAAAGTTGAAATACTTGCTGAGAAGAGGGCTTGAGATAGTTTTTACAAATATTGACCATCTTAGATAGATGCCATCTGCCAGGTAGTATACCTTATTGTAGTGCTAGTCATTGGTCACATAATCCATCAGGGGAGCATGACCAGGGGCGGATCCAAGGGGGGGCCAGCAGGGGTCAGACCCCCCTCAATGATTCGTCCCCCCCCCCCCCCCCCCAAGAAAAACTACACGTAATACTAAGGCCATTGCTAATCACGTCTTTACTAGGACTAGGGTCCGACGCTGGTAGAAATCAATATTCCCCAAATAACCATAGAGAGAAAGGCAGGGCGACCGGAGTAGTTCTGTATTCCCCGGAGCCCAATAGGCAATAGCCCATCTACGTGTCTACCCTGTTAGACCGGTTAGGCCATTCACTGTAGTCTTGCCCAGTTCACGCTGTGTATGTCGGCTTTGAAATCAGATCAAATATCTGCCACTGCCAAGAATGCTTAGGGTTCCTGCCGCCGCTCGCTGCTCCCGGTCGCAAGCCGGCAAGACGCTAACCCTCGACGGTTTGTTCCTGTACCCAAGCAGTAGCGGCCGGCGGCTGCTGCTGATCATCGATTGTCATCTGCTTTCCAGATGGCCACATGGTTATTTATCAAGGTACACTATACATATATATACTACCTAATCCGATCTAGCTCTATTTTTCAGTTTAGAAAAACTTTGTTAGACTCAAACAGAGAGAAATAGCATAATATATAATTTCCTCCGCCTGTTGCTTCACTCTCGAATCTGGTCTCGTATGAAAATATAAAATCTGGTTGTTGATGGCCATTTGGACTCGTAGAGTGCTCCCATCATCTTTTTGACGCGGTTTGTTAATTGTATATCTATGTAAATATCAAGAATAGTTTTATATTCATGTAGTAATATTACTGCTAAGTATGCTATTTTTGGACTTAAATCTTGCTAAACTATATATCAATTGCGATCGTCATGGTTTTGCCCCCCTTATACCCAAATCCTGGCTCCGCCCCTGAGCATGACCCTCAACAAGTTTGGAGAAGACAGGAGAGCACTGCAGAACATTGACGTCGTTGTTGGATCTTAGCATACCAACGAAGAGCCAAATCCAGAGATCATGTGTAGCCACTCTCTCAATTACCACACTGCAACCTCCTTTTGGCCTTTGTAGGGAATATTCCTTGCCAAGCAAATAGGCAATTCTTTCAGCATGCAGTCGATACTCTCAAGCATCCTAGGAAATCCACTTACTTCATTGATTGCTAGGATTCGAGCAGTGTCTTCAGCTTTTGGTGATCTCAAGTATGATAGTCCAAACACTACAATCACTGTCCTGCAGAACCTGTAGAAACACTCGATGGCGGTGGACTCGACCATGCGTAGATAGTCATCTGATGTGTCATCGAGAGCTCGTTATGCGAGCATCCTCGTAGCCACCATGCACTTCAAGAATATCCAAGAGCAAGTCAAAAGACAAAGGATTCCATGTAACACCCAACATAGATCGAATCTCAACCCAACTAAACTTTTCTAACGCGCAAGAAGATATGTGAGTCCACAGAGTGCGCATCTGCCATCCGTTGGACCGTGGTACTTGTGTAGTTGCTCACTGGCCAGAAGGCAGCCTTTGGCGAGCTGCCACAAGAAGATCTTGATCTTCATGGGTAACTTAGCTTTTCAAATCATGTTATCATGGGAGAGCTAACACCCAAGTTTATCGAGCAAAGATAGAGCTTCTCGCTAGCAAGCACCTTTAGCCAGTGCTACGCGTACCATGAAGCGAAGATAGGGCGAGCATTGGAATTTTCTAAATAAAAAACTAAAACCTTCTTGCCGGCGAGAGGCCAGGGTCCGCTGCACCTCCAATGTTCCCAGGGCAACCGAAGGCGGGACGGACCGCCGGCTTCGCCGGCAAGGTGACAAAAACCCTAGATCAAGATTGCCTTTTCTTTTCTCTCCCCTAGCGGCTGTACCAATTCGGCTCGGGTGGTACCGCCGATCATGTATGCCTTTTGTATTTCTAAAATAAAATATAAAATTCAATTATTTAATACTTTTTGGACAAAAAATTCGTATGCACATTCTCACGTTTCAAGAAACGGGCTAAGCCAACGAAGTACGAAATATTGTAGTACTACATGTTTTCTTGGCTACATGTAGGCTAGTTTCGATACACATGCGTTTTATAGGCCACCCAAAACTATAAGTTGGTGCCCATTTTCGCCACATAAAACTAATACTTAGCATGTAGCAATATATTTTGTCTAGGTGAAGCTGGAACGGAATGGGCGAGCTGGAGATCTAGCTAGCATCCATGCAAAGTAATGTGATACCGAACCGGCAAAGTGGGAATCAGGGAGAACAACTGAAAAAGGTCCCTCGCGTCGCCCCTCGGAGGAGACTCGGGGGAAACCCTAGTCCACCGCCTCCCCTCCACCCCTCCCTTCCCTCTCCCTCGCCGCCGCCTGAGGTGGCCGCCGGGCAAGCCCGTGCGACACCGAGGAAGGTGGCGGCGAGGCTCTCGTCGCGCCGCCTTGCGCGATGGATTTTGGAAGTCAGGGCGGCGGCCCCAGATGTGAGGACGGTGTTGACCTCTCGGCGGGTGGTGTCCGCGAGTGTAGGCCGGCGTCCTCGGCCATGTGGGCGGCGAGTTCACGGCGAGCGTGGGCACGACGGCTAGGGTTCCCTATCGGCCCGTTGCTGCTCCGACATGTGTGGCGTGCTCCCCGGCCGGATCTGGGCTTTGTCGAGCGCGACGAGTCCTGGGTCGGGTGGATGGCGGTGTGGTGCTTGGGACTGGGGGAAACCCTTGGCCAGCGGGCGGCCACGGCAATGGCGACGCTTCAGTGTCGGTTCCCTTCTTGGAGGCTTTGTCGAGGTACCTTCCCCACCCCTCAACCCCCTACCCTTTGGGTGAAAACCTTGTTCCACTGCTTGGGCGGCGATGGCGTTGCGACGTGGCTCCCCTTCCGAGAGGCACTGTCCGGAGACAGGTAGGGTGGTTCGTGTGCATTCTAGTGGTTGGAGACAGCTGGTGGTGGTGGTGATGGTAAGCAAGAAAGGCATGTGGCTCTGGCTCCCTTTTGGTTGGAATGATGGTGCCATGATGGCGAGCTCTTTGTGGCGAGCACCTTTCGGGTGTGGTCTGTTGTTGCTCTTCGTGTAACCAGTATTCTTAGTGTGTGTCGACGCATCCCAGGTTGCGTCTTCTTATGTGGTTGTTGTTGTGGGAGGCGGCGCTGTTCTTAGGGAACTTATGGTCGTGGTAGACGCTTCCGGTCCCTCCCCTGACAATTCGGTTGACTGTGCCCCCTCTAGCTGTCGACGGTGCGGCGCCCTTCGAACCAGGGCGAGAGGGAAAGAGTCCCTCTTTGGAAGCATGCGTTTGGTCTAGGCCACCAATTGGCCAGCAGGGAGCAACGCGAGTTGGCTTCCGCCGATGATTCTCCTGCTGATTGTCGTCCCTCCTATGGTGGTTGCTACTAGAGAAGACGATTGTTTCAATGTTTCAAGCGGATTTTTCTTTCTATCTTTTGTATGCTTGTTTTCGTTGTGGTTTGTAAGCTGTTTTTGCACTCTTATATCTGCTGTTCGGGGCTTTATTAATTTAAAGCCGAGCTCTTTGAGCCTGTGATTAAAAAAACCCGGCTAAGTGGCGATCGAGATATAGTAGCAGCCTAACAGGTCCAGTTTTTTTGAGGTAAAACACAATATATTAAGCAAGCCGCCGCCTCATTAAAAACCTTCCAGTCCTCTTAGGTACCCTGGAAGGAAAAGAGTGTGTCTGAAACTTGCTGCTTCAAAATCATATAGAGTTTACATCGTTCAGGAGGGTTTGCAAGATGAAATATGGGGGTTCATCGGCCCAATTACATGAAATTTTAGAATTAAAGCACTCCCTAGCTATCTCATGGGCCACCTGATTAGCTTCTCTGGGACATGATTTGAATTCGACATTTCCTATAGATGTCGCCATATCGTAGCAATCCGCATAAATTGCCGACGACTCCGACCACCAGGCTTGATCTCTAGAGCACGCTTGCACTGTTTCCATAGAATCCGATTCAGCAGTAACATTATGACACCCCATCTCGTTTGCAAGAATTAAACCCTCCTTGATCGCCCAAGCTTCAGCCATACCTGCATTAGGAACATGTGATAAAAGACGGCACGATGCCGCTAAAAACTTGCCTTGATAATCTCTTAAAACAGCTCCAACTGATCCAGATTTGGAATCCACATAAATTGATGCATCCACATTCAACTTTACTTGGCGCGTTAGAGGGGGGGCTCCACCTTTTATCTGATGCCTGGCCTGGATGCTTCGACATAGCCGCCTTCGCTGTGATCGACAATATAGACATCTTGCATTTGCTTACCGGTGGGACACCCTCTTCTCTTGTTCTCCTCCGACGGATCCACCATAAAGTACCAGCAGGCGGTAGCAATTAAGTCTTTAACCTTCACAGTTTCGAACCATGGCATATTCTCCTCTGGTTGTCTAAGCACTCTAGCTCTGTTCCGTACAACGTTTGAAACGAATTCCTTTAAGTCGTCCGCACGTACGCGTCGATAGAGCCGGCCTCGATGATAAAATGATTGTGATTCCAAACCAGACACGTGCGTGTGATGGAGCAGATCGATAAACTCACGACGTGTGGAAATGTCAGCATCATGCAAATACTCCTACGTAGAACTTATCGCGTGACTTTACACGTAGAACTGACAGAAGTGGTGGTATTACGAGGATAAAATTACTTTTTATTTTCCCGTGCATGCATGCCAGAAGATCCTGGCCGATCCGTCGCCATCCGATTACGATCGAACGGCCAACGTGGCTCCACGCGGGCCAGCAAGCACGCACAGTAGGCGCACTGTACGCGTCGACGCGTCGTGCGTGGTGCGCGTATGTACGCTGATCGATCGACGTAGGCCTTGGGCAAGTAGTCAGTTGTCGTCTTGCTTGCTCGGGACACGCACTGATTGATACTCCCGGGTTTTGTAATGGCCACTGCGCTCATTATCCGAGCCAGCACCCATCGCATCCTCATTCGTCTCTGGCGCGCGCGGGAACTAACTGTAGGTGGCCAGATCGGGAAAAGGAATGGCATGATCACGGATGGCTATTTTTTTCAGATTTATTGGGTACAAAATTATTGTGAATGAATAAAATATACTCATGCCGTAATTGGTCATAGATTTTATCAAAAGAATAAAATCATTTATCTGCGATACACAAAGTATGGTATGATAGTTTACGAATTTAGGCGAGTCCAAAAATATTTCAAGTAAATAATGATCCAAGCCAATAGTTTGGAAAAAATTTATCCCCTCCGATTCATATTAATGGAATCACTTTTGTCTAGATTCGAATGTTTTTGTATTAGTGTTAGATACATCCGAATCTAGATAATCCGACTCCATTAATTTAGATCGGAGGGAGTACTAACTTTTTGTGTGTAAAAGGTAATAAAGCCACATATTATATGAAACCTGCCTTTACAACAACATCCTTACAAAAAGAAGAAAAGCGTGAGTCCTTGAAATGTTCAAAACCATCTTCCTTCTGTATCACTCGATGTCGCATGTGAGCAAAGTTCGATGCCGCTTCTAGGCCTTCGGCATAGCAAAGCTCACGTCCGAAAAATCTTGAAAAAAACCAGACACTTGTACAAGCACCGTCTGGAAAGTCGTCAACGTCGGCCATCCCGAAGAAGCTAGTCACCCGAAAGGGATGGAAGATAATCGTAACTCTGGCCAAACGGAGATGGCGGACACCAAACTCGCAAGTTCCCGACGAAGTCGTACCTGGCTGTGCTTTATCGGATGGAGGCAAAACACTACAACACGCATCGCTTGCCCTGGCGCTTATAAACGTCATGGCACACACCTAGTCATCGCGCTCGCGCGGTAAGAAAATGCAGCTAGGGATAACTGCGTCGGGAAAAGTTTTTAGGCGGCGTTTTTTTGGCTCGGCATATCGTTATCCACCGATCTAGCACTACCTCGGCGCGACATAGGATTTGTCTCGGTACATAATGGAAGATGGCGCTGATTTAGTGTCGTGTCACCTATTGCTTGTGTCGTGCTTCATACACCATTAGCGATACAGATCATTAATTAAGGCGATACAGAGAATTGATTAAAATAATAGTGCTCAAATTAGGTATCGTAATTCCATTGAAATCGAAAATTCCCATCACATTAACATACAATCACGTTTTCTTTACAAGATTTGAGCCACTCTCTTTTCATTACAGAACTCCTAGAGTTCGTTCTAGAGGAGAAAATTTAAAAAATTAAACTAAAAAGGATAAGTGGAGAAACTTAGGTTTCTCCATTTATCCTTCCTAATCCTACATTTCTCCATTATACCGGTCGCGGTCGCGCTCCCGCCGTCCACCGAAGCGACACACCCATCCACCGCGCCCGACACTGGGTTGGCTGCAACAACGTATCTGTCGTCCTCTCGCGAGCCCGGCAGACCTTCATCCTCCGTGCGTCTTACTCTGACGGTCGCAGCGGCATGGACGCTATCCTCCACGCTCATAACTGTTGGAAATATGCCCTAGAGACAAATAGTGGTAAGGACTATTATCATATTTCATATAGTTTATGATTAAGTTTTGTATCATGCTATAACTGCGTTCAGTGGAAACATCAATACACGTGTGATATATAAACAAACCAGGGGTTCCCAGTGAAACTCTAGTCACTGGTTCATTGGTCAACAGATGATCATGTTTTCTGATCATGTGGCATTTATACCCAACCTAAACATCGTGATTCGATCATGTCACGAAGTTCAAGTTACGATGATTAGAAAAGGATCCTCGTAGACTATTCCTTAGACCATGAGGCTATATCAATCACTGTCTCCCGAGAGTGCTTAGATAGCATCAAACGTCATCTGGTAAAACGGTGGTTATAAAGGTGTGTTCAGGTATTCGGAGCAAACCGTAGAGGCAATATATGTCAAGAGCGGGATTTGTCCGTCCATGTGACGGGAAGATACTCAAGGGCCCACTCGGAGAAGTTATATCCAATAGTTGTGCAGCGTGTGATTAGATCACGGGGGTATCACTTGTCGGAACGAGTCAAATAGCATTGTTCAGTAACGAGATTGAACTCGACATGAAGATGTCATTGATCGGGTCTCGGGCAATGCAAGTATCGAATGACAAAGGGAATAAGACGCGACTGTCACCGGTCCAAACGACGAAAGATCTTCGTGGAATGCACAGGGGTCACATGGCCATCCAGGTCCCTCTGTTGATCATTGGTGCGGGAGTGTCCCGACCATGTCTGGAGTGTTCCCGAACCGTAGGGTATCACGCTTAAGGGCTTGATGATGCTTAGAGAGTGTTTCTGGGATTGGTAGAATCACTCAAGAAAAGAAGGGAGAAAACCAGAAGGATTTCGGTAAGTCCGGAGGATGTCCGGAGTGGAGGTGGAAGGTGTTCCATAGCCACGGAGATTAGATAATATGTGAATAAATGTTAAATATTTATTTAATCATTTATTCATAATTATTTAATAAAGAGAAAATCAATTAAAAGGTCAAAAGGCCTAATGGGCCAATTTCCGGAGGGAAAGGGCCCATGAGGGAAAGGAGAGAGGGAGAAGGACCAAAGGGGGGTGGTCGGCTGGGCCTTGCCCCCCCTCGCGGGGCCCACTGGGGCTGGCCGACGGCCTCCCCTCCCCCCTCCTCTCCTTTAGTCCCACCCCGGGACTTGAGGCGAGGTAATACCTCCCCTCCCCCTATATATAGTGGGGTATATTGGCCTAGAAAATACACCCAATAATCAATAAAGGTCTCCCCACTTTTGGGAGGACCTCTAATTGATATTTTCTCTCTCCCCCTCTCTCTCGTGACCGTGGTCCCAAGTCTGGACTGCGCGAGCGAGAGACATCTTCACTGGAGCCGTGCCAGCTTGGGATTCGGATCCGGGAGCTCTACTTCCGCAACTGCTGCTGGATCGGGGAAGCGGGAGTCATCGTCAGGCACCGGACGTGCATAACTCCCACGAGGTGTCACACTTGAGGCACTCAAGTCGTTGGAGCCAGAAGGAGCGAAAGGACTTCATCACGACCTTGAGGTCGGCTTCGGCTCGTCTACATCAACCACGCTCTCCTGAGCATTGACAACGCTTTTCGGTCTTCGAGGGTAAGTTCGCGAAAATCCCCTCCCGTTACTGTATTACTAATAGATAGGTCTTGGCAGCTTCAGGGGTTCAGGGGCGTAGAGTAAAATTTATTGTTTTTATGCGCGAAACCCCTACAGTGGTATCAGAGCTAGATCTATGCGTAGTAATGCTAGTACGGGTAGAACACACGAGATGTAGCGTGTGGGCGTTGATCTTTTAGTTGTTACCCTCCCACGTGTACTTGTGTATACCGTAGTAATGCTTGATGAAGCGGCCCCCAACCGACTTTACGCGTTTATTCGCGAGACTGGTCCACGCTTGACATATGGCTTGTACCGTATAAAGTGGCTTAGGGGGTGTCTGTCTCTCTCGCATTAGTTGGTATACCATTTGCATCGAAGGGCCCCGAAAGGGGTGTAGTATAGACAACTACTTGATCAGCGTTGTGCTGAAAGTTCGTAGGTAAGAACGGTTCTCGTACGAAAGCCCATTCAGCCATGTAAAACATGCAAAGATAAAGTAGAGGCGTCTAACTTTGTTTTGCAGGAGGGCCTTGCTTTGTGATATGGTTGTGGCAAAGGTAAAATAATTACCTTTTGTTGCATAGTAGTAGATAGTCACGAAGGTGACGAACTACCACGCCGTAGTGACACCGGTACCCTGGTATCTACGGCGCCGGAACCCGGTAACGGTGGATGGAGATCATGACGTGAAGGACCATATCACATAGCATTTACATTCAATGTTATTGTTGGTATGTCTTATTGTGTGCTAGTATTAGATACTCGACGGTAGCCTAATAAGAAGATCCCTGTTAAAATAACCAACAATTGTGTTCCCCCTTAGTGTGCACCACCAAGAAAGTTCTTCGGTATGAGGCGATCCAGGATGACAGGCCTGGGTGTCATACATATCTACGTTCACATACAGTGGGTGTAAGCCATGTTGCACAGTGAATACACTAAGGTTGAGTTGGCGAGCCTAGCACGCTAGAGAAGCGTGGCCTCGGAGCACGGATGGTCGAAACATCGAGCACGAGTCACATGAATGATGTGACCGACGTTTAGCATCCACCCTTGAACCCACATTGATGGCCGTGACGATCGGGGGAGATGTGGCTGATAGGGGTCGTGTTATCACTAGGAACCCTCACTGGGGATAGGTGTTTCTGAGTGGAGTTATTATTAACTCATTTAATTATAAACTTAGTCTAAATTCCTTTTGCAATTATAAATGTAGATGGGTTCTTTCGTGTTGACAACTAAATGGTTAGAAGGAGAGAAGCTCAGATTAGATGGATCGAACTTCTCTACCTGGGTTGCCAGTCTCCATGTTCTCCTTAGCGAGAACGACATGGTCGACTACATACTCGACGGGATGGATCTGGATCCGCCCACAGACCTTGAGACCCCAGAGGAGCGGAAAGACCGCTATCTCCGTCGCGAGATGGCCTCCTATATTTTAGTTGTGATGCATTTCGGAATGGTGGACGAGCTGTGGCCTTTCGTGGGTGATGTCAACCCTCGTTCGGTGATGCTACAACTTAGGACACATTTCGTGGATCAGACACGCATCTGGGAGCATGAGTTGATGTGAGACTTCCTCGCCATTAAGATGGAGGAGAACTCGTCACTGGACAGCCACTTACAGCACATGCATGATGTGTACATGAGGCCATCATACTTCCTGGACGTCTGGATTACAGCCTCTTTCGCAAATGCTGCGGTGCTGCAGTCGCTACCACCAAGCTACCAAGAACAAGTCAGGACTTGCGTAATGAGGGGCGACATGGAAACAATGGAGTTCCACCGGTTCATGACACATCTCAAGAATGTGTTGGTTGAACCAGATGTCGCTCAGGTCGTCAACGACAAAGGTATATATTTGATATACAGTTTTATAAATGTTATAATCTTGCAAACACATTTGCAGTGTTAAGTATATTTGATACTTGTTCTGTTTTATTGAAACAGGTCCTTCTGCATAGAGGTGCTTGCTGGAGAGGAGGTGACGTTGCGTGTTGATGGCGAGCATGATGATGATGGCCGACGACACTCTCCCTCAACATTTATCACTTAGTTTATGTTTTAGGATGATTATTGTAATCGAGAGATTTGAACTTCTTTAGTGTGTCTCACACTTCATGAGACGGTTATTCATATGAGTTTGTAACAAACAGTTGTTCCACTTTTATGAATGATTTCTATTCGTGTTCATATCTTGTTTGATTATGTGTGAATTATCCTTGTTGTTTGAAACTAATTGATAATGTATGAACATTTGAAAAACATTAAAAATGCCTTGTTTAAAATACCCAATTTAATGATATTTCATTAATGAATGAAACCATTGTTTAAATTCAAAGTTATGTGATAATATGTGAAAGTCATTCGATTTATTTTCACATATAAACCATGCCTAAGTTCGGCGAAATAACTTGAACACCGTGTATTACTTGAATACAAAGTGTTTAAAGAATTGTTAAATAGAATACATATTCGATGTCTTATGTTTTAACGAAAATAGTAATTATCATTAAATGATTGTTTAAATGTGTAAAGTAGTTTACCAAAGGAAAACATGAATATGAAACTATTTTGATTTGATCAAAGTGTTTCATCAATAAAAGGGTATAAGTATAAAAGAGAATCTAATTACTATGATTTGATCAATAGTAATGAAATTCGACTTTATAAGAATGACATGAAAGAAATTGTGGAATGCAAAGTGTTTTGAAACATCAAAATGCAAAGCACCACAATGTGATATTAGATATCAAAAGGGGTTGAATAGAAGGCACCAAATAAATCGTCGTAGTATATATGTAGAGACCATTAGTTAGAAATAGTTAGCACTCCATGAGTTTACAGTGAACCATTAGAATTCGTGAAAGTTTTGGGGTTATTCGCTATAACCAAAACAATAGCGAATAAGTCCTTGTAGAGTATTCATTGGAAACTTTGAATACAAAACCCATAGCTCAAACCAAAAGGAAAGCAAGATTCGTATTGCTTGGATTTTGGTACATTCTTGAGAAAGCTCACTTCAGTGATATTTCTCAATTATGGAGCAAATGGAAATTAGTGTAAAACACGATGAGGATTCAAAACCTTGCATCAGAGTGTTGACAAGCGCAACGGACAGCATTCCTGAACGATTCTCTTCACGGAAGGAAAGAATCAATGATTTTGATCATTGTGTTTTTCCCTCCACTATTGTTTTTCACTATATGAAGTAGGATTCAAAATGTAAATCCATATCTTGTATGGAGACATTTGTGAATCACTTGTCATAATTTTGGAATATGACATACCTACGAACTACAAAGGAAATGATGGTAAACTGAATTGTGAGAAATCCTAATAGCAAACTTCCCTTAAGATTAGAAAGCAATTCATTGCTGAATCTCACAAGTAAAAGGAGTTACTTGGAATTTTCCCAAATGACTGCAAAGCCATAGTGGAAAAGGGGTGAATGACAAATTCAAATGAATTTGATTCATGTGTGCTAAATGTCTACTGGATTTAAAACTAGTAAAGTACTAGTATCTCATAGTAAATCTCCAAGTTTGATATTTAATCAAAAAGGATTTTGAAGTTATTCAAAACAGTAAGGAGATATGCAATTTGCATAAAATTGAGTGGGAGCTATGAAAGTCTTCCTAAAACAATATGTGATTGACATATTTTTAAGTGGAAGCAATATGAGTCTCAAATTCAAATATGTAGGAACATTGTTTGAGTAAGAGTACTGACTCGTACCCAAATATGTTAGCAACATAGTTTGAGTGGGAGCTTATAGGAGTAATTCTTAAGTAAGTTAAGGATGAAAGCGCAAATACTTATAAATAATGATTTATAAGATGTAGAAGTTGATAATAAGTGTATTATGATATTATGTAGTATTCCTTAAGAGATTCTGAAAGGGATTTTCAGAATAGAAGTTAATTGAGGAACCAGTACTTAATAACTCGAATTAGGAATAGCATTAAGTTTAATATCAATGGTTGAAAGAAAGAATAGGATGATCATCAGCCACTATGTTAAGACACAGGTTCTTTCTTAGTAAACCATGATGATAACTTAGCATAATATGTAATCCAATTAAGAAACGTTTGAAAGTGATTAAGTTCGAATCACAGAATGTTGAGTTGAGTTTGTTCGCAGTATCTAGTAGAGAACTGTAGACATATTTTCCAAATCCATAAAGGATAACATATCTTAAAGCATAAAGAGTTATGTTATAAGGGAATATGTTGGAAACTCCTGTAGATACCAATTAAAAGTCAAGTAGGAAGCGAGGTGAACAAAACATCGAAAGTTGCACCGAGTGCACTAGTGTTTCGATGAATACATTTATAATAATAGATAAGGGTACCATCTAAAGTGTTGTATAATGTTATGGCGGGGCTAATTCGCTTTTAACGTAGAATGATGTGTCCCGGGGCACAGTGCTCATGAGAAAGCCCTCGAGGTTGATCTAACGTCACTGTAGGCTCCTGGAATCAGGCCTCGTTCTACTGCCATGACAACGATGCATACACACAGATGCTATCATGTGATGATAAAATATTAATGTCAATCAAAGTGACATTAGTGAGTTGCAAAGGATCTGAGATTGTAAAGTACAGAACCAAGACTCAACCTCTTCCATGAGCAAGCATGTTCTAGGTACCGGTTATATGGTGCCAATAATTAAAGAACAAATGCAGCTAGTGTATTTGTACTCTAGTGCAAGTGGAAGACTGTTGGAAATATGCCCTAGAGACAAATAGTAGTAAGGACTATTATCATATTTCATATAGTTTATGATTAAGTTTTGTATCATGCTATAACTATGTTTAGTGGAAACATCAATACATGTGTGATATATAAACACACCAGGGGTTCCCAGTGAAACTCTAGTCACTAGTTCATTGGTCAACAAATGATCATGTTTCCTGATCATGTGGCATTTATGCCAGTTGGAAATGAGGTCATCTCATGATGAACCAATACCCAACCTAAACATCGTGATTCGATCATGTCACGAAGTTCAAGTTACGATGATTAGAAAAGGATCCTCGTAGACTATTCCTTACACCGTGAGGCTATATCAATCACTGTCTCCCGAGAGTGCTTAGATAGCATCAAACGCCATCTAGTAAAACGGTGGTTATAAAGGTGTGTTCAGGTATTCGGAGGAAACCGTAGAGGCAATATATGTCAAGAGCGGGATTTGTCCGTCCATGTGACGGGAAGATACTCAAGGGCCCACTCGGAGAAGTTATATCCAATAGTTGCGCAGCGTGTGATTAGATCACGGGGATATAACTTGTCGGAACGAGTCAAATAGCATTGTTCAGTAACGAGATTGAACTCGACATGAAGATGTCATTGATCGGGTCTCAGGCAATGCAAGTATCGAATGACAAAGGGAATAAGACGCGACTATCACTGGTCCAAACGACGAAAGATCTTCGTGGAATGCACAGGGGTCACATGGCCATCCAGGTCACTCTGTTGATCATTGGTGCGGGAGTGTCCCGACCATGTCTGGAGTGTTCCTGAACCGTAGGGTATCACGCTTAAGGGCTTGATGATGCTTAGAGAGTGTTTCTGGGATTGGTAGAATCACTGAAGAAAAGAAGGGAGAAAACCAGAAGGGTTTCGGTAAGTCCGGAGGATGTCCGGAGTGGAGGTGGAAGGTGTTCCATAGCCACGGAGATTAGATAATATGTGAATAAATGTTAAATATTTATTTAATCATTTATTCATAATTATTTAATAAAGAGAAAATCAATTAAAAGGTCAAAAGGCCTAATGGGCCAATTTCCGGAGGGAAAGGGCCCATGAGGGAAAGGAGAGAGGGAGAAGGACCAAAGGGGGGTGGCCGGCTGGGCCTTGCCCCCCCCGCGGGGCCCACTAGGGCTGGCCGGCGGCCTCCCCTCCCCCTCCTCTCCTTTAGTCCCACCCCGGGACTTGAGGGGAGGTAGTACCTCCCCTCTCCCTATATATAGTGGGGTATATTGGCCTAGAAAATACACCAATAATCAATAAAGGTCTCCCCACTTTTGGGAGGATCTCTAATTGATATTTTCTCTCTCCCCCTCTCTCGTGACCGTGGTCCCAAGTTTGGACTGCGCGAGCGAGAGACATCTTCACCCTGGAGCACCGTCACGCTGCGGGATTCGGATCCGGGAGCTCTACTTCCGCAACTGCTGCTGGATCAGGAAAGCGGGAGTCATCGTCAGGCACCGGACGTGTGTAACTCCCACGAGGTGTCACACTTGAGGCACTCAAGTCGTTGGAGCCAGAAGGAGCGCAAGATCACGACCTTGAGGTCGGCTTCGGCTCGTCTACATCAACCATGCTCTCCTGAGCGTTGACAACGCTTTTCGGTCTTCGAGGGTAAGTTCATGAAAAGCCCCTCCCGTTACTGTATTACTAATAGATAGGTCCTGACAGCTTCAGGGGTTCAGGGGCATAGAGTAAAATTTATTGTTTTTATGCGCGGAACCCCTACAATAATGCTGATGACGTCTCTATGGATCTGAAAGAGCCAACAGATCAATGAGAGAAAGAACAAGATGCAACATGGTGAAATGGAACAAGATGCAAATCGATCTATAGATGTGATGAAGATACCTTCTGCTGGGAGAAAACCAGCACAGAGGCTAAGTCAGATTGGTAGTAACTATCAAGCCTACAAGTCTTCAGCTTCCTAGACATCACCACATTTGTGAGGGTCGATTTCTAGAAATGACTATGTTCAGATCTAGAGTCGAAGAGAGCGGGAGCGCGGCGCCGTACAAAGAGAGGAGTGGTGAGTGTGGATTAAGGGTTGCCCTGTATTACATAGGAAACGAGACTGGGTAATTGATGAGATCTAGGGTTTCCTACTTGGGTTGTCGAACAAGTGCAACCTTGCAAAGTGGGCCAAATTTGCAAAAATGACCCATCCGATGATCTACAGCAGTCAACACGTGGCCAAATAGAGAAAAAAAAAGATTAGCATCCCTTTTTTAGAGCTAATTGGCGACATGTCAATCATAGAAGTTGGTCCACATGTGGACCAGGTTCCATAGAAATATCTTTCTTAATATAGTCACACTCAGGTGAGCAGCATTCTCCAGCGTGCGTCCAACAATGAACGACGCTTGCGCTGGACGGAGTAACAGAGAGGGTGCCACCATTGCCCAAGCGCGGCACCAAGCACCGCCGCTCTTGCGTACCACGTAACATGGCACATATATGTGCCGGTGTTGTGTCTGTCATGGCGTATAGGTGGCCACCACAACAACATGGCAACCCATCCGCCGGCTAACCAACTTTTCGAGTTACTTTTTACTTCTGCCGCTCTAAAAAAGTGCCGGACACGGGGAATTTTTGTAGTGAAACTCTAGGACTAATACGCTGCGACATCATCCCTTTTGGAGAACATCATCCGCAGTTAACAACCTTTATCACGACATGCCTAATGCCCGACGACAACTCCAAACTCCAGCCCGTCGATGCTCCTTCAGGAAATAACGTTGTTCTGGATGGGCTGAAGGACCTTTATTTGCATCGCCGCCGATGCTCCTTAGAGACGAAGAACTTGAAGAAGCTATGAGTAGAAGCAAATGGTGCATAAGAAATGTTGTGACGCTAATCCTGAGATGTGGGGACTAGCTAGGTACTAGTCAAGTAGGCAGAACCACAGAAGCATCCAATGTAACACCCTCGCCTGATAAGGCTGAGTTCCTGTGTATAGTGCTAATCCCTGGATCGGTTCACTAGCACACACAGTATAAAATGATACCAGATATAACCGTGCATCATGAATATAACGAATATGATCCAGAATTTACATTATATTACAGCGGAAACAATACAAGGTAGATCTCCATCCTTCAAATGTGCCACAGGCGAACAAGTATTGAGTGGAGTCTCGCGACCTAATACGGTCACTCAGAATCGGTATAACCTGCAACATAAAACGTAGCAGCCCTGAAGGGTCAATACTTGGAATGTACTGGCAAGTGAAACTATGAGAGAAGCAGCAAGACTAATATCTACATGCATATCTGGCTTGTGGGGTTCAGGCTTAGTTGCAGCAGCAAAATACTTTATCCTATCTTTTATAAATCATTTGTAAAACATTTGATCTTCTTCACACAACCCAATTATGTTTCAACCACAAGTTTTAGCATTTACAAGTTAGAATGAATGAGAACTTGTCATAGCACCCACAATTCAGCAACTCAAACGTCCATTACCGGGGACACGGCTAAACACTTAGTTTTACACCCTGCAGGGGTTGCACACTTTACCCATATGACTTGGTCGACCCGCTCGTACCGCGACACGCATATTGAGTCGTGATAGGGAGAAGTCCAAGAAGAGACAATTCGGGAAGTAGCTCCCCAAGCCCATCCACGCACCGTACCAACCTATCATATTCACTACATCTCTGGATATGAAGAGCTCGGGTCGCCACAACCTACTAAGTCCATCCAGCCACCCATAACTCACTGGCATATGGTTGCACAAGAAAGCTACCAAATCAAGACACTAATCATTTCTCAGAAACCTGGGTGGCCATCCACAAGTGAACTACTCGGGTAAACCATAGACATGGGCCCGACATTCACGAACCAAGCAATTACCAATCCACCCAGATAGTTCATTAATTAAGTTGTTTTCACTTTCCGAACACGTTCTTTCAAAACAAGCTTTGCCATGGTGTATCCCACCCTCGTGTACATAAGCATAGCTAAGCACAGCTACTCACGACGGCTCGTCTAACAAGATAGGCTACGGCATAATAGGATAACATAGCAATAGATAGAACTTGTAAAACAAAACAAGCTACAATGCATATAGAAAGTAAATAGGACATTTATGAAGCTCCACTTGCCTTTAGTTGATGTAGTCGTTCAAACAATCCTCACAATATAATGGTTGCACTTGTCGCACTCAAAAGACTTGCAATCACAATGCTCGCAATCATAGCTGTAGCGATCATAGTAGTTACACTCCTCGCAATCTATCGTTCAAAAGCAAAAGCACAACAACATATCATTCAAACATTGCAATCATGCAACAATACAACAATACAATAAAACAGTGATGATCCAATGCATGCATGATAATTTAATATGTCATAATGGTTGTAATTTGTTATCTAAACAATACTAGATCACATGATGTATGTAGAAGTGTTTTAATGCAATATAGTATTTGTTATCCAATTTCAATTACCAATAAAGGGGTTTTAACATAACTGTTGTAGCTTTTGTACTAGATGCCGAATTAAATTTATATCTGAACTGTAATGGATAGAGGGCTTTAATACAAACCAGTAGCAATTGGATTCACCCTAATCGGAGTTATAGATCTTTTTCTAGGATTTATTTAGTGTTTAATGGAGTTTAATAAATCTGAACAGATCGTACTGACAACAAACAAAGCTAAGTACGGATCTGAAAACTACGCAAGATTATGAACTCAGGGACATATTACTCATATTTTTCGGATCTGTAGATTATTTACTATGAATTTAATGATTTAAAAGGCCAATAATACTAATTAATTATTCGCTAGTAATCTATACAGTAAACTTATAATTTTATTCCAGAATCATGTTCTATACAATTTTGTGAATCCAGGGGTATATCATTTGTATTTTTCTGAGTTGTATTTTATTTTCTATGAATTAATTACTCCAAATAGTGTATGAAACCATTTAAATAATCACGACAAGTACTTACAGTAAATGTCTGATACAAATACATATTAATACTCTACACAATTTTGTGATTCCAACGGTATATTATTTGCAATGTTTGGACATAGTATGAATTTTTTATGGATTTTACAAGTTAGATCTATAATCTGCAATTTTAAATTCGAACGGAATATTCCAGGGAATATTCCGCTGACTGGACAAGTTGACCGTGCAGGCTGACTGGGACTAGACGCTGACCTAACCATGACGTGGCGGTGACGAGGCAACTGATCGGGATGATTGAATCTGGACCGTCAAGTATTTTCTTTATATCTTTTGCATACGAACTCCAAATGATATGATTCTTGTTTTTAAATTTTTCTAAAATTCATTAGATTATTATAGTATTATATTTGTAACATTTTTACTAGTTTTAAGATGGTTGCTTCATAAATGTCTATATATTCTTTATAGGAACATTTCGACAAATCAACTATTAGATTTAGATATTAGGATTTCGATTCAATTTTTGGGAACTTTGCATGAATGCAAAGCAATTCTTATGAATGCTTCATGATTTTCATTTTTGCAAACATTCACACAAATCCTAAAACTAAAACTCAATTCACGCCTTTTTGCCTATATGGCTACTTAGGTATTATCAAAAGGATATAGGGTTTTATGCATTTGGCCTTATATGGCTACTATGCAATATTTCTAAATAGCTTCTTAGGGTTTTATTTTAACCACTCAACCAAAACACACAATGCCACAAATGCCCAAAACAACAAGTTCAATCATGTAACATGAAGGAACACATTCTTAACATCCAATGAAAATAAAGATGTCATGTTATCTTCTCTCTTTTCAAGCAAGTGGTGAAAAGCATCTAGAATGGTTTCATAAATCGAAATAGAGACTTAAAGGGTCAAATAGGGAAATTAGAATATCACTCCACCATAATTGGGAAAGTCATTTTATTCCCCCTCTTTATTCATCTAAGCATGGTTGGATATTTAAAGAATCAAATGGTTGAAAAGAAAATGAAAACAAGTTGGATAGTCATGTTAATCCAATCTCATACAAGTTTCTGAATTCAAGGAAGGAAAATCATAACAGAAAGTTTCTTTTCTTTGAGAAATTTCAACAAAGTCAAACAATTCAACCAAGTTATTTTATTAACTTTACATCCAAAACTAGGAGAATTTTGGGATATGACATCCAATCAGTCACTGGTCACTATAGCAAAATGATTTGTTGGCGGGTAGCAAAAACACGGCTATTATTCAAAAATACTCGGCAAAGCTTTCAAGACAAATCAGTTTGCCACTCGATTTATTATAGTACTATTATCTTTTGGCACTGTCGACAGATATTATTTCACACTGGAAGAAAAACTTGCCTAACCGTTCTGCAGAAGTATCAAGTATGTAAAACGTTTTTGACAAATGGGGCTGCAGATCATCAGAGTCAATGCTGGTTGGTCGGCATACATCCACATACGTATAGGCATACGTGCGTGCGTGTGAAACTACAATTGTGCATGGTAGGCAACTTTCATCCACAGATTAGTACTCTATCAGAAGTAGTAGACACCTAATTTGCGCTAAAACCTTCTTCCACTCTGACCCCAGGAGGTAAATTTCCATTTGGAGCCTGGATGGATCATTAGCCCAGCCCGGTCAAGTGATGCCAACATCACAGTCGGAATTAGATGCTTAGTCCCATCCTCTCTTTTTTCGCTGGAAGAATACAACACCCATACATCTTAAATTTCCTATCACCAACGGGGCATGAACAAAAATTCAGACAGATAAACTGAATACTCTCTGACTCAACAGTTAACAGCACCTCCAAAACACTTCACTGAATCTGGTTTTAACAAAAAACTTCACTGAAGAGGGAGTACTTAATTCTGAATTCCTGCGTTGCTAGAGGCCATGGTTTATCACAAGAACGGAGCCTAGGGATTTCCATGATCAGCCTGATGGACGTTGCCAGAATAGTATACTGGATCTTTCCTTAATATTTAGTGCTTACCATGATAATTGATATGACAAATAAAACTCGTATCTGAAAGTCCACTGTGCGCTGAAATGAACCCTCAATAGTTTTTTGTCACCTAAAAAAATTCATAGATACATCAGACTCCACCAGCGTTGTCTAATTGCAGCTGTGTGTTCCGATACTTTGATTATCTGGTAGCAGTGTGACTGACAGCGACTGTTACCAACGCATGAGACCGGCTCGACTGTTTCACAAAGACAGGGACCCTGAAATTCTGTAGCTCGATCTTAAACACTGCATAAGACATTTATTCTGAGAAATCTATTGGATCGTCAACAGTTATTGGAATAAACTCATTGATTCTTTAGGAAAAGAAGAGAGGACACAAACTGGAGCAGAAGCCTGAAGCTGTCTGAAAGAAATAGGGCACCTCCTGATTGTCATCTCTTTCAGATCACATTATATATGTTAGGCATAATGAACGTGGCGCCCGTGTACCGATGAAAACAATGCATTTATTGGTGGAAAGACGGTTGCAGGTTAACCTAATTCTGTGATGATGTGAGACAGAGAGACAGGTCACATCTCTCTCCCCATCTTGTTTCTCTGAAGCGGAATTGTTCTTGGCCCATGTTGAGGTCATCTAGGAGCTTAATTCGTCAAACAACAGCAAAGATCCCATTAGTCCACCGTTTCTTGCGACCGGCTAGATTTCCAGGTTCATACTATGATTAGAAGACTTCGTGCACCCGTGCAACAATATACAACAATATAATCCGGCAGCGCCATTTGCAGCCCTATCTCACCTATGTGTGAAAAGCAATTGGTCCTAGGTAATTACTTAAAACTTCTAGCCCCATCACTTCGAGAAATTATGGCAAATGATCTTTGTCAAACATGACCGTGATCTCACTGAACTTTTTTCTGCCAAGAAGCTCAGCTAGCAGACAATAACTCGATTGAGGAGGGATTTGCTTCAGTACAACCCCCTCCCCAAACACGTATAAGCCTGGTCCATTCCTATATCCAAAACCAAAAAAAAAATGTATAGGCATAAGGATTGGAGGTATATGCCCATGTACACGCATACGATAGTCTTCCCACACATGACCTGAGCCGCCCAACCTCGCCCGCTCCACCGAGGCGACCATGGGATCAAGGCCACCGGCGGCCATTGTTGGAACCACCGCCGTTGTGTGTCCATAGTGTGCTTGTCCTGTCGTCGGAATGATGAAGTGGAAGGAAGAGCATGATGAAGGAAGGGGGGATTGGTTAAGGGCTGCATTATCTCACTGTCTTCTTAATGTTAGTTTTAAGTTTTTTACCAAAGTCGCTACTATTAGGTTAAACTCTATGGCTGATCATGTTATTAGACCTTCGCAAACTGCTTTTATGCAAGGTCGAAACATCCTTGATGGTGTAGTAACTTTACATGAAACTGTTCATGAACTTCATAGGAAGAAATTGAACGGGGTAATTCTTAAAATAGATTTTGAGAAAGCTTACGATAATGTTAAATGGTCTTTCCTTCAGCAAGTTCTTAGAATGAAAGGTTTTTCCGCTGAATGGCGTGCTTTAATCAATAGCTTTGTGGTCGGAGGTAGTGTTGCCATCAAAGTCATGATGACATTGGTAGCTACTTCCAGACCAAAAAGGGGCTAAGACAAGAAGATCCACTATCGCCAATGCTATTTAATATAGTGGCTGATATGCTATCTATCTTGATTGAACGCGCCAAAGCAGAGGGCCAAATTGAATGTGTGATTCCCCATCTAGTGGATGGTGGTTTATCTATACTTCAATATGCATACGATACAATTCTTTTTATGGAACATGACCTCGAAAAGGCAAAAAACCTGAAACTTATACTTTTAGCTTTTGAGCAACTTTCGGGATTAAAGATTAACTTCCACAAGAGTGAATTGTTTTGTTTCGGTGAGGCTCAGGAAGCGGCTAGTCTTTATAATGAACGGTTCGGCTGTAGCCACGGCGTTTTTCTGATCAAATATTTGGGCATCCCGGTACATTACCATAGGCTTACAAATGCTGAATGGAAAATTGTCGAAGAAAGACTATAGTTGCGTTTGAGCAGTTGGAAAGGTAAATTATTATCCATAGGAGGAAGATTGGTACTCATAAATTCATTACTTAGTAACATGGTACTATATATGTTATCTTTCTTTCAACTACCGAAAGGAGTCTTGAAAAGGTTAGATTACTTCCGATCAAGATTCTTTTGGCAGGGAGATAATGAGAAAAAGAAATACAGACTGGCTAAATGGAGTGTGTTGTGTCATTCCAAAGAACAGGGTGGGCTAGGTATTCATGATTTGGAGATCAAGAATATTGCCCTTCTTAGTAAATGGCTCTTCAAGTTATTAAATGAAGAAGGGATATGGCAAACTCTTATTAAGAGAAAATATGTTGGCTCAAAAGCATTGTCCCAAATGATTTGGAAACCGGGCGACTCTCACTTTTGGGCCGGCCTGATGGCTACAAAGAAACATTTTCTTCGCTTTGGTATATTTTCTATTAATAATGGGTCTCAGATAAGGTTTTGGGAGGATAAATGGCTAGGTAATACTACCCTCCGAGATCAATATCCGGCGTTGTATTCCATTGTCCGCTATAAAGGGGAAACGATTGCTACTGTGTTGGAATATTTTCCACTCAATATAACATTCAGAAGGGATTTAACTGGTGTCAGACTTGACTCTTGGATCATGCTGCTACATCGATTGGCGCAGGTCCAATTGACAGCTGAGCCAGATGAATTTCGATAGAATCTAACTGAGAATGGTTCTTTCTCTGTTAGCTCTTTATACAATGTTTTAACCTAGCCAGTAATACAAGTTTTAGATAATAAGATGATCTGGAAGATGAAGACACCTCTTAAAAACAAGATTTTTGCTTGGTATCTTCGTCGAGGAATTACCCTTACAAAAGACAACCTTATTAAGCGAAATTGGCATGGGAATCCGAGCTGCGTGTTTTATCTCCACGATGAGACAATCAAACACCTATTTTTCCAATGCAATTTTGCATGGTCTATATGGTTAGTCACCCAAGCAGCTTCTGGCTTGTCTCCACCACGTAGTATTGCCAACATTTTTGGAAATTGGTTACATGGTATAGATAACAAGTTTAAGACACTTCTTCGGGTCGGAGCGATGGCATTTATATGGTCGCTGTGGCTACGTAGAAATGATAAGGTTTTTAATGATGTTAACTGTTCCCTTCTGCAGGTTATTTATAGGTGTACACATACCCTTCGGGATTGGTCGGTGCTACATCGTGTGGAGCTTCGAGACCTTTTTATAAAAGTGTACGCGACTGGAGTATACAACACGGGACCTATTTACCATGCATGGATGGCAGCATAATCTTCGGATCGGCCCGCCTCCAGCTCCTATGGCGTAGTTGCATTTAATCATCGTTTTGTAACCCGCCATCGATTTTTTCTATATTTCTGTTGGACTTGTTGGTCACTTCGTCGGCTGTGTGCATCCTAACTATGCAGAGGCCAGTTGTAATACTTACTCTAAGTAATAAAAGCTCCCTTTATCGAAAAATCTCACCAACCGCGTATTATCCCGATGCCCAGAAATCGCCACCGCCCCACGTCTAGGCAGGCAGGCACCGTCGCTGCCACACGCCCATGAACTGCCACTGCCACCCCCACGTCTAGGCGCCGCACTTCTCAGGCCTCCCCGAAGTCCGCAGGCTAGGCTCCGCCGACCCAGGCCTCCCTGCCGCCCTTGACGCAACGGCGCCACCACCCCCACGCCCAGGAATCGCTACCGCTGCCGCCCCACACCCAGGAATAGCCGCCCCATGCCTAGGCACCCCTCCGCCAACCCCACACCAAGGCGCCTCCCGCCCCAGGCCTTCCTTTAGTTCGCATGAACCCAGGCGCCGCCACCCCCATGCCCAGGCGCCGCCCTCCCTAGGCTTTCCCGCAGTCCTATCTTGTTGACCAACGGAGGGAGGAGTCAAGGAAGGGGCGTCCGGGAAATAAACAGGAAAGGCTGCGTGGAAGATTGGTGCTACTTGCGTCGAGGTGGGATAGGAGAAGGAGCGAGTGGGCCAATTGGGGAATCGCTCGGGCTGGGGGTGTGGGTGCAGTGGCAGTTTTTCTGTAATTACCCTGAACCACGAAGGCTAGCTTCGTCCGCTGTACTCGGGAAGCGGTAGAATCGCCCCGAGAAGTTGCTCTGGACCAGCTTTTGCTCGCGGACGATCACACGTTGATTTCCCAGGCATGATTCTCGGCATCGCTTCTCAATTATTGGTTGTTTGTTTCGCAATTGATTTTGGAACCCAAAAGGCCAAACTGAAGCGGAAACAAACAGAGCCTATGTACTAAATAGTGTCTAAGATTAATTCAAATTTTAATAAATCTGGTACATCTATTTTGAGACGGAGAGAGTAGCACTTTTGTTTTGTATTTAAGGAAATGCAGATGTACATGTGGGCACATGAGTATGAATAGGCAGGGAATTTACATTCGTTTTTGAAAAAAATAAATGTGGGTACTTGAGTTATCGTGTTCACAAATGACACGGAGTTGCTTTGAGATCCGTAAAAACAGGTAAGATGGAAATGTGATTATTTTTCTATTTTCATTTCCAAAATCAAATAAAAATACCGAGCTCTCATAAATTATAGTACCACTTTCTTTTTGATGAAAATTCGTATGTAAATTATCACCTTGACACCTTCCAAGAAACGGGCCGAATGAAAATTGAAATGCGAAACATTGTCCATTTTGGCTTCGCTAGAGTCAGGCTAGCTTCAATACATTCATTTGTGAGCCACGCAAAACTACATGTACCTACGTGCCCACAGGCATTTTCGCCACATGAAGCTAATACTCAGCATGTAGGAACATTTTTTGTCCAGGTGAAGCTGGAATGGAATTGGCGATCCAGCTGGAGATATATACGAATGAAAGTGGTACCGAACCGGCAAAGTGGCGATCGAGATATCTTTGCCAGTTTGCAAGCTAGCTAGATCGATCAGGCCGTTTGGACACGGTGTGTATACGCATTTTTCAGTTCAAGAAATGTGACAACTTTATAGAAAGAGCCCGCGTTCCTTATCCGTCGGTCGCGTCTCGCATCCTCTTCGCGAATCGTAAAGCAGAGATGGCGACTGGTTTACTTAGCCCGACACCAAGCACTAGCACTAGTGGAGTAGCAGGTTGAGTTAATTAATTCGGTTTTACTATTTCTCAGTCCACTGAGATTTTCTTAAGTCTCAGTCATCTAATAAAAATACAATCTCAGTTGATTGAGATATAGGCAAACCCGAGAAGAAAAGGTTGAAATGGATTAGAGAAAAGGAAACGCAGCCGCCGTCGCGGCGTCATCGCGAGAACCAGGAATTTCAAGAGGCCTAGTGCCGTAGTGCGTCGAGTTAGAAAAGCAGCCGCAAAGTCCTGGTTGGGGCTGTAGATGCTTGGCGGCTTCTGTTTTCCATCCCATGGTTTTGACCCATTCAATGCGCAGGTAACAGAAAACTCATCAGTGTGCTTCTTGGTCGCGAAAGAAAAGTCAATTCCAAATCACCCGGCAGGCCCTGGACGTACGTTAACTTTTGGTTACACAAACCATCATACTATATTTTATGATATGTCCAAAAACGATCTTTTGTAGAATATAGGGCTCCTCGTTTCATGGATTTTCATATCTAGGAGCTGTGTAGGATTCTGATGCTATAATTTTTTTTCTTCTGTAGAAACTGTTTGATCCATGGGATCATATCCCATAAAATATAATCGCATAGCAATTTTAAGGGCTCCTTTGATTCAAAAGAATTATGTAGATTTTTTTTAATGATTTTGCTACAGCTACCGTTTGATTCAGAGGTATACAATCCTTTGGAATCCTACAAAGGATTGCTTTGCACTATAATTAAGAGGAAAGTTTCGCTTCACTTCAACAGCTTTTTGTCGGCGACGACATGGCGGTGATGAAAGCTCTCTATCGTGGAAGAGCAGAGTCGGGGTGGAGAATGGGGTTGTCTCGCCGACAGGGTTCCCAACGTCCTGGGTTCGGTCTAGGAACGCCGAATGAAAGTTGGGTCGATCAAATCCGGACCAATTCGACGTCCTAGGAACGCGACTGGGCGAAATTTCACCGTCCGGACGAAAAAACCCTCCTAGGAAACACGAGTGGAGATGCTCTTAGACTATGAGATGAGCTTCAAGACAAATCGGTTTGCCACTGGATATATCATATAACTTCAATTTGGCACTGTCAAGTGATATATCTTCACACTGGAAGAATGGCTTGCCTAGACGTTCCTCATCCACCAAACTTTGGTTGCTACAGATGACGAGAGAATCATCCATCTGCAGAAATATGTAAAACGTTTTTGACAAATGGGGCTACAACTTATAGTCAATGCTGGTTAGTGGGCATACATACACACACGTATGGGCATTCATGCGTGCGTGTGAAACTACAATCGTGCATGGTAGGCAGAGAGCTGCAATCGGCAAGTTTCATCCACAGACAGAATCAGTATTCAGTAGTCACCTCGATTTAGTTTTACTTAATATGGGCTAATAGTTTCTTCCTTTCTGACCACAGGACGAGAATTTCCAGTTGGAGCCTGGACGGATCATTAGCCCGGTCAAATGATGCCAACATCACAATCAGAATAAGATACTTCACAATTAATCACATACTTGCTTTTCTTTTCACTAGGAGAATACAACACGCACACATCTTTCTTTTCACCAAGGCATGGACAAAAATTAAGACGGACCAACAGAATGCTATGTGACTTAACAGTTAACAATGCCGCCAAAACTCTTTTAAGATATTTAATTCTGAAGCTCTGCATTGCTCGAGGCCATGGTTAGTCGCATGGACAGAGCCCACGGAATTTCATGATAGGCCTGATGGAATTTATAGTACTGCCTTGTTTCCGAATCACGAGTGTATACCATGATATGACAAATCAATTCCCTATCTGAAAGTCCACTATGAGCTGAAGTGGACGGTCAGTAGTTTCTTGTTATCTACTCCAAAATAAACCATAGCAGATACAGTACATCACTCTCTACCAGTGTTGTCCAATTGCAACTGTAGGTTTGGTAAACCTTGATCAGGTAACGGCTTTTTGGTACTTTGATTATCTGGCAGCAGTGTGAATGAGAGCGACTGTTACCTACGCAGGAGACCGGCACGACTGTGCGCTTCATGTGCTTTGATACTCTGTAGCTCAATCTCAAACACTGCAAGGACACGATCGATTTAGGAAGGAAGGAATTTATTGTGAGAAATCTAAGTATTTGGAACATGAACAGCGATTCAATTCATCTTGTTGATTCCTCAGGGAAAGAACCGAGGACACAAACGGGAGCAGAAACCTGAAGCTGTCTGAAACAAGCAGACCACTGCGTGATTAGCATCTCAGCAGACTGCCCACCACACAGCACCGGGTCTCTTCAAAGTCAGATTACATACGTGTGCTTGATTAATGTGGCACGATGAAAACACGGCATTTATTGGTCGAAAGCCGGTCGCGGGTTAACCTAAATCTGTGATGATGTGAGACGGTGACGGAGGTCACATCTCTCTCCCCGTCTTTTTTTTAACGGGCTCTCTCCCCGTCTTGTTTCCCTGAAGCAGAATTGTTTTTGGCCCATGGTGAGGTCATCTTGGGAGCTTATTTCGTCAAAGAACAGCAAAATCCCACTAGTCGACCGTTTCTTGTGACCGTCTAGATTTCTAGGTTGCTGCCATGATTGGAAGACTTTGTGCACCCGTGCAACAATATACAACGATTTGATCATGCAGCAGTCACAAGCATTTCCAGCCCTACCTCACCTATGTGTGAAAAGTTATTTGTGCTAGCCTCCTGCTGCTAGGTACTTAGTTTTTTTTTGCGAGGTACTTAGTTAGAACTGCTGGCTCCATCACTTGGAGAAAAGTATAGTTAGATATTCTCAAACATGACCCTTACCAAGAAAAAGTCAGTGTTAAGAGAACATGTACCTCGATTGGAGACGGTACACATGTGATATGATAAGAGATGAGGCGTGCTATGTTGGCAACTGTTAACAGAAGAGTACCCGGAAAAAAAAACTGTTACTCCCTCCGACCCATATTAGTTGACTCGAATTTGTCTAGATTCGGATGTATCTAGACATGTTTTAGTACTAGATACATCCGAATCTAGATAAATCCAAATCAACTAATATGGGTCGGAGGGAGTAACAGAAGATGTCCCATTTTTCCCTCCTGGCATGTACTACTCCCTCCGTCCCCCAATAATTGACCGGGTTGGTCTAGATTCGAATGTATCTAGCATATTTTAGTGTATAGATACGTTTGAATCTAGACAAACATGAGTCAGTTATTTCTAGACTGAGGGAGTACATGTTTGTTATTTCTACTAATTGCCCCAATAGTTGGTGGTTCATTCCTTGTATCTAGAAAAAGAAACCAAATCATTGCTTCCTGTCGAGCTGCATGCATCATGTCTGGGATAATGGGCTGAGCTGCGAAGGGGAGCGTCGATGAAAGGACCCTTTGCCATGAGCAGGCGTGTCAATTCTGCAGCAATAGGACTCGAGGGGCATGCCCACTTACAGCCTGACCTACAAGGAATTGACTCGTGTAGGATGGCGCCGTGTCAAAACGCGTCTAGCATCGACGGAGGACGTGCGGAGTCGTGTGTCCGACGGATCCCTTGGGATCTGGTCATTTTTTGTCCGTGTGTTTTGGTGTCAGTCTCTTCCGATTTATGTTGGCCATCTTCGGCGATGGTTGCTGCTCTGGTGCGCTGCTCCTTTGGGACCTTAGCACGACGACTTCTCGTCTGTCTACTATAACAAGCTCTACTACGACAAGCTTTGCCCGGCTCCGGTGATGGAGGGGCGAGGACGGCGGCGCGCCTTCGGCTCGTGCCAGTGTTTGTAGTCGTCGCTAGGTGGTTCATTGCCCTATTTGTAATTTTTATTACTTGTAGGACTCTTTGTACTGCTGTTGATGATTATTAATAGATTGATGGAATTTCGAAAAAAAAAACGCTATAGGGATAGTTGGGTACAACGTGTGTAGGAGCGCGGAAATATGGAGCTCGGGCTCCACTAGCTCGCCAACGATAGAAGGTCATAAACTAAAAACACTACGGTATTTTGTTTTGTTACGTAAAGATGGTACCTTGAACGTGTTAAATTTTGTTTAAAAAAAACACATTGTATTTTGGGGTTCACTTTTATCATAATATTGTGGCTCTAAATAGACATTCGAAAACTCAAATTTGGTTTTCGCATTTATCTTTTTTTATGTAGATCACATCTGACAAGATAATTCGGTAAAACTTTAACGAGAATATTAGACATATATATGTACTGTATATTATTCGGAATCTTTTGAAGTGTCACGTGAAGTTTTTGGATTTTTTCATGGGTTCGCTGTAGCCTGAGCTCCATATGGTGTTTTCGTGTTTGTAGAGCTAATTTTTGTAGTTTCGTGAGGGAGATAGAGGATAATGATTTGGTATACTAAAACAAACAAATAACGCTTCGACTATTTTCTTATTTGGCCACCCTTTTTTCTAAAAAAACCCTTTATATCAATACAAAATATTCGTTTGGGGTTTGAAGAAAAGAAGTGGAAAGTATATGCTTATTTGACAACAACCAAAAAACCATCAATTATTAAGAACATAACAAGGATTTAAAACGATTTGGCTAGAGACATATGTTCAAACATGTTCACTTAATGCAGTCGAAGTAGTATTAACTTTCATTAAATTAATGAATGGCAGGTATTTAAGTACTTGATTATAAAGACATATCCAAATAACTCTTTGTGACTCGGGGCTTGTTGTTTATTAAAGATATATATTCACCTTTTCTATATCTAGTGAATCATGATGACAACTAAAGTACATTACCATTTTAATTTCAATTTTCATGTGATCAACTGTATGTGATTTTTTATAATAAAATACTCACTCTGTTAGGGATTATAACGCCAGAGAGCCAATTTGATATGACCAGGAAAGCCAATTACTCCCTATAATTATTATAGCATGCACCATTAGTTTCACATGCATGCAAGAAGAGAGAAAAAGAAGACATGCATTAACTGGTGGAGAGCGGATAATAAATGATATAGACATCATAGTCTCTAACAATTTGAAAAAACTCTCAGGCCTTGTAATCCCTATTGTATTTACTTATTTTTGGTAACTATTATATTCTAAACAGTTGTTTAACATTAAACTTATGATGGACAAAGTATTTTGTACATTGTAAAGTCTTCTTGACTTTTCTATCTATCCAAATATTGTTGATAGATCTTCTTATTAATCATAATCTTGTTGGGTTGGGTGCCATCACGATGTACCTCATCAACACCTCAAGATGGTACATCAAGGTGCATGACCAATCTAACTAGTACTAAAGCTGGCAATGGTCGAAGAACTCAACCGTACATAAACTAAACTTATGTGAAGAATTTAGCCAAACCCAACCAAACTAAACCACTGAAATGTGTCTTGTCACCCAACTATAACTGAACCACAAGCTACTTCGCCCAAAACCGAACAAAACTAATGAGAGGAACCATAGTTTTAGCTTATAGGCTGACATCAGTTACCCATTTCTTGCCCGTCTCGATGCAGCGTCCGCTTATTCTCCGTTCAAGGGTCAATCCATCACCGCTCCTATGCGAAGAACAATTTAAAGGAACTGGTTCTAGACCAAAGGTATTAACTGCTCGGGACCAAACCAAATAGGCCTACACCCAACCATACCCAAATTGTTTTTTGGTAAACCCAAACTAAAACTAACTATTAACAGACTAAGCCAATATCAACACACACCAATTAAACTCATAGAAAGAAACCAAACCATTTGACCCGGTTAATACGAAACCATTTCCAGGTTTAACTAGTACACATATGAGTATCAAATTTATCATTCTCATTTATTTGTACCAATTTTTTTCACTTTGATTAATGTGGCACTCGGCAAATATGAAACACATGGCATTTATTGGTCGAAAGCCGGTCGCAGCTTAACCTAATTTTGTGATGATGCGAGACAGTGTGAGAGGTCACATCTCTCTCCCCCTCTGAAGCGCAGAATTGTTCTTGCCCCATGTTGAGGTCATCTTGGGAGCTTAGTTAGTCAAAGAACAGCAAAATAAATCCCACTAGTCCACCGTTTCTTGCGACCGGCTACGTTTCTAGGTTCCTGCCATGATTGGAAGATTTTGTGCACCCGTGCAACAATATACAACGATTTGATCAGGCAGCAGTCACAAGCATTTGCAGCCCTACCTCACCTGTGCGTGAAAAGTTCTTTGTGCTAGTCTGCTAGGTACTCCCTCCGATTTCAAAATATAAAATGTTTTAGATTTGCGAAGAAATATGTATATAAACTTGTTTTTAGTGTATAGATTCATTCTAAACCTGAGTGAACCTACATACTACTCCAAACCTGAGTGAACCTACGTACTAAAATAAGTCTAGATACATTTGCTTTATAAAGCTAAAACATCTTATATTTTTGAAACGGAGGGTGTACTTACTTAGAACTGCCGGCTCCATCACTTAGAGAAAAATATGATAGATATTGTCAAATATGTCCGTACCAAGGAGTCCGTGTTAATCAACCATGTACTGCAATTGGAGACAGTACATGTGATATGGTAAGAGCATGTTCAATAGTAGCCAGCTGATGGCTATAAGAATTGTGATGTTATCTATTAAATATATAGCCTAGCCCTTTTCAACAGTTCAGACTTTTGGAATAGTTGACTAGAGTATCAATTTACATGGTATCAGAGCTGATACGGTAGCCGCCCCTCTAAGCGCCGCCGCCGTCGATCCGATCTACCCTCCACCGTGCCGCCGCTCCTCCAAGCGCCGCCGCCACCGTCGACATGACTTCTGCCGGCCTCTCCGATGCCACGGCTGGTGCTCTGGGCAACTCCACCGCCCCGAGTACTACCTTGGCGCTCTCTGCCTCGACAACCTCCGCATCTACGGAGGGTCAACTCGCCCCATCCATGCTCGGCTCCTTCAGCACATCGCCATCGGCAGCCTCTTCTCCAGCGGTCGTGCCTCATCGTCGTCACCCTCGAGCGGGGTGGAACCCTTCAACGTCAGCCACCTGATGAACGTCAAGCTCTCTGGTGGGGAGAACTATCTCCTGTGGCGCGCCGCAATCCTTCCACTCCTGAGATCGCGCTATCTGATGGGCTACATGGATGGCACGTTCCCTTGCCCGCCGGAGCGTGTCCTGCACCAGATCGAGGGTGGCCGCACCATAACCGCTCTCAACCCCGATCACCGCACATGGGTTATGCAGGACCAGGCCATCCTCTCAAGGGTTAACTCCTCCTTGATGCCGAGCGTTGGCGGGCTGGTGATCTTCGCAATTACCGCGTAGGAGGCGTGGAGCACGCTCGAAGAGAGCTTCAGCGGCCAGTCCACGGCCCAATCGGTGCAGATCCGCACCCAGCTTGGCGAGACCTACAAGCTCAACTCGTCGGCCTCGACGTACTTCCACAAGATCAAGTCCCTCTCTGACACCCTGACGTCGCTAGGCCAGCCTCTCCACCAGGAAGAGTTCATCGCCTACATCCTCAAAGGCCTTGACGAGGAGTACGACAACCTTGTCGAGAACGTGAACGGCAAGGACACGCCGATCTCCACACGTGACTTGTACTCCCGCATCATGTCCACAGAACAGCGGGTGGAAGGGTTGCGTGCACGCGCTGCTAGCGCGAGCCCCTTCTCTGATGCATCCGCCAATGCGGCCTATCGGGCCGACGGACATGGTGCTCCTCGTGCGCCCAACCCTGGTGGCTACTCGAGGCCGCAGCAGTCCTTCACCAAGCCGCCATCGGGCTCCCCGCTACCGCCCTCCAACAACACCTCTTCAGGCGGTGGTGGCAACGGCAGCCGCTGGAACACGGCCGATGGCAATCGGCCACTCTGCCAGCTGTGTAACACGCTCGGTCAAGTGGCTGCGAGGTGCTCGAAGCACTTCGACAAGGACTTCCTCGGCGTCGGTAATGACGGCGGCAACATGGAGCTCTAGGTCGCCATGCTGACCCATGGTCACCGTTCTGCTCCGCCGGCACCAGCCCCTACTCCGATGTACCAGGTGGACCCGGCGTGGTACAAGGACTCAGGCGGCACTAATCATACCACAGGTGACATGAGCAAGCTCACAACCAACCAGCCGTACAAGGGGAATGACCATGTGCACGCCGCAAATGGTTCAGGTATGCGCATATCTCATATTGGTCAATCTTTCCTTTTTTCATCCACCCACAAACCACTTCATCTTAAGAATGTTCTGTATGTCCCTCAAATTACTCGTAACCTGTTGTCCGCACATAAGCTTGCCGTAGATAACAATGTCTTTGTGGAAATTCACCCTTCTACTTGTCTTGTGAAGGACCGCGATACGAGGGAAACAATCCTTAGAGGGTGGTGTCGTGGTGGTCTTTACCTAGTTGAGTCATCGACAAATAAACAAGCCTTTAGCGGTGTTCATATGTCATCGTCTTAGTGGCACTATCGTTTGGGTCATCCAGCATCTCCAGTTGTGCAGCATGTGCTTCATAAACATGCTTTACCTATTGAGTTTAGTAATAAAGATACTCTAGTATGTGATGCTTGTCAGCAGGGCAAGAGTCACCAGTTGCCTTTTTCATCTTCTTCGCATGTAATAAAATCTCATTTAGAGCTCATC
Organism: Avena insularis; assembly: GCA_023614405.1. Classification (NCBI taxonomy): domain Eukaryota; kingdom Viridiplantae; phylum Streptophyta; class Magnoliopsida; order Poales; family Poaceae; genus Avena; species Avena insularis. Next base: position 21,686,224 of record CM042694.1, on the reverse strand, counting down.
CATTCCGATGTATGGGTCCCTGCCCAAACCTCTATTAGTGGTCATAACTATTATGTGAGTTTTATTGCTGCCTATAGTCAGTTTACATGGCTCTATTTGCTTAAGCGCAAGTCTGATGTTTTTAATGTCTTCTTGCAATTTCAAACTCATGTTGAACGACTACTTAACCACAAAATTCTTCATGTTCAATCTAATTTGGGGGGGTGGGGGGGGGGGGCGGTTAGTATCGCGAAGCTGGGTATCATTCATCGTGTTGCATGCCCCCATACTCATCAGCAAAATGGGGCTGCTGAACGTAAACATTGACATATTGTAGAGACTGGCTTAACTCTACTTTCCCATGCCTCCCTTCCTTTTCATTTTTGGAGCGATGCTTTTACCACTGCCTGTTTTCTTATAAATAGGCTGCCTACGTGTGTTCTGTCTATGGACACCCCCTTGAGAAACTACTACATGAGACACCTGATTATTTCTTCCTTAAGGTTTTTGGGTGCGCCTGTTGGCCTCATCTTAGGCCCTATAACATGCATAAACTTGAGTTTCGTTCTAAAAAGTGTGTGTTCTTAGGCTATAGTTCCCTCCATAAAGGCTACAAATGTTTACATGTTCCATCAAACCGAGTCTATATTTCCCGGGATGTTGTCTTTGATGAGAGTGTGTTCCCCTTGTCCAAAATGCCACCATCTGATTCCTCACACACCACACCTTCTGTTCCAGTTTCTGTTGACCAATTTGCAGATATTGCGTATACTCCTGCTTTGTTTCCTAACCATGGTGCATGAACAGGGCGTGGTGCTCGCCTTGAGCTTCTCGACGATGATGCACCTGTCCCCGACATCGATCATGTGACCAGCCCCATGCATGACCATGCACGGGCCGCGTCATCTGCGCCACCCTCGCCTGGGCCATCTGGCTCCTCGCACCCGACCTCTCCATCGACTCCTGGGACACGTGGTGTGACCTCGGACGCCGCTGGGCTGACTCCAGGTGCCTCGACATCACCTGCCTCGCCTCGGTTGGCCTCTCCTGGCCCATCGGCTTCGTCGCCTGAGATGGTCCACTTCCCGGATCTGGCTTCATCTCCGCTACCCGAGCAGCCAGCTCCTCTACGGCCTACTACATGCAGTCTCACTGGCAATTCTAGACCGAAAGTTTAGACAGATGGTTTTGTTGCTTGGCTTGCTGCTTGCACTAATCATGACATTTCTGATCCTGATCTTGAGCCTATCAGTCATCATGATGCTCTCTGCATCCCATGCTGGCGCGAGGCTATGGAAGCTGAATTCCAAGCTCTTCATGACAATGGGACTTAGAGTCTTGTTCCTCCTCCTCCTGGGGTCAATATCATTGACTACAAATGGGTGTTTAAGATTAAAAGACACTCAGATGGTTCTAATCGAGTGCTACAAGGTGCGTCTGGTTGCCAAGGGGTTTAAGCAGTGTTATGGTGTTGACTACGAGGACACATGCAGTCCTGTTGTCAAGCCCGCCACCATACGTCTGCTGCTCTCGATGGCTGTTACTAATGGGTGGCATCTATGCCAACTCGATGTTCAGAATGCATTCCTTCATGGTGTTCTTAAGGAGGAGGTCTATATGCGTCAACCACCTGGCTTTGTTGATTCTGAGAAGCCCCAACACCTCTACCGACTGGTCAAAGCTCTCTATGATCTCAAACAGGCGCCCCGTGCCTGGCTTGCTCGTCTTGGGAGTGTTCTCCATGCTCATGGTTTTGTTCCATCCACAGCTGACACCTCCCTTTTTACGCTCCAACGTTCTGATGTCACTATGTTCCTCCTGGTGTATGTTGATGACATCACTGTTGTGAGTTCATCCACTACAACTACTGACCGCCTAGTTCTTGGACTGCGGTCTGAATTTGCTGTCAAGGATTTGGGGAATCTCCACTTTTTTCTGGGTCTTGAGGTCTCGGCTCTTCTGCATGGTCTTGCTCTCACTCGGAAGAAATATGCTCTTGATCTTCTACGTCGTGTTGGTATGCTCAACTGCAAGTCCTCCTCCACGCCTATGATAGTCACGGACAAGCTCACTACTTCTGATGGTGATCCACTATCTTCTGATGATGCTACTACATATCAGAGTGTAGTTGGGGCTGCAGTACCTCCTCATTACCCATCCAGATCTCTCCTTCGCTATGAACAAAGTCTGTTAGTATATGCAGACTCCTCGCCATCCTCACTGGTCTGCTGTCAAGCGCATTCTTCGGTATGTCAGCGGTACCATCTCTCATGGTGATCTCATTCAGCGTGCCTCCTCAAGCCTTCTTTCTGCATTTTCTGATGCTGATTGGGCTGGTAGTGCTGATGATCGGTGATCCACGGGGGATATGCCATATTCTATGGGCCTAATCTGATCGCTTGGAGTGCTTGGAAACAGGCCACAGTATCAAGATCCAGCAAAGAGTCAGAATATAAGGCTCTTGCCGATGCTACTGCTGAGTTGATCTGGGTTCAGTCGTTGCTTCAAGAGCTAGGAGTTTCACAAGACAGTCCACCAGTTCTATGGTGTGACAATATTGGTGCCATGTATCTTTCATCCAATCCTGTCTTCCATGACCATACGAAGCACATAGAAGTTGATGACCATTTTGGGCAAGAGAGAGTTGCACAAAAGCTTCTACCATTGGTACAAAACAGGCCTTTAGTCCCGGTTTGTAAGGGGCTTTAGTCTCGGATTGCAATCTGGGACTAACGTACCGAGACTAAAGGTGCAGGCTTTAGTCCTGGTTCTGTTATGAACCGGGACTAGATTGTCTCCACGTGGCCCCGCTGGGTGCACTGGGCTGGAGGATCTTTAGTCCCGGTTCGTAAAACGAACCGGGACTATAGTTGTTCTGCCGCGGAAGCATTTTGCAGCAACCTGCTACCGCGGCAGGAGATGGGGTTTTAGGGTTTTTTTTGTGTTCAATTATTTTTCATTTTGTGTTTTCATTTCAAACAAGTTTTCATATACATATTATTCTATGCCACTACATGTTGTATACGTTGATGCATATATAATATCATTTCTCTCACGATTGCATACAGACATATATATATACACAACTTGGTATACGAGTGTCAGCCGAGACTAGAGCTCGTCTATTTGATTTACACGAAGATCATTACATTATATGGATACTTTAAGGTCTATCCATGTTGTACTGTCCTTTGTGTTTATGACGTCCCTGAGCAAAAAATTCCGACAACTCCTCTTGAATTGCTAGTAGGCGTCCATGTGGTAGGAGCTTATCCCGCATCGCATCCAACTATATATAAAGAAGTTGATCATTATGAATGTGTACAACAAGAATTATGGTATAAAATAAATTGTGAATATATTATTTACGTACTCAAAGAAAGTCTGTGCCCTTCTCCATACACCCACGAATGAACTCGCATACGTAATATCCACATAAATTAGTCCCCTGTGGCTGCATCGCACACTGTTCGAGAATATAATTCAATCAAATAATAATCAAGCATGATAATTGTATGGAGACTAGAATTGAAGAGATGCGAGGAGCTAGCTCTCGTACTACTTACCGGGATCGGACGAAAAGTCAGCTCTTTACGCTAATCACCCTGAACCTCCTTTGTGAACCTTTTCCAAACCCTATCCGGCAAAAAAGAAATGAATAGGTTATCAATTACTTGACATCTCAGAGAATGAATGAAAGAGATAGATATAGTGCGATAATGATTGAAATTACTTTTGGAGCATATCAAGTATGCTTTGGTAGTCTTCCATCGGCTTCTTTAACGAGTCCGAGATTTCAACTTTTGCACGGTCAACGTCAATGTTTAGAAGAATCCAGTGGTAGCTGCGCACATTTATATCCACTTAACATCGAGTAAACAAAAGGTGAATGTGTACAAGACAGTAAGACTCTCACCCGTAGTGGTAAGGAAATAGTATTTGCGTCTTGTAATGTTGCTCCATTAAAAACATTAGCAAGTTATCCTCCGTATCCTCGGGGTGCTCCTTTAGCGTATGTCCATTAACTCTTTTTGGGTCAATGAACCCAATGCTGTAGATTGACTTTATTCTATATTCCTGAATCTTCATTCTGCATATATAATAGCATACAGAAGGAGATATAGTGAGGATAACTACAGGAAATGTATTGAATGAGCTGAGTTAGAGATTTAATTACTTACAGACAATAGCAGCTGAGAAGGGACTTCTCGAGGGCGTCTAGGTTGAATAACTGAAATAATTCAGAAAGTTCAATAGAGATAATGTCTGGACGGAAGTACTCCTCTCGAGGTTTACATAGGAGAAATTGTCGCTCTTCCTTTGTGACTTTCAAGTACCAGACATGCAAAAGTCGCATATTGATGACCCACAAGTATAGGGGGTGTATCGCAGTATTTTCGATAAGTAAGAGTGTCGAACCCAACGAGGAGCAGGAGGTGCTGGCTAGTGGTATGGATCAGGAATTCTCTGCAAATACTTAGCAAACAGATTTTTAGGGGTTTTCGATAAAGCAAGTAAACAAAGTACGAGTAAATAAAAGACAGTAGGAATAAATGCAGCAAGCGGCCCAATCCTTTATGCAGCAAAGGACAAGCCGGTTGTATTACTTAAGATGACCAAACGTTCTCGAGGACACATGGGAAGACTGTCAAGTGCTTTCACTTCATATAGTCGATTAATCTTCTTTAGCTTGCTAAGTGTTGTGTGGGTGAACCTGTGCTAGTGTACCGCCCCATCCAAGACTAATACATACTTGTGATTAAACCCCTTGCAAACATCCGTAAGTACAAGAAAGTATTTCAGGTAGAAACCTAACCACAACTTTAAACTCTAAGACCCTTACGTCCCTTGTGCAATGGTTTCCTAACGGGGGTTCAGGTTTCTGTCACTCAGGCAACTCCTACGATTAGTAGCCAAATACACAATGCATTCCCCTAGGCCCATATAGGTGAAGGGTCATGTAGTCGACGTTCACACGACACCACTAGAAGAAGTACACCATGATGGCTCAATGCACGGCGCCCAGAAAAGTGTTGATGGCTCGTGGTTGATGTAGAGCTTGTTGGGAACCCCAAGAGGAAGGTATGATGAGCACAGCAGCAAGTTTCCCTTAGTTATGAAACCACGGTTTAATCGAACCAGTAGGAGCAAGGAAACACTCCAAAGGTGTTACTAGCTGAGCTTTGGCAGGGCGCACTACCGGTGCTAGTAGCAACGTGGAGACCTGCACAACACAACCATAGAACTTTGTCCCCAACTTGTGATGAGGTTGTCAATCTCACCGTGTTTTGTGGAAAACGAAGGATTAAACGTATCGAATGGAAAGAAGTGTAAGTTTGCAGAAAGTAAACACAAAGCAGTAAAAGATTGTAGATTGTATGTAAAAGACAAGGACCGGGATCCATAGTTCACTAGAGGTGGCTCTCCTTAGATAGATAACATGCTGGGTGAACAAATTACAGCGGGGCAATTGACAAACACCGAGAAAGCAATACATGGATATACTAATCATCTTGACTCCTTTGAGACTTGATTGGGCATTACAACATAATACATAGACCGCCATCCAACTGCATCTATGACTAATAATCCACCTTCAGGTTATCATCCGAACCCCTCCAAAGATTAAGTTGCAAGCAACAGATTATTGCTTTACGAACTGCGTGTAAAGTAAACAATATGATTATTCTATGAACAAAGGATTGTTGTTTTCTCCCTAGTAGCAACAGCACATCTAGTACCTTAGAGATTTCTGTCACTTCCCCAGATTACCAGAGGCATGAACGCACTATCGAGCATAAATACTAACTCTTGGAGTTGCTAGCATCTACTTGGCCAAGATAGCTACTAACAACGGAAAGCATGCAAGATCTCAAATAACAAAGACATGATAGAATCAATAATCAATCTGAAATAGCATCTCAATATCCATCGGATCCCCGCAAACACAACATGTATGGATTACAAAAAGATGATGTTGATCATGAACGGAGCTCACAAGATCTAAACATGAAAGCACAAAGGAGGAGAAACCAGCCATCTAGCTACTACATGGATCCGTAGTCCAAGAATGAACTACTCACGCATCACACCGGAGGCTTGCATGGTGATGAAGAAGGCCTCCAGGGTGAATTCCCCTCTCTGGCAGGGTGCTGGGAAGAGCTTCAGATCCCTCCCGGTCTAGGGATGGAGATGACGGCGGCTACAGACTCTTTCGTGGATTTTTGATCGGGTACTTCGGGTTTTCATCCCGAGGGCAATATATAGGCGGAAGGAGAGGCCGAGGGGTGCCGGGAGCCACCACACCACCCCCTGGCGCGGGCCAGGCCTTGCCGCGCGGCCAAGTGGTGTGGCCGGCCTCTGGCCCCTCTCCGTCTCGTATTTTGGCACTTGATCCCTTCCGGAAAAACAGGCACTTTGGCTTTTGTCCCGTCCAATTCCGAGAATATTCATTTTCTGACTTTCCTGGAACCAAAAACAGCAGAAAACAGGCAGCTGGCACTATGGATCTTGTTAATAGGTTAGTCCAAGAAATCATATGAAAAGTACTCCAAAGTTGGAACAAAACATAAGAAAGTGGATAAAACCAAGCATGGAACATCAAAAATTATAGATACATTTGCAATGTATCAACATCCCAAGCTTAAATCCTGCTCGTCCTGGAGTAGGTAAGTGATAAAAAGAAATAATTTTTGAGGTGACATGCACCATCAAAGACTTGATCAAGGTATTTGCAAAACACTCAAAGCTGGGATCATAGTACTTCAATCATAACATGAAAGACAAAGTTCTAGCAATAAGCAAAGAAACTATGATGCAACATGAAAAGGCACAAAAAAAAGAATCATGAATAACATGCTTTGCAAGACGTTTGTTTGTTTCACATAAAGAAAACATAGCATAATAGTATTCAGCTTGTCCCTCAATAGAGTAGCAAATATAAATGCATAGGACACCTTCAAAGTTCATAAGAGTGACTAGATACAATAGTTTCAAACAAGCAATAAAAAGTTATGCATCAATCAACTAGTCTTGGCACAATGCACATAGCACTAAGAATGGCCACTATGCTCTCAAAGTAGGTGCATAAAGATAGAAGGTGGAGACTCAATGTAATGGTGGAAGATAGGCCTTTTGTAAAAGGAAGTAGGGATTCAAGTCTCATAAAGAGCTTCCAAAAATTATGGTACTTGTAGTTTTCAGCTCTCATTGCCCCTATCATAAGAATCTTGAAGTGATTAAGGTTAAAGTGACACAACTAAGAGGATATGCTTGACAAGTTATAAACCGAAATCTGATGCCCCTTACCTACGAAGACCAATCCTCATGCTACTCAACTTCAGTCACGAGTAAGCTCTTGTCATTGTAAGTACATGTGTATCATTAAGAACCGCCAACGGGGTACCCCTTGCACATGATACGGGAGCTTTCCCATAATCAAAATGACAAGGCAAGCAGACAATGAGCATCTCAGCGATCTTTTTATTTGCTATTTGCATAGGTTTTTATTGTGGATGCTTCATAGAGTGCTCATTATGGTAATGCTGCAAGTTTCCACCATGATGAGGAATGGCTTAGGCTAGCGGCCCATGCGTTTCTCTAACACACATACAAACTCCATGATCTTACAAGTTCCATTTTTATTTCACACCGCCGGGATCCGTAAGCAAAAGAACATGATATCAACGGGGTACAAAGTACAAGTGCAATGTTGAAAGCGTTCCCCATGGTACATGGTTCTGCTAATTTTAACTTATAAAGCGCAAGCATATACGCAACAAAGAAGGACCCAATGGTTCAAGTTTATTAGAGGCAAAAAGTAAAGTGTGCCATCAAGTTCGTGAGAGCTTTAATCACTAGTTTTCTCATAACAACTGGAAGATAAACAAAAGCATGAATATACTAGGAATAGCATAAGCTAGTAGGTAGGTATGGTGGACTCTTTGGAATAACTTGGTTTAGGGAGTTGGATGCATAAGTGGAACTCATACCTTGTTGTGGAGGCTAGCAAAAGACCGGGAGCGACAAACTAAGAGAGCAATAATGGCCATAATCATGCAGAGCGACAACACATCATTGATCAAAGCATAAAGTGATACTACAAGTTGAAAACTAAAGGATCATAAAGGCTATGGTGACTTGTGACAGTCATAACATGGTGTGAGCATGTGCCAATTCAACCCAAATAAAGCATCAAAGGAGAATAGCACTATACAATGCTTTAATATGCTAAAACAACACATGATTCATCCAAGGCACATTAAGCAATCTCAATTGTTTATAACAAGTCATGCTACAGCAAAGAATACTTAGCATAAAGCCAAAACAATATCAAGCATGGCATGACAAAGCATAGCCACAGTCAAGAACAAGCTCTTTTTACCACATAAGCATCAACTTTCCTACTCTTTTCCAAACCAAACCAAACTATTTGCAAAACAATGTATGAAAGAGGGGGTCCAACCAACTTATTCAGAAAACTAAGCAAACCAATCAAACTAAAAACCAAAATGAAAAAGAAAAAGAAGACGATCCAAGAAAAACACAACTGTGCATGAAACAATAAAAATGAAGCGTTTGGAAGAAACCTGGAATTTTTATTGATGAAGAAGGGGATGCCTTGGGCATCCCCAAGCTTTGACGCTTGTACTTCTTGGATATTTCTTGGGGTGACACGCGTGGCATCCCCAAGCTTGACCTTTAGTCCATCCTTCATCTCATTACTCATTCCTTCCATACAGCTGAAAATTTTCCTTCATATAAAACTTCACACAATCTCATTAGCAACATTAGTGCACTTAAGATAAATAAGTCTCAAGGTTCAGTTCTAACACCAAATAAACTTCCATTAGAACTCTAGCTACTGTAGCACTTCCCTCAAAAAGCTCAATTCCCCAAAAAACTCAAGAAGGAACTAACAAGAAGCAAATGCAGAAAATGGCAGAAATCTGTCAAAACAGACCAGCAGGTAAAGACGAATTTTTTCGAAGACCTTCTGTTGCTCAAATAAAAAAGTGTTGAACTAACGAAAGTTAGATAACAACCTGGGGCAGAATCAAAAAAATTTACAGCTCAATCAGACATACAGAGATCTCTCAGGAATTTTTACGGTGAAGCACAAAAATCTGTTTCGGGACAACAACTTTCCCAATCATTACTTCACTCTCATTAGAGGTTACTCTTGGCACAACAAGCAAATAAAAAGGATAAGGAGCGGTTATTACAGAAGTAATAACTTCCAAGACTCATCTAAAACTCTTGGGTTATCTCCCAACAAGTACATTTCTTTAATGCCTTTAAGTTAGGCATAAGAAGCAAAGAAAGAATCAAGTGTTTTCAAATGAAGAAGCATTAAGACCAATACCTAAAAAAATTTCAACAAGGCAAGGTATATCGTCCAAGTAAGTTCTAGAGGATCCTTTCTCAATGATCTTGGGTTCACTATTCTCATCAAAAGGGTTTGTAGGAACAATCCAATCAAGATTCTTTTCTATGGCTTCATGTATTGCTACTAGTTTAAAGGGTATTGGTATCTTAGGTTCCTCCCCATTAGGTTCGGTTTTGTTCATCTTTTCTCGTGTACCAACAACATCTACACATGAACCTAGCATATTGAAACATTCAAAAACTTTTCTAGATTCCTTGGCAACATCATAGAACTCCTTAAACAAAGTTTCTAGAATAAAATCCCTCTTTTCAGGATCCTCAATTTCTTTAAGCTTAAGAAACATTACTTGCATTAAGGGGTTGAGGTTAACAAACCTAGCTTCTAACATGTGAATTAAAGAAGCTGCAGCAATCTCATAATTTGGAGCAAGTTCTACAAGGGATCTATCCTTAGTATCTTCATGTTTTCTAACATGATTAAAGAATTCTTCAATATTATCTTTCCCAATTATAGAACCACTACTAATTGAAAGGTCTTTCAAGGTGAAAGTAGGGGTCAACATGGAGGAAGAGGTGACAACTAAAGGAGTCTTAATTTTTGTGTGTTTCTGATAAACAAAGCAAACTTGTAGATCTAATTTTTTTGTGTTTTTTGAATAACAAAACAAGCAAACAAAGTAAAAAGAAAACTAAGCAAAACAAAAACAACAAAGTAAAGAGATTGGTTATGAGGGACTCCCCTTGTGAAGATGTCCTTGACTCCCGACAGCGCCCGGAAAAATGTACTTTTGATGGCGTGTAGTTGACGTGGGAGTTTCTTCTACTCCTTTGTTCCTCGGCAACGGCGCTAGAAAAATGCTTGATGGCTCAATGCACGACGCCGAGAAAAGTGTTGATGGCTCGTGGTTGATGTAGAGCTCGTTGGGAACCCCAAGAGGAAGGTATGATGAGCACAGCAGCAAGTTTCCCTCAGTTATGAAACCAAGGTTTAATCGAACCAGTAGGAGCAAGGAAACACCCCAAAGGTGTTACTAGCTGAGCTTTGGCAGGGCGCAGTACCGGTGCTAGTAGCAACATGGAGACTTGCACAACACAACCACAGAACTTTGTCCCCAACTTGCGATGCGGTTGTCAATCTCACCGTGTTTTGCAGAAAACAAAGGATTAAACGTATCGAATGGAAAGAAGTAAAAGTTTGCAGAAAGTAAACACAAAGCAGTAAAAGATTGTAGATTGTATGTAAAAGGCAAGGACCGGGATCCATAGTTCACTAGAGGTGGCTCTCCTTAGATAGATAACATGCTGGGTGAACAAATTACAGCGGGGCAATTGACAAACACCGAGAAAGCAATACATGCATATACTAATCATCTTGACTCCTTTGAGACTTGATTGGGTATTACAACATAATACATAGACCGCCATCCAACTGCATCTATGACTAATAATCCACCTTCAGGTTATCATCCGAACCCCCTCCAGTATTAAGTTGCAAGCAACAGATTATTGCTTTACGAACTTCGTGTAAAGTAAACAATATGATTGTTCTATGAACAAAGGATTGTTGTTTTCTCCCTAGTAGCAACAGAAAATCTTGTACCTTAGAGATTTCTGTCACTTCCCCAGATTACCAGAGGCATGAACCCACTATCGAGCATAAATACTAACTCTTGGAGTTGCTAACATCTACTTGGCCAAGATAGCTACTAACAACGGAAAGCATGCAAGATCTCAAATAACAAAGACATGATAGAATCAATAATCAATCTGAAATAGCATCTCAATATCCATCGGATCCCCGCAAACACAACATGTATGGATTACAAAAAGATGATCTTGATCATGAACAGAGCTCACTGATACGTCCATTTTGCATCACTATTCTATGTCTTAATTCACTATTATTCATTGATATATTTCGTATTGAGAGGTGATACTTATGTTATTTCATCTATTTTTGCATGGTTGATGACTTTTGGAGCATGGACTGCTGTAGTCAGGATTCTGATGGAAAAGGTGATGTTTGGAGGCAAAATTCGCAAAGATCAGAAAATCCGGGAAAATATACGGAAAATTATATTTTTCCAGAAGACTCAAGATGCCAGAAGATGGAGTGGAGGTGGGCCACAGGGGGCCCACTCCACCCCATGGCGCGGGCAGGCCTAGGCCGCGCCAGGGAGTGGTGTGGCCACCCTGGCCCACTCCAGCCTCTCCCCTCTAGCGTATATCTTCCTCCCGAAACCCTAAGACTAGGGGAGCGACCACAGAAATATTCCGCCACCTCTGCGGGGCAGAAAACACCGAGAGAGAAAGATCTCTCCGGGAGACAGATTTCTGCCGGAGGAATTCCTTCCCGGAGAGGGGAGATCGTCGCCATCAACACCACCATCAAGCTGGACTTCATCGGGATCATCATCATCATCACCACCACCATCATCACCAACAGCACCCTCATCACCATCTCCATATCGCTGTAACAATTGGTTGAATCTTGCTATAGTTGATAGGGGAAACTTTCCCGGTGTTGATTACTCTTTGTAGTTGATGCTATTGAGTGAACCATTGAATTATTGTTTATGTTTCAGATTGTTATACGTCATTATTCCATCTCTGATCATGATCCATATGATGTCTTATGAGTAGTTCGTTTTGTTCTTATGAGTAGTGGAGTTGCGTTGAGAAAGATTCAATAAATTGTTATTTAAGTTGGATCATGATCAAGAAAGATTCTCCCATGTCCTCAAGAACAAAACGAACTACTCACAAGACATCATATGGATCATGATCAGAGATGGAATATTGATGTATAACAATCTAAACATAAACAATAATTCAATGGTTCACTCAATAGCATCAACTACAAAGAGTAATCAACACTGGGAAAGTTTCCCCTATGAACTATGCAAGATTCAACGCAATTGTTACAACAATATGGAGATGGTGATGAGGGTGCTGATGGTGATGATGATGGTGATGATGATGATCCCGATGAAGTCCAGCTTGATGGTGGTGTTGATGGCGACGATCTCCCTCTCCGGAGGAATTCCCTAAATAAATCCACTGGAGGAGAGATTCTCTCTCTTTTTGTTTTCCGCCCCGCAGAGGCAATGGAATCTTTCTATGGTCGCTCCCCGAGTCTTAGGGTTTCGGGAGGATGATATACGCTAGAGGGGAGAGGCTGGAGTGGGCCAGGGCAGCCACACCACCTCCAGGCGCGGCCTAGGCCTGCCCGCGCCATGGGGTGGTGTGGGTGTTGGAAATATGCCCTATAGACAAATAGTAGTAAGGACTATTATCATATTTCATATAGTTTATGATTAAGTTTTATATCATGATATAACTGTATTGAGTGGAAACATCAATACACGTATGATATACAAACAACCAGGGGTTCCCAGTGAAACTCTAGTCACTGGTTCATTGGTCAATAGATGATCATGTTTCCTGATCATGTGGCATTTATGCCAGTTGGAAATGAGGTCATCTCATTCGGAGAATGAGATTATGAACCAATACCCAACCTAAACATCATGACCCGATCATGTCACGAAGTTCAAATTACGATGATTAGAAATGGATCCTCGCAGACTATTCCTTAGAACGTGAGGCTATATCAATCACTGTCTCCTGAGGGTGCTTAGATATCATCAAACGCCATCTGGTAAAACGGTGGTTATAAAGGTGTGTTCAGGTATTCGGAGGAAATCGTAGAGGCAATATATGTTGAGAGCAGGATTTGTCCATCCATGTGACGGGAAGATACTCAAGGGCCCACTCGGAGAAGTTATATCCAATAGCTGCGCAGCGTGTGATTAGATCACGGGGATATCACTTGTCGGGACGAGTTAAGTAGCATTGTTCAGTAACGAGATTGAGCACGACATGGTGATGTCATTGATCGAATCTTGGGCAATGCAAGTATCGAATGCCAAAGGGAATAAGACACGACTATCCTGGTTCAAACGACGAAAGATCTTCGTGGAACGCACAGGGGTCACATGGCCATCTAGGTCCCTCTGTTGATCATTGGTGCGGGAGTGTCCCGACCATGTCTGGAGTGTTCCCGAACCGTAGGGTATCACGCTTAAGGGCTTGATGATGCTTAGAGAGTGTTTATGGGATTGGTAGAATCACCGAAGAAAAGAAGGGAGAAAACCGGAAGGGTTTCGGTAAGTCCAGAGGATGTCCGGAGTGGAGGTGGAAGATGTTCCATGGCCACGGAGATTGAATAATATGTGAATGAATGTTAAATGTTGATTTAATCATTTATTCATAATTATTTAATAAAGAGAAAATCAATTAAAAGGTCAAAAGGCTTAATGGGCCAATTTCCGGAGGGAGAAGGCCCATGAGGGAAAGGAGAGAGGGAGAAGGACCAAAGGGGGGTGGTCGGCTGGGCCTAGCCCCCCCCCCCGCGGGGCCCACTAGTGGCCGGCGGCCACCTCCTCCCTCCTCCTCTCCTTTAGTCCCACCCCGGGACTTGAGGGGAGGTAGTACCTCCCCTCCCCCTATATAAAGTGGGGTATTTGGCCTAGAAAACACACCCAATAATCAATAAAGGTCTCCCCACTTTTGGGTGGACCTCTAATTGATATTTTCTCTCTCCCCCTCTCTCGTGACCGTGGTCCCAAGTCTAGACTGCGCGAGCGAGAGACATCTTCACCCATGAGCGCCGCGTTGCGTCGTGGGATTCAGATCCGGAGCTCTACTCCATCGCTTTCTTTGGATCGGGAAGCGGAGTCATCGTCAAGCACCGGATGTGTGTAACTCCCACGAGGTGTCACACTTGAGGCACTCAAGTCATTGGAGCTAGAAGGAGCGCAAGGACTTCATCATGACCTTGAGGTCGGCTTCGGCTCGTCTACATCAACCACGCTCTCCTGAGTGTTGACAACACTTTTCGGTCTTCAAGGGTAAGTTCGCAAAAAGCCCCTCCCGTTACTGTATTACTAATAGATAGGTCCTGGCAGCTTCAGGGGTTCAGGGGCGTAGAGTAAAATTTATTGTTTTTATGCGCGGACCCCCTACAGTGGTATCAGAGCTAGATCTATGCGTAGTAATGCTAGTACGGGTAGAACACACGAGATGTAGCGTGTGGGCGTTGATCTTTTATTTGTTAGCCTCCCACGTGTACTTGTGTATACCACAGTAATGCTTGATGAAGCGGCCCCAACCGACTTTACGCGTTCATTCGTGAGACTGGTCCACGCTTGACATACGGCTTGTACCGTATAAAGTGGCTTAGGGGGGGTGTCTGTCTCTCTCACATTAGTTGGTATACCATTTGCAACGGAGGGCTCCGAAAGGGGTGTAGTATAGACAACTACTTGATCAGCGTTGTGCTGAAAGTTCGTAGGTAAGAACGGTTATTGTGCTAAAGCCCATTCAGCCACGTAAAACATGCAAAGATAAAGTAGAGGCATCTAACTTTGTTTTGCAGGGTGGGGGGGGGTTACTTTGTGATATGGTTCTGGCAAATGTAAAGTGATTACCTTTTGTTACATAGTAGTAGATAGTCACAAAGGTGACAAACTACCACGCCGGAATGACACTGGTACCCTAGTGTCTACGGCGCCGGAACCCTGGCACCGGAACCCGGTGACGTCGGATGGAGATCACGACGTGAAGGACCATATCACATAGCATTTACATTCAATGTTATTGTTTGTATGTCTTATTGTGTTCTAGTATTAGATACTCGACGGTAGCCTAATAAGATGATCCCTGTTAAAATAACCAACGATTGTGTTCCCCCTTAGTGTGCACCACCAAGAAAGTTCTTGATGAGGCGCCATGATGATCGGGTGTCGACATATCTACGTCAAGATACAGTGGGTGCAAGCCATGTTGCACAACGAATACACTAAGGTTGAGTTGGCGAGCCTAGCACGCCATAGAAGCGTGGCCTCGGAACGCGGATGGTCGAAAGATCGAGCACGAGTCGCATGAATGATGTGACCGATGTTTAGCGTCCACCCTTGAACCGACATTGATGGCCGTGATGACCGGGGAGATGTGGCTGATAGGGGTCGTGTTATCACTAGGAACCCTCTTTGGGGATAGGTGTTTCTGAGTGGAGTTATGATTAACTCATTTAATTATAAACTTAGTCTAAATTCCTTTTGCAATTATAAATGTAGAAAATGGTTTCTGCCGAGATTACCTTTCCTATCGACGATTGGTTAAAAGGAGAGAAGCTCAAGTTAGATGGATCCAACTTTTCTGCATGGGTCATACGCCTATTTGATCTCCTTGGGGAGAACGATGTAGCTGACTACATGACCTGCGAGATTTTTTTGGAGCCACCCTATTCTCATGAGACCCAGGAGCAGCGGGATCTGCGTTGTCGTCGTCGTGTGATGGCCACATTTATATCAGTGACCATGCCCCTCGGAATGGAGGATGGGCTATGGCCAATGGTGGGGAGTCTCAAGCCGCGAATGGTCATGGCACATCTGAGAGCACATTTCGTGGAACAAGTGCGCATGTGGGAGTATGAGCTGATGGGGGACTTCCTCTCCATAAAGATGGAGGAGGGCTCCTCACTGGACGAGCACTTATTGCGCCTCTACGATGCGTATATGAGTCTGGCATACTACCTGGACAACTGGTACTCAAGCTCATTTGCGATGGGAGTTGTGCTTCGGTCGCTTTCTCCAAGCTTCCAAGAACAAGTCAGCATCTGCGTTATGAGAGGCGACACGGAAACACTGGATTTCCTTGAGTTCATATCACATTTCAAAAATGTGATAGATGAACCCAACGTTGCTGGAGTCGTCAACGACGAAGGTATATATTTGATATACAGTTTTATAAATGTTATAATCTTGCAAACACATTTGCAGTGTTAAGTATATTCGATCGGGTTACATTTTGGTGAAAACAGGTCCTTCTGCATAGAGGTGCTTGCTGGAGAGGAGGTGACGTTGCGTGTTGATGGCGAGCATGATGATGATGGCCGACGACACTCTCCCTCAACATTTATCACTTAGTTTGTGTTTAGGATGATTTTTGTAATCGAGAGATTTGAACTTCTTTAGTTTGTCTCACACTTCGTGAGACGGTTATTCATATGAGTTTGTAACAAACAGTTGTTCTGCTTTTATGAATGATTTCTATTCGTGTTCATATCTTGTTTGATTATGTGTGAATTATCCTTGTTGTTTGAAACTAAATTAATCATGTATGAACATTTGTAAAATATTAAAATGCCTTGTTTAAAATACCCAACTTAATGATATTTCATTAATGAATGAAACCATTGTTTAAATTCAAAGTTATGTGATAATATGTGAAAGTCATTCGATTTCTTGAACATATAAATCATGCCTAAGTTTGGCGAAATAACTTGAACACCGTGTATTACTTGAATTCACCCTAGAGGCCTTCTTCATCACCATGCAAGCCTTCGGTGTGATGCGTGAGTAGTTCATCCTTGGACTACGGATCCATGTAGTAGCTAGATGGCTGGTTTCTCCTCCTTTGTGCTTTCATGTTGTAACTACCTCGGTGAATTACGCTCTTAGTTACAAGCCTGGATGATCGGAAATGGTTAAAATAGTACGGTGGGGCCAAATGCCACTCACTGGTAGACCTTTCGGTCGTCCTAACCATTTCCAAACATCGGGACAATAACGAGCGGCGTAATCGGCAGGCGAAGGGATCAACTACATACACAAATGAGTATGTATGCAAGCCACCATACAACAGTCCTTAGAGCCATTCCATCTAAAAGAAATAGAAATATTGCAACGCCATACGGCAAGATCCAAATATCCTAGATAGATATAATAGTTTAGGATATCTCCTCATATATCAAACATCAGAGTATCAGGCGGAAGCGAAAAACAAGATCCGAGTACGGATAAGAAGCAAATCGGCATAAGATGCCCCATAAATAAACACATCCCGCCCGCAGATCTCACGGATCCCCGTTCCCGGAATCTCTACACCGAGTGATCGTTGCCAACAACATCCGTCTCCTCCACCCAGTATCCATCTTGCGAGCTTACCTGTTCATCTGAATCAAACAATTTATCGTGTGAGTCCCTAGGGTACTCAGAAGTCTTTATGCCTCTAAAGGGACACAACCTGGGTGACGAATTGCAGCAAAAGATAAACCCTAACAATTCTATAGATATCGCTATCCATCCGCCTAACCAAAGATAGACGGATGTCCGTGAATTAATAACAACAGTTATAACGGTAATATTAATGATCCATCCTCCTCGCTACCAACGAGGAAGCGGATTAACAACCCCATCCGCTGGCAGTTTTATTATCCATTCCATGAGTGTTGTACTATTTACTAGTCGGTACTTAGTCAAATTAAAAGCGGTACTTTAGTTATACTTGTCTATGATCGAGAAATGTGCTCCAAGTCGTCCATAAGCTGCGGACACGGCTTTGAAAAGTTTTACCTGCAGGGTGCACAAATAGCAACACACACTCGATCAACCTCGGAAAAACCAAATCAAAACCCAACGAGGCATTCACGACAAAGCGATCACAGATTCAGAAATATTTCAGGGCCACCCCATTAAGCTACCCATAACGAAGTTGGCGGCTCGAGACGGACTCAAGGTTTGCGTCAATGGTCAGAAACGATCGGGAACCCGAAAGTGTGACTGGCTTGTCGACATCACAAAACACTCCGCTTACCTAAACAGACAGGTGCTCCTCGCACAATCTTAAATAAAGCAAAGAAGCATGGCATAAGTACAGAATAGTAATAAAGCCCCAAACTACTTTGTGGCCCCAAGAAATAAGAATGAATCAAGCTCGCTCGGGGGTTCATAAGCCTCCGGATGTGGATAGCGAATATTCAAGGAACAGGAATCAAGTACTCGGGGTCCTACGGACACAAGTGAGCATAAAACCAAATAATGATATTGCTCACCGGTGCCACTTTCATTAGTTATCCCATTACTACTCAGTTAAGTTGTTTAGGTACCTCGTTATCCATCGACACTCACATACCCTACACATGCTGTTCTACGACCCGCATGGCTCAAACAACTCCTGTAGTAATGGCTCATGGGATGGAGGGACGAGCTTCGGTGGGGTTTAAAAATAAAGGTTATGCAATACTTGGGATTCAGTTTAATGCAATCGCGACTCAATGATGCAAGAATAAGATAGAGGCAATAGGTACTATATGTATGCAAGCATGTGGTAGTGCTTGCCTGGCAGCTCAGTTGAAGCGAGAGAAGGATCTGGTAGTGCTCCTGGTTTTCTTGATATATCCCCGCCAAAGTCTATTCAAGAAGAACCAAACAAACAAGGGCCAACATAAATAAAGTGCACAAGCATATGAATAAAATGCGACAAGCAAACAATCATGCCATGATGAATGATGCACAATTTGCATGGCAATAAAGTAGCATGGCATGGGTGAGGCGTGGAATACAAGAAGAAGGCATTTTAGGGTGTTTTAGTCACATTTTAACCTCAAATAAGTTGCTGTTTGCTTTATATTTATATGATGCATGCTGCAATTCAGAACATGGAATGCATAGATAGAACGGGCTCGTCGCGCTGATCGATTTAGACATATTATTTGTCAAATTTGGAGTTATCAAACAAAAGTTATTAATTAATTAAGGCAAAGGGCATTTTATTATAATTTTAATCAACTTGAAATTTAAAGTGTTCAAAATATATTTTGAAGGGCATAATTGAATTCCTCACATTTTTCTGATTTCAAAACATATATTACATGTTTAATTTGGAAAAGTATTTTAAAAGTTATTTAAAAACAGATTTGAATTTGAATTTAAAACAAATTGAAAAGATTTAAATTAAAACAGATAACAGAAATCCTTTTTGTACTCAGGCAGATCCAGCCACTGACGCTGACGGGTGGGCCTTGTGCTGACTCAAGAGTGGGCGCAGCCGGCTTGGGATTTTCCTACCGCAGTGTGGCTAGCCATGAGGCCAGCAGATGGGGCCGGAGTACACGCGGACCCACACGCGGGCGCGCCAGCCGGGGTGTGACACGCGGCAGATCCAAGGGAGTGCGGGTTAAGTGCTCAAAACTATGGGGGTGTTTCAGCAAAACGGACAGAGAGGCTGACGGTGGGGCTCTGCGTACCGCGGGTTGAGCAAAGAAAATAACAGAGGGGCTATCTGCAAAAAGGACGCCCGCACTGTGGATCTTCTCCGCGTTGCTGGCGACCGATCGGTCTTGGCGCTGGCGGGGATCGAACCAGTGTCGGGCGTGCACGCATAGGGTGGTAGCCAGTGCGGATGGCTAACGGATGGTGGTAGGAGGGCGGACGGGGCCTCGACGGCGTTGCTGGCGCACGGCGGGGCTAGGGTTTCGTCAACGCGGCGGTGGTTCCAGTGGTTCCAGCCCTTCTCCTCCTCGATGGTGTGTACGAGGCGAAGCAGGGGAGCCGCGTGGTCTTCCTCGACACCCGTGATCGCCACGCCACCGGCTGGTAAGAGAAGGGGAGGTGGAGGCCGACGGTGAGGTCGTCGGGGTGCGAGAGAGATGGAGTAGCAGGCAGGTGGTGGGGAGGAGAAGGGCGAGGCCCTGGTAGATCTGGGCGTCATCTGCAGAGAGGAGGGAGAGGGTAAAGCAGAGATGGAGAGGGTAGACGCCTTGGGGAATGTTTTTAGAGAAAAAGGTGGCTCGTGTGCCACCTTTCCTTCTCCTCTTAACGTGCTCGAGCTGGAGCTCGTAGGGCAGCGTGCAGGCTGGTAGGTGGGCCAGGAGGCAAGGCAAAGCGGTCTCGGCTGGTGGGGTCCTGACAGAGGGAGAGAGCTAGAGAGAGAGGCTCATGGAGCTAGGGTTGGAGTAGGAGTAGTGGCTCGGGTTGGGGCTTGGGGTGGATGGTAGCTAGGTGGGGCCAGGTGGCTGTGTGGGGCCTGCAAGGAGAGAGGAGAGAGGCCGAGAGAGGGTATGTGGGTAGCTAGGGTTAGCTAGAGAGGGCATCGGGTTAGGGTTTTAGGGTTGGGGTAGATCATGGTGGTAGGGTTTAGAGATAGAAAAGAGAGAGGGGTAGAAGGAGATTAGGGTTTAGAAGAACTAGGCTAGGAGAGAAAAGAGAGAAAAAGAATAAGCCTCATATGATCATGCATAAGAGTTTTAATTAAAAGAAAAGATATGGGTGAGATAATGGGGTGATGGGATGGATGGAGATGGGTGTAGGGTTTTAGCATGAACCAAACAAGATCAAGCATGAAGAGGGATAGAGAGAGATATGGGGGATGATCCACTCAAAGATTCAAATAAAATCCAAAAGACTAGAATGTGGTGGTTCTTGCATGGCACAGGCAAAATAATTAATGCCATGTTTATTCCTGTGAAAACAATTATATTAACATGGCATTATTCTTATGCATTCCCAAAAGTGGAATAAATCCAAGCAAAAGAATTTGAAGGAATGCTCCATGTGGAGTAGAAGGGGATGACCATATTTGAATAAAAATGGGACTTGCTAGTGTGTATGTGCCACTAGGTATTTAGTAAGCCCAAAAATATCCCAACATGAGCATAAACCCCAAATCAACCCATATGGAAGCTAAAAAAAGGTTCCACTCACAAGGCATGCAAAGGTGGCCATGTGGCTCTCATAACCAATAATGTGGAAACAATATGGTGCATATGTGAGAGCATGTGGGGATAGAATTAGATCCATCCCAACCCACATGAGCTAGATGTAAACCAATAAGTTGCAATGCACATATATGGTGGAATGGTGGAATGATGGGGTGATGACAAGAAAGGTGGTGGAGTTAATAAAAGATATGCCCCCAACTCAACTTGGGCATTAAACAACATATCAATAACCAAATACAATATCAAGAGGCAAATACAATTAATAGTGCATATGAGAGAAGAACCAAAGAAAGAGAGTTTTATATGATGCTCAAATGCAAGGTGGCATGATGACATGAGCATGATATCATTATGATGCAACAATCATATATATGAAGTAGCCATTATATTACTAAACCAAGTAGCATTACAATTGTTAGACAATTGGGATGCTACAACTCTCCCCCACTAAATAGGAATCTCGCCCCGAGATTCTAGGAAGAAGAAGAAGACACAAAGAGGGTAGGAAACTTGGCACGGAGCTCATCTTCACGTTCCCAAGTGGCTTCATCAACAGAATGGTGCGACCACTGCACCTTGCAGAACTTGATGGACTTGTTGCGAGTCCTTCTTTCTGCGACTTCAAGGAGTTTTGTGGGGTGTTCTTGATAAGACAGGTCTTCTTGGAGATTGATAAGCTCATGGTCCACGGTCCTGCTGGGATCCTTGAAGCACTTCTTGAGTTGAGAGATGTGGAAAACATCATGGACCTTGAGTTTTTCCGGGAGCTCAAGAGCATAAGCAACTTCTCCTCTTCTTCCACGAATTTTGAATGGACCGATGTATCTAGGAGCCAGCTTTCCTTTGATACCAAAACGGTGCGTGCCTCTCATGGGAGTGACACGAAGGTAAACGAGATCACCAGGGACATACTCCATGTCTGTGTGCTTTCTGTCATAGTTGCTCTTCTGGCGACTTTGAGCAATCTTCAGATTTTCAAGAATGATGTGAACCTTCTCCTCCGCTTGAGTTAAATGTTAGGGCCAAAGAATGTTCTTTCACCTGCACCCGACCAACCAATCGGAGTTCTGCATTTGCAGCCATAGAGAGCCTCAAATGGTGCCATCTTTAGACTTTTCTGGAAGCTATTGTTGTAAGAGAATTCAGCATAAGGAAGACATTCTTCCCACTTCATGCCAAAAGAGATGACGCAAGCATGGAGCATATCCTCCAGAATCTGATTGATCCTTTCAACTTGTCCTTGCGACTGAGGGTGGTAAGCTGTGCTGAAGTTCAATCTTGTTCCCAAAGCATTTTGGAAACTTTCCCAGAACTTGGAAGTGAAGATGCTTCCACGGTCTGAACTGATCTAAAGAGGAACCCCATACAGAGAGACAATTCTGTTGATATAGAGCTCAGCCAACTAAATTGCAGAAATTGTTTCCTTGACAGGAAAGAAGTGAGCCACTTTAGAAAGCCTGTCAATGACAACAAAGATTGCATTGTTGCCCTTCTGCGACCTTGGAAAACCAGTTATGAAGTCCATCTCTACTTTCTCCCATTTCCATTCCGGGGGTTTCAATGGCTGTAGAAGACCGGAAGGTTTCGATGGACTTTTAACTCATGCGCGACATCACACTCTGAGACATACTTGGCACAATATCGTTTCAATCCCGGCCACCAATATTGTGTTTTCAAGTCCATGTACATCTTTGTGCTGCCAGGGTGGATACAAAGAACAGAATCATGCGCCTCCTTGAGAACTTGCTCTCTTAAACCCGGGTAGTTCGGAACAAACATCCGGTGTTCAAAGAAAAGCGTGCCTTGGTCATCGACGTGGAAGGACTCATACTTTGGAAGCTGGATGTTGGAGATGATCTTTTTGGTGTATGGATCCCCAAGTTGAAAAGAGCGAACCTTTTCTTCCAAGAGAGGGGTTGCCAGAAGGTTCAGAAGATACCCTTGTTCCACAATTTCAAGGTTGAGCTGACGGAATTCCTCGCACAAGAGAGGCTGTTGTTCTTCCATCATGAGGTTGCTGACATAAGCTTTGCGGCTGAGCGCATCGGCCATGACATTAGCTTTGCCCGGAGTGTAGTTGATGGTCAGATTAAAATCATTGATTGCTTCAATCCACCTCCTCTGACGAAGGTTGAGATCAGGCTGAGTGAAGATATACTTCAAGCTCTTGTGATCAGAAAAGATTTCACAACGGTTGCCAAGCAAGTAGTGCCTCCATACTTTCAAAGCAAAGACAACTGCTGCAAGTTCGAGGTCATGTGTAGGATAGTTGATCTCATGCGTCTTCAACTGTCGAGAGGCATAAGCAACAACTTGCTTTTCTTGCATAAGGACCGCACCCAATCCTTGCAAAGATGCGTCGCAGAAGATCTGGAAAGGCTTGGATGTATCTGGAGGAACCAAGACTGGTGTGGAAGTGAGCTTCTCTTTGAGTGTTTCAAAGCTTGCTTGACATGCAGGAGTCCAAAGGTATTTCTTGCCTTTCTTGAGGAGATCGGTAAGAGGCTTCGCTATCTTCGAAAAGTTCTGAACGAAGCGACGACAATAACTAGCCAACCCAAGGAAGCTCCGGACTTCTTTGACATTTACATTAGGAAGCCAGTCAACAATTGTCTTTACAGTTTCTGGGTTGACGGCAATGCCCTTGGCAGAGATGACGTGACCAAGATAGGTGACTTGAGGCAGCCAAAACTCACATTTGGAGAACTTTGCATACAGGCGGTTCTCACAAAGCTTGTTTAGGACACACCGAAGGTGTTCTTCATGTTCTTCCTTTGACTTAGAATAGACTAGGATGTCATCCAGATAGACCACAACGAACTTATCAAGATACTCCATGAAAACCGAGTTCATAAGCCTCGAGAAGGTGGCAGGTGCGTTGGTGAGACCGAAAGACATGACCGTGTACTCATACAGGCCATAGCGGGCGGTGAAAGCTGTTTTAGGAACATCTTCCTTGCGAATCTTGATTTGGTGATAACCACTTCTCAAGTCAAGCTTAGAGAATACCACAGCTCCAGCTAGCTGATCGAAGAGATCATTAATCCGCGGAAGGGGATATTTATTCTTGATGGTTTTAGCATTGAGAGTCCGATAGTCAACACAAAGTCTATCAGTCTTGTCTCACTTCTTCACAAATAGGGTTGGGCTACCCCAAGAAGAGGTACTGTGTTGAATGAAACCTAACTTCTCTTGTTCATCAAGCTGACGTTTGAGTTCAGCCAACTCAGCAGGACCCATTTTATAAGGCCGCTTGGAGATAGGAGCCGTTCCAGGTTCAAGCTCAATTACAAACTCAACCTCACGATCCGGAGGCATACCTGGCAACTCTTCAGAAAGACATCTGGGAACTCACAGACCACGGAACACTCGAATAGCTTCCATAGCATCATCATTGAGCCGCCAAAGAGAAAAGCTGGATAGCGGAGTCGACTTGGAGAATAGACTATATGGCCTTCGTGAATTTTCAGAGAAACCGGCGTTCAAGACAATCAATCACAGCTGCATTTGCTGTCAACCAATCCATGCCCAAGATGACATCAATGTCGAATTGCCTGAACAATTAAGGACGCCGAGAACGAAGAGCCACCAATCTCAATTTGATTGCCATGGCTGATTTTAGAAGCTGCCATTGTTGCTCCAGGAGAAAGGACCATTAACCACTTAAGGAGAGGATCCATAGCTAACTCATTCTCATTTGCAAACTTGTGAGAAACAAAAGAATGCGATGCACCAGAATCAAACAAAACTCGTGGGGACTGAGTTAACGAAAGCATACCCATCACAACCTGTGTGCATGCTCAGCTTGAGCGACGTTGACACAGTTGGCACGAAAGCAATGAGACCCGGGCTTGGTGTTGATGTTGAGAGCCCGAGGTGGTGGTGCACGAACCAAAGGAGAGCTTGCAGGTCTTGGAGGTGGTGGAGGAAGAGCTTTGTTTTTCATCGGACGGTTCAGTTTTGATGCCCAAGTGTTTCTACAAGTGTAACAAGCACGGTGGACGTGGAGCAACGAGCTGTGGACTCCGCCAGCGCCCAGGTAGTGGTGGTTGTAGCCCCAGGAGCAGCGGTGAGGAAGTTTGGTGGCCTTGCCGCGTAGCTTGAAGGTCTTGGTGGAGCCGGAGCGACGGTGGGGTGTTAGGAACCCACACGACGCTTAGAAGGAGTTGACATAGTGAAGAGCTTGCTGCATCACGTTGTGTTTCTTTGACTCCTCAAACACTTGCCTACTTGCTTCTTCCTGCAGAGCTGTATGCTGAAGTTCCAGAAAAGACGCCGGCCTTGCATGTGTGATTGCATATTTAATCGATGCATTGAGCCCTTGTCGGAACCTCTTTTGCTTCTTCTTGTCATCAGAGATCTCATCGCCACCATAACGAGAAAGGTTCATGAAGTTCCTGATGTAGGTATTGACATTGTCATTGCCCTGCTTGAGGTTGAGAAACACTTCCTTCATCCTCTCCATGACAATTTCTGACAGATACTGCTCTTTGAAAGCTCCAGTGAACTGTCCCCAAGTAGGCTGAAAACCAGTGCAGTTTGCCTTGAGGTAATTCTCCTACTAGAGCTGCATCTCCTTCGTAAGGTGAGTGGCACATTTTACCCATTCTTGCTCAGAACATCAGCTACCAAGAACCTTGACATCTCACGCAACCAATCATCAGCATCAAGTGGTTGATCGGACACATCAAATTGGCGGGTTGAACTTCGTGAAGCTTTTGATGTCTCCTCGCTTGGGAGGTGGAGGTAGGAACAAACTCATTCCTCGACACTTTCTTCAAAACGCTGCTGGTTCTCAGCATTGCTGCCAAGGCATTGGCGATGCTTGACAACGCGCCCCCAGCTCAGGTTGTATGTCCTCCTCGAAAGCGTGGTGGTGCCATCCTGATTGATATAAACTCAAGTCAAGACTATAATGGAGAATAATAATAATCCAAAATAGTACCAAGATGGAATTAACCAATATTAAAGGATACAATTTACTAAGATGATATTAAAATATCAACAAAGTTCAAAGCACCTCTAAGATATTAAGAATATCGCACACGACTAAAAAGGAGTGTGGTACACAACTATCAAAGAAAATTTTTCCGCAAATTTCGGCATTAAAATACCAATAGATGCGCAAAATCACTTAACGAATCAAGATTAGTGGCTCTACCAATTCAATATACAAGAGCGAATGATAAAAGTAGTGGTATGGTCGCGACTCCATCCCGCACTCAAATCATTACTCCGCACATGAATAAGTAGAACACATATCCCAACACCTTCTTCTCACGATGAACCTAAAGATTAGTAACTACGGAAACGAACACCCCAAACAAGATAACGTCGGATAACAAAGAGTAGGACAGATCGCGGCGGTATACAACGAATCAGATAGATCGCGTCGGTTTGCAAAAGCCTGTCGGTATGGAATGTACCAACAGTTGATAACCAAAGGCAGATTAAAATAACATGTTGGATACAACAGATAGACAAGGAATTACACACACACACACACACAACCTATGGTACTACGGAACCTAGAACACGTGAATCCTAGTTTGAATTTTAAGAAGAGGATTGAAAACGTTACACTTCCTTACCAGAAAAGAGTGGGTGGTTGGGTAAGAAGAAAAGTGGAAGCAGTCCTACTCTCGCGTTTTGTTTTTCCCTAGTATACATAGCGACCAAAAATATTTGCTAGACTGACAACGACCATTTGGCTGAGACCCTGAAGGGCGGGATGGCTCGATACCAATTGTAACTACTCGGTGAATTACGCCTTAGTTACAAGCCGGATGATCGGAAATGGTTAAAATAGTACTGGGGCCAAATGCCACTCACAGTGTAGACCTTTCGCCGTCTAACCATTTCCAAACATCGGGACAAGAACGAAGCGGCGAATCGGCAAAGCGAAGGATCAACTACATACACAAATGAGTATGTATGCAAGCCACCATACAACATCCTCGAGCCATTCCATCTAAAAGAAATAGAAATATTGCAACGCCCATACGGCAAGATCCAAATATCCTAGATAGATATAATAGTTTAGGATATCTCCTCATACATCAAACATCGAGTATCAAAGTGAAGCGAAAACAAGATCCGAGTACGGATAAGAAGCAAATCGGCATAAGATGCCCCATAAATAAACACATCCCCATGAGATCTCACGGATCCCGTTCCCGAATCTCTACACCGAGTGATCGCCAACAACAACGTCTCCTCCACCCAAAGATCCATCTTGCGAGCCACCTGCTCATCTGAATCAAACAATTTATCGTGTGAGTCCCTAGGGTACTCAGCAAGTCTTTATGCCTCTAAAGGGACACAACCAGGGTGACGCAATTGCAGCAAAAGATAAACCCTAACAATTCTATAGATACTCGCTATCCATCCGCCTAACCAAAGATAGACGGATGTCCGTGAATTAATAACAATGGTTATAACGGTAATATTAACAGATCCATCCTCCTCCTCGCTTACCAACGAGGAAGCGGACGAACAACCCCCCCATCCGTTGGCAGTTTTATTATCCATTCCATGAGTGTTGTACTATTTACTAGTCAGGTACTTAGTCAAATTAAAAGCGGTACTTTAGTTATACTTGTCTATGATCGAGAAACTGTGCTCCAAGTCGTCCATAACCATGACACGGCTTTCAGAAAGTTTTACCCTGCAGGGGTGCACAAATAGCAACACACACTCGATCAACCTCGGAAAAACCAAATCAAAACCCAACGAGGCATTCACGACAAAGCGATCACAGGATTCAGAAATATTTCAGGGGGCCACCCCATTAAGCTACCCGCAACGAAGTTGGCCGGCTCCGAGACGGACTCAAGGTTTGCGTCAATGGCTGTAAACGACTGGAAACCCGAAAGTGTGACTGGGCTTGTCGATATCGTGAAAACACTCCGCTTACCTAAACAGTACAGGTGCTCCTCGCACAATCTTAAATAAAGCAGTAAAGCATGGCATAAGTACAGAATAGTAATAAAGCCCCAAACTACTTTGTGGCCCCAAGAAATAAGAATGAATCAAGCTCTGGCTCAGGGGGGTTCATAAGCCTCCCGGATGTGGATAGCGCGAATATTCAAGGAACAGGAATCAAGTACTCGGGGTCCTACGGGACACAAGTGAGCATGAAAAACCAAATAACAGATATTGCTCACCGGTGCCACTTTCATTAGTTATCCCATTACTACTCAGGTTAAGTTGTTTAGGTACCTCATTACCCATCAGATACTCACATACCCTACACATGCTGTTCTACGACCCGCATGGCTCAAACAACTCATGTAGTAATGGCTCATGGGATGGAGGGACGAGCTTCAGTGGGGTTTAAAAATAAAGGCTATGCAATACTTGGGATTCAGTTTAATGCAATCGCGACTCAATGATGCAAGAATAAGATAGAGGTAATAGGTACTATATGTATGCAAGCATGTGGTAGTGCTTACCTGGCAGCTCAGTTGAAGCGAGAGAAGGATCTGGGTAGTGCTCCTGGTTTTCTTGATATATCCCCTGCTCAGCGTCTATTCGAAGAAGAACCAAACAAACAAGGGCCAACATAAATAAAGTAGCATGGCATGGGTGAGGCGTGGAATACAAGAAGAAGGCATTTTAGGGTGTTTTAGTCACATTTTAACCTCAAATAAGTTGCTGTTTGCTTTATATTTATATGATGCATGCTGCAATTCAGAACATGGAATGCATAGATAGAACGGGCTCGTCGCGCTGATCGATTTAGACATATTATTTGTCAAATTTGGAGTTATCAAACAAAAGTTATTAATTAATTAAGGCAAAGGGCATTTTATTGTAATTTTAATCAACTTGAAATTTAAAGTGTTCAAAATATATTTTGAAGGGCATAATTGAATTCCTCACATTTTTCTGATTTCAAAACATATATTACATGTTTAATTTGGAAAAGTATTTTAAAAGTTATTTAAAAACAAATTTGAATTTGAATTTAAAACAAATTGAAAAGATTTAAATTAAAACAGATAACAGAAATCCTTTTTGTACTCAGGCAGATCCAGCCACTGACGCTGACGGGTGGGCCTTGTGCTGACTCAGCAGCAGGTGGGGTAGCAAGCGCTGTGGGATTTTCCTACCGCAGGTGTGGCTAGCCCGCGAGACTGACAGATGGGGCCGGAGTACACGCGGACACACACGCGGGCGCGCCAGCCGGGGCGTGACACGCGGCAGATCCAAGGGAGTGCGGGTTAAGTGCTCAAAACTACGGGGGTGTTTCAGCAAAACGGACAGAGAGGCTGACGGTGGGGCTCTGCGTACCGCGGGTTGAGCAAAGAAAATAACAGAGGGGCTATCTGCAAAAAGGACGCCCGCACTGCGGATCTTCTCCGCGTTGCTGGCGACCGATCGGTGCGCGGCGCGGGGCAGAGGATCGAACCCAGGTCGCGGGCGTGCGCGCAGAGGGTGGTAGCCAGTGCGGATGGCTAACGGATGGTGGTAGGAGGGCGGACGGGGCCTAGATGGGGTTCTGTGCAATGCGGGAGCGAGCAGACGCGGTGGTAACGGCCTTGTGATCTGCTCAAGAAACGAACGGCGGCACAAATCGACGACAGCGAGGCGGATCATGTCAGGGAGGGAGAGAGGCTCACCGTGGTTTGGTTGGTGGTGTTGGATCGGGCAGAGAGGTGGCCGATCGACGGCGTTGCTGGCGCACAGCGGGGATAGGGTTTCATCGACGTGGCGGTGGTTCCAGTGGTTCCAGCCCTTCTCCTCCTCGATGGCATGTACGAGGCGAAGCAGGGGAGCCGCATGGTCTTCCTCGACACCCGTGATCGCCACGCCACTGGCTAGTAAGAGAAGGGGAGGTGGAGGCCGACGGTGAGGTCGTCGGGGTGCGAGAGAGATGGAGTAGCAGGCAGGTGGTGGGGAGGAGAAGGGCGAGGCCCTGGTAGATCTGGGCGTCGTCTGCAGAGAGGAGGGAGAGGGTAAAGCAGAGAGGGAGAGGGGGGATGCCGTGGGGAAGTGGTTTAGGGAAAAAGGTGGCTCGGGTGCCACCTTTCCTTCTCCTCTTCACGTGCTCGGTGAGCTCAGATAGGGTGGCGGTAGGTAGGCCAGGGGAGGCAAGGCAGGCGGTCTCGGGCTGGTGGGGTCGCACGGCAGAGGGAGAGAGCTAGAGAGAGAGGCTCGGTATGGAGCTAGGGTTGGAGTAGGAGTAGTGGCTCGGGTTAGGGCTTGGGGTGGATGGTAGCTAGGTGGGGCCAGGGTGGCCAGGTGGGGCCTGCAAGGCAGAGAGAGGAGAGAGGCCGAGAGAGAGGGTATGTGGGTAGCTAGGGTTAGCTAGAGAGGGCATCGGGTTAGGGTTTGGTTTAGGGTTGGGGTAGATCATGGTGGTAGGGTTTAGAGATAGAAAAAGAGAGAGGGGGTAGAAGGAGATTAGGGTTTAGAAGAACTAGGCTAGGAGAGAAAAGAGAGAAAGAAAAGAATAAGCCTCATATGATCATGCATAAGAGTTTTAATTAAAAGAAAAAGATATGGGTGAGATAATGGGGTGATGGGATGGATGGAGATGGGTGTAGGGTTTTTAGCATGAACCAAACAAGATCAAGCATGAAGAGGGATAGAGAGAGATATGGGGGATGATCCACTCAAAGATTCAAATAAAATCCAAAAGACTAGAATGTGGTGGTTCTTGCATGGCACGGGCAAAATAATTAATGCCATGTTTATTCCTGTGAAAACAATTATATTAACATGGCATTATTCTTATGCATTCCCAAAAGTGGAATAAAGCCAAGCAAAAGAATTTGAAGGAATGCTCCATGTGGAGTAGAAGGGGATGACCATATTTGAATAAAAATGGGACTTGCTAGTGTGTATGTGCCACTAGGTATTTAGTAAGCCCAAAAATATCCCAACATGAGCATAAACCCCAAATCAACCCATATGGAAGCTAAAAAAAGGTTCCACTCACAAGGCATGCAAAGGTGGCCATGTGGCTCTCATAAACCAATAATGTGGAAACAATATGGTGCATATGTGAGAGCATGTGGGGATAGAATTAGATCCATCCCAACCCACATGAGCTAGAGGTAAACCAATAAGTTGCAATGCTCATATATGGTGGAATGGTGGAATGATGGGGTGATGACAAGAAAGGTGGTGGAGTTAATAAAATATATGCCCCCAACTCAACTTGGGCATTAAACAACATATCAATAACCAAATACAATATCAAGAGGCAAATACAATTAATAGTGCATATGAGAGAAGAACCAAAGAAAGAGAGTGTTATATGATGCTCGAATGCAAGGTGGCATGATGACATGAGCATGATATCATTATGATGCAACAATCATATATATGAAGTAGCCATTATATTACTAAACCAAGTAGCATTACAATTGTTAGACAATTGGGATGCTACACATGTTTAGATCTTGTGAGCTCCGTTCATGATCAAGATCATCTTTTTGTAATCCATACATGTTGTGTTTGCGGGGATCCGATGGATATTGAGATGCTATTTCAGATTGATTATTGATTCTATCATGTCTTTGTTATTTGAGATCTTGCATGCTTTCCGTTGTTAGTAGCTATCTTGGCCAAGTAGATGCTAGCAACTCCAAGAGTTAGTATTTATGCTCGATAGTGGGTTCATGCCTCTGGTAATCTAGGGAAGTGACAGAAATCTCTAAGGTACTAGATGTGCTGTTGCTACTAGGGAGAAAACAACAATTCTTTGTTCATAGAACAATCGTATTGTTTACTTTACACGCAGTTTGTAAAGAAATAATCTGTTGCTTGCAACTTAATCTTTGGAGGGTTCGGATGATAACCTGAAGGTGGATTATTAGTCATAGATGCAGTTGGATGGCGGTCTATGTATTATGTTGTAATGCCCAATCAAGTCTCAAAGGAGTCAAGATGATTAGTATATGCATGTATTACTTTCTCGGTGTTTGTCAATTGCCCCGCTGTAATTTGTTCACCCAGCATGTTATCTATCTAAGGAGAGCCACCTCTAGTGAACTATGGATCCCGGTCCTTTTTCTTTACATACAATCTACAACTGTTTACTGCTTTGTGTTTACTTTCTGCAAACTATTACTTCTTTCCATTCGATACGTTTAATCCTTTGTTTTCCGCAAAACACGGTGAGATCGACAACCTCATCGCAAGTTGGGGACAAAGTTCTGTGGTTGTGTTGTGCAGGTCTCCACGTTGATACTAGCACCGGTAGTGCCTACAAAGCTCAGCTAGTAACACCTTTGGGGTGTTTCCTTGCTCCTACTGGTTCGATTAAACCTTGTTTTCATAACTGAGGGAAACTTGCTGCTGTGCTCATCATACCTTCCTCTTGGGATTCCCAGCAAGCTCTACATCAACACCGCCAACAAGCATTTTTCTGGGCGCCATGCATTGAGACATCAATGCCCAAGAAGCCTAGCAGTATCACGCAAAGATTCTTCGTCAGGTGCATCACGTCGATTGCAGAGTGGACCTCTAAGACTTTCCAATAGGGTAGCTCCCAAAATATAGATTCCTTCTTCCACATGGGTGCGTGTCCGCCAGCGTCCTTCGGAACGGACTGTCTGCCAGGACCCTTTCCAAAGATTACTTTTCAATCCTTCACCATATCAAATACATCATCACCAGTACGATGGATAGGCTTACTCCGGTGATCTGCTTCACTATTGAAATGCTTGCCTTTATTTCTTAGGGAATGCGTGGGCGGAAGAAAACGACGATTCCCTAGGTACACATTCTTCTTACACTTATCCAAATAAATACTTTCAGTGTCATCTAAACAGTGTGTGCATGCATTGTATCCCTTGTTTGTCTATCCTGAAATGTAACTAAGAGCATGCCAATCATTGATGGTTACGAACAACAATGCTCATAGGTTGAATTACTCATGTTTGTGCTTATCCCACATACGCACACCTTGTCCGTGCCACAGCTGTAAAATTTCTGCAACTAATGGCCTTAGGTACACATCAATATCGTTGCCGGGTTGCTTCGGGCCTTGGATGAGCACTGGCATCATAATGAACTTCCGCTTCATGCACAACCAAGGAGGAAGGTTATAGATACACAGAGTCATAGGCCATGTGCTATGACTACAACTCTGCTCCCCAAAAGGATTCATGCCATCTGTACTTAGACCAAACCATAAGTTCCGCGCGTCACCTGCAAAGTCCGGGTAGTTTCTCTCAATTTTTCTCCATTGCGACCCATCAACGGGTGTATCAACATCTCGTCTTTCTTACGGTCTTCTTTGTGCCATCGCAACAACTTGGCGTGCTCTTCGTTTCTGAACAAACGTTTCAACCGTGGTATTATAGGAGCATACCACATCACCTTCGCGGGAACCCTCTTCCTGGGGCGCTCCCCCTCAACATCACTAGGGTCATCTCGTCAGATCTTATACTGCAATGTAGTGCATATTGGGCATGCATCCAAATTCTTGTACTGCTCACCGCGGTAGAGGATGCAGTCATTAATGCATGCATGTATCCTATGTACCTCTAATCCTAGAGGGCAGACAACCTTCTTTGCTTTGTAAGTATTGGCGGGTAGTTCGTTATCCTTTGGAAGCAGCCTCTTCATTATCTTCAACAACTTTTCAAATCCCTTGTCAGGCACACCGACCTCTACTTTCCATTGCAGCAATTACAGTGTGCTACCTAGCTTTTTGTGGCCATCTTCGCAATTTGGGTACAACAATTTGTTGTGATCCTCTAACATCTGCTCAAATTTCAACCTCTCCCTTTCGCTATCATATTCTCCCTTTGCATCAGCAATGTCCTGACCAAGATCATCATTTTGCTCATATGATGCACGTTCTTCTGCTTCTTCTTCATCATTGTCTTCCATTGTAGTACCACCATATTCAGGGGACATAAGATAGTTGTCATTATTCTCTTCATCTTTGTTGTCTTCCATCATAACCCCTCTTTCTCCGTGCTTGGTCCAACAATTATAGCCAGACATGAAACTAAACCGAAACAGATGGCCGTGATGGACTCTTGAGGAAGAGTATTCCTTCTGATTCCGACACTCACCACATGGACAACACCTAAAACCATTCCGCTTGTTTGCCTCTGCCACAACAAGAAAAGAATGCACGCCTTTAATGAACTCGCCAGAGATTCGGTCAGCGTACATCCATTACCGTCTCATCTGCATTATACAAGTACATAAAAAAAACCACGATGCTAAGATTAGTACTAGTCTAAAAATAAAAGCACACAGCGTATACATCAAACAACTATGCACTGATTTAAAAACTTTCTACTCCTCTTTAGTCCCGGTTGGACACACCAACCAGGACTAAAGGGGTTGCGGCAGGCTGGGGCTGACGTGAGCCCGTTTAGTCCCATATGGTGTCTCCAGCCGAGACTAAAGGAGACTCCAACCGGGACTAAAAGTGGGTGACGACACTATATGTCGTGAGTGGAGACACTATGCTAGTGAGTGGCGACACTATTTCAGTGGGTGGAGACACTATGACAGGGGTGAGTGTCGACATTATGTCGTGAGTGTCGACACTAGGTTGTGCTGCTTAGTCTATAAATAGGCTTCCTTGTGAAATATCAACTGCAAGGAACGAGATCAGGAACACCACTACGGCGGAGCTTCTCGAATATGTCTTAGGACCTCGTCCTCAGACATCTTCGAGGAGCTCGCCGTAGACGCACTACCTAATATGTGAAATTAGTTAGCTCCACTAGCATACTGATCTAGCTAGAGAAGATAAACTGAAATATGGTGTGCGAGAGCAGGGACACCACTAGGGCAGAGCTTCTCGAAGATGTCTTAGGATCCCGTCCTCAGACATCTTCGAGGAGCTCGCCATAGACGCACTCCCTAATTTAATTTGGTAGCTCCCCGGCGTGTTCATATTTTTGGTTTGCTTAAATGGTCGATGATTAAAATGCTAGGGCGCCAATATATATGTATGCCTTCATAGTTTTGGTTCTTATTTTTGTTGCAATAGATTTTGTGACGGCGGGTAGAAGAAGAAGGATATTTTGTTGCTCGGCGGTGGCATGATGCATCTGTTAATCGTCTGAATTTCGAGACTATGTGTCAAACCAAGATATATAGATAGGATGAACTCATGTATCTTTGTGCTTCGATGAATCGAATGAATTTCGAGGACTATATGTGCCAAATTAACCAGATATATGGAGATAGAATCCACACAAATCCCTCCATTTCTAGAGCATGAAATGAGCTAAAACTAGTAATGAAATATGAAAGGATGAAGTTGCTAACCTCTTGGGACCCTTAGATAGATGTGGAGCCAAAAAATCTTCACAAATCTTGAAAAAAATCGGCAAGAACTCGAGCTTGAGGGAAGAAATTTGAGGAAGATGCTTGTGTGAGCTTGAAATGGCTCGGGCAGGGGGAGGAAGAAGATATAGTCGGGCCCTTTAGTCCCGGTTCGTTTAACAAACCGGGACTAAAGGGTCTAGCGCCTTAATCCCGGTTTGTTAAACGAACCGGGACTAAAGGTCCCCTACGAACCGGGACTAATGTCTTCTGGGCCCCGCGTCTATTTCTAGCCGTTGGGACCAGGGCATTAGTCCCGGTTTGTAACCAGGACTAATGCTCTGGACCAAAGATCCGTTGTCTACTAGTGTACATATTCGATTTATTTCTTCGAAGGACCAGCGAGCTGACATCTTCACCAAGCCACTGTCTCTCCCATTGTTCGAGGCTTGTAGGCGCAATCTTAATCTAGTTAACGCAGCTAAGATTGGGGGAGTGTGTTAGACATATTGTATTCTAACTATACCCTTGTATTGTAACCCAAGTCATGTCTATTATAAATACCAGAAAGCCACGCTTAATGTGACGAGTTATTCCACCAAACAATCTACCCTTTAGGGTGTTTATATATTGAATTGATACTCTAGCCAACTATTCCAAAAGTCCTAACTGTTGAAAGGGGCTAGGCTATATATTTAACACTCGCCCTCACGTCTAGGCTAGATAAATGGGAAGACACTAGACGTGGGTAATCGGGGGCCGCAACTATTTGGAGTAGATTAAATAGTGCGTTAGCCGGGGTTTGAACTTGAGACCTCCTGGCTCTGATACCATATAAACACCCTAAAGGGTAGATTGTTTGGTGGAATAGCTCATCGCATTAAGCGTGGCTTTCTGGTATTTATAATAGACATGACTTGGGTTACGATACAAGGGTATAGTTAGAATATCTACAACTATACAATATGTCTAACATTATCTATAGCCATAATCTATAGTCACTCATACGATAGTGTTGTCTATAAAGTTGGCTATTATATTTTTATTATCTACTACTTTTTTTATATCTCTTTCTTCACACTTATTGCATTTGACTATGAGCGCATGTAGCCTGCTCCGCTTGTTTTTTTGCTTGTCTCTCTCCTTCACATAGAAAAAGTGTCATATAGACGGGCTATAAGCCTCTTATTGTACTTGCTGTAAGAGATGAGACGACTATGTGGCAGTAAGTATATTAAGAGAACAAGTTCCATTTTTTCGAGAATACACCCTGACAGGTGTATCAGCTTTTTATAGAAGAGGTGCCAAGCGGCAGATTTATAAACACCATCCGAGTGCAGGGCCGCCTCTATGTTTTGGAGGGCCCTAGGGCGAATCCGATGACATGGGCCCTTATAAGGCTATATATATGCACACATATATTAATATATAGACTTATGAATGACTATTTTACTTGCAAGGTATTAAAAGTTAACATGCGGCAACACATTTTTAGTTCAAGATGTATAAATATGATTGTTAAGCACTTAAACCATGTCATATAATGACAGAGAAAATAAAAGAGTAGTTAAATAACTTGTCGTTGCTTAATCATCTTGTCCTGGTTCAGATTTTTGCAACTAATTCTTGTTGTTGACATCAACACTACTTGTTGACTGGAAAATACTAATTTTTAACCTACTCTTGGTTTTTAATTTCTTTTCGCAACACATAGTTATGTTCTTGGGGCAACCTAGAGTAAGGCGGCTAGGATAGTCCGTCGTTGAATAGACGATAGTAGGGCATAGGGATAGAACCACACTAACACGAACTAGACTAGATGGGAGATTGATTCTTGATTTGGTTTAGCCCGTTCTCTCTGCATGCTGGGCCTTTTGGCTGGAATTTTTAACCCAAAACTAAATAGCGGACTCATAAATGAGCATGAAAATCATGGGCCCCCCAAGGCATGGGTCCTAGGGCGCCGCCCATGTTTGCCATGGGTCAGAGCTGGCCCTACCGAGTGGCAAGGTGCTACCAACAGGGGTGGCAAGCTCCTCCTAGGGTCTAATCTCCCGGGATCCACCCCACCGGCAACAGCGTGCCACAACTAAACCTACCCCCTCTAAAGATCCCAGCAGCTCTCCAAGCATGGGCTTCTACCTCAATACGTCGTAGGACCATGACCTGAGCCGGTCTCACCTTGTTAAAAACCACCTTCGGTGCAACCAAATGCACCAGAAGACTAGAATCAAGGCCGTCCAGAGATCTTGTTTATCTCTTTCGGACACTGACTTGGAAGACCACCGGTCGACGAGCTCCGAGTCTGGCTGGGGCACTAGTCCGGTTTTTGCCAAGCTCTCAGCACCACCGTCCAGATCTCTCTAGAAACCACGCACACTAAGAGCAAGTGCTGCATGGTCTCCTCCCTTTAATCGCAGAGCGGGCATGCGGGTTGGTGATCTAGTATGTGCCTGTGCAGTCTCTCACCGGTCTAGCACCTGTTTCTGGTCATCAGCCACGCTATGAACTTATAGTTGTATGGATCCCTAGAACGTCAAATATATGCTCGCATATTGGGGCCTGAAGTGACCCTTCAAAGAATTCTCGGTAAGCCGACTTAGCTAAGAAGCTACCGTCTGGCGACCACGCCCATCGGAAGGTGTCTGGAGTACGTTCCTCGAGTTGAACTGCATGAATTCTGGCCCATAGGTCAAGATACTCGCCCAGTGCTTCATCTTGCAGGTTTGGCCCACAGTCGCCGGTCCACGCACCTGCCATGGCCTCTTTGACCGTCCTTGTTTTGATGATCCTAGCCGCGACCTTGGCATGGAAGTTTGGTGCACAGTCTCGAAATGGAAACCCCTCCGAGCCAGCGGTCCGACCAAAACAGGACCCTCTCCCCATTACCCAGGGAGATATCAGTAGCCCCCTCACAAATCGCTGTGGCCTGCCAGGGTACCTGGATGTTCAACTGCGTCCAGGGTTTTTCCGGCTCTACTCTCTGTAGCCAGGGCCAACGGCATCTAAGCGCCAGGTTCCAGAATCTCAAAATGGGAATGCCTAGCCCCCCGAAGTCGACTGGTGCACTACATGTTCCATTTTTTCTTCCGGACATGCACTATATGTTCGTTGTTTCGACTACTTGCCCCTACAGTTGGTGGTTCATTCTGCATGCATCATGTCAAGGGTTGAGAAAGATCAGAACGGGACGCACGCAACATACAAGATGCTGCTGCCAAAGCCTGAAGCCTGAAGATCGATCGAGTCAAAAGGGGCCGATCAACGACGACGCACACATTGGTGTAAAGAGAACACGAACTTGCAGTCTGAGTAACGAGATCATTATTGGCGCGCACGTTGGCTGGCCATCCGGAGATCGTTGCATGGGGGCTAGCTGATCTATCTGAGAAGGAGAGAGATAGACAATGGTCCATGAAAGGATCCTTTGCGGTGAACAGCTGTAGGCTGCAGCAATAGGACTTTAGGGGCGGGCTTAGGTCAGGTGGGTAACCTACATGGAATTGACTCGTGTAGGATGGCGCGGTGTCGAAACACTTCGCGGATAGTTGGGCACAAATATTTGTCTTTATAGCAGTGCAGAAATATGCGGCAGGGGCAGGGGAGGCCCGTTTGGGCCCAATCTAGGTCTCGAGAGCCGCGGTTGCGCGTTGTGTCGAGGTCGTGGCAACGGCTGTTCAGGGGGCGGTGGTTTAGAGAGGTGGTGTCAGGGCCCTGCTTGGAGGTGCATGGACATGGAGCAAGCTGGAGCCTGGAGGGCGCCGCAGCTGGTTCGGCCATCACTGTCTGGTCTTGGCCATGTGGTGCAGAGGATGTCAGGGCGGCGGCATGAGGTGCTACGCGAAGTCGTCACGACGATGAGAAGCTGTGCTACATGTGCGCCATTCTTGGGTTCGCGGAGGAGTTTTGGGTAGTACCGACTAATCGGTGCCGGCAGCGGCGGCGTCCTGCGTCGTTTCCCTTCTTGGAGGCGCTTGTGTGGATCTCCTTATGCACCCTCATGGGGTTTGGCCTCTCCGGGAGAAATCCCTAGCTTCGGGTCTCCGGGCGGGCGATGACGGCGGCTACGTCGCGCTACCTTCTTGGAGGCGTTGTCTTGGAGGGCATGTATGCTGGCATTTGCTTCTCTCGTCGTCGGGTTGGTGGATGTCGAGGCAGCGGCCCCGAGTGGATGATTTTTGCAAGTCAAGGCGGCGGCCTCGGAATCTATGGCGGGCAAAAGCTTCTTCTGGTGGAGCAATTTCTCGTATGGATTGGGTGATGATCTTGTGTCGCTAGTGACACGAGGTTGTCGGCTTGGTTGACGCATCTCAGAGGAGGCGGTTGACTGTTACCTCAGGGCGGCGGCCCCGGAGGTTGGTACGACGGTTGTAGCTTGCGAGCGGTTTAAATTGTATAGTTTGGGCTGTGGGAGGCTGCAGCATCGTGTTTCAAGTGCGAGCGGTGGTATGTCAGGATGGAAGTCCCGGAAGGTGGTGTTGGCGGTCCGCTCGGTGTTGTGGAGTAGTTGGATGTCGGGGTGGCGGCCCCGAAGCTTTGGCGGTGTTGATGGCATCGATCTCGGGTTGTGTGGGCGACAAGGTCGATCTGGCGCAATTCTTCTGGAGGTTCATCTTCTTCGGCTATGTTGGAGTGTCCCGTGTCTACTCCTCTCATAGTGGCCATGGTGTCTACTCTCCGGCATGAGCGGGAGGTCAACTTGTCTCGGCGAGTGTGTTGTCCGTTTGTTTCTTTAGTTGTGGGTGTTGAGTGGACGTGGCCTCTTGGTGTTAGTGTTTGTTGTATGGTTTTCGCCCCGCTAATTAACTGGGCACATTCTTCTCCTTCGTTTCGAAAAAATGGAGCTGGGCTCTACTAGATAGAAATTCATAAACTAAAAACACTATTTTTTTTCCATTCTTACGCAAAGATGGTACCTTTAATGTGTTAAGAGCAACTCCAGCAGTCGCGCTGTCGCGTGGCGCATTAAATTCATTTTGCAATACGCTGCATCCCGATATAGCGCACGTTTTTCTAGTTTTCCTCCACCAGGCACGCTAAAATGCAGCATGCGGTAGCTTCGCAAAAATCGCCCCCACCAGGTGTGCTAAAAATGCAGCACGCGGTGCTGTCGCAAACTGATTTCACAATCAATAATAGATTGAACTAGATCAAACAAATCCAAAATAATTCAACAATAAATTGTCTAGTTGTTATTACAACACAAGAAAATACAATAAATTGTTCACCAACAAATAGAACGAGTTCTTTATCAACATTACAACAAAGTATTTTCGAACAATTGAACAAACATAAAAATATAGTGGTCACTATTGTTTTTCAAACCACATCCAATGCTCCTCGATGAGATTTTTTTGGAGATCATCATGCACCTAATTCGACCAAATGGCATGATATGAGGCAATGAAATGCGCCACTCTGTGTTCTCTCCTGTTCACTTGCACGAAAACCCCCATCAAGTCAAAGAAGGAGTAATCCATATCTTTGCCACGATCATCCTCTATAATCATGTTATACATGATCACACAAGTGTTCATGATGTACCAAAGGAAAACTTGGTCCCAAAATCTAGCAGTTCCTCTCACAATAGAAAATTGGGCTTTCAAGATCTCAAATGCTCTATCCATATCTTTTCTAGCCACTGCTTGTGCATTGTGAAATTTGAATTGTTTCTTACCTTTGGGATGTTGAACCGGGTTCACAAATGTTTGCCACCTTGGGTAGATATCGTCGGCAAGATAGTAGCCATAGTTATACGTAAGGCCATTTGCTTCAAACTCTACCTGTGGACCTTCACGCAATGCAATCATTATCATAAGCGGTGACCGTTGAAGAACATTGATGTCATTACTCGACCCGGGCATGCCAAAAAATTCATTCCAAATCCAAGTCTCGCAACCAGTCCGACGCGCGGAGGCGCCCACACTCTCTTCTTGCGGTCAGGAAAGACACGGTGTGCTCGGGATAGCTATGGTGAGGTGGGACGGGGATGGATCTACTGCGGGGGCGCGGTCGGGAGCGCCGGCGGCGGCGCCGGAATGGGGGAACTGAAATAGGGAAGGAGAGGGCGCCATCGTGGGTAAAGTTTCCGAGTGGCGGTTGGGTGTTTCGCGCGCGGTCAGAACGATAGCGCGCGCTTGACCGAACGCACCAAAATTGACGTGCAGGAGGGGGCAAAATGCGCCGCGCGAAAAAAAATAGCGCGCACGCAACTATAGTGCGTGTGCTGGAGGATGTAAATCTGCCGTGCGTTATTTTAGCGCGAGCACGTTTTAGCGCGACTGCTGGAGTTGCTCTAAATTTTGCTAGAAAACACATTGTATTTTGGGGAGTTCACATAAATCATAATATTGTGGCTCTAAATAAGCATTCGAACACTGAACTTTGGTCTTCGTACTTGCCCTTTTATGTAGATCACATCTGATAAGATAACTCGACGAAACTTTAACGAGAATACTAGACATATATATGTACTTGTATATTATTATGAATCTTTTGAAGTGTCAAGTGAAGTTTTTGAATCCTTTATAAATGTGGGTTCGGTGTAGCCCGAGTTCCATATGGGGTTTCCGTGTTTGTAGAGCTAATTTTTGGAGATAGTTTCATAAGGGAGATGGAGGATAATGATTTGGTATATTGAAACAAAGAAATAACGCTTGTACTATTTTCTTATTTGGCCACCTTATTTTCCGGAAAAAAAAAACTTTAGATCAATACAAAATATTTGTTTGGGTGTGAAAAAATAAGTGGAAATTATGCTTATTTGAAGACAACAAAATAATCACCAAACAGTAAGAATATAACAAGGATTCAAAATGATTTGGCTAAAGATGATATATTCAAACATGTTCACTTAATGCAGTCGAAGTATCATATTTAATTTAATTAATGAATGATGAGTACTGAAGTACTTGCTTATAAAGACAAATTCAAATAATTGTTTGTGACTCAGGGCTTGTAATTGTTTATTAGAAATATATTCATCTTTTTTATATTCAGTGAATTTTAATGACAACTAAGCACATTACAATTTTAATTTCCACTTTAAAATTTCATTAGAAAATAGGACATTGTCTTAGTTATTTTTTATAACTATTTATATTTAAAATGGTTGTTAAATATTAAACTTATGGCGGACATAATAGTCAGTACATTATAATTGATTCATAACTCTTTTGGCTCTCCAAAATTAGTTTATTTATCATAACCTTGTTGGCGTGCCATCACGAATCTTCCTCATCCACACCCCATGATGGCACGTCAATGTGCATGACCTGTTTAACTACTACGGGAGCACATACCAGTGTCAAATTTATCATTCCCATTTATTTATATACCAAAAAAAATCACTTTTGGCATAGACCATTAAATGTTTGTCGCTTACCATTCAATCTATTATACCAATGTCAAATTTATCATTCTCATGTATTACTAATGTTCTGTAGGCACATGTAGCAATAATTAATATTGTTATCATGGCAACCAATTTATTTTGGTAAGAAATTTGATTTCTTATAGAGGATTTCATATTAGATTTACATAACTAAAATAAAAGTACCACATTCCCACAATTAATTTACAGCGTGTTAGTATATTATAGTGTGTTTATATACATCATTTTTCCATTGTATACTTGAACATGTAGAGAATCTGGGAGAGTTATGGATCTTACGAATAGCTTCATAGAGGTTTATAGACTAGAAAACTCATGTATAACTATATAGACTTTTTTAGAACACTTAGGGACTTCTAGACATGTAGAAGTGTGTAACACCCTTGAATCGGCCCTATGCAAGTTTTAGCGCTTCCCGCCAAACCCCGCATAGAAACGATTGACGCCCACCAGGCACTTGCGTGGGGGTGGAGAACGAAGTAATACCATTACACATTAGTCCATGATGGAACCCACATAACATATATATACAACAACGACTCCATGAGTCAAGAATACATATATACTATACAAAGATCGAAATCACCTTGAAAACGATAGAGCGTCCTACTACGAACAAGATGCAAATGGGGCTAAGAGCCCGAAAGAATAACCAATGGTGTCCATAACCCTGCCCAGGCCAAGCCGGAAGGGTAACCCTGCTAACGACGTCGATCACAAACCTGCTAAAACAAAAGGGGTGCCGACAAAGGGCAAAGGAAAAAGAGGAGCGTCAGTACTGAGGCCAGTACACAGCGAGGCTAGAATTCGGCGGCTCTCGCCTACATAGGTATGGTGGACTGAAGCGGCAGCGAAGCATGCACTAAACAACCTATAGAGACTCGATATAACTGTCGGCTATTAGAGAGGGGTAAGAAAGACCTATTTAGGACCAACCTGATACTAACACCAATCATACCCATCCTGGTATTCCCCCTCGAGACTAAACGAGGAAGTCAAACCGAGGAACTCACACGGTTAGCAGTTTTATTCATTCCATTATAGTTGAAGCACTTACTAGTCAGATATAGATAGCATGAGTCATCCTGATAGCATAAGTAGTGGACAGTTTTAGTTAACCATTTGAGTTGTAGTTGCAGTACTTACTAGTCAGATACAATTAGCATGTGACATCCCAAACCCAGCAGTTGTTGGCACTTTTATTTCATTCCATTGGAGTTGTGATACTTACTAGGCATATATAACATGACACGATACACCCCAGTTCCACCAGCTGTTGGCACTTTTATTATCCATTCCATTATAGTGAAGTTGATTACTAGTCGCATATTAAGTCAAATTTATAGCACTACTTTAGTTATGTTTGTCTATGATCGAGATACTATGCTCCAAGTCACCGCGAACACGGCTTTCAGAAAGATTTACCCTGCAGGGGTGCACAAATAGCAACACACACACGATCAACCTCGGAAAAACCAACTCAAACCCAACGAGGCTTTCACGACAAAGCAATCACAGGATTCATAAAATATTTCAGGGGGCCATCCCATTAAGCTACCCACAACGAAGTTGGTCAGCTCCGAGATGGATCCAAGGTTTGCGCCAATGGCTGTAAACGACTGGGAACCCGAAAGTGTGACTGGGCTTGTCGATACCGCGAAAACACTCCGCAATTCCTAAACAGTACAGGTGCTCCACGCACAATCGTAAATAAAGCAGTAAAGCATGGCATAAGTACAGGATAGTAATAAAGCCCCAAACTAGTTTGTGGCCCCAAGAAATAAGAAAGAATCAAGCTCTGGCTAAGGGAGATTCATAGACTCTCCCCGATGTGGATAGTGCGAATAGTCAAGGAACAGGTATCAAGTACTCGGGGCCTACGGGACACAAGTGGACATG
The DNA here is from genome assembly GCA_023614405.1 of Avena insularis. NCBI lineage: Eukaryota > Viridiplantae > Streptophyta > Magnoliopsida > Poales > Poaceae > Avena > Avena insularis. Next base: position 21,641,747 of record CM042694.1, on the reverse strand, counting down.
AAAACCAAATAGCATATATTGCCCATCGGTGCCTCTTTCATTAGTTATCCCAGCAATTTAATAGTTGTATTTAAAGTCATGATCATCTCCACCATAAAGCATCTCCACCATTAAGCATGTGCCAACCTTCCAGTAACGGTGGAACAACAACGACGCGAAGCAGCACATGAGCAAGCAACTACGACTCGCAAGGCCGACTATTTATCAAACAACAGGCAATAGGATGTGTCCAAGGCAATATAAAGGCTGCAAGGGATATATCTGGTACGGAATACTAAAGCATCGCATCATAGGTAGCAATACATCAACATGAGGAAATAAAGACTATAAATGCAAAATAGGTAGAAAGGAGGAGAATACTCGCCTGGGAAACACTGCCGAAGGATCATATCCGGAGAACTTGTCGATACTCGCATCAACTCATCGGCCTAATCCGCGAAGAAGCAAACACTAGAAGAAACACCGGATGCAATATTTAATACTACGGCAGAAGATCCGGCATGATTATGATATGATGCATGACATGACAGAGATGTGATGCAACTAGGTAATATTAAGTGAAACCAGGGTCCCGACATTTAATTAGGAGGTTCATGTTATTTAGATACCCTGCATTTTAAATGTTGTATTAATAAGGCAAAACATGGCATCGGTTCTCTACACAATTTTAAATGGAGTCCAGAATAAGACAAAGATATCCGCATAAACACTCCATATAATTATTAGATGACTCAGCATAATGCCCCCAAACCAACAAGCATGTATGCAACATGAACAAATTAAATGCAACAAGTATATAGATGGCATTTATAAAATAGGGGCTCGGATCGAGGTCACACATTGGGGTTCGGATCCGGGGTCTCGGGGTCGACGGGGATCGGTCTTCGGACTCCGGGAGCAGGGCATCGGGTTCGATAAGGAGACCTTGACGTGCCTAGGGTTCGGTCTTCGGGTCCGAGATCAGGGTCTTCAGGGTTTCGGCCATCGGATCCTTGAAGGAGGACTCCTGGTCTTCGGGTCCGCCCTTCGGTTCCGGGGTCGGGGTTTGGGGCCTTGGCGTCCGCGTCCTTCGAGGCCATGTTGTGGTACTTGTCATCCATGATGAAGGTCTTGTCTATGGTTCGTCAAGTGCTACCGGTCTTGGTCCTTTGCGAAGAACTTGTCGACGGGATAAGGGCCGGTGACGAACTTGGTGGTTCACATCTTCAGCAACAGACACAACAACAGCTGCCAAAACCAGCGGCACCCGAGCCTGCAACACGGTCACACACGGGCAGAAAACATAGAGGCCGATGGACACGGGTCGCAGAACATGGCATGGCAGCAGGTAAGCTTGGCGCGGCCAGATCCAAGGTGGGCCACGGGAGCGCGTCAGGGCAGAGGAAGGAGACCTATAGGCAGAGGCAGCGTCATCGCTGCAGGGCCCGCTCGCGGCGGCTCGAGAGACGGTACAACGGAGGAGCTTCTCTGCTCGAGGAGGAGGGGATGGCCCTGGCATCGCTGGACAGAGAGAGGGCCGCGGCGCTCGCGGCCGGTGAGGAGCTCGACGGAGATGCCGCATCACGTGGAGCAGAGACCGCGGCGAGGTCGAGCGCGTGGCGCTGCCACGAGCGGAGACGAGGGTGCAGACGACGACGGCTCAGCTCAGGGACGCGCGCGCAGAAGCAGAGCGGAGGAGCACTAACGGCGGTGCGCGGAAGTAGAGGCAGCGGGACCCCAGGCTCGGACGACGAGGGGACGACGACCGGGGAGGCGACGACCAGCAGAGGAGAGAGGCGGGGGGTCACGCTGGTGGCAGGGATCCGAGGGCGACCGAAGGAAGGAGGCGCAGGGCCAGGGATCTGGGGAGGTGTCTTCTAGAGAGGGAGTCAGCGGAGGGAGGACGAGGCCGGCGACGGATTCGCTGGCGGTGGAGCCAGGTGGTGGCGACGAAGGGCTGGGCCGGTGAGGGGCCGCGCAGAGAGCGGACGGTCGACAGGCTTGGGGCCAGCGGGAAGGAGGAGAAGCGGCCGGCGAGAGAGGCGTCGTGGCGGCAGAGGGTGGCGGTTGGAGAACGAGGAGAGGGGCACGGGTTTGGGGACGGACGGTAGGTGGCGATGGGATTAGGTGGGGCCGGGGCGCGTTGATTGCGATGAGAACGACGCGGGGGTGTGCGGGCGATGAGGCCAGCGCACTGGTCGTCGGTGGTCTTGGCAGCGTGTCGGGAACGCTGAGGCGGGCTGGGGCGGCGGGGCTGCGGGGCAGGCGCGGGGTGGACCCGTCTTGGGATGTGGGCAGGTGGGGAGGTGGCAGGTGGTGGGCGGGAGCAGCAGGCGGGAGTGGGGGGCGGCGGCTGGTGGAGAAAAAGGAAGGGAGAGAGAGCTAGGGTTGGGGATTAGGATTATTTTAGGGCTTGGATAGATTAGGTTTTTGGGGTTGTAGGCCGGCTGCCTCCCCCTAAAAAAACAGTTCTATTTATTTATATTTTTGTCTTGTTTTATTTAAAAGACCTTTTGTAAATTATTGTAGACAAAACAAAAATATCTGAAGCCCGGGATTTTAATTTGAAATAAAGACGGGAATATTTAGAAAAACAAAATAGGTTTTCGAAAAATAGTTTTTAAACAAACCATGCATGATGATGATGATGCTCAAATGCAATGTGGCATGATGACATGAGCATGCGGTCATGATGATGCAATGCACAAAAGCACAGCGATTTTCTAGTAGTGGTTTTTGCGGGGCGCCACAAAGTGTCAATAAGTAGAATCACGGGCCAAGTATGTTTTTGAATCCTACAGATGCAAAATTGAGCCCATCGGGAGGATTTTGTCGATAGAAAAGAACAAGACACACATAAAACACGAAAATTGGGAGCAATAGTTCAGGTTTAGTGAACCAAGTCCAACTTACCGTTTCACACCAAAGACAGTCATCGCCAACAACGTTGATTGTTCATACAATGGCTGAAGCTCCTCCGTCTATCACTGTTAATTTGTACTCTACTTTTACCTCACATACCCACTTCGTTGTCGCCATTAGCTGGCTATTTAGCTCAAGTGCGAGCATGTGAAACTTCAATAATTGTTATTGTGGGTTGTAATCCTAGCTACCATATTCTGGTTGTCCTAGATCTCCTTGTAAGAATACTAAAATTCTTGTGCATCTTCTGTTTGATCGTAAGTAGATTAGTCTAAGCATAACAATTGGTACCAGAGCTAGTGATTCTTGAAGGCGGTCCAAAGTGGTTTGTTTGGATTGAATTGTATTTCCTGTAAAATCCTACCCTCCTTAACCTCTTATATGCTAGTCGCTTAGCACAACAAACGATCCTCGAATCCTCCTTTATGATTAATTGTCAACTTTTTTGCTCTCCAGAATTAGTTTATTAATCATAACCGTATTGGCTTGAGTGGCATCACGATTTGTCTCATCCACACCCTGTGATGGCACGTCAATGTGCATGACCTGACTAGCTACTATGGGAGCACATGTCAGTATCAAATTTATCATTCTCATTTATTTGTACCAAATTTTTTCACTTTTGGCATAGACCATTAAATGTTTGTCGCTTACCATTCAATCTATTGTATTAGTGTTTTGTAGGCACATGTAACAATAATTAATATTGATATCATGGTAACCAATTTTTTTGGTAAAAAAATGATTTCTTCTTATAGGGGGTTTCATATTAGATTTACATAAATAAAATAAAAGTACCACATTTCCCCACAATTAATTTGTGTATCTTAGTATATTATAGCGTGTTTATATGCATCATTGGTCCACTATATACTTGAACATGTGAAGAATCTGGTAGAGCTATGGATCTTGCAAATAGCTTGATAGAGGTTTATAGAGTAGAAAACTTAGGTATAACTGTATAGAGTTTTCTTTAGAACACTATATAGGGACTTCTAGAGATGTACAAGTGTCAACAAGTAGGATTATGGACCAAGTACGTGTTTCAAGCCTACAGTTGCAGAATTAAGCCCATCAGGCCGATCTATCGACGAAAAGAAATAAAGGCCCACGTACGACAAAAAAAACTCCCACGCAAACACCGGTCGCTGCCAATAAAGTTTGGAGCGGCTGCAGTGCAAAAAGCCAACCACGCCGCACCCCGCCAGCCGACGTGGCCCGGCGAAGCAGCGCAATGAACAAAACAGACGTGCTGCACTCGAACGCATGGCGACATCCAAGAACAACCTAACAGGAGCATATATGCAGATAATTACGTTCCCGCCAGCTAGTCTCCTGAATTTGCATTAATGCACCGTAGTAGCGTGGGTCGTTTGTCGATCACTCGATTGGAGCACGCCAAATCTCGATCTATTGATCCAACGCCTGTTTGCTACTTGTTCAGTGAGATCGATGGAAGACACATCGACGGACCACGAACTCCACTACGGTTCAACAGATTGCACTGCAAAGTCTGCACTGGAATATATGCAGGCCGGCCTTCTCGACGCTGATCCGTTTCTAGGTGTTGACTACTGTTACAATTGCGACAAGAAGATAACGAAGAACGAAAACAAAACACAGCAAGGGGGACACAGATTTAACGTGGAAAAACCTCTCCAACAAAGAGAGGAAAAAACCACGGGCGCCAGCCAGCGAAACTTCACTATATCGAGGAGTGTTTACAAACGCCGGGGATTTCACAGATGCAACTCTCCCAACCGGCGGCTTACAAGGGGTTTATATATCGGTGAAAACCTAGGTCTTCGACGATCCGTACCGTACCGCGGGGGGCTGTCGGCCCAAGCCTCCCGGCGACGGGCCTCGTTCCACTCGTCAGAAGTTGGCCTATACTTTGTAGAATTTGGATCAACATATAACAAACTCCACCTTGAGACAAATTCCTCCTTGTAGCATCAACAGCAACCATCTCCCTGAACAAACAAAGCAAATACTTTCAGCGTAATAGCCACTTGGGCTAATCAAAACCAACTAAGTTCGAGCAAAGCTCAAACTTAGCAATGTGAACAGTTTAGTCATCATATCAGCAGGATTATCATGAGTGCTGATCTTGCATACCTTTAATTTACCTTGAGCAACAATGTCTCTAACAAAATGGTACTTGACATCAATGTGCTTAGTTCTCTCATGGAACATCTGATCTTTTGTAAGGTATAGGCACTTTGACTGTCACAAAACAAAGTAATGCAAGAATCATCTCCACAAAGCTCAGCAAACAAACCTTTCAACCAAACAGATTCTTTGCAAGCTTCAGCAATAGCCATGTATTCAGCTTCAGTAGTAGATTGTGCAACAACAGCCTGCAATGTAGCCTTCCAGCTAACAAAGACAACCTCCAACATTAAACACATAACCTGTGAGGGATCTTCTCTTATCCAAATCGGCAGAAAATCTGAATCCACATAGCCAACGAGTCCCTCACCGATCCCGCCAAACTTCAAACAAGCATTGGAAGTGCCAAGAAGGTACCGAAACCCACCTAACAGCCTTCCAATGTTCTTTACCAGGATTAGCCATGTATCTACTTATCAAACTCATAGCATATGATAAATCAGACGAGAACAAACCATGGCATACATCAAAGAACCAACAAGACTAGAATATGGCACCTTTGACATGTACTCAAACTCTTCATCAAGAGTAGGACATTGAGAAACCGACAATTTAAAGTGAGGAGCAATAGGAGTACTAACTGAGTTGGCACCATCCATATTAAAACGATGAAGAACTTTCTTAATGTAACTTTGCTGACTAAGAAATAACAAACCAGATTTTCTATCTCGTAATCTCCATACCTAAGATCTTCTTAGCAGACCAAGATCCTTCATCTCAAACTCACTACTTAGGTGTGCCTTCAAAGTAGTGATTTCTTTCATGCCCTTGGCAGCAATTAACATATCATCAACATATAGCAAGTATATAGGTGACCCATCAACAAACTTGATATAAACACAACTATCATATTTAGACCTCTCAAAACCATGTGAGATCATAAATGAATCAAACCTTTTATACCACTGTCTTGGAGATTGCTTTAAGCCATAAAGAGACTTTTTTAATTTGCACACAAAATCCTCTTTACCAGGCACTATGAACCCTTCCGTTGGTCCATGTATATTTCCTCGTCAAGCTCTCCATGCGTAAAAGCGTCTTGACATCTAACGCTCAAGCTCAAGATCACGATAGCCACAATACTAAAGAAAGTACGAATGGAACTATGCTTCACAACCGAGAGAACACATCATTGTAATCAATACCGAATCTGGCTGAACCCTTTTGCTACTAACCTTGCCTTGTACCTTGAAGGCTCTTTGGGAGATAGACCTTCCTTTTCTTGAAGATCCACTTGCAGCGGACCGCCTTCTTTTGTTTAGGCAAGCGCACAACATCCCATGTGCCATTTTTCTCAAGCGATTGCATCTCTTCTTGCATAGCGTATACCCACTTCTCGCGGTCAACGGATGCAATGGCTTCATTATATGTAGCAGTTCGTAATCGCTTCTCCACTGCTCAAAGACAACTCAAAGCATAATGTACAAGATTACACTCTTCAATTAAACGACGTGGTGGAACTATGTTACGTCTCGGTCTATCAAAGCAATAGATTCCTCGTGGCTGCTGCAAAACAGAGGTGAGTGCCGAACAACATCATCATCAATATTTTCCTCATGAGTATCATCAACAACAGATTATTATCAACAGTTTTCTGCAGTGCTCCACCGCACACGAACTCCTCCTCTCCAATAGCAACAGGAGAGGGATCTGATGGCAAGCTGTCATGATACATAACGGATTCATTGAAAACAACGCTCCTACTCAACAAAATCCTTTTTGTTTCAGGGTTCCATAGTTTATATGCCTTAACTCTGAACCATAACCAAGGAATATGCACTTGACAGCTCTAGGCTCTAACTTTCCATTATCAACATGAGCATAAGCAAGGCAACCAAAAACTCTCAACTGTGAATAATCAGCAGTGAACCCGACCATACCTCAATAGGAGTTTTCTTCTCAAGTGGAATAGAAGGTGACCTGTTGATGAGGTAACACGTGTGTTGGCTGCTTCAGCCCGTAAACGCCTATGCATACCGCATTAGACAACATACAACGAGCCCTCGAGATGATGGTTCTGTTCATGCTCGCCACGCCATTCTCTTGAGGAGTATATGGGATGGTGTGATGCCCGATCATGCCATCGCATCGCAAAACTCCTCAAACTCATTAGAACAGAATTCCATACCATTGTCAAGACGTAGTACCTTTACCTTCTTCTCACCGTTTTTCAACCATAACTTTCCACTTCTTAAAAGCATCAAAACATCAGATTTATGCTTCGTAAAATAAGGCCACACCTTTCTTGAGTAATCATCAATAATAGTAAGCATATAATTAGCACCACCAATAGAAGTCTTACGGAGACCCCATACATCAGCATGCACATAATCTAATATGCCTTTGGTGGTATGAACGGAAGCATTGAATTTAACTCTTTATGCTTACCAAAGATGCAAGGCTCACAGAACTCAAACTTACTCAAGTTGCAACCATCAATCAGCTCTCTCTTGACCAACTCGCCATGCCTTGTTCGCTCATATGCCCAAGACGCATATGCCATAGATGTGTTTTACCACAATCATCGAATCATTAGAAGTAACAAAGCAGCAATACCGGGCAAAGTGCTACCTCTAAGAACATATAATTTAGCGTAATTCATATCACCTATCATGTGAATAAGAGAACCTTTTGATACCTTCGAACTCGATGCCCACCGCATACTTGTATCCATCAACGTCCATGGTACTCGGGGAGATCAAATTTCTGGCCATGCTTGGTATGTGCTTCACCTCACTCAACGTGCGTGTCACGCCATCATGTGTCCTAATCTTAACAGATCCAACACCAACGATATGGCATGGGTTGTCATTCCCACACGCACAAAATCTCCGGTCTGCGCAGACTCATATGAACTGAACCAATCTTTGTTACAACAAATATGAAACGAACATGCGTATCAAGTATCCATTCATCATCACGAGAAGCACAAGCAGCAAAATAGCTAAGCATTCACCATCGTAACTATCGAAACAACGGCAGCCTTACCATTGCCTTGATCCTTATCTTCGGTTGGTAAGTACTGCCTTTTCTCCTTATTCTGCAGCTTCCAGAATCATCAACAACATGATTAGATTTCTTACAATACCGCAGAACTTGTCCTTTCCTTGTACTTGAGCGACCTCTGCCTCTTTGCTCTTATCTCGGTTGCCATGGTTGTTAAATCTCTGCTCGGTCCTCGCCACGAACCTGCAGAGCTTCAGCCTTTGAGGACGCCCCATCTGCTGCACCATAGATTTCATCTTTTCCTCTGCTTTAGGGCATCTTGCACTTCATCAAGGGTTATCTTCTCACGGCTCAACAACATTGTATCACGAAAGTGTGTATAAGAACTAGGCGTGAGCATAAGAGTAATAGGGCTAGATCCTCATCATCATATTTTACTTCCATAGATTGCAAATCATAAATAATCTCTCTAAAAAGAGATAAGTGATTCATTACCGATCCACCTTCCTGCAATCTATGCGAGAACAACTTCATCTTTACATGCATCTTACCGGTTAGATCCTTTGACATGCAGATCGTTTCCAGCTTTTTCCCATAGGGCGCAGCAGATTTCATCTCCAGACTTCCTGCAAAATATTATTGGACGATGAAGTTGAATCAAAGACAAATCCTACGGTCCTTCCGCTTCTCTTCACGGACCAGGTCTTAGCATCCTTTTCACGAATCCATCCAGCTTCATCCAGATCGAAGTTTGGGCGAGAATCGCCGCATCTTCACCGCCACAAGGAGAATCTTGTGGTGTAGTCCAGCTGTGGTAGATCGAACTTCAATGACGACATGTCGCAAACCCTAGATTAGAACCTGGGCTCGATACCACTTGTTACAATTGCGACAAGAAGATAACGAAGAACGAAAACAAAAACAAAGAAGGGGACACAGATTTAACGTGGAAAAACCTCTCCAACAAAGAGAGGAAAAAACCACGGGCGCCAGCCAGCAAAACTTCACTATATCGAGGAGTGTTTACAAACGCCGGGGATTTCACAGATGCAACTCTCCCAACCGGCGGCTTACAAGGGGTTTATATATCGGTGGAAACCTAGGTCTTCGACCCAAGCCTCCCGGCGACGGGCCTCGCTCCACTCGTCAGAAGTTGGCCTATACTTTGTAGAATTTGGATCAACATATAACAACTACAAAATATTGGCTACTACCACTAGTAAAAATAGCCTTTCGTTCGGAGCGCTCCAGAGCTTTTGTCCCGGTCGCACCACGAATCTGGACTAATGCTAGCATTTATCCCGGTTCGAGTGGCCAGAGCGTCGCACGGGAGTCAGGGGCATTCGTCCCGGTTCGTATGGAACTATTCGTCCCGATTTGTGACACAAACCGGGATTAAAGGTGTTGCATCAGACACGTGGCCTTCCGCATACCTTTAGTCCTGATTTGTATTACAAATCGGGACGAATAGTCTGTCTATAATAAATACGTATCCCCAGCCAGCCCTCTCTCCTCTGTTTTTTCTTGGTGGAAGGTGTGAGATGTGTGCTAGTTGTTTTTCCTATGCGCATTAGGTGTTCGATGAAATGTCTGAGAGAATTATGCCGCTTGATTTCACACAAAAAAAATGATATGAGGTGTCTGAGCCACACTTAAGCTTTCTCCTCTTTCTTTCCTCCTCGATCGAGGTTAGCAACCTTATCCTTTCATCTTTCATTGATATAATGCATGTGTCGATGTAAAGTGGTCATTTCACTATTCATGATGTTTTGTAATAGTTTTTGATAAACTTAATTATATGATACAGATGAACCGGCGGGGATGGATGTATGGTGACCGACGCACTTCCGAGTACATTACAGGCGCGGATAAATTTATCGATGTGTCTAAGGCAAACAGAGAGAATGTTTTTATGCATTGTCCATGTGTTGACTGTCAGAACGTCAAAGAGTACTCCTCCTCGAAAATCCTTCGCGGCCACCTGGTTCGGAGAGGTTTCATGCCCAGCTATAATTGTTGGACCAAGCACGGAGAAAGAGAGGTTATGATAGAAGACAACGAAGAAGAAGAGGATGATGACAACTATCCTATGTTTCCTGAATACGGTGATACTATAATGAAAGACAATGAAGAAGAAGGAGGTGAAGAACGGGCATCAGATGATCCCGTTGATGATCTTGGTCGGGATATTTCTGATGCAAAGCGAGACTGTAAAACAGAAAAGGAGAAGTTGAAATTGGAGGGTATGTTAGTGGATCACAAAACAAATTGTACCCAAATTGCAAAGATGACAGCACAAAGTTCGGTACCACACTGGAAGCTGAAATGAAAGGCGGAGACTGGTTTATCTCACAAGGGATTTGACAAGTTACTGAAAATAATGAAGCCGAAGATTCTAAAGGATAACGAATTGCCCGAGAGTATGTACGAAGCAAAGAAACTCTCTGCCCTCTAGGATTAGATTTGCAGAAGATACATGCATGCATTAATGACCGCATCCTCTATCGCGGTGAGTAGTAAGAGAATTTAGATAAATGTCCGGTATGCACTGCGGTATAAGATCAGACAAGATGACCCTAGTGATGTTGAGGGTGATGACGAGTCCTCCAGGAAGAGGGTTCCTGCTAAGGTTATGTTGTATGCTCCTATAATATCACGGTTGAAATGTCAGTTCAGAAATAAAGAGCATGCCAGGTTGTTGCGATGGCACAAATAAGACCGTAAGAAAGACGGGAAGTTGAGACTGGTGGTTTCATAGTAGGGAAAACAAAAAAATTCTACCGCAAGAACGAACAAGACCAAGATCTAATCTATAGAAAAACCAAGATCTAATCTATGAGATAAGTGCAACGAGATAGATCTATACTAACCCTTGTAGAACCAAAGCCTTGATCGAGATCGAATCTCGTGGTTGATGTAGATGATCACTTGCCGATCTCAAGATCGAGTAGACGATCCTTCCGGCGCCGCGTTTCGGCAGCGCTTTCGCACTCGGTCACACGTACGGAGTCGATGTAGACGTTCCTCTCCCCGTTACAGCGGGCAACGGAGGTAGTAGATCTCTACAGAATCCTAGCAGCATGACGACGTAGTGGTGGTGGTGGAGGAGAATTCCTACAGGGCTTTGATGGGTCCGCAATATAGCCATCTATGTCCATATTTCAAATGGATATTATTTATATTTTTGATAAAATATTTCTCTAAACCCTGCCACTAATGCCTAATGATCAAAGGAGTATGCAATCCTTTCTTGCTATTTTTTGCTGCGCAAATAATAACGTTTGATGATGAGAATCACTACATTAAAGTCAAAGATACGAGATTTCTAACAACCTAAAGAAACCAGGACTCGTGAAGTGGAGATAGATGCTTTAACGACCAACTATACGACGGAAATAAAATTCCGGTAGTATGGTTGCCATCGACACCACTAGGTCAAACAGAACAACTTTCGTGAAGGGACCCCTATATAAAGAGGCCTCGGGCGACGATAAACGGAGCTCCTTCCGATCACCAGCCGCCCCTAGATCTCCATCCACAACACCGAAGAGCCGCCGGAGGAATAGACTTAGATCTAATCTCCAAACCATTCTCCACCACCATAGCCATATTCCATAACTTGTAATAGTACATCTCATCTTCGATTGATGACATGGTAAGACTATTTGCTATCAATCTCATGATTCCCATTGCAATGTTTATGATCTTTGATTTCATCTCTATGTGTGAGTAATCCTCCTTGGTCTAAGGGTTATGGCCTAGCCATGTAGCTTTTGTGCATGTTATTTATCATAGATGGGATCATGTATTAGTTTGTATGACATGATGATTATTGTATCCTCTCTTGCCTCAATCCAAGGACTTGTTAGGTATCCAAGACCCCGAGGATTGAGCCATGTATAGGGAGTGTGAGTAATGACTAATCTATAAGTTGGGAACCCCAGTGATAGAAGGGGTAATACGGCTGTATGTGAGGGATTTACTTGGGATTAACGGTGATGCCACTATGCATATCATTAGTTATCTTTCTTTCATGAATGAGACTAGTAGATTATTGCTATAAGCGGTTGCGGAGGCAATAGCAATTATGGATGTACTGCCCACATATAATTTATCTTGCTCTAACAATTACATGCATACTTTATGAGTATTATCGTTTATTCCCATCAGATGTTTTGCATAGCTATAGGTGAAACCGAAAGTCCTAGGCCCTCTCTCTCCATCATTGAGAACAACAAAAGGCAGCAAACTCTTGGTCCGATAAAAACACAAAAGGAATTCTAAAACGCTCGAAGGTCCGTTAAAGTAACTTCACTATGATTCTGCTTCCCGAGGATTCGATAAACCTAGATCTATTAGGGAAAAAGAGCTATACTACATTCGTAATCCGGGTCGAAGGTATCAACCCTTTTTCTGGCATCGTTGGTGGGAAAGTAATAGCTACCCTAGTGAGGTTAGTAGGAACCTTGCTAATTTTAATTCTTGTTTTTAATTTTTATTTTGCTTTCAGTCTTTATTTAAAAAACCAAAAAACTTAGTTAGTCTTTAAATTTTTTGCTTTTACTATTATAAGTCTCTGTTTAAGAAAACCCAAAAACATAGGAAATATGGCTGAAAAGAAGCTTGGGGAGTTTGCTACTCCCAACAATGATTATTTGTGTACTCCTATTATCCATCCAACAATTGCTACTAATGATTATGAAATTAAGCCCCATTATTTAAGTTTGGTTCAACAGAATCAATTTGGAGGCTCTGCTATTGAGGACGCAGGTATGCACTTGAATACTTTCACTAAAATATGTGATATGATGCGCATAAAAGATGTTATCCCTGATGCGGTCAAATTACGCTTATTTCCTTTCTCTCTTAGAGGAAGAGCAAAAGAATGGTTGTTATCTTTGCCTAGAAATACTATTACATCATGGGTGGAATGTACTTCTTTATTTATGACTAAATATTTCCCACCTGCAAAGACTATGCAACTGAGATCTAATATTACTGGTTTTAGACAGGAAGAGCGTGAGCCACTAGCGCTTGCATGGGAGAGGATGAAAGAATGCATGAGAAACTGTCCTAGTCATGGGATGGAAGACTAGTTAATTCTCCATTTGTTTTTTTTAATGCTCTTAACCCTGTTTCTAAGTTTATGATTGATACTACAGCTGGAGGAACATTTATGGGTAAACTGAAGGGTTTCGCAGCATAGTAAATCAAAATTTTCTACGGAAGCGAACAGAGGGAAAGCCAAGATCTAATCTAGGAGATGCAAACAACGAGAGAGATTGGATTAGATCTTCATACCCTTGAAGATTCGCACAATGAACGTTCGTCGGAACGTGGGTGATGTAGTCGTACTCGCTTCTCCTCCTCGCGATCCGATCCGATCCGATCTAGCACCACAAGTGGCGGTGCCTCCGTGAGATGCACACGTGCAGCACCTCGACGTCTCCTCCTTCCTCGGACCAGCAAGTGGGGTGAAGAGATAGATTGGATCTACAACACGACGGCGTGGTGTATATGGTGGAGAATTTCTACAGCAGGGCTTCGCCTACAAACAGTCGGGAGGGAGAGAGGAGGGCAGCAGGGCAACTAGGGTTTGGAGGAAGGTGTAAGGGGCAGGGGGCGCACCAGACCTCTATATATAGAGGGGGGGGCGGCCAGCCCTTTCCCCTCCTCCAAGCCTTGGGCCGGCGGCCAAGGGATAAGGAGTGGGGGTGAGGACTCTCCCCTCTTCTAGAAACCCTATCTCTAGTTTAAACGATTTAAACTCTCTAGGATCGGCTGGGCCCTATGGGGCCTTGTGCCCCTGGCCCAATGCGGCCAGGACACTCCCTCATAGGCCCATGCCCCCTCCCGGAAGGTGGGACCACGTTGGCCCCCTTCCGGAAGGTTCTAGAAGCTTCCGGTACAATACCGATTAACCCGGAACAATTCCGAACTCCAAAAACTGCACTGTCTTATATGAATCTTATTCTCTGGACCACTCCAGAACCTCTCGCGATGTCCCGGATCCCATCCGAGACTCCGAACAAAAATTCACAAACCAAGTATCCAATCTATCCTAGCGTCGAGACACGTTAAGTGTGTGACCCTGCGGGTTCGAGAATATGCAGACATGATCTTCTATCAATAATCAACAGCGGGGTCTGGGCACCCATATTGACTCCTACACATTCATCGATGATCATATCGGATGAACCACGATGCCAGGATTCAATCAATCCCATATACATATTCCCTTCGTCTCGCGATATTTTACTTGCCCGAGATTCGATCGTCGGTACCGTCATACCTAGTTCAATCTCGTTCACAGCAAGTACTTTACTCGTTCCGTAATCCAATATCACTTTGTGATTAACTCCTTAACCACATGCTTACAAGCGGTGTTGATATCGATTACCGAGTGGGCCCGAAGTAAATCTCTCCGACTTGGGAGGGACAAATCCCATCTCGATACATACAACCCAACAGATACTTTCCGATCACCTGAGAGACACCTTTATGATCACCCTCTCATAGGATGACGTTTGATGGCCTCAAATCTTTCTTCCGATACCAGGGAGTTGTATTATCTCATGGTCTAAGGAATACAATATTTGACATAGGAAAAGCTTCGCAAAGATGAACACAATGACACGATCTAATTGCTTCGCTTAGTTTGTCATCCATCATATCATTCTCCCAATGATATGATCTCATTATCAATTGACAACTCATGTCTATGGTTAGGAAACCTTAACCATCATTGATCAATGAGCTAGTCCATAGAGGCGTACTAGGGACACGGTGTTGTTCACAAACCACACAAATATTAATGTTTCCGCTTAATACAATTCTAGCATGGAATATAAACTTTATCATGAACAAGAATTATAATAATAACATCTTTATTATTGCCTCTAGGAACCACGCCAAGCTCAGTGATGAAGTTTCTGATCCAAACTCCTTCACTTGACGCTTCTGCAGCAGCCATGTATTCCGCTTCTACTGTAGATCCCGCGATCACGCTTTGTTTGCAGCTTCTCCAGCTCACAGCTCCTCCATTCAAAATATACACGTATCCTGTCTGAGATTTAGAATCATCCTTGTCGGTGTCGAAACTAGCATCGACGTAACCTTTTACGACGAGCTGTTCATCACCCCCATAGACTAAGAACATTTCTTTAGTCCTATTTAGGTATCTTAGGATGTTCTTTACGGCTGTCCAGTGTTCCACTCCTGGATCACTTTGATATCTGCTCGTCAAACTAAGAGCATTGGACACATCCGGTCTAGTACACAGCATGGCATACATGATGGAACCTATGGCCGAGGCATAAGGCACTTTGCTCATAGCTTCCCTATCATTTACCGTAGCTGGACACTGAGCCTTGCTCAATATCTTACCTGACAACATAGGCACTGAACCTTTCAATGCCTTATCCATTCTGAACCTTTTCAGAACTTTGTCTAGGTATGTACTCTGGCTTAAAGCTATCAGGCGTCTTTGTCTATCTCTATAGATTTTGATGCCCAATATATAAGCAGCTTCACCTAGGTCTTTCATTGAAAAACACTTGTTCAAATAACTCTTCACATCGTTAAGCATGTTGATGTCATTTCCAATAATCAATATGTCATCCACATATAGTACCAGAAACGTCACCGAGCTCCCACTCACTTTCTTGTAGATGCAAGCTTCGTAGCAATTTGGAACAAATCCAAAGCTCTTGATCACTTGATCAAAATGAAGGTTCCAACTCCGAGATGCTTGCTTCAGTCCATAAATGGAATGCTGAAGTTTGCATACTTTATCAGCATCCTTAGGATCGACAAAACCTTCGGGTTGCATCATATACAACTCTTCATCAATGTTGCCATTGAGGAAAGCAGTCTTGACATCCATTTGCCATATTTCATAATCATGAAACACAGCAATTGCTAATAAAATCTGAATGGACTTAAACATCGCTACAGGAGAGAAAGTCTCATCGTAGTCAACACCTTGAACTTGTCGAAAACCTTTCTCAACAAGCCGTGCTTTATAGACGGTAACATTACCATCCGCGTCGCTTTTCTTCTTGAAGATCCATTTGCACTCAACGCCTTTCTCGCTAGGAGGGTCCACCAAAGTCCATACTTGGTTTTCGCTCATGGATCCCAATTGGATTTCATGGCTTCTAGCCATTTCTCGAGTCTGGGCTCATCATCGCTTCCTCATAGTTCGAGGTTCACCGTCTTCCACTAACAAGACTGTCAAGACAGGGTTGCCGCACCACTCAGAGGGGCACGCGACCTTGTCGACCGCGACGTTCGAGAGCAGATCGTCCAAGCTTCATGATCCTTGTCATTAGCTTCCTCTATTGTTGGTGCAAAGCTTTGGAACAATTTCAGGTGCTGCGCTACTCTCCAATTCAAGAGAAGGTTCAATAACCTCGTCTAGCTCTACTTTCCTCCCACTCACCTCTTTCGAGAGAAACTCCTTCTCAAGAAAGGAACCGTTCTTTGCGACAAACACTTTGCCTTCGGTTCTGTGATAGAAGGTATACCCAATAGTTTCCTTAGGGTATCCTATGAAGACGCATTTCTCCGCTTTGGGTTCGAGCTTGTCCGCATCAACTTTGACGTAAGCTTCGCATCCCCAAACTTTAAGAAACGACAACTTAGGTTTAGCACCAAACCACAGTTCATACGGTGTCGTCTCAACGGATTTAGATGGAGCCCTATTTAAAGTGAATGCAGCGGTTTCTAATGCATAACCCCAAAATGATAACGGCAAATCAGTAAGAGACATCATCGATCGGACCATATCTAATAGGGTTCGATTCCCGCTCGTACACACCATTGCGCTGTGGTGTTCCGGTATGGAGTTGTGAAACGATTCCACTTGCTTTGAGATGCGTGAGAAAATCATAACTCAAATATTCGCCCCCACGATCGGATCGTAGAAACTTAATCTTTCTGTTATGATGGTTCTCCACTTCATTCTGAAATTCTTTGAACTTTTCAAACGTTTCAGATTTATGTTTCATTAAATAGATATACCCATATCTACTTAAGTCATCGGTAAAAGTGAGAAAATAGCGATATCCACCGCGCTTCGAAACACTCATCGGTCCGCATACATCGGTATGTATGATTTCCAACAAGTCCGTTGCTCGCTCCATCATACCGGAGAACGGGGTTTTGATCATCTTGCCCATGAGGCATGGTTCGCATGTGTCAAATGATTCAAAATCAAGAGACTCCAAAAGTCCATCAGAATGGAGTTTCTTCATGCGCTTTACACCAATATGACCTAGACGACAGTGCCACAAATAAGTAGTATTATCACTATCTACTTTGCATCTCTTAGCCTCAATGTTATGGATGTGTGTTTCATCCCTTTCGAGATTTAGAAGAAATAAACCATTCACAATAGGTGCATGACCATAAAAGATGTTACTCATATAAATAGAACAACCATTATTCTCCGATTTAAATGAATAACCGTCTTGCAATAAACAAGATCCAGAAATAATGTTCATGCTCAACGCAGGCACATAATAACACTTATTAAGGTTTAAAACTAATCCCGAAGGTAAAACTAAGGAGAGCGTGCCGACGGCCATCACATCAACTCTTGATCCGTTGCCAACGCGCATCGTCACCTCATCCCTCGCAAGCCGCCGTCTATTCCATAGCTCCTGTTTCGAGTTACAAATATTAGCAACTGAACCAGTATCAAATACCCAGGCACTACAACGAGGGCTAGTAAGGAAAACATCAATAACATGTATATCAAATATACCTTTGATGGTGCCAGCCTTCTTGTCCGCTAAGTACTTCGGACAGTTGCGCTTCTAGTGACCCTTGTCCTTGCAATAGAAGCACTCAGTGTCCGGCTTAGGACCAGACTTGAGCTTCTTCTCAGCAGGGGCAGTGCGCTTGCCGCCGCCCTTCTTGAAGGGCTTCTTTGCTCCCTTACCTTTCTTAAAGGAGGGCTTGTTGACCATCAACACATGATTATCCTTCTTGATGTCCACCTCCGCAGCCTTCAGCTTTGCGAAGAGCTCGGTGATCGTATCAGTGGAACCAATCTGATTATGAGTCACTACAAAACTTTTGTAGCTGGGAGGGAGTGATTGCAGAACCCTGTCAATCTTGAGCTCCTCCGAATCTTGCATCCAGTTGCTCAAGGCGTTGAGTGTAGCCCGACATCTTAATGGCGTGCTCACTAACGGAACTCCTTCCTCCATCTTGCGATTAAAGAACTTCGGAGATCTCATATCTCTCAGAACGGGCCTGAGTCTAAAACATGGTTTTCAACTCTTCGAGAATCTCAAAGGGCCCGGGATAGTTTTCAAAACGATTTTGAAGTTCCGGTTCCATAGCAAACAACATGGTGCTCTTAATCACACCATAATCATCTTTGCGCGACTGATAGACAGCTTTCTCATCAGCCGGCGCAGTTGCAGCAGGGGGGTTACCTAACGCTTTCTCAAGGACATAGTCTTTTTGTCCTCCAGACAGAATGATTCTCAGATTGCGGAACCAATTGGTGAAGTTAGACCCATTGTTCTTAAGCTTTTCTTTCTCAGCAAAAACGTTGAAGTTGAAGTTGGACTTAGCCATTTGATCTACAATATTTGCAAGTACAAATTAGACTATGTTCATGATAAATAGTTCAACTTAATCAAATTACTAGATGAACTCCCACTAAATTCAACATCCCTCAAGTTGTTTAGTGAACACGATCCAAATTCACCACACCTAATCCGATCTTCACGAGAAGAGATGTGGTTTCAATGGTGGACAACGAAGTGTCAATCATATCATTCATATGACTCGTGCTTAAACTTTCGGTTCATGTGTTTCGAGGCCATGTCTGTACATGCTAGGCTCGTCAAGTTAGACCCAAGTATTTCCGCGTGTGCAAAACTGGCTTGCACCCGTTGTATGTGAGCGTAGAGTCTATAGCACCCGATCATCACGTGATGCTTGGACACGACGAACTTTCGCAACGGTGCATACTCGGGGAGAACACAGTTTTTATCTTGATCTTTAAGTGAGGAATCATCTTATAATGCTACCGTCGCGATCTAAGCATAATAAGATACATAAAAGGATAAACATCACATGCAAATAACTTTATGTGACATGGTATAGCCAATCTTCGCTCAATGATCTCCATCTTGTGCGTTCCGGCATGATCTCCATCACTTCACGATGATTGCCTCCACCACGAATAGCAACTACAACTATTGCTAACTACTTAGCGATAAAGTAAAGCTATTACATGGCGTATAAGAAGTTGACTCGCAGGTCATACACAATTATAAAGACAACCATATGGCTCCTGCCGGTTGTGTACTCATCGACATGCAAGTCGTGAAACATTACAAAACATGATCATCGCATACAATATACACATCACATCTTGGGCCATACCATATCACAAAAAACACTCCTGCAAAAACAAGTTAGACGCCTCTACTTTGTTGTTGCATGTTTTACGTGGCTTATGGGAGTAGATGCTAAGAACGATTCTTACCTACGGAAAGCCACAACGGTGATATTATGGTTGCCAAACTCCGATGTTAATCCCATGACAACTATAGTGAGAGAAACTGACATCCACCAGCCGCATGTGTGGAACAAGCCACACGTCAAGTGCGGAGCCGGTCTCGCGAACGACGTCGCGTAAGGTTGGCCTGGACCGCTTCAATCTCACTATCCCGCGCCATAAGAAGAACACAAACAAGAGGCTTGCAACAGAAAACATCAACGCCAGCAACAACCATGTTGCGTTCTACTCGTGAAACACATCTACGCATAGATCTAGCTCTGATACCACTGAAGGGTTTCGCAGCATAGTAAATCAAAATTTTCTACGGAAGCGAACAGAGGGAAAGCCAAGATCTAATCTAGGAGATGCAAACAACGAGAGAGATTGGATTAGATCTTCATACCCTTGAAGATTCGCACAGCGGAACGTTCGTCGGAACGTGGGTGATGTAGTCGTACTCGCTTCTCCTCCTCGCGATCCGATCCGATCTAGCACCACAAGTGGCGGTGCCTCCGTGAGATGCACACGTGCAGCACCTCGACGTCTCCTCCTTCCTTGGACCAGCAAGTGGGGTGGAGAGATAGATTGGATCTACAACACGCCGGCGTGGTGTATATGGTGGAGAATTTCTGCAGCAGGGCTTCGCCTACAAACAGTCGGGAGGGAGAGAGGAGGGCAGCAGGGCAACTAGGGTTTGGAGGAAGGTGAAGGGGGAGGGGGCGTACCAGCCCTCTATATATAGAGGGGGGCGTCCAGCCCTTGCCCCTCCTCCAAGCCTTGGGCCGGCGGCCAAGGGATAAGGAGTGGGGGGTGAGGACTCTCCCCTCTTCTAGAAACCCTATCTCTAGTTTAAACGATTTAAACTCTCTAGGATCGGCTGGGCCCTATGGGGCCTTGTGCCCCTGGCCCAATGCGGCCAGGACACTCCCTCATAGGCCCATGCCCCCTCCCGGAAGGTGGGACCACGTTGGCCCCCTTCCGGAAGGTTCTAGAAGCTTCCGGTACAATACCGATTAACCCGGAACAATTCTGAACTCCAAAAACTGCACTGTCTTATATGAATCTTATTCTCCGGACCACTCCGGAACCTCTCGCGATGTCCCGGATCCCATCCGAGACTCCGAACAAAAATTCACAAACCAAGTATCCAATCTATCCTAGCGTCGAGACACGTTAAGTGTGACCGCGAGTTCGAGAATATGCGTACATGATCTTCTATCAATAATCAACAGCGGGTGCAGGCACCCATATTGACTCCTACACATTCATCGATGATCATATCGGATGAACCACGATGCCAGGATTCAATCAATCCCATATACATATTTCCTTCGTCTCGCGGTATTTTACTTGCCCGAGATTCAATCGTCGGTACCGTCATACCTAGTTCAATCTCGTTCACAGCAAGTACTTTACTCGTTCCGTAATCCAATATCACTTTGTGATTAACTCCTTAACCACATGCTTGCAAGCGGTGTTGATATAGATTACCGAGTGGGCCCAAAGTAAATCTCTCCGACTTGGGAGGGACAAATCCCATCTCGATACATACAACCCAACAGATACTTTCCGATCACCTGAGAGACACCTTTATGATCACCCTCTCATAGGATGACGTTTGATGGCCTCAAAGCTTTCTTCCGATACCAGGGAGTTGTATTATCTCATGGTCTAAGGAATACAATATTTGACATAGGAAAAGCTTCGCAAAGATGAACACAATGACACGATCTAATTGCTTCGCTTAGTTTGGTCCATCCATCATATCATTCTCCCAATGATATGATCTCATTATCAATTGACAACTCATGTCTATGGTTAGGAAACCTTAACCATCATTGATCAATGAGCTAGTCCATAGAGGCGTACTAGGGACACGGTGTTGTTCACAAACCACACAAGTATTAATGTTTCCGCTTAATACAATTCTAGCATGGAATATAAACTTTATCATGAACAAGAATTATAATAATAACATCTTTATTATTGCCTCTAGGGCATAATTCCAACATAAACATATTACCCAAGCAAAGCAGCTGCTAGACAATATGCAAGATAACCATGCCCAATGGCATGTGAATGGATCAAACACGAAGAAGGTGATTTCTGCCTCACTAAAAGAAAATGAAGAACTCAATGCTAAGTTGGATGAGCTCATATTAGACTTAAAAGGTAAGGAAAGCTAGCTAAGAGCTACCCCGAATCGAATATTGAAGAAATATACTTCATAGCTCATAATGATTATCACCCTGTTTGGAAGAAGAATTATAATCCTAATTTTCAGAAACATTATTCTAGTCCTGCAGTGAACTCTAATAATAATATGGGAACTAGTAATGATAGTCTCCAAGAAACACTTAAGTCTTTTATAGACTCACAAAATGAGTAAAACAATATTCTTGTTAAAATAATGGAGAACCATGATGCTATGCTTGGTAAATTATCTAACCAAGCTGTAAGTTTGAGAAATGATTTGCAGGTCCTTTAAAAAAGAACGAGGATTGTTGCGGCACAACTAAAGATAACCGAGATTCAAACTCTCATTCTAGCTAAATTTGCAGGTAAAGCTGAGCCCAATCCTGTTGAAGACCTCAAGATGATAAGAATCCAAAGGGAGGAGCCTGGAGAACTTGATTATAGTAATGCTCCTTCACCAAATTACACCGTTGAAGATCTTGTAAAAAGGATCAATGTCAAGATTCCGGTAAGTGAAGGAAATGAGGAAGCTATGTACCAACACTTCGTTAACCAGGTAGCAATAAAGGTACGTGAGCTTGAGGAAGAATATAAGCAAATTGTTGAAAAATTACTTGTGAAGCTTAATGATATATTTGAGCCTACTATTAAGATTAAGATTGGGACCAATGAGATAGTTGCACTTTGTGATCTAGGTGCAAGCGTCTCAACAATTCCAAAAAGTCTTTTTAATAAGTTAAATCTTGGATCTTTTGAAATTACCGAGTTAAAATTGCATCTAGCAGATTCTACCTACAAACAAGCCATAGGAATTAAGGAGAATACTTTAGTATACATTAAAGGTTGTCCTGCTCTTATTGATTTTGTTATTGTTGACATGCCTGAAGATGCTACTGCCCCTATTATAGGTTGTCCATTTTTAAGAACTATTAAGGCTTTGATTAATCTAAATGAAGGGAATGTGAAGCTTCAATTACCTTCGCATGATCCTTTTGTTATTCATTTCCCAGGAAGAAGAAAGCCAAGCATGATGAAAAGGGGACCATCACTTTGAAGGCCAACTATTTTGGAGTGGGTGTTCCACTCATATGGCCTAAGTGAGCAACATTGAGGTCAAGCTATTGACCATAAAAGAGCGCTTTATGTGAGGCAACCCATGAGAAATAAAGGTTTGAATTAAGTTTTAGTTTAAGTTTATGTTTAATAAAGAGTGCTAGAAATCTCCATTTGAGGATAAGAAGTTCGGTAGTACTAAAAATCCTGCTTAATACATGCTGATGTTGGTCGACAATATTTACTGTCATTTTTCTGTCAAAAACAAGGTGTTTCGCTAAGTTTTAGGATAAGAAAGAATTCTTTAAGAAATAGAATTTTGATGTATACAGAAGGTTTAACGACCAACTATACGGCGAGAATAAAAATTCTGGTTGTATAGTTCCGATCGTATAGATATTTTTGCCATTGGCAATTTTTCTTTCATAAGTACTCACGGTTTAACGACCAACTATACGGCAGGAATAAAAATTCCGACTGTATAGTTCCAGTCGTATAGATATCGAGGCTTTCATATAATTTCTTTTCCAGGTACAGAGGGTTTGACGACCAACTATATGGCGGGAACAAATTTTTCTGGCCGTATAGTTCTAGTCATATAGCTACGCCGCCATGTGGAAACCCTGAAATTTTGACAGAAGGCCAACTATACGGCGGGAACACGTTGTTTTGGCCGTATAGTTCCGCCCGTATAGTTGCGTCCGACCACAAAAACGCCATGGGAAGGTACCTCAAACCCCAAAACTTCAATCCTTTTTCTCTCTTCTACCTCCAAACTCTCTCAAAACCTCAAGAGATCTTCATCTCTACTCAATTTCGTTCGATTTCCTTGCACATAAGTGATCTACGGTATGTTTCTCCTCTGATCCTCCAATTACTTTTTGCAAATTCATCTTCGATCTATCGTCATTATAAAACCAGGGTGAGACCTACTATGAACTAATTGCCATGATTCTCTTGCCTAGATTATTATTATTTTGAGGGGATTCTTTAGTGTGCTATGATGAGGAATATGTTATACTTATTATTGTTGGATCAAAAAGTTTTATTTTTGTCTTTCTTTATTATTTTAGATGATGAACACAAGGAGCCAAACTTATGCTCGTGCCGCCGCTAGCGCTTCTCGGGCTATCAATCAAGAACGCATGGGGATACGGTTCAGGAATGAGCTCCAACATGATCGCTTCAACAAGATCAAGAACCGAGAAGTGAAGGACACCAAGTGGGCTTGCCCCATTATATTGAACCAACTCAGTATTTCTAATGACACCAATTTACTTTGCAATAGGGTTGGCCTGCAAAACTGTGTATTCAATGATGTGGCTACTTATCGCCGGTTAACTCTTGAATTTTTAAGTTCTTTGCAAAGCACTGTTAAAGTATGGCATGGAGAGGACACAATTTCTTTCCGAGTTATGAACAAAAAATACACTTTATCACTAGATGAATGGTGCGTATGCTTTAATCTTTCAAACAATGATGCTAATGCCCTACGCGCATCCTTTACTGGCTTAGACCCTTCCCTAGAACAATATTATAATGGAATGAGCTTCACTTCTAGAGTGAAGAAGGGGAAGAATATTCAACATCCTGCAATTCGCTATTTGTTCTATGTTATTGCTAACACCTTGCAGGCACGAAATGAGTTCACAAGACTCAATGAGGAGGACATCTTAGTCCTCGCAAAAGCTTCTTACAACAACTATGACTTGTCACTCAACTTGGGCACAATCCTTGTGCGCTACCTGGAGCATCAATCCTTCCAAAGCCAAGGACCAATCACAGGTGGAGGCGTCATCATCGTGCTTGCCATTACCCTAGGCATCGACCTAGGTGAGTTGCAACCGGTGCTAGGTGAGCAACGTGTTGGTTTCTCTACTTTAAAGGCTTGTGGAATGCTCACTAAGAGAGGTGGTGTTTATTACTTGCATATTGCTGGAGATGGGTGTCTCTACCCCGCTCCTATGCCTAATGGTATTTTCTCTATCGAGGAAGGACGTTTGCTATATGACTTGCAGGTTGAGAAACACCAACCCGAGGTGGAGATTCCGGATGAGGATGAGGACCAAGAAAAGGAGCAAGAGGTTCCTTATCAAGAGGAGCAGCCACCAACCCGGTTCGCCACATACCAAGACTTCCAAGAACTTGGAGGGACTATGGAGAGGATGCATAGCCTCTCTTTGAACCTCCGAGGAACAACTAGTAATTTATCAAATCAATTTGCAAACTGGAGTAACGACTTTTTTCCGCCATCACAATGATTTGAATGGCTTGCAAAAGCCTAAGCTTGGGGAAGTTTCCTCATTTATCTTTATTTGCCGTTCATTTGCTTTTATTTCGAGGTTATGTTTTTAATTCGAGCTTATAAGCACTCGTGTTGGTTTCCCCAACACTTTATCTTTAGTTATTTCTATTTGTTTTCGAGATTTTCTAGACAAACTTTGCCGCTAATTTTCTATTCTTTAATTCCCCCTCTCAAAAACAACAAAAGTATTTCTCCATTTATCTTTATTTTTCCCTCTTTCTTTTCTTTCCGCCTCGAGGTTCTCATATATTTGCAGGAACAGTGATTGCCTTCGAATTTCCAAGAAACGAATTAAAAGGGAAGAGAGAAGTGGAACCAAACATGAGAGGTATGCCTTATGACTCCCCACTTTTGAAGTTTGAGAAACCCATGCTAGTTAGTAGTAAATGTTGAGATATTATATTGGTGGAGTGAGGCTTTATAATGTAGTAAAGTTTTGTTTGCACGGGTATTTAGTTGGGTACGTTTTGTTACAGCTCTTGTAGTAAACCAAGTCTTGCCTAAAAGTTGCTAAACAATTATAATAAGAAAAAGTCTCACAATTGAAGGCTTGGGTGTTGTAGTGTTTAGTCTTGAAGGCTTATTTCTAGAGAAACTCAACACCAAGGAATATAATGATTGACTTCATAACTCTCTTTACAAGGATTTGTTCGATTGAATTAATGTTTAACGGTTTTTTGTGAGCATGCCAAAGTTTGACTTGTTAATCATAAGAATGATATAGCTTGATGCATGTCAAACTTCATGGGATGCCAACAACTTTGCTAGCCTACAAACAATCTTCATGGAGGAAACTCCTAGATTTTGGCTATGAGTTGATTAAACACATGTAGCAGCAATGCTATAGTGGGTAAGATTCTTGGCACTCCCGGGTAGCTGTGTTCATGATGGAATCACTCCTCTGGCTGATATGAGTAATCATTGTACAAAAGGAACAAAAACCTTAGTAATGCCACGAGTGTCCATCACAGCCTGATAAAGTAATATTTTTTTGGCATGCTCTCAATAAGAGTTGAAATTCTTGAAGGACAATGAATGGCAAAGTAGTTCTTGAAAAGTCTTGATTTATTGGTGTGGGAGAATTGAGATACTCTAGTTTATATGCTTTTCATGACAACTCTCACACTCTCAATTTTACATGATCATACTTTATTGTTCAAAAGCAAGCCTATGAGTTGATTACATGACATGGAATAAAGTTTACTCAATTGAATCATCCATGCTAACAATAATTTTGCTGCGCTACAAGGATGTATAAAAACCCGTATGATATGCTTGCCATTACTCTATCTATGCTGAAGTTTTTCAGATTTATGAAGTGGAGGAAACATGAGACTACCAATCATGAGTAGGATCATCATCTTGTTATTTCAGTTTAAATATCGAGTTACTTTTTGATTTTGGTTTTCT
Source organism: Avena insularis (assembly GCA_023614405.1). NCBI lineage: Eukaryota > Viridiplantae > Streptophyta > Magnoliopsida > Poales > Poaceae > Avena > Avena insularis. Next base: position 21,615,237 of record CM042694.1, on the reverse strand, counting down.
TGCTCGAGGACGATCAAGTTTAAACTTGGGGAGGTTGATGGCTCCGAAATATATCCATCTATGTCCATATTTAAACTGGATATTATTCATATTTTTGATGAAATATCTCTCTAAACCCTGCCACTAATGCCTAATGATCAAAGGGGTATGCAATCCTTTCTTGCTATTTTTTCCTGCGCAAATAATTATGTTTGATGATGGTAATCACTACATTAAAGTCAAAGATACGAGATTTCCAACAACCTAAAGAAACCAGGAGTCGTGAAGTGGAGACAGACGCTTTAATGACCAACTATACGGTAGGAATAAAATTTCGGGCGTATATTTCCGGTCGTATAGTTGCCATCGACACCGCTAGGTCAAACAGAACAACTTTCGTGAAGGGACCCCTATATAAAGAGGCCTCGGGCGACGAGAAACGGAGCTCCTTCCGATCACCAGCCGCCCCCAGATATCCATCCACAACACCAAAGAGTCGTCGGAGGAATAGACTTAGATCTTATCTCCAAACCATTATCCACCACCTTAGCCATATTCCATCACTTGTAATAGTAGATATCATCTTCAATTGGTGACACTGTAAGACTATTTGTAATAAATCTCATGATTCCCATTGCAATGTTTATGATCTTTGATTTCATCTCTATGTGTGAGTAATCCTCCTTGGGCTAAGGGCTTCGGCCTAGCCATGTAGCTTTTGTGCATGTTATTTATTATAGATGGGATCATGTATTAGTTTGTATGACATGATGATTATTGTATCCTCTCTTGCCTCAATCCAAGGACTTATCAGGTACCCAAGACCCCGAGGATTGATCCAGGTATAGGGAGTATGAGTAATGACTAATCTGCAGGTTGGGAACCCCAGTGATAGAAGGGGTAGTACGGCTGTATGTGAGGGATTTACTTGGGATTAACGGTGACGTCACTATGCATATCATTAGTTCTCTTTCTTCTATGGATTAGACTAGTAGGTTATTGCTATAAGCGGTTGCGGAGGCAATAGCAATTATGGATGCACTGCCCACATATAATTTATCTTGCTCTAACAATTACATGCATACTTTATTATTATCCTTTATTCCCATGAGATGTTTTGCACAGCTACAGGTGAAACCAAAAGCCCTAGGCCCTCTCTCTCCATCATCGACAACAACAAAAGACAGAAAACTCTTGGTCCGGTAAAAACACAAAAGAAATTCTAAAACTCCCGAAGGTCCGTTAAAGTAACTTCATTACGCTTCTGCTTCTCGAGGATTCGATAAACCTAGGTCTACTAGGGAAAAAGAGCTATACTACATCTGTAATCCGAATCAAAGGTATCAGGCTTCGCCTAAGCCGCATCAGGAGGAAGGAGGAGGGAGTGGCGGCTAGGGTTTGGGGTGAAGGGGCCAGGGGGAGGCGCCTCGATCCCTCTTTATATAGAGGGGGTGCGACCTAGGTTCCCACCCCTTGGCCCACCTCCTACGGTCGGCGCACAAGGGGAGGGGGAAGTTTCCTTCCCCCAAGTCTTATCCCCTATAATCTAGGGATTTATGTTTATCTCTTCGTAGAACCTTCTAGAACATTCTGAACCCTTCTAGAAGCTCCAAACAAAACTCCAGAACTTTTCTGAACCCCAGAAAACGACTTGCATTATATGAATCTTATTCTCTAGACCATTCTAGATCTCCTCGTGATGTCCTGGATCTATTCAAAAACTCTGAACAACATTCAGACTCCAACTCATATTCCATATCTACCTAACCAACATCCAACCTTAAGTGTGTCACCCTACGGTTAGTGAACTATGTAGACATGATCGAGACACCTCTCCAATCAATAACCAATAGAGGGACCTGGAGATCCATAATGGCTCCCACATATTCAACGATGACTTCGTGATCAATAGAACCATTTACATACGACACCGATTCCCTTTGTCACGCGATACTCTACTTATCCGAGGTTCGACCATTGGTATCTCCATACCTAGTTCTACCTCGTTACTGATAAGTACTCTTTACTTGTTCTGTGATATGACATTGCTTGTGACCTAGTCACATGCTTGCAAGCTAATTGGCGAGAGAGCCTAGAGCATATCTATCCGTCATATGGATGGAAAAATCCCATTCTTGATCCATGCGCTTCAACACATACTTTCAGAATACCTAATGCCACCTTTATAACCACCCAATTACAAAGCGGTGTTTGATGTCATCAACGCACTCATTCGGTGATGGTGATTAACACGATCTCATAGTCGATGGATTAGGTTACTATGCATTTGAAAGCCTGTAGCAAAACGAACTTAATGACTTGATCTTATGCTATGCTTACTATGGGTGTATGTCCATCAAATCATTCTCCTAATGAAATGATCTTGTTATTAATATCATCCAATGTCCATGATCAGGAAACCATGATAATCTATCAATCAACAAGCTAGTCTTAACAAGAGGCTTACTAGGGACTCTTTTTTGTTTTCAAGACACATAAGTATTAGTGTTTTCTATTAATACAATTATAGCATGGGATGTAAACATTTATCATAAACACAAAGATATATAATAACCACTTTATTGTTGCCTCTTGGACATATCTCCAACAGAGACACCCCGCTGATGGGTCGCAGTGGAGAAAAATCGAGAGAGACTTCCCGGAATTTACAGGTGATGCAAGGAACTTGTGGTTTGGTCTAGTATAGATGACATGAATCCTTTTCGGGAGCAGAGTTGCAGTCACATCACCTGTCCTATGCCTCTATGTATCTACAATCTTCCTCCTTGGTCGTGCATGAAGCGTAAGTTCATTATGATGCCAGTGCTCATCCAAAGCCCGAATCAACCCGACAACGATATTGATGTGTACCTTAGGCCATTAGTTGAAGAACTCTTACAGTTGTGGGGAAAACCAGGTGTATGTGTGTGAGATGAGCACAAATAGGAGCCATTTGACCTACTAGCGTTGCTTTTCATAACCATCAATGATTGGCCTACTCTTAGTAACCTTTCAGGATAGACAAACAAGGGATGCATGGCATGCACAGTACTGTTTAGATGAGATTGAAGGTACATATTTGCATAAATATAAGAAGGTTGTGTACCTAGGTTATCGTCGATTTCTTCCGACTAATCATCCCATAAGAAAGAAAAGAAAATATTTCAAAGGTGAGGCAGATCACCGGAAAAAGCATGACCTCCCTAATGGCGATGATGTATTCGGTATGGTCAAGAACAAAGAAGTAATCTTTGGAAAGGGTCCTAGCGGTCAATCTGTTCTGAACAACGTCGCTACCGGACACGTGTCCACGTGGAAGAAGGAATCTATATTTTGGGAGCTACCCAATTAGAAAGTCTTACATGTCCGCGCTTCAATCGACGTGGTGCACGTGACGAAGAATCTTTGTGTGAACCTGCTAGGCTTCCTAGCATGTATGGGAAGACAAAAGATACACTAGAACTTTTTTTCCGACATCGTATGCAAAAGTTATGGCCATTTGAAGTTTTCATGATATATTTTTGCAAATTATGTCGAAAACCATGTTTGTTAATTTTCGTAACAACTAAATCACTACAGTTCGAAAGATTTTATTTTTGGAATTTTTTATAATTTTTGGCATGATTTTGAAACTAAAAAAAGGCGATCTCCTGCCGGGGTGTGGGGTGGACAGCCGTTTTCCTGCCACGAGTTTTTTCAATCCCGATTGGTGTCTCAAACCGGGACTAAAGAGAGGACGCTTAGTCCCGGTTTGAGACACCAACCGGGATTAAAGGGGCTCGCATCCAGCTTAGCCTGCCGCAACCCCTTTAGTCCCAGTTGGTGTCTCAAACCGGGACTAAAGGTCCCGTTTGAACCGGGACTAAAGGTTGCCGGCATCTTAGCCATTAGTCATGGGTCCAACCACAACCGGGAATAATACTCACATTAGTCCCGGGTCCAACCACAACCGGGACTAATGCTCTGAACAGTCCTGGACAAAAGGCTCTTTTTCTACTAGTGGTCTTTTCCAAAATATAACATGTTTTAGCTTTTTGAAGTGAATGTATCTAGACTCTTTCAGTATCTAGGTTCACTTCGAATTATACACTAAAAGGCATTTAGATACATTTGCTTCACAAAGCTAAAACATCTTATATTTTGGATCAAAGGGAGTAGTTTACTAGTATTTTGGATCTTATATTTGTATCTAGACTCTTTTAGTGCATGCCGTTGCCTGATCCTCCTCGATGTTCACTAGCATAAAGGTTGGTGTCGACTTTATTAGAAGTTTAGCAAAAAAAAAGGTCGTGGCCATTATTTAGCAAATTAATGCGAAGTTTTTCTGCTTTCATGAAGGTGTGAATAGGTAGTTGCACTTGAATTTAATGGAAATTTATGATTCTGAATATATGGAGAACACAAACTTTAACTACGAGTGCCACATGGAGAGGGGAACATAGTAGTATGAGATCATATGTAAGTAGTCTCTCCGTCCCAAAATAAATGTCATAGGTTTGTCAAAAATTGAATGAATCTATGAGTGTGTTTGTTTGGGATGTAGCTGTTGAAAAGCCGTTGTGGAAAAGAACTGTGAAAAATCAGCTGTAGTAAGCAGCTGATGGAAATAGAGATTTGGTGTTTGACAACAGTACTTTGGTGGCTATTGTAGTCGATTTTACGAATGAAATGTCTAAAGTGCCCCTGAATACATAGAAAGTTGCATAAGCATTGATTTGAATGAATTAGTTGTTTCCGACTTTTTTCTACGTAAGTGTCATTTTTAGGGCTGAATTGCCTCAAATTGTATAATTTTTGGGCTAAAATAATTGTAAGCACATTTTAAGGGTTGCATTATCTCACCAGCCGCTCATTATCCCGATGCGATGCCCATAAATCGCCACCGCCTCACGTCTAGGCAAGCAGGCACCGCCGCTGCCACACGCCCATGAACCGCTGCTGCCACCCCCACGTCCAGGCGCCGCAGTCCACAGCCCCCCAAAGTCCGCACGCCCCTAGGCGCCGCCGACCTAGGCCTTCCTGCCGCCCTTGACGCACCGACGCCACCATCCCCACGCCCAAGAATCAATGCCGCTGCCGCCCCACACCCAGGAACAACCGCCCCACGCCAAGGCACCCCGCCGCCACCCCCCACACCAAGGTGCCTCCCTTCCCAGGCCTTCCCGTAGTCCACATGCACCCAGGCGCCGCCCTCCCTAGGCCTTCCCGCAGTCTTATCTTGTCGAAAGACGGAGTGAGGAGTCAGGGACAGGGCTGCCAGGAAATAAGCAGGGACGGCTACGGGGAAGATTGGTGCTGCTTGTGGTGACGGGGGGGGGGGGTGATAGGAGACGGAGCGAGTTGGCCGACTGGGGAATCGCTAGGGCTGGGGGGTGTGGGCGCGGTGGCAGTTTTTCTATAATTACCCCGAACCACAGGCTAGCTTCCTCCGTTGCACTCGGGAATCGGTAGAATCGCCTCGCGGAGCTGCTCTGGACCAGCTTTTCCTCGTGAACGGTCGCACGTTGATTTACCAGGCACGATTCTCGACATCGCTTCTCAATTATTGGTTGTTTGTTTCGGTTCTAAAATCCTAAACTGAAGCGGAAACAAACAGAGCCTAGTGTCTTGATTTATTTAAATTTTAACAAATCTGCGATATCTATTTTGAGACGGAGGGAGTAGCACTTTTGTTTTGTATTTAAGGAAATGCAGATGTACAGGTGGGCACGTGATTATGAATAGGCAGGGAATGCACACTCGTTTTTGAAAAAGAATAAATGTGGGCACATGAGTTGTCGTGTCCACAAATGACACGGCGTTGCTTTGAGATCCGTAAAAACAGGTAAGATGGAAAATTTTCATTTCCAAAATCAAATAAAAATATCGAGCTCTCATAAATTATAGTACTTTCTTTTTGATGAAAATTGGAATGTAAATTATCACCTTGACACCTTCCAAGAAACGGGCCGATCGAAATGCGAAACATTGTCCCTTTTGGCTTCGCTACAGTGTAAAGCTAATACTCGGCATGTAGCAACATCTTTTGTCCAGGTGAAGCTGGAATGGAATGGGCGATCGATCGAGCTGGAGATATATACGAATGAAAGTGGTACCGAACCGGCAAAGTGGCGATCGAGCGATATCTTTGCCTAAACAAATCAGTTTGCGAGCTAGCCTACGAGGCTCTCTACCTGTCGCGATCCGACTACGATCGAACGGACTACGAGGCTCTCTACCAGCTACAGCACACGCAGGCCGCGCCCGCATGCACAGTGGCGCGTCGACGTAGGAGGCCAAGTAGTCGGTTGTCGTCTTGCTCTTGCTTGGGCGACACACGCTGCTTGATATTCCGGGAATATTACTGTATCTGAACAAGCTGCGCACAGCGCGTCGTCAGTGCGCAGTGCGCCCATCACATCCTCGTTCGTTCGTCTCCGGCGGTGCGATGGCCAAGTTTCCGGCGCGGGCACTGTAGCCTACGTCCAGCCAAATCGGGAAAAGGACGTACGTATTCTTCCAAGGGAACGCTACGCGAGGAGGGGTGCACAGAACCGTTGCTCCAGGCGGAGGTGTCGCGCAGGAAGGACGAGATGGCGGTGATGAGGCGCTGTAGCAGCCACCTGTCAGGCGAGGGGCTTAGAGACGCATCTCGAAGTAGGGTCTTTGGCATGGAGTTGAGTGTGCAGAGGAGGCATGGGGACGTCGACTCTGGGGCAGCACTTCGTGGAAGGAGGCGTCTGGACGGATCACTCCGCCTAAATCTTTCGGCCCGTCTTTGCCTAGAGACGAGGAAAGGCGCTTCCTTCTCAGGCCGTCCGCCCCTCTCATCTGCTCCTCTCCTCCACTCTTAGCTCTCTCTTCTCCTTCAACTTGTGAGCAACAAGTAGACGTCCTGAGTAAGTGTTGTTGTGAATATAGTTAGTGCGGAATCCACCCCTAGTTTGAGCTATCATTTTCTTCTTCCTAACTATCTTTTTCCTTCTTCTTGTTCTTCTCAATTTGGAAAATTTACTACAGATGGGCATACTTGTTTCTGAATTTTGTATCTCTGATCCTTCATGTGTTAATTTATTGGTTAGAAAAATCATGTGCTTAGAGAAAGGAAATAAATATTTTTTGAAGTAACATTTATTTATTTTTAACCTGGAAATATCGATTTATATTCTAATAAGATTGGGCCCAAGTGCTAACAACACTCCAACAATTAATCATGTACGTGCTGTTAGCGTATTGAAAGAACAGACATAAAAGAGAAGTAAGGACGTGAGCGAAAACTCGATTAATTTAGAAGCTCTGCATTGCTAGAGGCCATGGTTGATCGCAAGGACTGAGCCCCTAAAATAAACCATAGCAGATACACTGCCTCGTTTCCGAATCACGAGTGTATGCCATGATATAACAAATCAATTCCCTATCTGAAAGTCCACTATGAGCTGAAGTGGACAGCCAGTAGTTTCTTGTTATCTAAAATAAGCCATATAGCACTACATCACTCTCAACCAGTGTTCTCCAATTGCCACTGTAGGTTTGGAAAACCTTGATCCGGCAATGGCGTTTTGGAACTTTGATTATCTGGCAGCAGTGTAAATGAGAGCGGCTGTTACCTACGCAGGAGACCGGCTCGACGATACGTTTCAGGAAGACAGGGACTCTGAAATTCTGTAGCACAATCTCAAACACTGCAAGGACACATCGTTCTAGAAAGGCAGTTATTGGGAGATATCTATTCGGAAAGTGAACAGCGATTCAAGTAATCTTGTTGATTCAGAAACCTGAACAGAGGACACAAACTGGAGCAGAAACCTGAAGCTGTCTGAAAGAGGCAGAGCACCGTCTGAGTGTCATCTTGGCAGACTGCCTACCATACAACACCAGCTCTCTTCAAATCACATTATAAATTCTGTGATGATTAATTTGGAACCTATGACCTGAGAAAGCAAGGCACTGATTGGTGGAAGCCGGTTGTAGGTTAACCTAATTATGTTATGATGTGAGGGAAGTCACATCTCTCTCCCCCTCTCATTTTTCTGAAGCAGAATTGTTCCTGGCTCATGTTGAGGTCATCTGGGAGCTTAATTCGTCAAACAACAGAAAAGATCCCACTAGTCCACCGGTTCTTACGACCGGCTATGTTTCTAGGTTCCTGCCATGATTGGAAGACTTTGAGCACCCGTGCAACTGTTGAAAATATAAGCAATAATTCATATAATTTAATCCGAATAAATAATCGACAAAGCATGATCATACATATAGAAATTAAATAGCTCACACAAACTAACAGAGTAGATGAACAGATTACATCTAAATAAGATAAGCCTATCATATCTACACCAATCGCTAGAATAGAGAACTCTAACAGAATTTGAAAGAGAAAGTTCAATATTACGTTCGGTAGAGCAGTGGCAGCAGCAGCCGCGGCGGTAGCAGCAGTAGCTGCAGCGGTGGTAGCAGCACCTGTTGGCACTAATCTTGAGAAAGTTTGTTAGCTGCGTGTGTGTACGTTGGCCAGGTCAAGTGGGTCAGGCAATAAGTTAGTTAGTAGGTTAGTGCATGGCATTAGTGGCCGCGTGGTGCGTGGTGTGCGTGCGTGCGGTTAGTGGGTTAGTCCCTCTGCTGCCTATTTAAGATGTACTAGCTGAATTTTCGCGGGGTGTGGTTGTGAGCCATGTAGCCAGCTAAAATAAAGCCAAGATACAGGCCATTCGGCAGCCGCGGCGTTCGTCGCTGGGAAAAACTCCATTGTTCTAGTTTGAGCTAGAGGTGGAAGAAGAGGGGTTGTGAGTACAGCGCCGACATTTGGTATCAGAGCCTAGCGGCTCGGGGCTGTGGCGCGGTGAGCACGGCGGCGGCGGCCATGGCGTTGTGATGCCGTTCGTGCGTTGGATGTAGAGGCGTGGCGGCGACATGCAGCGACGTCCGGGAAGGTCGTGTCCGAGTGCGGCCGGAACGTCCGGCGTTTGTCGCTGGCGGAGGAGCTTGGCGCTTTCCGAGGTGAAGGAGGACCGGCATGTGTGCGCCAGGTCGAGTCCATGACGGTGGTGACCGGCGTATGTGCGTCGGGTCGAGTCTGTGGCGGCGTCGTACGTGCGACGAACGCGAAGGCTGCCGAGGTGCTGCGTGGTGGCGCGGAGGTCGTGTTTGAGCGCGACGGCATCAACGGCGTATGTTCGCCAGCGGAGCTTGGCGTGTGTCGCTAAGGAAGAAGATCGAGGCTGCGTCAAGCATGGTGGTGGCCGTTGGACGCCGGCTGTGTCGTGCGCGTACGAGCGTGTTGTGCGTGCGGCCTAGGCGAGCGGACCACGAGTGACGTGGGCAGCGTGTGTGCGTGCACATGTGTTTAGGAGGTGCTCGGCGGCGGATCGTGTGTCAGTCTTGCCGGGCAGGATGCTCGACGACTCGTGTCGTCGGAGCCGGAGAAGACGACGTGGTGCAGCGAGCACATGGAGGCATGGCGGCATGGAGGCGGCGGAGGCCGCGGCGGCGCGGTGCAACGGCCGTGAACCTAGTCAAGAACATATCAAGATTAGGAACTGATTGTTGGCACTAATCTTGAGAAAGTTTGTTAGCTGCGTGTGTGTACGTTGGCCAGGTCAAGTGGGTCAGGCAATAAGTTAGTTAGTAGGTTAGTGCATGGCATTAGTGGCCGCGTGGTGCGTGGTGTGCGTGCGTGCGGTTAGTGGGTTAGTCCCTCTGCTGCCTATTTAAGTTGTACTAGCTGAACTTTCGCGGGGTGTGGTTGTGAGCCATGTATCCAGCTAAAATAAAGCCAAGATACAGGCCATTCGGCAGCCGCGGCGTTCGTCGCCGGGAAAAACTCCATTGTTCTAGTTTGAGCTAGAGGTGGAAGAAGAGGGGTTGTGAGTGCAGCGCCGACAACACCGTCAGCCATGTCGTCAATGTAGAGGCTGTCGATATCCGGAAAGAAGTCCTCGTCGGGGAAGGAGTCGTCCGTGATGGCGTCAGTAGTCGCGCGGAAGCGCTCCCCAAAACTCTGATCGCCCCTCACCCGTACAGGTTCAGAAGAAAAATCAAATATCGATAGAAAAAGGGATCCAAAAGAAACATGAAAACATTATATACTGAGAACCAGACCATGGTTGTGAAAATGCATATTACGAAGGCATTCCGCACGGAACAGCTATCCGGTCCTTTGGTTGTTATTGGGATCCAGATCTGAAGGACCCACCTACCTGCCACCTACTTTATTAGATTTTCTTTCTTCAAATGTACTAGTAAATTGGAATCGATATATCATGTTTTATTTAATATGATGAAATATAATTGAGTTTGGTCTTATCACTATTTCGATTAACTCTGTCATATAACCATAAAGACATTATATTAAAAAATACAGAAATTATACCAGTGGCGCATTTAGCATGGTGTTCCACGCGTACTTCCACTACGCACCGCCAATGCCACGGATAGACAAAATGTATGCGCCAATGATGACCTTTTCTTTGGTAGTGTCATTTCGACTATTGCTCTAGGCTTAGGACAAGGTAAAATTAATCAAATTCGGTTATTTATATAAAACGTTTTTACTTCGAGATGACTCGTTTTATCAACGAATGTGTGTTGTTTTTAGTGATGTGTATTTATACTTACTATGTTAAATAATAATTTTAGTTATCAGCGAAATTATTGAAAAAAAATCATGGTACGTTATTTGAATATTTTAAATACATTATCACATTCGAAAATGGAATATGTAGTATTTTGTTGAAACTAATTTATTTTCAGACTTTGCACACCGTGTAATCTTTTGTTATCATGGATTTGTTTTATAGACCAAAAAATATTGTATGATCTTCAATGCATCCTGGTTCGTTATGTATCAATTGTCCATGTCAGTAGTAACTAAATACTACAACTAAGCTCTGTATAATGTATTAGTAAAATGCCCGTGCGTTGCTACGGGTTCTTAATTTATTAGACTTTTATAGGTGCATCTAAAATTTCATGATAAAATTATATAATTCACATAATTCAGTTATTCAGAACAAGGGGTATCGTTGTAGTCATCTGAACTGCCTTCAAGTGCAATTTGACAAGTAAGTATTCCTACAAATTATTTTCCTCTAACTCCTACATAAAAATGATTCAATATGGATTATGCAGCCTTGGCTCCTAGAAACATATGAGAACCGTAGCAACTGGTCAGTCTGACACGGCGATGCACCACTACTATTGTATGTGAACTCATGGCGCGTGGGGTATCCTCCATTCGTTCGAGGACGATGTCGGCGACGTCAACATGGCTACAACAAGTGAAATTACAACGATTTTTGTGGAGAAGTGAAGGATCTATTTTTTTACTATATAACATTTAACTGTAGCACAAATGTAAACTGAGAATTGTTTTCATCCCAAATTAGATGATACAAAATATAGATATGTAAATATTACACATTCATACTTCAAAATTCAAAAACAACAAATAATTGCACGAATCTCTTGACATATCAAATACTATAAGAATAATAGTGAGTGAACACTAAAGCCTTGAGAACTTATAAACTATTTGAGCTCATGGTACTATAGTCTTAACCCTGAACTTATAATACTCCCTCCGTCTTCAAATGAATGTTAAATTTTTATCTAAATTTAGATGTATCTAGACACTAAGCAGTTTAGATATATCTAAATTTAGATAAATTTGCGACAGAGACAAATTCAGTCCGAGACTTGGCCGACAGTTCACAGCTCACATCGTAACAATGCAATAACACGTGCTCCTTTGTGTTATTGCATTGTTACGATGTGAGCTGTGAATTGTTGGCCAAATCTCGGACTGTCATTCGCTGATTATGTCTCTGCAAAGAACAATGTTGTGTTGTTCTACAAGTATATGAGTCACACCAACTCTTATGGTCTTATTCGAGGTCTCCAGTTTGCATCTCTTGTTGTGCAATACTATGGGCTCGTTCTGGATTTCATACTCATGGCCGGTCCTGAGATTTCGGAGGCCCGGGGCGAAGTTAGAACTTCAGGCCCCTTAATTCAAGCGTTATGATATTTGAAGTGCATCCATAAATAGTGTATTGATGTCAAATAGCTTATACATATTTTTTAAAATTTTCTTCCAACATATCAATATGCAAACTTCTGATGATCGACATCAGTGTTACACTTATCGAGTACTACTTCGAATGTGCCTCAATTATTTTCATCGCTGTAGATGGACGCACTGAGGTATGCTCCCAAACCCTTGCCTCTAAGTGTGGCCGCTTGAGTGTCGATGATGAGTTGTCTTCAACTCTTGTCCAGGAACAGTTGAACGGCTTATGGACCGATCGCGTTGATTGTTCCGCCTTCATGTTTCTTTAAGCTTGGTATTTGGAAAAATGAAAATGATACAAACACATGTTTTCTCGATATATGCAAGGTATAGTTCAAAAGTGTTATGGTTTATAGGATACCAAAAAGATACTCTCTCCGAACCATAGTAAGTGTCCCTCATTCAGTACAAGTTATTATGGATCGGTCGGAGTAAATTAAATGGTTCTAAAAAGTATAAGCAAACTTGTTTTTACCTCCATATTTATTTTTTATGTACATGACGGGTGATTACATATTTTTATGAAACATATATCACATATATAAGATGTGAGTTACTTTACTTATTTTGGGAATTTTCCTAGACGTAAAATGTAGTTTTGCGTTCTTGAGGAACCAGCCCACTAGAGATTTCTAGTCGATGGTGGTGTCCTGTATTAATTGGCCTTGTTTGCCTTGTCTAGCCCCACCGACCCACTTCGCCAAAAGAGAGAAGGTGTGATAACAAAAGGAAAAAAGGCCCGCCGTACTCATCAGCCCACTAACAAGCAGCCACCATCGTCTCCCTGAATCGTACTACAAAAAGAAGAAGACTACTCTAATGGCCCTCCGACCAGAGCTCCTCCCGACCGGCCAACCTGCACATGACATACGTAGCTAGGGGCCCCTTGGATCCGGGGGCCCGGGGCGGCCGCCCCTCCAGTCCCCCCTCAGGGCCGGCCCTGCTCCTACTTCTTGGTTTAAACACGAGCTAGGGAGATTGCAGGGCCGCCTTAGATGCCAAATGAGTTTCTTACATATGCTGACACTAAATTTGAGACAAGACATCCCATCAGAGTGTATTCTCGATATATTGACAATGTGCATATAATGTTCAGGTTCACTCATGAAGAAGCAAGAGATTTAATTCAACGTTACTTGACAGAGGATCCTGATCCTAATAATGAGAACATGGTCGGTTATAATAACAAGAAATGCTGGCCTAGAGATGCGGATCGTGAAGCATGATGTCAATCTTGGAAGAAGTGTACTTTGTGATATGAAAAACCTCCTCCCAAGGAGCACCACAACATTAGAATGGGAGAATAGCTTTGTGTCTGCGTACAAGGATAACCCGAACTTGCTCTTTAGAATGTCTGGGTTTGAGGTCCGTATACTGCCGAAGATACGTATGACTCGGGAGGCATTCAGATTTAACTACATTTTACTATAATGTATATCAAGACAGAAGATCCAGATTTACCTGCATTTTACTATGATCCTCTGATAAATCCGATCACTTCAGCCATCAAGGTTGACCGGTGGGAGAAGAAAGCAAGTGAAGAGGAAGATGAAGACGACTTTACTCTCCCTGAGCATGTGGAGCCTCCTTTAAAAGGAACTGAACTCTACACTAATACAACAGTTGTTGGCATTTCAATACTTTTTTGCTCCAAAGCCTTTTAACATGAGATTAGGTAGAACAAACACGCTGTGCTGAGGATATTACTCTTGTATCTGAGTGGTTCAAAGAGCACGGGTGAGTACTGCAATGAGTTAACAATGCCTTTCCATAGTTCCCTCTGTGGTATACTTTTTTCTCACAATTGCTTCCATATTTTTTTTCAGCCCACCAGCATATCCAGTTAAAGTCAGGGTGAGCTATTGTGCCCTTGCTTGAAAGGTACAATATCATAGTTTTAGAATAGTATGATTTTTTAAGTATTGCTAAAACTATTTGGCTCTTGACTGCTGTAGTATTCAACAAGTATTTTAGTCACTTACAAAATAATAATCTCCTGTGCAGAAAATATCCAAACAATTATACAATCAAGACGCACTCAATACAAAGACTAAACTAATAAAGAAAAACCTCAATCCTTTAGGTTAGTCAAAACTAACTGCTAGTTGTTAATCACTCAGCGTCGCACATCATTTAGTACTCCGTCCTATACTGTCCCAACTCTCCTCCCTGCACACTTCCACTTCCATGATTCCACCTCCACTAAGCCAATGACCAACATACAGTCTCCACCGCTGCATACCACAGTGATAGTGATACTCAATTGAGATGCTTTAAAAAAAGAAAAAATTCTTCAGTTTTCAAACGGAAAGGAGAAAGATAATGCCAAGTACTGAACTTCTTCTGTTGTCCGATCAATTCAATAGGAGGTAGTCCATTTTTCCAGTCCAACATTTCTCAACGAAAAAAGATAAAAGTATGATTACTGATGCTTGCATAAACCATTTCTCAACATTTCTCAACATTTCTCAACATTTCAATTTTTGTTATGTGTTTTCACAAATCCTAGTCATATTACTAGTTACCAGAATGATTGTATTATTGCACATGTTGCTACTGATGCTTGCATAAACCATTTTGTGGGTGGATTAGTACGTTTACATGTTATAAATATTCACCTATGATGCTTGACCTCCTATTGCCATTTTCCTGGCTATACATTGTGAGTGTGTTTTTAGGATACTGATTATCGCCTGAAGCTAGTTGGGATTCAGGTTTCATATAAACATGTTTCAGATTTGACTCCAACAAATGGGATGATACTCCGTGCACTGAACCCACTGAACACTAATGCAACTCTTATTATGTCTCCGCCTACAGTCGACACACTACTAAAAAAACTTACATCGAACTGCTACAAATCGATTCTATAAAGTAAAAAATAGGAATCACAAAAAATCGGTGTTTCCATTTTGAAATAGCAATTTGTTTTGTACTGTAAGTGGAATTGCTCTTAAATTTTCTGAAATGCATTATGGATGTCCTGACTGAGTCATCTTTTACTGTCTGCCTACAGTTTGTTTGTTGTCTGCCTGAAGAAAATGAACAGTGATTCTCTGATTGTGTCCTGCAAGCAGTGTCACTCTCAGCTGTCATGACCACTGCAAGCTCCTCTCCTTCAAATGGCTGGAAAATTTCTCTCCCCCACGTCTACTCCGTCCCGCTTCCTCCACAAGACGTCGTTCTCACACCTCTCCTTGCCAAGTGGTCACTGGCCTCTTCCTCTACCTGCCAAGGGGACGCTGCTTAGATTTTTTTGGCAAGTGTGTCCTGAATTATCTTTGGTTTTCTTAAAGATAATTGTTCCCTAGAAGTTTCATGTTATGAAATTACATGGTTACCAAGAATCGGAATCTATACCAGTTAACGGTAGGAAAAAGCAATAACGCAAACTGGCGGACCATAATTCAACTAATCATGAAACTGGACTGACTTCATGGAATCCTTGCCGTCAATGGACATGATGTAGTTTCGAAGTTTGGAAACTAATTCATCCTTGTTAATAGGCATTTTCAGATCAATCAAAGAAGGTGTCAGGTATTTGGCTACATCAGACGCTGGTGACGCTTCAGCAGGCGCGGGATCATTCTTGTCCCACATTACAACATTGCTCGTGTCTTCGCTATTGTTTTCCTTGTCATATTCTGGTGTTCCTTTTAACACATTCAAAGGAGATTCATGCAGAATAATAGGTAACTTCTTTCTAAAGAGTTTGATACCCTTATGCACGTCAATTATTCAAATTTATTAGCCGTAGCAATGAATTGTTTGATGGTAATATAAAACTTGGTCACCCTTGTGCAAATACATGCATCACTTCATGTGCTAGATCCTGGCATGCCCAGTGTTCCATGAATTTCAGTGTAAAGAAGCCGCATGATGAGCTGCATAAACAATGTTGGTATTTATCAATTGGTAAAATTAATAAATTTCTGAATGGATAATAAGTGTATAGTGTACTTCTCATGTCACATTGGATCATGTAGTAAACAATCTAACATACCCATTTAACTGCATTGGCTCATGAATATACTCCACTATTGGCCATGTAGTTACTTCAAGATCTGACCACTTGTTACCTTTGTTGAACTCACTATACTGAGAAGCAACCATAAAATGATTCTCGAGACCCTGTAGCTGTTAAACATAATAAAAGAGTGGTAATACATGTAAAATATACTGAGAAGCAACCATAAAATCATTCTCGTGACCCTGTAGTTGTTAAACATAATAAAAGAGTGGTAATACATGTAAAATAAATGTACTTTCACACCCTTGATAGATGAGTCTTTCATTTAGATGGTAAAGGTCACATAAGTAAATGCTCACCACAAGTCGTAGGTTAGACCGGCTCATCCGAGAACCGAAAGAGTCCAGTACCTGTACCCCGCGGCTTCTTGGATCGACATTACATAGAAACCAATGGGCTGTCTTGATGTTAATTGGGATGAAGAGCTGACAAGAAATGCAAGTTTAAGACACATTGTGGTAAATTACAAATACTATTAAGTTAAGATCACTAAGTTATGTACGGAGGCTCACCATGTCATGTTCCAAGTAGATAAGCACTCGCTCTATGATCTTGCGATGTTCTACTGGACTTATAGGAACTTTAGAATCTCGCCATAGTATTGAAGTAACATGTGTGCTATACATCCATACTTCTCCACTGACTCTGTTATGCAGATGTTCTTGGCCTCGTAGGTAGTAAATATATGCATGTAACAGCTGCAGGTTGAGGGAAAACGATGTTATAAACAAATTACATGTAGATTTACAGTACTTATATATGTTATCTTACATCGCCGTCCAATCATTCATCATCTTTGAGCAAACACTCCAAATCTCCGTGTCTCAAGCATGCGTCATGGATCCGCACTAATTTTGTTTTGTAGGGAAGGACCTGATGTATTCTTTAATTTGATCAAAGCTAATATTTTCTTCCACTTGGTTTTCCATGTAAACCTTGGTTGAGTCCATCTAAAACAACATAGATAAAATTAAACCTATGTGAGCAAGACAATCAAGTTACATGTTGCGAATAGCAACAAAGAATTCTTTAGTATAACTTATACACATATTGGTACTGTAGTTATGTTTGATGAGAATATAAAAGAGAAATATTTAGTAAGTCCATACATATACTGGAGGTGCCATGAACTTCATGAGCACTAATGCTATATGGAGAAAATGACACATTTCTATGCAAGCATTTTCTAACGTGGTAGTGATGGTAGTTCATCTAATGTGCTATTGGTTTTTTCTTCTTTTAATTGAGCTAGCAACTCGGTAATGGTTATCACAAATGGATAAAAAAATCCATGGGATTAGGAGCGTGTGATCCTCTCTTTTTTATATTTTTAATATTAGCAATTTAGTTCCACTCTTCTTATTAGCAACCGAAAGATCGCATGGCCTAGATTGCAAATTTAACACAGGACTTCCAAGTCCCATCTCCATGGCGACACCATATATCTATACTGAAATCCTCCAGCTTGTTAGAGTACGTATACGTGTATAGGCTAGAGATAGATTAGAACTCTACATCTTGTACTCCAAGTCTTCACGTACCCCGTGTAACTCTATATATACCCTCCATGAGGGTCAAATCAATTCACAACAAAATATTCGGAATTCAATATTTTCTATATGGTATCAGAGCGATTAGCCTCACGACGCCGATCCTAGGTTCTTCCACCACTTCCGCATCGCGCCGCCCCTGAGGAGATTAATCTTCTCCTCGGAGGCGCGGCACCCGGTTTTGATCAAAGATCAGATCAGTTCTTTAGACTAGATTAGATTCAACTTCAATTCCCAATTTTCTAGATTAGATCCAATTAGCCAAAATAAATCCCTAGATCCTCGTCGACGTAAATCCGGTGCATCCAATCTTATGGAAGAACTGGAATACATTGTGAATCCGAATGCTACCTGAATGGGACAGCTTGGCGATGCTTTGCTTTGTTCAGACTCCTGACAGTATGGTAGTAAGTTTAATATGGGCTAAAATCATGGCAGCGTGAGGGGATGAGATATGTAAACGGTAGCAGGTGGTTTATGGTGTAATTAATGACAGGCGGAAGAAAGGGACGTCAAATATGGTGGATGATCGGTGATTGGTTGGTAGTGTGGTAATTATTGATTGGTGAGTAATTTCGGCAGGATGAAAAAACGTCAGGTAATAATTATTGATTGGTGAGTGATTTAGGCAAGATGAAAAAACGCCTGATAATAATTATTGATATGTGAGTGATTTAGGCAGGATAAAAGGACGCCAGGTACCTAGTATAGTGGGCTAAAAGCCTAAAACCACGGTATTTAATTGCATGGTGATTTATTAGGTGGAAAAGATGCCAGGTACTACCTTTTATATTGGGCTAAAATTCTATTTGTTTTCTGCCGCAATATCTCATCTCTATGTTCGACTATTGCCACTTTTTGGTAATTTTGGTAAATGGTTCGACTATTTGGCAGTGACATTTCACACCATACATATAGGTTATCCATCGTTTAGTGGCATGCAGCTAAAATAATACACTGATTATTTATCATCTTAGATATTAGAATATCACAATAACCTTAAGATGTTAGCCTGACGTAACTTGATTGAGCACACTGATGTGTGAACATTGTTTGTAGGAATAGAAAGAAAATCACGCCTGATGGTTTCACTGATGTGTTAACATTAGTGTTTTGTTTCATGTAATACAGTTCACCACCTAGGAGGTTTGTAACAAAAACTCTACATTTTCAGTAAAAAGAAACACAATTGTAGAAAAACCTGTACTGCAACACATTATCCCAAACCTACATTAGCTCCAGCAGGACGAATCTCAGTCCGAGCATGCATGGCGACGTAGTACTCGGTTGGTATGACCAATGCAAATGATGGTGGCATATCAGTCGGTTCAAACCCCATATATTTGAAAAAGTACACCTCACCGACATGCAGCTCGCGGTTGAAACAAATTGCCCGCTGCCCGTATGCTATATTGTCTATTTTATCCCCTAGTAAAACAGTCAAGTTTAGCTTGTAGTATAGAAATATAGATAAGCTATTGGTGATAACAAGTAGGGTCGAAAGCAAAGAACACCAGTATTGATAGATTCAGAATGAGCATCCTTTTTAGTCAGCAGAGAGTTCACGACAGGTTTTAAAATGGTTTTTGTTTGCGGGTAAAATGGTTTTGTTACTCACCTGTATCATGTACAGGTTTGTACTTGTGGCGTAGTAGTAGTTGGCAGAAAACAGAACATGAAATATCCAGGTACGGTCTCTACTTCTACCCAGACAACATTACATGTTGGGGATAGCAAACAATATAGAAATTATGAATGCATGTTACTTAGCAATCAGAGATTTTCTTCCAGATTGTTCGGCAAGGATGGCGTGGTAGATCATATCTCCCCGTCGAGTTTGTTTGATCCGTCCAGAAATAATTTTGGCCGTCCTCTCCCAGGATCTGCTATGCATGTGTAAGTTTTCAACCCATCAGAATCTAACATGCCTGCTCCATAAAAAACACGTATCAGTGAATTTGTCTTGATACTATAAACAAATTATGCAGAAACCGAATATTTTGCCTTCTGAGAGGAGGCCAGACAAAGGGAGCCAGTTTTGGCACTGGTTCTGGTCTCAGAGCCATCACCCTCTTCGAGCGGAGGCATCCGAGGCTGTATTGCGACGACATGGTTTTAGTTCTGAGATGGAATATGGCATGGGTAAAGGTCGAGTGTGATATGGTACCGATTCTGGTGTGACGTGATCTGGGTAGCTTTATATGCGATGGGACGGACAGGATAAGTGATATTGGTTATGGCGCGAGATTAATTGGTGCGAGTTTAAAGGATAGCATGGTTAAAGGATAGCGATATTGAAGCGTGATTAAAGGCTAGCGGAGCAAATAAAGGCTAGCGTGATTGACCGTAACCGAGATGCACGTGAGCTACCGGAGCAATTTTATGGTTCCTGGTCTCGTGTAAAATAAAGAGAATTTATTGGGCCTGTCCAACTGGCCCTGAGATCGACCAAAGGTCGGACATAGTGCTCCTGTTGGCAGAAAACGGAACGCCTTCCTCCTTTTTAGATAGTAGAGATAAAGATAGAGATAGAGATAGAGAAGATGGGTCATAACAAATATTTTCTCATCTTATATTAGTGGAAGGAAGGAGTAATAAAATACAAGTTTCTAGGGTATTACAGTTTTCTTCGTGTCCAAAATCCCACGTATTATCAAGTCAAAAAAGGAAAATCCCACGTATCATCATGGGCCAAATGTTCTCGAGAGTGGCTGAATGGTAGCTTGAAGCATAAAGATGAACAAATGGGTTCATCGGGAGGGTAATGTCTATTGGAGAAAGGTCCTGCTGGTCGCACTAGTAGAAACCAGGCCATTTGCCCCGTTTCGTAAGGGCCTTTAGCCCGGATTGCGAACCGGGACTGTAAAAGCGGGACTAAAGGTCCAAGCTTTAGCCCCGCTTCTGTTACGAACCGGGCTAGAGGTCCAACCACGTGGCCTGCGAGGCGCGCTGGGCGGCAGGACATTTAGCCCCGGGTCGTGTTACGAACCGGAAATAAAGGTTCCCTGCCGCGGCAGCATTTTGGGCCATTTGGCTGCCGCGGCAGGGGATGGGGTTTTAGGGTTTTGTGTTTTTCTTTTCATTTTGTGTTTTGTGTTCAATTATTTTTCATTCTCTGTTTTCATTAGAAACAAGTTTTCGTATACATACAGAACGCTACTACATAGTACTTGTACATATTGACGCAATATATAATATAATTTCTCTTACAAGCATACATGGAGTTTCAACCGGGTCCAGAGCATGTCTATTTGATTACATGGAGATCATTACATGGATGCTTTAGGATCTACGTATAGAGTATTCTCTGCATGGGTCTATGACCTCGTCGATAAAAAATGCAGCAAATTCCTCTTGGATTGCTATTAGGCGGTCCTCTGGTAGGAGCTTGTCCCGCATCGCGTCCAACTATATAAAAAGGAGATCGTATGAATTAGACTCAACACAAGATTTTGTAATAAAAATAAAGGGTGAATATATTGTTTACTTACTCGAACATTTTCCGAGGGCTTCTCAATACTGATGCGAATAAACTCACACACGTAGAATCCACATAGATTAGTTCCATGTGGATGCCTCGCGCACTTTACAAGAATAGAATTCAATTAAATAATAACTCTAGCATGATAAATGCACATAAACTAGAATTAAATAGATGCGCGGACTTAGCTCGTACTACTTACCGAGAGTGATTTAAAAAATAGCTCCTCACGCCATTGACCGTGGACATGGTTCTTGACTGTGTCCAAACCCTACCCGACAAAGAAAAATTAATATATGAGTTAATAACTACTTGATATCCTAAAAAATGAACGAAAGAAACCGATACAGTGCGATAATGGTTGAAATTACCTCTGGAGCGCATCGATAATGCTGCGGTAGTTTTCAATGTCTTTGTTTAGTGAGTCCATGATGTGAAATCTTTCCAAGTCAAGTGAAATGCTTAGAAGAATTCAGTGGTACCTACGCAAGGTTTACATACGTCGGTAACTCATCATTTACACTGAACATCGAGTAAGCAAAAGTTAATATGTAGAAAAACTTACTTGTCGTCGTGGTAAGGAAATAGTATTTCATTACAGAAATGCTGTTTCGTGAGAAACCGCAACAAATTGTGCTCGGTCTCTAGTGATTTGTCCTTTAGTATAGCTCCATGAACTCGATGTGGGTCAGTGAACCCAAATCCATTGATAGCCTTTCTTTTACAATCGAGCAACTTCATTCTGCATCATTATATATAGCGTATAAAAGAATATAGTAAGTATACTTACCGGCAATGAATTGAACAAGCTGAGATAGAGACCTAATTACATAAATAAAGCAATCACTTACAGACAATACGAACTGAGGATAGTTTTGTCGAGTTCCTTTAGATTGAATAACTGAAATAATTTTGTAAATTCAATAGGGACCTCGTCTTCAGTGAAGTAATGCGATTTTCGAACTTTCAGTAAGAGCCAATTTCGCTGTTCTTTTGATGCTTTCATGTACCATTCATGAAATCGTCGCATTTGTGTTGGCATATCCCGAAGCCTCTCAGAACTGACCAGAGGCTCCCCGTTAACAAATTTGGGTGCTACCTCAGCCTTGGGCATATCGCCATGAATAATTTCATGAATAGGCATACCACATTACTCGGCCAATATCCTAGCCGTTTCCGGATCCATAGGTTCTACCTCATATAGTTGAGGTTCGGGTATGTTCACCTGGAGTGGGGGAGCGATTGGTTTGCTTGTTTCCCCAGCTGGGGAACATCTCTTTTAGTTCTTCGGCTACCACTCGATTGTTTTGTTTGTTTCCCCAGCTGGGGGACGTCTGTTCTGATGCTTCCGCTACCACTCGATTGTTTTGCTTGTTCCCCCTGCTGGGGAACCTCTTTTGTGATGCTTCCTCTACCGCTTGATCTCTTTTGTTTCAGTGTCTTCTGAAGACATCGTGTATAGTCATCTGGCGCATTTAATTGAGCTTGGGATGGCTGCGTCAGTAATTTCCTAAAGTGCTCCTTGGTTTCCGGTTTTATTTGGACCTCTGGCTCAGGTTGTTTCTTTTTTAAATGATCATCCACTTCGGCCCGTACGACCGCATCGGTCTCCTCATCGGTCAGGTCGTAAGCCCTCTTGGGAGGAACCGGCGGTACTCTTGGGAGGGGCGACAACTGTTGCTTTGGGCGTCGGTTATCGCTCGATGGAGCGGTGGTATTCTTCCGCTTTTGGCCCTTAGTGGGTGGAGGCGGCTGCGTAGATTGAGATGGACTCGTGTTGGGGTCATGGATTGGACTATTACTAGGAGGAGACGGTGCACTTGGAGGTGGACTTGGAGGAGACGGTGCACTGGGAGGAGACGGTTGCCTTGGAGGTGATGGATTGTTTCTCGATGGAGAAGGTGGCCTTGGTGTCGAGCCTGAAAACTTGATGTATTCTTGTTTCCAAAGAATGAAGCCACTCGTGACTTCTCCCAGTGTCGTCTCCCCTTCACCTCCAGGGATGTCAAGCTGTAGTGACTGACACATAGGTAGAATTTCATCCACACCGACACGAGCATAGCCAGCTGGAATCGGATTGCAATGGTAGGTCGCTCCCGGTGCAGAAGGTAAAGCAAAGCCGACCGCCACCTTCATGGAAATATTCTTCAGTTTAACATGCAGCTCACAACTAGTCTTCTCCTTAATTGTATCCACGGGGTACACATCCATCATTGCATCATTATCGTGGCCCTCCGTGTCGCTGCTTTTCCTTTGCGATGGGCCGACCGTACTGTCCGGTGCAGGATCTTGCTGTCGGAGTCCTTTAAGTTCATTAAGCTCCTGGCGATGCTCCTGCAGCATGGCTTCAAACCCCGTGAACCGCTCTGTATCCTCCTCTTTTTGCCGCTTTGTTCTTCTCGATCGGCTTCTGTATGTGTCACGGTGCTCGGGAAACCCGATAACCGTCCGAACCCTCTTGTTCGTCCAGCCTTTTCAGGATTCCGGAGAGCCTTTGTTAACTCATCGTTCTCTCTGTCGGGAACAAACATTCCCTCTTCAACCTCTTTTATCACTTTAATAAGTTCTTTCTTGGGTGAAGAAATTTCTTCGGCTGCAACAATCTCACTTTGCTTCGGGTCTAATGATGCCCCATGCCCGTATACCCAATTTCTTGACCTCAAGGGCCAACTAGACGTAGCTGGAGTGACCCCTTTAGCCTCCAGGTCAGCCTCAGCTTTATCCCACTTAGGCATGGCACTCCTGTATCCACCTATGCCCATATGATGGTGATATTTCTTTTTGGCTGCATTTAACTTATTTTTTGCTGATATTGCCTTAGCTGGTTCCGAGGTCTTGTATTCCACAAATGCGGCCCAGTTATCCTGCTACAACTCTAGTGGGCCAGTGAATGGAGGAGTTTTTTTCTTCAAGACATACTTGTGGTACAATCTTTTTTCCATTTCTTGAATAGTTCGGCCATCTTCTTAAGAGCAAAGTGCTTGACTTTCCTCGTCATTTGCTGTGTGAGCTCATCAGTCTCCAAGACATGTAGGGTGAAATGTGTCATGAGAGAATTCCACATCGTATCTTTCGCTCTGTCATCTACAATACTAGCCCCAGCTGGATCCTTTTTCTTTCCTGGCTTGTTCCAATTTCGCGTGGTGATCAGGACTTTGTCTCTAACAATCACTCCGCATTGACTTGTAAATGCATTCGCAGATTCTTTGGGCTCCAGCGGTTAACCCTGCAGAGAG
Organism: Avena insularis; assembly: GCA_023614405.1. Lineage (NCBI taxonomy): Eukaryota > Viridiplantae > Streptophyta > Magnoliopsida > Poales > Poaceae > Avena > Avena insularis. Next base: position 21,590,918 of record CM042694.1, on the reverse strand, counting down.
ACTAAGTCAATAGTGAAACGGACATCAGCGGGCAACTTGTGTGTCGGGCCTCTTGTCCTTATAGAAGATTGGCCGGAAGCGAAGGTCTAAGAGAAGAAACATTCGTCAGTACATATATATGAATCAATTAGTGCATCTATACTAGTGAACGATCGATAAGGCTTTATATACCTCGATGGAGTTTGTCATTATTATGGTGTCTTCACCATGGTCTCCACCATGGTCAGCACCATCGTCTCCACTATTTTCTCCACCATCGTCTCCTCTAGACAAATTAAGATATTCAGAGCCATCATAATAAAACCCCCTAGTACCCTCATCTATAATGTTGAGAAGCTCCTCTTTATTCTGTCTACCGTCCATAGCTTAACTAATACAGAAAAAGAATATTGCATTAAGTAAAAGAATATTACAACTGCGACAACTCGGATACAGTACTTAGTGATTAAGATAAAGTACAATAATATAAGATAAAGTACATTATTAATACATTTCGCTCATAATATAAAGTACATTATTAATACATCTCGCTCATATCAAACTAGCGAATGCTGCCAAGCTCAGGTTAACGGAGCTCAGCCAGAAGAGGAACCATCACCGGAGAATAGCTCGGGTGAGATCCGTGAACCTGCCAGATATTGGAAAACCTAGTCTCCAAAAGATACATGTATCGTCGTACATGCTCGTCCTCCTCCCTGATACGATGACGTACCACCTCCTCGGGGGCCGGCTCCCTCTACACAGCTCCTGGACCTCGTGGACGCCACCAAAGAAGCTCCGGGTCGACGATGATACCTGGATTCCTCACCAAGGTACGAGTCCCGACAGGTCGCACCTCCCAGTGCCAACCCCAAGGAGCCTGCATCGACATCCCCGATGGAGTCCAGTAGGCTCGGACGAGGTGGACGCGGCATAACTAAATAATAGAAATAAACAATCATAAAACATAAATAGTAACTAAATCACTAAGTATTGCCCTAATAACACTAATCCTAAACCTAACACTAACTAAACTAAACCTAATTAACTAAGTATTCTAACTAACCCTAGATAAATACTAATACTAATATTAATACTATCTAAATACTAATACTACTAACACTAACCCTAAACCTAACACTAACTAAACTAAACCTAATTAACTAAGTATTCTAACTAACCCTAACTAACCCTAGATAAATACTAATATTAATAACTAATACTACTAACTAACACTAACCAAAATACTAATACTACTAACACTAACACTAACTAAATACTAATACTACTAATAACACTAACACTAACACTAACACACTAACTAAAATACTAATACTACTAACTAACACTAACCAAAATACTAATACTACTGATTTACAAACACTAACACTACCACTAACCAAAATTAACTAATAACACTAACTAACCAAAATACTAATACTATTAACACTAACACTAACACTAACTAAATACTAATACTACTAATAACACTAACACTAACACTAACACACTAACTAAAATACTAATACTACTAACTAACACTAACCAAAATACTAATACTACTAATTTACAAACACTAACACTACCACTAACCAAAATTAACAAATAACACTAACTAACCAAAATACTAATACTATTAACACTAACACTAACACTAACTAAATACTAATACTACTAATAACACTAACACTAACACTAACAGTAACACTAACACTAACACTAACTAAAATACTAATACTACTAACTAACACTAACCAAAATCCTAATATACTACTAATTTACACTATTACTAATACACTACTACTAACCAAAATTAACCCTAACTAATAACCCTAATTAACCAATACTAATAACCCTAATTAACACTAACCTGAAGACGGCGAGGCGGAGACGTTTAGGGCGAGGACGACCTCGAGGCGCGGGCTCGGCCAGCGGGCGCGGGCTCTGGTTTGGGCATGTGGAGACGGGCACGGGCGGTGGCGAGGGGCTCCTTCTCACGGGCGCGGGCGACAGTGCGGCGGACGACGTGGGCGCGACGCTGGGAAGAATGGCGATCTCCGGGTCGTGCCACGACCAGGGGTGGGGGTGGGGTATTTATACCACCCCCCTTTAGCCCCGGGTTGTAATATGAACTTCGGCCCGCCGCACTTCCCGCGCGCCACAACCATTTAGCCCCGGTTTATGTCTGAACCGGGGCTAGGACTTTAGCCAGTTCAGACATACAACCGGGGCTAAAGGTTATTTTTGGCGCCAAAACCAAAAATGGTTTACAGTTTTTAGAAAATTATGTATTATATATCAAAATTTTCAGAAAAAGAAGATCTATAATTGAAATCTGTTATCATACTTTATTATACAACTTAAATGAAACTATCTATTGTTTAACAAGTATTATATTTAGTACAATTGTTGGAAAAATATAGTTTCTCGCCATTCCCCCCGCTTCCCGCCATTTCTCCCGCTTCCCGCCATGTTTTCCTGCCATTTCCCCCGCTTCCAGCCATGTTCTCCCGCCATTTCCCCCGCTTCCCGCCATGTTCTCCCGCCATGTGCCTCTATATCTAGGCGGACCACCATGTCCATCCACACATCCACACCTTCTCTCTCACAACAATGGACACCGCCATCGGGCCTTTCTCGACGCCGAGGAGACCGAGGGCCAGGCGCCCAGCTACCCATGCCTCGGGTACCGCTGGCTAGATGCTGAGTGCTGGATGGGTTCCTGTTCCTCCTGTGCCTCAAGGTTCGGCCCGCTAGGCGTCCATCACGAACCACTTCTACCTCGAGCTCACGCCGGCGCAGCGGATGGATCCCCATTGGGATCCTGACAACCTCGACACCTGGAATGCCTTCTTCGCAAACCGGCGGGAAAGGGAGCTTGCCAGGTACGAGGGTGACGGCCCGCCCCCAGTGAACCACAACGAGGCTGGTCGCTGCCTGTGGTGGGCGAACCGGACTATCGCCGGTGTGATGCGCTACATCGCCATGGGAGACCATCCTCGCCTGAGGTACCCGCACTTTCACCAGCAGCATAGCCACAATAATGGTGGTGGTGGTGAAGGCCTAGGGCGTACTGGGGTCGTCATCCGGGATCCCCCTCCCCCGCGCGTCATGAATCCGAGGCCGGAGGATCCATCCGCGTGCTACGAGGAAGGGCTGAGGATCCATCCGCGTGCTACGAGCGACGATGATGACGATGACGATTCCGAAGACGACCCAGAAGCTTTGTACTACAGGGCTAGATATGATTATGACTAATTTTTACGTTTTAATATTAATAAATGTCTGGCCGCAACAAGTTGCAATACTACCTATTGAGATCGAGATAGTTCATATCCATAAACATATAAGAAGATCATTAAAAATAAAGGTTTAATAATATTGTACATCACCAACATCCACACATGTTAGGGTTTTCTTCTAATCTGTAACCATGGAACATCTTCCTTACTTAACGGGATGCTTGGGTCATCCTTCACAGCGAAGGGCGGAATTTCATGAAACTTATCATAATCGTCTGACATGTCTGTCTTATCCTCCACCCCCATGATGTTTCTTTTTCCTGAAAGAACTATGTGGCGCTTTGGCTCATCGGATGTTGTATTCTTTTGCTTATCTTTCCTTTTTCTCGGTTTGGTAGACATGTCCTTCACATAAAAAACCTGAGCCACATCATTGGCTAGGACAAATGGTTCATCTCTATACGCAAGGTTGTTGAGATCCACTGTTTTCATTCCGTATTTCTTGTCTACCTCAACCCCGCCTCCTGTCAGCTTGACCCATTTGCATCGAAACAAAGGAACCTTAAAAAAAAGATCCATAGTCAAGTTCCCATATCTCCTCTATGTAACCATAATATGTATCCTTTTTCCCATTCTTGTCTGTTGCATCAAATCGGACACCACTGTTTTGATTGGTGCTCTTTTTATCTTGGGCGATCGTGTAAAATGTATTCCCATTTATCTCGTACCCTTGGAAAGTCAATATAGTCGAAGATGGTGCCCTTGCCAACAAGTACAACTGCTCTCCAACATTTATGTCATTCATGAGAAGTGTCTGCAACCAACCGCCGAAAGTCCTCATATGTTCATCTCTAGTCCAGGAGCCAGGCTTCCCCGGGTTGTTGGAGTGTACAATATTCTTGTGTTCCTCGATATACGGAGCCACCAAGGTGGAACTTTGCAGAACTGTATAGTGTGCTTTAGTGAGAGAATGTCCTCCATACATATCCTTGCTTTCTTTCCTAGCGTGCCTTTTCCACTAATTCTACCCTCATGATGTGATTCAGGAACACCGATGGGCTTAAGGTCAGGAATAAAGTCAACACAAAACTCAATGACCTCCTATGTTCCATATCCCTTTGAGATGCTTCCTTCTGGCCTAGCACGGTTATGAACATATTTCTTTAACACTCCCATGAACCTCTCAAAGGGGAAGATATTGTGTAGAAATACAGGACCAAGAATGTTAATCTCATCGACTAGGTGAACTAGGAGGTGAGTCATAATATTGAAGAAGGATGGTGGGAACACCAACTCGAAGCTGACAAGACATTGGACCACATATTTCTGTAGTCTTAGTAGACTATCTAGACTGATTACCTTCTGAGAAATTGCATTGAGAAACGCACATAGCTTCACAATGGGTACTCGAACATTTTCCAGCAGGAGTCCCCTCAATGCAATCGGAAGCAGCTGGGTCATAAGCACGTGGCAGTCATGAGACTAGGTTTTGAAATTTTTTCTCTGCCATATTTATTATTCCCTTCATGTTCGACGAGAAACCAGACGGGACCTTGATACTGTAAAGGACTTCAAAAAAGATTTCCTTCTCTTCTTTGGTAAGAGCGTAGCTAGCAGTACCTTCAAACAGCTCTGGATGCATGCCGTCTCGGTCTTTTATACGTTGTTGGTCCTGCCGTGCTTCAGGTGTATCTTTGCTCTTCCCATACACGCCCAAGAAGCCTAGCAGCGTCACGCAAAGATTCTTTGTCAAGTGCATCACGTCAATTGGAGAGCGGACCTCTAGGACTTTCCAATAGGGTAGCTCCCAAAATATAGATTTCTTTTTCCACATGGGTGCGTGTCCGACATTGTCCTTCGGAACAGATTGTCTACCAGGACCCTTTCCAAAGATTACTTTTAAATCCTTCACCATGTCAAATACATCATCACCAGTACGGCAGATAAGCTTACACCGGATGTCTGCCTCACCATTGAAATGCTTACCTTTCTTTCTTAGGATGTGCGTGGGCGGAAGAAAACGACGATTCCCCAGGTACACATTCTTCTTACATTTATCCAAATATATACTTTTAGTATCGTTTAAACAGTGTGTGCATGCATTGTATCCCTTGTTTGTCTGTCCTGAAATGTTACTAAGAGCAGGCCAATCATTGATTGTTATGAACAACAACGCTCGTAGGTCAAATTCCTCCTGCTTGTTCTCATCCCACACATGTACACCTTGTCCGTGCCACAACTGTAAGAGTTCTTCAACTAATGGCCTTAGGTACACATCAATGTCGTTGTCGGGTTGCTTCAGGCCTTGGATGAGCACTGGCATCATAATGAACTTCCGCTTCATGCACAATCAAGAAAGAAGGTTATAGATACACAGAGTCACAGGCCAGGTGCTATGACTGCAGCTCTGCTCCCCAAAAGGATTCATGCCATCTGTACTTAGACCAAACCATAAGTTCCTCGCATCACCTGCAAAGTCCGGAAACTCTCTCTCGATTTTTCTCCACTGCGACCCATCAGAGGGGTGTCTCAACATCTCGTCTTTCTTACGGTCTTCCATGTGCCATCACAACAACTTGGCATGCTCTTTGTTCCTGAATAAACGTTTCAACCGTGGTATTATAGGAGCATACCACATCACCTTGGCAGGAACCCTCTTCATGCGGCGCTCGCCCTCAACATCACCAGGGTCATCTCGTCTTATCTTATACCGCAATGCAGTGCATACTGGGCATGCATCCAAATTCTCGTACTCATCGCCGTGGTAGAGGATGCAGTCATTAATGCATGCATTTATCTTCTGCACCTCTAATCTTAGAGGGCAGACAACCTTCTTTGCTTCGTAGGTACTGGAGGATAGTTTGTTATCCTTTGTAAGCAACTTCTTCATTATTTTCAGCAACTTTTCAAATCCTTTGTCAGTCACACCGTTCTCTGCCTTCAATTGCAGCAATTCTAGTGTGCTGCCCAGTTTTTTGTGCCCATCTTCACAATTTGGGTACAACAATTTGTTGTTATCCTCTAACATATTCTTGAACTTCAACCTCTCCCTTTCAGTTATGCATTCTTCCTAGGCATCAGCAATGGCCCGACTAAGATCATCATCGGCCAGATCTGATGTCCGTTCTTCATCTTTTTCTTCATCAATGTCTTCCATTGTAGTACCATCGTATTCAGGGTAGTCGTTGTCATTCTCTTCTTCTTCGTTGTCTTCCATCGTAACCCCTCTTTCTCCATGCTTGGTCCAACAATTATAGCCGGTCATGAAACCGGACTGAAACAGGTGGCTGTGAAGGACTCTTGAGGAAGAGTATTCTTTATGATTCCGACAGACACCACATGGAAAAGACATAAAACCATTCCGCTTGTTTGCCTCGTCCACAAGAAGAAAAGAATGCACGCCTTTAATGAACTCGTTAGAGAGTCGGTCAGCGTACATCCATTGCCGGCTCATCTGCATTATATAATTAATTAAGTACATCAAACATAATCATAATTAATTAGTACTAATCTAAAAAAACAAAATTAAAGCCAGCAACCGGGACTAAAGATATGATGAACCTTTAGTCCCAGTTGGAGGCACCAACCGGGACTAAATATGGATGTGGAGAAAACATGTCGACACTATGTCCTCAGTGGGCAGCACTAAGCCAGTAAATTAAATGACTCTACTATTTTGGGTGGGTGGCAGCATAATCATAATTAATTAGTACTAATCTAAAAAACAAAATTAAAACCAGCAACCGGGATTAAAGATATGATGAACCTTTAGTCCCGGTTGGAGACACCAACCGAGACTAAATGTGGATATGGAGAAAACATGTCAACACTATGTCCTCAGTGGGCAGCACTAAGCCAGTAAATTAAATGACTCTACTATTTTGGGTGGGTGGCAGCATAATCATAATTAATTAGTACTAATCTAAAAAACAAAATTAAAACCAGCAACCGAGACTAAAGATATGATGAACCTTTAGTCCCGGTTGGAGGCACCAACCGGGACTAAATGTGGATGTGGAGACAACATGTCGACACTATGTCCTCAGTGGGCAGCACTAAGCCAGTAAATTAAATGTCGACACTATTTTGGGTGGGTGGCAGCACTATACCAGGGTGAGTGTGTCGACATTATGTCATCAGTGCCCGACACTATGTTGTGCTGCTTAATCTATAAATAGGTATGCATTCTTGTGAAGAACTGCAAGATGGTGAGTGAGACTAGGGACACCACTACGGCGGAGCTTCTCGAAGATGTCTTAGGACCTCGTCCTTAGACATCTTCGAGGAGCTCGCCGTAGAGGCACTCTCTAATATGTGAAATTAGTTAGCTCCACCAGCATACTGATTTAGCTAGAGAAGATATAAATCGAAAGATGGTGTGGGAGAGCAGGGACACCACTACGGCAGAGCTTCTCGAAGATGTCTTAGGATCCCGTCCTCAGACATCTTCGAGGAGCTCGCCATAAAGGCATTCCCTAATATGTGAATTGTGATGTCTTCTTATCAAGCTTTTATGAATTAACCTATCTTTGTTACAATTTTTTCAGTTTGTTGAACGCAGGTAGACGAAGAAGGATATTTTGCCCAGCTAGTTAGTTAGAATGATGAACTCATGCATGTGTGTGCTTCTAAAATCAAATTTCGAGACTATGTGCCAAAACAAGATATATATAGATAGAATCCACATATTGTGATATTTACCTTAGAGTTCCTTAGATTAATACAAGATAGATAGAATCTAAACATCGATCTCATGCTATCATTGCAAAAATTACTACCAAACTAAATCCACAAATCCATCTATAAGATAGAGCATGAAATGAGCTAATATAACAATGAGAGTTCAAAGGATGAAGTTGCTCACCTTTTAGAACCTTTGGATAGATGGGGCACCACAAAATATAGACAAATCTCGAGGAAAAAAAGGGCATGAACTCGAGCTTGAAGCAAGAAAGAGAGAGAAAGGAGAGCCACCAGCTTAAATGGTGGCTCGGGCAGGGGAAGAAGATATAGCCAGACCTTTAGCCCTGGTTCGTGTCTAGAACCGGGACTAAAGGTCCACCTTTAGCCCCGGGTCTTATAACAAACCGGAACTAAAGGGTCTGGCGCCCGACTGGCCTGCCTAAAACCCTTTAGCCCCGGTTTGTTACACGATCCGGGCTAAACGTCCCGTTCGAACCGGGACTAGTGCCTGCCACCCCCTAGGGCCAGTTCTAGCCGTTGGACCAGGGCATTAGTCCCGTTTTGTAGGAAAACCGGGGCTAATACCCTGGACCAAAGGTCATTTTTTTACTAGTGTCGATAGGAAGAAATGCATGGAAAGTTTCCGATCCTGCCCCGTCACCTTTGAGTCCCAGAGACGACCAGTGTGCACAGGCAAAGCACTAGCAAACGTGCCAGATGCGAATGAACCGCGACATGCAACTGTGCAATGTTGACAGTAGTACTAGACTATAGATTTCAGAGTTGAGACCTATCGACCCGTCCGTCCGTCCCTTCCAGCGGGTAGACTAGCAGTATAGCATACGGATTTACAGTATCAGCAAGCGCGTACGTACGCAACGCACCGGCAGCTATGTGCAGCAGTACCCGTACCGTACCGGCCGGCCGTAGCCTCGCTCTCGATCTCACGCGGATGACAACAACGAGACATAACACTGTTCCGTTCCGCCACCGCCAGCCCACAATCTGAGGGTCATCATCACAATTTCCCTTGAGACATAAACACTTCACTGTTCGTGGACTCGCCTCGCCCGCGATCGCAAGCGAATAATCAAAGTCGCTGTCTCCACGGAGTCGTGATCGATGCGCTCGAATCGGCATTCAGTCATTTTTCTCCGTACGATCACATGTTATGGGTCGATGATGCATGGCGAGGTGTTTCGGCGCGGTCTCGACTCGGCTTGCTTGATCTATTCTCCCCTGCAAGTTGTAGAACATTCCAGAACAAAACACTCAGCGCGTCCGTTTGAAATTAATCACGCGTCGGGGTTTGTACCGGAGCAACCCTCAATGAACCATCACGACCTATAGTTAGTTTATTCGCTTTGGCGATCGAGAATCAGCCTAGCGCTCGGTCTACGATTACCGATGGAAAAATGGCCTCTAGTCTATAAGGGCCATTGGTCCTGGTTCAGGATACCTTTACTGGTGGAAAAATGGCCTCTAGTCCCGGTTCATAAGGGCCATTGGTTCCGGTTTCCGAACCGGGACCAATCACTCGGAACTAATGCTGGTCCCGGTTCACGCACGAACCGGGATCAATGGGTCTTCACGTGGGCAGGCGCGCGACGAGCGGGGTGGATCATTGGTCCCGATTCATGGAACAAACCGAGACCAATGGGTCTCCACGTGGCAGCGCCAGAGACGGGCGGGGGTGGATCATTGGTCCCGGTTATTGGCACGAACCAGGATCGTTGGTCTTTGTGCCACGACAGGGTTTTGTGTCGCGGCAGGATTTTTGGGCTATTTTTGTGCGGCGGCAGGATTTTTGGGCTATTTTTCTGCCGCGGCAGGATTTTTTTTATCAATTTAATAGTACTACATATATACAGCAATAATGAAACGACGATATATATTACACATCATGCATGATCACAAATATATTATACACCATCTCATCCTTCTTCTTGGTCGAAACATATTATAATTACAAACGATACTCTCACACGAATTTGATCTAATTTACATCTTCTTTTTTACACTTCACCCTTCCAAATGAAGCGGATAATAGTATTCTCCTTTCGGATCTATGACTTGTTCTAACAAGAATCCGGCAATTTCCTCTTGAATTGCTTGCGCGCGTTCTTGTGATAGAAGACCGTCCCGCATCCGTTCGATCTAATATAAAGAAGGGGATCAATATATATGAATGAAACTAAACATAATTGGTGGTAATAAAATAAAGTTGTGATTATTGTTTATCGTACTTCAATTTTTTTGATGTTCCGGTCCGTGACCTTCTCTTTGGTCGTCTGGTGAATGAACTCGCAAACATAGTATCCACATAAGTTATTCCCGGCTTCCTACCTCAAGCACTTTACGAGAACGGAGTTCAATCAAAATAATAATCAAGCATGATAATGGTGGTATTGAAACTAGAATCAAAGAGATGCGTGGATCTAGCAAGTAGTACTTACAGTCAACGGTTGAAATGTAAGCTCTGACTTTCAAACATCCCTAGTTTTAACGGTGAACCGTTTCCAAGCCTTCTGGAGGCATTCCTGCATGTCCGCCCACTTTTCTAATGGTGTGCGTTTTGAGTCCAGGACTTTTACTACTCCGGTGTCAATAGCAATGATTAATAGAATATAGTGGAAGTTGGACACACTAACAAAATATAACACGAGTCAATTATACGCTTAACATCGATAAGAAAAAATAGAATGTGTACAAGACAGTAACACTCACCCAGCGTTGTAAGGAAATAGTATTTCCCTTCTGTTGCTGAAATGCTTCAACGCTTGGAACAAGTTATCCTCTGTCTTTTTGGGTTTTGTTTTTAGAGTAACTTCATGAACGAAATTGAGTCAACAAACCCAAGGTCATAGATTTGTCCTTTGTTGCATTCAAAAATCTTCATTCTGCATATATAATTAGTATAGTGATGAGTAAGATTATACAAGCAACAAATGAGCTTAGCTAGAAAGACTTAATTACAAAAATTAATAATACTTACAAACAATAGGCACTGACGATAGTTTTGTCGAGGGCGTCTTGTTGGTAAAATTGAAATAATTCTGGAAATTCGATCAGTAGGAAGCCATCTCCATGACTGTAATGGTGGTGTTTATATGCAGCATAGATCCAGTTTTTGGATTCAGCACAGGCTTGGATGTACCAGTTATGCAATCTTCGCATTTTTGTTGGTAGATCTTTCACTAACTCGGGTTTGACGAGAGGAGCCCCGTACTGGTACACGTATGCTATTTCTTGGTACCCCTCGAACTCATCCATACGGCTCATGTACTCAGTAATAGACAGTCCATATAATTGGGCCTTTTTCCATACAGTCGAACAAACTCCGGATCAATGTTCGGATCATGCCGCTCCTGGGCTCTCCACTCATTTGTATCGTACACTTTGAGCAGTTCGATCGATTGTTTTTTCTGTTGTCCAAGCTGGGCAACTTCTTTCCCGACTCTCCGCTCTTTTGCCTCAGCCGACTTGGTAATAGAGCGATTATAGTCTGATGTGAGCGCTATGGGTTGGTGAAGCTGAATCTTAAGCGCCGCTGCTTTGGCTTTATCTTCTACGGTGACCAGGAAGAATGCCTCTATCGGCTTTTTCTTGTTAGCCATGTCAATCTTCCACTTTTCATAACGGGCAGCTGCGGCCGCAGCAGTTTCCTCATCTGTCTTCTCGCAAGGAAGCTTCTTCATATTCTGATGAGGTACTTTTGGGAGGGGCGATAGCTTACGTTTCGGTGATCAGAACGTGCTCTTGCTGCTGCTGGTGGTGCTGCCCCTCTTAGTATACTTCCGCTTTTGTCTCTGAGGCTCAGGGGACGGCTGACGCGGCAGCGGAGACGGCTGAGGCGGCGATGGAGACGGTTGCGCTGAGTGGTGAAGCGGTGAAGGCGACGGTGATACGTCCATTTTGCATCACTATTCTATGTCTTAATTCACTATTATTCATTGATATATTTCATATTGAGAGGTGATACTTATGTTATTTCATCTGTTTTTGCATGGTTGGTGACTTTTGGAGCATGGACCGCTGCAGTCAGGATTCTGATGGAAAAGGTGTTGTCTAGAGGCAAAATTCACGAAGATCAGAAAACCCAGGAAAATATACGGAAAATCCTATTTTTCCAGAAGACTAAGGATGCCAGAAGATGGAGTGGAGAAGGGCCACAGGGGGCCCACACCACCCCCAGGCGCGGGAAACCCTAGGCCGCGCCTGGAGGTGGTGTGGCCACCCTGGCCCACTCCAGCCTCTCCCCTCTGGCGTATATCATCCTCCCGAAACCCTAAGACTCGGGGAGCGACCATAGAAAGATTCTGCTGCCTCTGCAGGGCGGAAAACACCAAGAGAGAAAGATCTCTCCTGCAGACAGATTTCTGCCAGGGGAATTCCTTTCCGGAGAGGGGAGATCGTCGCCATCAACACCACCATCAAGCTGGACTTCATCGGGATCATCATAATCATCACCACCACCATCATCGCCATCAGCACCCTCATCACCATCTCCATATTGTTGTAACAATTGCGCTGAATCTTGCATAGTTCATAGGGGAAACTTTCCCGGTGTTGATTACCCTTTGTAGTTGATGCTATTGAGTGAACCATTGAATTATAGTTTATGTTTAGATTGTTATATATCATTATTCCATCTCTGATCATGATCCATATGATGTCTTGTGAGTAGTTCGTTTTGTTTTTGAGGACATGGGAGAAGTCATGTTGTTAGTAGTGGAGTTATGTTGAGAAAGATTCAATAGTTTGATATTTAAGTTGTGGTGTACTTCTTCTAGTGGTGTCATGTGAACGTCGACTACATGACACTTCACCTATATGGGCCTAGGGGAATGCATTGTGTATTTGGCTACTAATCGTAGGGGTTGCCGGAGTGACAGAAACCTGAACCCCCGTTAGGAAACCATTGCACAAGGGACGTAAGGGTCTTAGAGTTTAAAGCTGTGGTTAGGTTCTACCTTAATTACTTTCTTGTACTTACGGATGTTTGCAAGGGGTATAATCACAAGTATATATTAGTCTTGGATGGGGCGGTACATTAGCACAGGTTCACCCACACAACACTTAGCAAGCTAAAGAAGATTAATCAACTATATGAAGCGAAAGCACTTGACAGTCTTCCCATGTGTCCTCGAGAACGTTTGGTCATCTTAAGTAATACAACCGGCTTGTCCTTTGCTGCATAAAGGATTGGGCCACTTGCTGCATTTATTCCTACTGTCTTTTATTTACTCGTACTTTGTTTACTTGCTTTATCAAAAACCCCTAAAAATCCGTTTGCTAAGTATTTGCAGAGAATTCCTGATCCATACCACTAGCCAGCACCTTCTGCTCCTCGTTGGGTTCGACACTCTTACTTATCGAAAATACTGCGATACACCCCCTATACTTGTGGGTCATCAAGACTATTTTCTGGCACCGTTGCCAGGGAGTGAAGCGCTATTGGAGAGTGGAACTGGTAAAGGAAACTTCTATTGTGAGTATTGTTTACTTCTGTTAGTTGCTTTATTTTCGTTATGGATAATTCGCTGAGTTTCTTATTTGGTAATGCTACTACCACTGCTAAGGTAGTAGATAAGCCACCACCTGCCGAGAATGATGTTTTCAAAATACCTACAAGAATTATTGATCGTGTTATGGATACTACTATGTTGGGGATGGAACTGTCCATCTCGGTGATCATTTACTCTTTATACACGAATTATGCGGGTTGTTCAAGTGTGTAGGTATTACTACAGATCAAGTCAAGAAGAAGTTATTCTCATTATCGCTGAAAGGAAGAGCTGAGGAATGGTATAAGCTGCTGAAGAATGGTCAAGCTCTGGAATGGGAGGAAATAGTGCGTCTCTTTTATTCAAAGTTTTATCCTCCTAGTGAGATTCATAAAGATCGGAATCAAATATACAACTTTTGGCCTCTTGATAGAGAGAGTACAAATCAATCTTGGGGGAGATTGAAGTTACTAATGCTCAAATGTCCCATTCATGAGCTCCCCAACAATATTATTATCAATAACTTCTATGCAAGGCTTCCTCTACATGATAAGGATTTATTGGATGCTTCTTGTGCTGGATCATTCACTCGCATGGAAGAAGAAGCTAAATGGGATCTTCTGGACCGTATTCAAGACAATGCTGAAGCTTGGGAGAATGATAAAGGTAGAAAGTCAGGTATAAATTATGATTATGAATGCATTGAATCTTTTTATGGGAACTGATGACTTTCAAAATATTAAAAATGCTTATGGTCTAGACTCTCAAGCTATTGCTTCTTATTTTAAGGCTTTTGCTTCCTACATTGAAGTGCCTAAAAAGAAGTGGAATAAGTATCATGAACCTTATAAAGATATTGCTAAGAGTGTTCCTTCAAGAAATACTAAAGTTTATACTGCTAATCATGTCTTACCTAAACCTTACATTGAGAAAATGCCTTTCCCAGTTAAGATAAAGGAACATTCTATGATAGCTAGTATGGTTAATGAAATTACAAATAAAGCTGTTAAACCTGATAAACAAATGGTTGATGAACCTATAATAGCAAATGTGAAAGACTTTGTTACTAAATATGATAAAGAGGGACAGACTATCCTTTGTAAGGACACCTCTAATATTGTTTCACAAAGTAGTGTTATGAGAGCTAGTATTCCTATGTTTTCAGTTAGAATAAGTGATCATTGCTATGATGGTCCTTGTGATAGCTATATTGTTAAGTTTATTCATGATACTGAAAGTTACTATGAGAGAGGGAAAAGTGCTTGTATGCATCTCAATAATATCAAGTTTCCTCGTTTTATGCCGAAAGTCTTTATGTTGCATTTCTTTTGCCTTCTTATGCAAGTAGCCTCTAGTTTCAATAACTTTTTTGTCTACAAAATTCCCTTGCATAGGAAGTGGGTTAGACTTAAATGTGTGTATTTTTGCTTCTTAATGCTCCCTTTCACTTCAATTCATATTCTTATGTGAGCATCTTCAAAATTATCATGCCCATCTTAATGGCTATAAAGAAAGAGCCTTTTGTGAGACAACCCAATTTGTTTTCCCTTTCAGTTTGTTTTTGTTTCTTTGAGCCTTGGAAGTTATTACTTCGGTAATAACCTCTCCTTATCCGTTTTGTTTGGTTTTTGTGTCAAGATCAACCTCTAATGAGAGAGAAGTAATATTTGGGGAAGTTGCTGTCCCGAAACAGATTTCTGTGCTTCACCATAAATATTCGTGAGAGATCTCTGTCTTTCGAATTGAGCTGTAATTTTTTGTGCTTCTGCCCCAGGGTGTTATTTAAATTTCATTAGTTCTGAACTTTTTGATTTGAGAAACATAAGATTTTCGAAAAAAATGATCTTTACCTGCTGGTCTGTTTTGACAGATTTTGCCACTCTTGCATTTGCTTTTTTTATTCGATTTCCTTTTTGAATTCTTTTCGGGTTTTCGGAAGGAGTTGCTACAGTAGCTTATGTTTTGATGGTTTTTAGTTGAAGTTGGACTCAAAAGGTTTTATCACTTCACTTATACTAATGTTGCTAATGAGAATCGTGTGAAAGAAATTTCCAGGAAGTGGAGACAATGGTGTAATAAGGAAGAGAAGGGTTTTATGACTCAAGTAATAAGTGTATGAAGATGAAGATATTGATGTTATTAAAGTGATGACTCTGGAAGAATCTACTAGATACCAAATTCAGAGACCTGCAGAGTCTGTTTTCAAATAGGTAACAGTTCTGGTTAGAAAAGTTCCGCCAAAATACTATCCAACTATATTTTTGCAATTTTCAGTCAATAAGGAGAGTTATGAAGTGAAAAAGGGATGGAACCAGAGCCAGGGTGGCTCACACCACCCTGTGGCGCGGGCCCACCCCTGGCCGTGCCACCAGGTGGTGAGGCCACCCCAGACTCCGCCTCCGACCCGTTTTCACCCAGTACCTTCCTTTTGATATGAAACTTCGTAATATATAACCCCCTGGATCCCCGAGGTCCGTATATCGTGTTTTCATTGTGTTTTTGTTTCGATCTGTTTCTGCCAGGTAAAATGCTAGATTTGTAGCCTCAATGTCTTCCACTGGATCAGTTGAGGGAGATTCCTTGGAAAATATCATCAACCCATACATGAGAGAATTGAAGATTCATCCCAAGGAGTTATTGCTCGAAGGTGGGGAGGTTCGGATTAAAGAGGTTCAAGGCCCTAAAGGTGAAGGAAGTCTGGAGGACAGGATGGAAGCATTGGAGCAAGAAGTCTTTAGGTACAAGAAGATGGCGGAGCGCGAAGTGGATATCATCCATAAAATTTGTTCCGAACTCATCACCGAGCACCAAAAAGGAGACTGCTGAACTCAAAGACGAAGTCCTCTCACTTTGCCAAACAACCAACAAACTGCAAGCACAGTTCTATGACGTTCAAAATCAAAATTGTGAGTATGAGGCTAGATTTAAACGTATAAGTGCTGCTGCAAGTTTCAGGATGTTGGAAACCACGACGTCCTTTGTTGATGGGAAGCCTTTACCCTGGAAGACGGACGAAGATGAGAGGATACCACAACCACCGAAGGAGTAATTCGTCATCAGGTTTGGCATCCCCTTGGTTTGTTCCAAGCTTGGGGGAGTGCCGCGGTATCACATCACTATCTTCTATCTTTTTACCTTATTAGTAGAGTCATATCATGAATAGAGGAGTTATTTTGTAGTATGGTTTGCATTATGGAAGTGTCCCCTCTCTCGTTAGATTTGTATCCCTTGGTGTGAGTTTCCGTTATGGAATATTAATGAGAAGTTATATCATTCACCCTTTTGCATAGCTTATGTTAGTTTTCAATTCGTGGTTATATGATTGATCTTGTTGTTAGTATTGGTATCACTTTGGGATCATTGAGTAAATTTAGTTGGTTTTGGCAAACCTGGCTTGGTCAGTAGCAACACTATTTTTGAGAGTTGAATGAAAAAGATAAAAGTACTCTAAAGAAAAATTATTTCATCATCTTTCTTTCTTGATTTGCTCATAAGTCTAGTATTCTCTAGTTAAGATCTTTTGTGCTTCCAAGGAAGATTGCATGTTTGCCTTTATCACTTGTATGTTTGTTTGTTTCCTTCAACTCTTATACTTGCTACCTAGCCTTGCTAGCCAAAAACCTGTACTGAGAGGGTATTCTTCTCGTGCATCCACCTCCTTAAAACCAAAACCTTTGCCATTTGTGTCCACCATACCTACCTAGTAGCATTATTACTATTCCAAGTAAATTCTTGTTTTATCTACCTCCCAAATTAAACTTGTTATGTGAAAATTAGTGATTAAAGCTCTCACGAACTTGATGGCACACTTTACTTTCTTGCATTTAATAAACTTGAACCATTGTGCTCACCTATGTTGCGTATATGCTTGCGCTTTGTAAGTTGTTGATTAGCAGAACCATGCTGTCATGGGGAACGCTTTCAACATTGCACTGGTACTTCGTACCTAGTTGATATCATGTTCTTTTGTCTATGGATGTTGTCGGTGTGAAATGAAAGGGGAGCTTGTAAGTCCATGGAGTTATGCATATGTGTTAGAGAAACGCCTGGGCCGCTGGTCTAATCCATGCTGACATGGTGGAAACCTACAGCGTAACCATAACGAGTATCTATGAAGCATTCTTCTTATAAAAAAAAGAGATAGAGATTGAGAAAAAGAGAAAAAAAGAGATATTATGAAAAGAGGAAAGAGAGAAAAAAAAGCACCATATTCCCATGGTAAATAAGAAGATGGTTGAGATACTTGTTGTCGGCTTGCCTTGTCATTTTGATATGGGGATTCTTCCGTATCATCGGGCAAGGGGTACCCCATTGGCGGTCCTCAATGATACACTTATGCTTACGATGACAAGAACTTACCGGTGACTAAACTTGAGTAGCATGAGGAGCGGCCCTCGTATTCAAGGGACATGAGATTCTCAACTTACAACTTGTCAATGCATATCCTCATATTTGATCACTTTAACCTTAATCACCTAAAGATGCCTATGATAGGGGCAATGAGAGCTGAAAGCTAGTAAGTATCATAATTTTGGGGGCCTCAAGGCGGCAAAATTCTAGCGCTCGGAGGTGGTGTGGCCAACCTGGCCCACTCCAGCCTCTTCCCTCCGGCGTATATCATCCTCCCGAAACCCTAAGACTCGGGGAGAGACCACAGAAGATTCGCCGCTCAGGCGGAAAACACCGAGAGAGAAGATCTCTCGGCAGACAGATTCTCGGGGAATTCCTTCCCGGAGAGGGGAGATCGTCGCCATCAACACCACCATCAAGCTGGACTTCATCGGGATCATCATCATCATCACCACCATCATCACCATCAGCACCCTCATCACCATCTCCATATTGCTGTAACAATTGCTTTGAATCTTGCATAGTTCATAGGGGAAACTTTCCCGGTGTTGATTACTCTTTGTAGTTGATGCTATTGAGTGAACCATTGAATTATAGTTTATGTTCAGATTGTTATATATCATTATTCCATCTCTGATCATGATCCATATGATGTCTTGTGAGTAGTTCGTTTTGTTCTTGAGGACATGGGAGAAGTCATGTTGTTAGTAGTGGAGTTATGTTGAGAAAGATTCAATAGTTTGATATTTAAGTTGTGGTGTACTTCTTCTAGTGGTGTCATGTGAACATCGACTACATGACACTTCACCTATATGGGCCTAGGGGAATGCATTGTGTATTTGGCTACTAATCGTAGGGGTCAAGGAGTGATGAAACTTGAACCCCCGTTAGGAAACCATTGCACAAGGGACGTAAGGGTCTTAGAGTTTAAAGCTGTGGTTAGGTTCTACCTTAATTACTTTCTTGTACTTACGGATGTTTGCAAGGGGTATAATCACAAGTGTGTATTAGTCTTGCATGGGGCGGTACATTAGCACAGGTTCACCCACACAACACTTAGCAAGCTAAAGAAGATTAATCAACTATATGAAGCGAAAGCACTTGACAGTCTTCCCATGTGTCCTCGAGAACGTTTGGTCATCTCAAGTAATACAACCGGCTTGTCCTTTGCTGCATAAAGGATTGGGCCACTTGTTGCATTTATTCCTACTGTCTTTTATTTACTCGTACTTTGTTTACTTGCTTTATCAAAACCCCCTAAAAATCTGTTTGCTAAGTATTTGCAGAGAATTCCTGATCCATACCACTAGCCAGCACCTTCTGCTCCTCGTTGGGTTCGACACTCTTACTTATCGAAAATACTGCGATACACCCCTATACTTGTGGGTCATCAGACGGTTGCGCTGGAGAATGGTGAGGTGGCAACGAAGGTGGATTGCTGCTTTGAGGAGTGGGTGGCCTTGGCGGCACATAATTTGGAAGCATGATGCGCTCCTTTGGCCATAGAATAGTCCTCCTCTTTGGCTTCTCCTAGTTGGGTCAGCTCCATATCTTCCCCTGCAGGGTGGTCTAGCTTCAGCTCCTCAAAATCTTCCTTCACCTCATGCGTGGACGACAGCAGCCTTTTGGAACCGTCCGCAATGCCAAGTTGGGTAAGGCGAATTGGTACCGCCATGCCGACCGGGCCACCCTTAAGTTCATAACCTGCACCTTTAGCTCACAAGCTGTGGTCTCCGTGATATCATCCACTGGGTAGCGTTTAGGAGGAGATATCGTCGGTGCATCATCATCAACATCATGGAGCTGCGTGGAACGACGCTGCTTTTCTTATTCGATAGGGCGCCGGTACCCTCAAATGCAGCTTCTACCACGTGCCGCTGAGATTGGCCGCTAGTACCTTGCTGGCTAAGTCTGTCGAGTTGATCCTGGTGTCGCTTTAATGCTTCTTCTACATTATGCAGCCGGTCTGTAGCGGCCCCTTTCTCAGCTGCCTCCCTTTCCTTTCTCCTCTGATGGCTTTTATCGGGATATCTCTTCATTTCCGGGGGGAAGGCAACCTTCCACGGCTTGGAGCCTGGTGTGCCTCGTGCTCGTCCGTCGTGTTCAGGATTTTTAAGGGCGCGTGTGAGCTCGTCGTTCTCTCTATCAGAACGAACCGTCATTGCAACATCATCTATCGATTTATAATATCGCCGATGGGCGAGGGGATCATCTTTGTGTTTCGATTATATATTGCCCTCACTTCTTTGTCCAACATGCCCCATGGCAGTAAACCAGTTTATCGCCTGTGGTGTCCATGTTATGGCTCGGTCCGATCTCGCAGCTATGTAATTGACCTCAAGTGCATCCCACTTAGGCATGCAACCGGCGAGTGCCAGGGCCCCATGTTATGATGGTATACTTTCTTAGCAGCGTTCTCCGTATTTATTCTAGATCTTTCCTTAGCTTTCTCCGATGTCTTGTACTTCACAAAATCCTCCACTGGTGTCTTAACTTAGCATAGATGCCTTGAGTGAAATCCGGAGTCTTCTCTACCTTGACAAAGTTATTATACAGTTTCTTCTTCCAGTTCTTGAATGCATCATCCATCTTGATGAGAGCAAACTTATTGACTCTTTGCACAAGCTCCATTCTTTCTCTCTCCTCCTCATCTGGATTCACATCTGGCATCGGCAGGAGGAAATTAATCATGAGCTTGTCAAAAAGCTTATCTTTGGCGGTGTCGCCGACATACCGGACTACACCGCCGCTTGGCCGATTCAATTCTTGAACGGTGATCGGGATGTAGTCCCTCGCAATAACTCCGCATTGCTTGACAAATTTTCTTGCGACATCGACGGGAGCTTGCGGTTCGCCATCTACACCGACCACGTCGATCCTATACCTCACAGTGTCATCCAACTTTTTTGTTGGGCCTCGTTTTGCTTACGGAAGAAGTTCTCGATCCGGAGGGCTAAAAAAGAAAGAGTGTTAATATATGCATGTATATATATAGACAGCAACATTTTAATTACAAAAATACATATATACACCTCGCCGGTGTTTGCGAGATTTAAGGTTCTGCCGGAGCCGTCGCCTTCTCCCTTATCGGCTTCTCCCCTGTCCCATGCTTTGGCTTCTACCTCACCGGAGCCGTGATGTCTACGCAATTCTATTCTTGTAGACAGTTGTTGGGCCTCCAACTGCAGAGGTTTGTAGAACAACAACAAGTTTTCCCTTAAGTGAATCACCCAAGGTTTATCGAACTCAGGGAGGAAGTGGTCAAAGGTATTCCCTCTCAAGCAACCCTGCAATCAAGATACAAGAAGTCTCTTGTGTCCCCAACACACCCAATACACTTGTCAGGTGTATAGGTGCACTAGTTCGACAAAGAGATAGTGAAATACAAGTGGTATGGATAATTATAAGTGGTAATGGTGCCAGAAAATAGCTTGTTAGCGTGTGGTTGACGTGGGAAAAGACTAAAGACAAACTGAAATAAAGAAGGAAGCAAGCAAACATGTAATAGATCTAATAGCAAACGGTGTTTCAGTGCTTAGAAACAAGGCCTAGGGATCATACTTTCACTAGTGAACACTCTCTCATAAATATATTCTTCCTTATGATACTACGCTGAACTACTCTCCGGTTGGACTCTCTAATCGTTGGTAGGGCTATAACAGCACACCTCAAAGTAAGCCTTTCCCATCTAGAAAATCCCACACTGTCACCTTGAGTACTAGATGAGTCCAACAAACACCACAATTTCATAAAGATATCCAACTCCAAATATAACTCATAACAAGTATTTGAGAACTCTAGCCTAAGTTCCACCATGGTGTGCACGCTGTCACTTTCACACACATGTGGAAGAGCAGAGATCTAATAAAGCACTTGAGTAGCAAGGTAGATCTACTTGATTACAAAGCTCATGATCACAATATGATCACGCATAGAGAGAGATGAACACCTAGCTACCGGTAGAACCCTTAGCCTCGAGAGAGAACTACTCCCTCCTCATCATGGGAATCAGCAATGGTGATGTAGATGGTGGTGGAGATCGATGGAGATGGCTCCGGGGGCACTTCCCCGTCCCGGCAGGGTGCCGGAACAGAGACTTTCTGTCCCCCGAATCTCCCCTTCGGTGGCGGCGGCGCAGCGGAACTTTTCGTGGATTTCTGATTGATGATCTAGGGTTTATGCACCGAGAGCCTTCTTATAGGCAAAGAGGCAAGGTCGGTGGGCGTCCAGGGGCCCACACCACCTGGTGGTGCGGCCAGGGCTAGCCCGCACCACCATATGGTGTGGCCACCCTGTGGACCCTCTTCGTATCGTCTTCTGGCTCTGTGAGTCTTCCGGTAAAATAACGACTTTGGCTTTTGTCCGGTCCAATTCCGAGAATATTGATTTTCTGACTTTCCTCGAACCAAAAACAGCAGAAAACAGGCAACTGGCACTGTGGCACTTGTTAATAGGTTAGTCCAAGAAAGTGTATAGAAAGTACTCCAAAGTTGGAACAAAACACAAGAAAGTAGATAAAACCAAGCATGGAACATCAAAAATTATGGATACGTTAGCAACGTATCAACATCCCCAAGCTTAACTCCTGCTCGTCCTCGAGTAGGTAAGTGATAAAAAGAAAGAATAATTTTTTAGGTGACATGCACCATCATAAACTTGATCAAAGTATTTGTAAAACATTGATAGCTGGGATCATAGTACTTCAATCAAAACATGAAAGACAAAGTTCTAACGATAAGGCAAAGCAACTATGTTGCAACATGAAAAGACACAAAAAAAAGATTCATAAATAACAATGCTTTGCAAGACGTTTGTTTGTTTCACATAAAGAAAACATAGCATAGTGGCATTCAGCTTGTCCCTCATAGAGTAGCAAACATAAATGCATAGGACACCTTCAAAGTTCATAAGAGTGACTAGATACAAATAGTTTAAAACAAGCAATATCAAAGCTATGCATCAATCAACAAGTCTTGGGACAATGCACATAGAACTAATAATGGCCACTATGCTCTCAAAGTAGGTGCATAAAGATAGAAGGTGGAGACTCAACATAAAAGTAAAAGAAAGGCCTTCATAGAAGGAAGCAGAGATTCAAGTTTCATAAAGAGCTTCCAAAAATTATGATACTTTTTAGCTTTCATCTCTCATTGCCCCTATCATAAGCATCTTGAAGTGATTAAGGTTAAAATGAACAAACTATGGAGTATATGCTTGACAAAGTATAAGTTGGAAAACTCATGTCCCTTGAATACGAGGGCCGCTCCTCATGCTACTCAAGTTTAGTTACCGGTAAGTTCTTGTCATACCAAGTACATGTGTATCATAGAGAACCGCCAACGGGGTACCCCTTGCCCGATGATACGGAAGAATCCCCATATCAAAATGACAAGGCAGGCAGACAATGAGCATCTCAGCAATCTTCTTATTTACCATGGGAAAATGGTGCTTTTATCTCTCTTTCCTCTTTTCTCATATCTCTTTTTTCCTTTTTCTCTTTTTTCTCAATATCTGACTCTTTTTTATAAGAAGAATGCTTCATAGACAGCTCATTATGGTTACGTTGCAGGTTTCCACCATGACGGCATGGATTAGACCGGCAGCCCAGGCGTTTCTCTAACACACATACATAACTCCATGGACTTACAAGCTCCCCTTTCATTTCACACCGACGACATCCATAGACAAAAGAGCATGATATCAACTAGGTACAAAGTACATGTGCAATGTTGAAAGTGTTCCCCATGATAGCATGATTCTGCTAATCCCCAACATATAAGTGCAAGCATATACAAAATAGATGACACAATGGTTCAAGTTTATTAAGGGCAAGAAAAGTAAAGTGTGCCATCAAGTTCGTGAGAGCTTTAATCACTAGTTTTCTCATAACAAGTTTAATTTAGAAGGTAGATAAAAACATGAATATACTTGGAATAGCAAATGCTAATAGGTAGGTATGGTGGACTCTTTGGAATAACTTGGTTTTAGGAGTTGGATGCATGAGTAGAACTCATACTTGGTTATGAAGGCTAGCAAAAGACTGGGAGCGACCAACTAAGAGAGCAATAATGGCCATAATCATGCAGAGCGACAAACCATCAGTAATCAAAGCATAAAGTGATATTTCAAGTCGAAAACTAAAGGATCATAAAGGCTTATGGTGACTTGGGATAGTCATAACATGGTGTGAGCATGCGCCAAGTCAACCCAAATAAAGCATCAAAGGAGAATACCACAATATTATGCTTTAATATGCTAAAACAACGCATGCTTCTTTCAAGGCACATTAAGCAATCTCAATTGTTTATAACAAGTCATGCTACATCAAAGAATACTAAGCATAAAGCCAAATCAATATCAAGCATGGCATGACAAAGCATAGGTCACAGTCAAAAACAAGCTCTCTTTACCACTTAAGCATTAACTTTCCTACTCTTTTCCAATCCAAACCAAACTATTTGAAAACCAATGCATGAAAGAGGGGGTCCAACCGATTTATTCAAGCAAACTAAGAAAACCAAGAAAACGAAAACTAAGAACGAAAACAAAGATGCTCCAAGAACAACACAACTATGCATGAAACAATAAAAATGAAGTGTTTTGAAGAAAACCTGAAATTTTTATTGATGAAGAAGGGGATGCC
This sequence comes from Avena insularis, assembly GCA_023614405.1. Classification (NCBI taxonomy): domain Eukaryota; kingdom Viridiplantae; phylum Streptophyta; class Magnoliopsida; order Poales; family Poaceae; genus Avena; species Avena insularis. The sequence continues at coordinate 21,566,514 of CM042694.1, read as the reverse complement.
TTGGGCATCCCCAAGCTTTGACGCTTGTACTTCTTGGATATTTCTTGGGGTGACACGGGTGGCATCCCCAAGCTTGAGCTTTAGTCCATTCTTCATCTCATTACATCATTCTCTCCATACACCTGAAATTGTTCCTTCATACAAAACTTCACACAATCTTTATTAGCAACATTAGTGCACTCAAGATAATAAGTCTTTGGATTCAGTTTCAACACCAATAAAACTTACATTAAAACACAAGCTACTGTAGCACTTCTCTCAAAAATCTCAATTCCCCAAAGAGAACCCAAAAAGGAACCAACAAGAAGCAAATGCAAATAATGGCACAAATCTGTCAAAACAGACCAGCAGGTAAAACCCAATTTTTTTGAAGAGCTTTTATTGCTCAAATCAAAAAGTTTTGAACTAACGAAAGTTAGATAACAAACTGGGTCAGAAGCACAAAAATTCACGCCTCAAAACGACATACAGAGATTTTACAAGAATTTTTACGGTGAAGCACAAAAATCTGTTTCAGGACAGCAACTTTCCCAAGCATTACTTCCCTCTCATTAGAGGTTACTCTTGGCACAAAAAGCAAGTAAAAAGGATAAGGATAGGTTATTACTTAATAAATAACTTCCAAGACTCATCTAAAACTTTTAGGTTATCTCCTAATAAGTACTTTTCTTTAACGTCTTTAAGTTAGGCTTGATAGTTTGAGAAGATACTCACATCAGAAATATGAATTGAAGTAAAAGAGAGCATGAAGAAACAAATTCAAAGCACATTTAAGTCTAACCCACTTCCTATGCATAGGAATATTGTAAAGAAACAAGTCATGAAAGCACAAAGCAACAAGCATAGGAAAGAAAAAGAAGTGCAACTTCAAAATTTTCAACATAAAGAGGGGAAACTTAATATTATTGAGGTGCATAAAACCATGTTTCCCTCTCTTATAATAACTTTCAGTAGCATCATGAATAAAATTAACTATACTATCACATAAAACATTCTTATCATGAGCCACATGCATAAAAGAATTAATACTCTCCACATAAACATAGTCATTCTTATTAATTGTAGTCGGAGAAAATTCAACAAAATAGCAATCATTATTATTCTCATCACCATAATCATCAAATATAGGAGGCATATTGCAATCATTAATTTTCTCCTCAATAGTAGGTGGACTGAAAATATCATATTCATCATTGTAATCATCATATATTGGAGGTTTGGTATCATCATAAGCAATAGAATAGCTATCTTCCAAAGCTGGGGAACTAAAAAGATCATTTTCATAAAAACTAGCTTCCCCAAGCTTAGAATTTTCCATAGCATTAGCAATAATGGTGTCCAAAGAATTCATACTAATAACATTGCTATTAGCATGCAAAGAAGGTTCCAAGGGTTTTTTAATTTTCTTTTCAAAGAATTCATGTTCTACATTAGGAAAAATACTAAGAAGCTCTCTAATTTTTTTGTTGTTTTCCATTAAGCCTAACTAGTGAAAACAAGAAACAAAAAGACAAAATTGCAGAATCTAAAGGAAATAACTTTGAGCACTCATACCGGAGGATGTGAGTACCTTTTACCTTACCTCCCCGGCAACGACGCCAGAAAATAGCTTGATGTCTATGCACTTCTATTCTTGTAGACAGTTGTTGGGCCTCCAAGTGCAGAGGTTTGTAGAACAGCAGCAAGTTTTCCCTTAAGTGGATCATCCAAGGTTTATCAAACTCAGGGAGGAAGTGGTCAAAGGTATTCCCTCTCAAGCAACCCTGCAATCAAGATACAAGAAGTTTCTTGTGTCCCCAACACACCCAATACACTTGTCAGGTGTATAGGTGCACTAGTTCGGCGAAGAGATAGTGAAATACAAGTGGTATGGATAATTATAAGTGGTAATGGTGCCAGAAAACAGCTTGTTGGCGTGTGGTTGACATGGGAAAAGACTAAAGACAAACTGAAATAAAGAAGGAAGCAAGCAAACATGTAATAGATTTAATAGAAAACGGTGTTTCAGTGCTTAGAAACAAGGCCTAGGGATCATACTTTCACTAGTGAACACTCTCTCATAAATATATTCTTCCTTATGATACTACGCTGAACTACTCTCCGGTTGGACACTCTAATCGTTGGTAGGGCTATAACAGCACACCTCAAAGTAAGCCTTTCCTATCTAGAAAACCCCCACACTGTCACCTTGAGTACTAGATGAGTCCAACAAACACCACAATTTCATAAAGATATCCAACTCCAAATATAACTCATAACAAGTATTTGAGAACTCTAGCGTAAGTGCCACCATGGTGTGCACCCTGTCACTTTCACACACATGGGGAGAGTAGAGATCTAATAAAGCACTTGAGTATCAAGGTAGATCTACTTGATTACAAAGCTCATGATCACAATATGATCACACATAGAGAGAGAGATGAACACATAGCTACCGGTAGAACCCTTAGCCTCGAGAGAGAACTACTCCCTCCTCATCATGGGAATTAGCAATGGTGATGTAGATGGTGGTGGAGATCGATGGAGATGGCTCCAGGGGCACTTCCCTGTCCCGGCAGGGTGCCGGAACAGAGACTTTCTGTCCCTCGAATCTCCCCTTCGGTGGCGGCGGCGCGGCAGAACTTTTCGTGGATTTCTGATTGATGATCTAGGGTTTATGCACCGGGAGGCTTCTTATAGGCGAAGAGGCAAGGTCGGTGGGTGGCCAGGGGGCCCACACCACCTGGTGGCGCCGCCAGGGCTAGCCCGCGCCACCATATGGTGTGGCCACCCTGTGGCCCCTCTCCGTCTCGTCTTCTGGCTCCCTGAGTCTTCCAGTAAAATATCGACTTTGGCTTTTGTCCGGTCCAATTCCGAGAATATTGATTTTCTGACTTTCCTGGAACCAAAAACAGTAAAATAGGCAATCGACATCGTGGCACTTGTTAATAGGTTAGTCCAAGAAAGTGTATAGAAAGTACTCCAAAGTTGGAACAAAACACAAGAAAGTAGATAAAACCAAGCATGGAACATCAAAAATTATGGATACGTTAGCAACGTATCAAGCCGTCTCCTCGGTTGAGAGACTCATCTCCCTGACCGGAATCGTTCAGAAACTCACTGGTGAGATCGATATCGATATCTTCATTTTCGCAGATCATTCTTTGGAGGATGTTTTCCTGATGTTCTGCAATCATAGTATCTTGATGTGTTGGATCCATAGTATCTGCAAAGATGATGTTCTAGAATTACATATTAAGTTTATGATAAGAAAGGGGAAACAACAATCAACACATGGCATTGATGCAATGCTCAAGCAAGGATGATGATATGACAAGTTAAACCGAGTTGAAATTTAACCCTAAGGCATGCTTGGCAATTTAAGTGGGATCCGAAGGGTCCAAACCCTAGTACAGGAGAGACCCCAAAATCACCTACGAGGGGTTGATTTCATTCTCTTATTAAACTTGTAATTAAAGTTTTTGAACAATGCATGATTATGAGTCTATTGTGTAGATCTCATTTTTCTGAACATTTTGATATATTATACATATTTTTATGACTTAGAAATAATTAGTTATTGAATTTATAAGATTAAACTATTTTCTGAAATTATTTAAACAATTATTAAACTTTTATTGCATCATTATGACGTCAGCTCGGGGTGGGGGTTTGTTTTTCTCCACATCTAAACTAGCCACAAAGACTGACGTGAGGGGCCCACGCCACCTCAAATGCCACGCTGGCGGGGCTTGGTCGACGCCACAATGGCGCCACGTAGCCTCGCCGGCGATCTGCCAGGCGGTGGTGGAAGACGACGGAGAACAGCGCGCGGGGTGACGCGACTAGGACCGTTCGAACTAGCGCGATGCAGGCTACCTAAAACGGGCGGCGCTGCTACGGGAGGTGCGCCGGAGCAAGGGGTTTGATGGTGGCCGGCGGCCGGCGGCGACATGTGCTTATGGGGAGGACGATACAGTGAGGGAGGGAGACGTAGGAGTGGTGATGGAGCACCAGTGGCTCACCAGGAGACCGATGGAGGGTGCAGCGAGGCCGGAGGAGGTCGGGTGCTGCCGGAATCAGTGGAGAACGCGGCGGCCGGAGTCGGGGACGGTGGGGTCGATTGCAACGATGGAATCCTTGCTTACTCGCGGCGGCGTCCGACGGCGGCGGATAGTGGCGCTCGGCGACGGGCGTCGACGACGTGAAGCGGCCGCTCTGGATTTGGGCAGCCTGACGGCGTGATTTTGCTCCGCCGCAAATTTTCCTTAGCCACGTGTCGATGTGCTCTGTGAATTGGGGGAGTTGGGGAGGAGGAAGGGTCGGGGTTGTTAACTGTACAGGCCTTTGGTCCCGGGTCGTCCCACCAACTGGGACTAAAGGATCAACGGTCCCGGTTGGTGGGACAAATCGGGACCAATGCTCTGTCCTTTGGTCCCGGTTCGTCCCACAAACCGGGACCAAAGGCATGTTGATCAGCGCGCGCACCCAGGGATCATCGTTGACCCATTTTTCAGATTTTGGCAAACCTTTTGGTCTTCCCGCCATTTTCAAATTTGTTTTTTCTTTAATTAATAAGATGTTTTAATTTAAGATGATTATTTATTTAGAATTTCAAAAAACTTTTAACAGGAAAAGAGCTTCAATTTAAATAACTAATCAAAAACCATTTTATGTTTTCAAATATTTTTATTTGAACTATACAATTTTACTATTTTCAATTAAAATTGCATTACAAAATATTTATTGCATAATTTGGAATTTCAAAAAACTTTCAACAGGAAAAGTGCTTCTATTTAAATAAATAATAAAAAACCATTTTCTGTTTTCAAATATTTTTATTTGAACTATACAATTTTACTATTTTTAATTAAAATTGCATTAACAAATATTTATTACATAATTTGGAATTTCAAAAAACTTTTAACAGGAAAAGTGCTTCAATTTAAATAACTAATCAAAAACCATTTTCTGTTTTCAAATATTTTTATTTGAACTATACAATTTTACTATTTTCAACTAAAATTGCATTACAAAATATTTATTTCATAATTTGGAATTTCAAAAAACTTTCAACAGGAAAAGTGCTTCTATTTAAATAAATAATAAAAAACCATTTTCTGTTTTCAAATATTTTTATTTGAACTATACAATTTTACTATTTTCAATTAAAATTGCATTAACAAATATTTATTACATAATTTGGAATTTCAAAAAACTTTTAACAGGAAAAGTGCTTCAATTTAAATAACTAATCAAAAACCATTTTCTATTTTCAAAAAATCATTTATAGGTTTACAACATGTTATTTTATCAGAGATCCACGTCAAGTTCAGCGAGGCGCAGCCCTAGGCTAATAAGCTTCATGCCCGCCGTTTTGAATATAGTTTGAAATGGGCATAAGAAATTCAAAAATGATACAAACAATGTGAAACCTTCGTGTGGTGTCATATTATGTGTCACAGTTGCAAGGAAAAATATTAAACTTGAAAAATTGCAAACATCATAAGAAATCCTTCACAAAATGACCTATCATGTTCGAGGTTTCATGGCATTTAGGTCAAACCACCAATGTTATGGCTAGAATCAGGGCATAGTTTGTGATAATGTGCCCATATTGTGCACACATGTGCATCTTGGGATGGCTTACGATGTTGCAAGAGGAAGTTTTCCTTTTCGACGCATGAAAAAGCCAGTTTCCATTTTTGAGGTGCCGAAATCGGGGTGTTCTGTGAAGCAACCACCAAATTAAAGTTGGGCATTGGTACCAACCCATTTTTTCAAAATACTAGACCACCTTATATGGACAATTTCCCAACCGGTGTATCTGGAACCTTTCCGTCCATCCCTCATGAAAAAGACAAATTCCTACCGAATCGGTAGGAGGTTGCCAAGATTTGAACTACAAGTATATGATATAATGCTTGTGAATTTTTAAAAAAATCATTTATAGGTTCACAACATGCTATTTCATCAGGGAGCCACTTCAAGTTCAGCGAGGCTCAGCCCCGGGCTAAGAAGCTTCATGCCCGCCGTTTTGAATATAGTTTGAAACGGGCATAAGAAATTCAAAAATGATCCAAACAATGTGAAACCTTCGCGTGGTGTCATATTATGTGTCACAGTTGCAAGGAAAAATATTGAACTTGAAAAATTGCAAACATCATAAAAAATCCTTCACAAAATGACCTATCATGTTCGAGGTTTCATGGCATTTAGGTCAAACCACCAATGTTATGTCTAGAATCAGGGCATAGTTTGTGATAATGTGCCCATATTTTGCACACATGTGCATCTTGGGATGGCTTACGATGTTGCAGGAGGAAGTTCTCCTTTTCGACGCATGAAAAAGCCAATTTCCATTTTCGAGGTGCCGAAATCAGGGTGTTCTGCGAAGCAACCACTAAATTAAAGTTTGGCATTGGTACCAACCCATTTTTCAAAAATACTAGACCACCTTATATGGACAATTTCCCAACCGATGTATCTGGAACCTTTCCGTCCATCCCTCATGAAAAAGACAAATTCCTGCCGAATCGGCAGGAGGTTGCCAAGATTTGAACTACAAGTACATGATATAATGCTTGTGAATTTTTTTTAAAAAATCATTTATAGTTTCACAACATTCTATTTCATCAGAGATCCACTTCAAGTTCAGCGAGGCTCAGCCCCGAGCTAAGAAGCTTCATGCCCGCTGTTTTGAATATAGTTTGAAACGGGCATAAGAAATTCAAAAATGATCCAAACAATGTGAAACCTTCGCGTGGTGTCATATTATGTGTCACAATTGCAAGGAAAAAATATTGAACATGAAAAATTGCAAACATCATAAAAAATCCTTCACAAAATGACCTATCATGTTCGAGGTTTCATGGCATTTAGGTCAAACCACCAATGTTATGGCTAGAATCAGGGCATAGTTTGTGATAATGTGCCCATATTATGCACACATGTGCATCTTGGGATGACATTTAGGTCAAACCACCAGTCTCTGCCTTCCATTTCAGCAGTTCAAGTGTGGTACCGAGCTTTGTGCTGCCATCTTTGTAATTTGGGTACAACAACTTTTTGTGATCCTTTTGCATGGCCTCCAACTTAAGCTTCTCCCTTTCTATATCACATTGTTGCTTTGCATCAGAAATGACCCGACCAAGACCATCAGCAGGCTCATCCGATGCCCATTGTTCTTCTCCATTGCCGCCTCCCTCTTCTTCGTTGTCTTCCATTGCAGTATCGCCGTATTCTTCAGGGGACATAGGATAGTTGTCATCATCCTCCTCTTCTTCATTTTCTTCCAGCCTAACCCCTCTTTCTCCGTGCATGGCCCAACAATAATATCCGGGCATGAAACCTCTCCGAAGCAGAAGCCTTTGAAGGATTCTCAGGGCAGAGTGTTCCGCCACATTCCGACAGTCGACGCAGGGACAAGGCATAAAATTATCCACTTTGTTTGCCTTAGCCAAATCGATAAATTTATGCAGGCCTGCAATAAATCGGAATCGCGTCGGTCGCCATACATCTATCGCATCCGTGCATCGATCTGCGTCATAATAATTAACCATTACAATAACATCGTGAATAGTAAAATGACCACCCTACATGGACACATGCAATATTTTTGTATCAGTTACAGATAAAGAAGATAAGGTTGCTAACCTTAGCCGAGGATACCGTGTTGTGCGAACTAAAGTGTGGCTCGGACATTTCGTCGAACACCTTGTGTGCAATGAAAGAAAAAAAAGCTAGCACCCACACCTCACACACAATCCAGCAAAATTTGGTGGGCAAAGGGATGAGCTTATATATAGCCAAGGGAGGGTCTTTGGTCCCGGTTAATGCCACGAACCGGGACCAAAGCCCCTCCCGTGCGACACGTGGAGGTTTCGCCGCTTCACCAGTCATTGGTCCCGGTTAATGGCACGACCGGGACCAAAAACCTTGGTGGGGGCGTTGCGGCCGCCACGTCCCCGTGTATAAATATGAGGACACATCGCGTCGCTTTCGCCATCGCCTCGGCCTCTCTACAGTCGATCTCCACCCCACCCCTTTAGCCATCGCCTCTCCATCGCGCCATCGTCTTGCCTCCCCTCCCTCTCCAATCTCCACCGCGCCGCCATGGAGGTGCCCACTCTCAACTTCTACGAGGCGGTGATGTTTGCGTACTACGGCATCCTCGCGCCGTCGCGCGCGACCGTGCCCGCCGGATTTCGCATCAGCGAGGCGGGTATGCCGGTGGCTCCGCTCCTCGTCCCCGGCGGATACGAGATGGAGTGCGTCATCACGGAGCGTCGCCGCCAGATGCCAGAGTGGATGAGGGCGTTGCCCGGTCTGTGCCAGCGCAGCCGGCTGTTCAAGAAGGAGCGAAAGGCCAAGCTTGGCAACCGCATCGTGGACGGGCGCGTGGTGCACCCGGATCTCCGCAACCGAGAAGGGCGGGAGATGTTCTGGTCCGTCCCTAGACGGACCATCTACACCGCCATCGACGCCGCTAGCCGCGCAGAGGAGATCCGTCTCCCGAACAACGCCGAAATCGTGGAGATTTCGTCCGACAATGACGAGGAAGCCGGCGGCTCGAAGGACAGCGGCAGCGGAAGTGTTGTCGACTAGAAAAATTTGTAAAGTCGCATCTTTTTTTGAAAAAAATTGTGGTCGAATAATAAAATGTCTCAATTTAGATCTTTGTCTCGATTAATTTGTGGAAGATTTTTTCAAAAATACTAATCAATTCAATTTCTACCTCGAATTAATTTCTGCCTCGAATTAATTTTTGCCCCGAATTAATTTACATTAATTGTCCCGGATTGTGGACCGTCGCGGGGTTTTTGGTCCCGGTTCGTGGCATGAACCGGGACCAATGCTCCGCAGAGCGCCACGTGTGCGTCGCGGGGGCATTGGTCCCGGTTCATGCCACGAACCGGGATCAATGCTTGGAGATAAACTGGGACCAATGCCCAAGCGGCATGAACCGGGACCGGTGCCTGGCATTGGTCCCGATTATGGAAACGAACCGGAAACAATGGAATTTGGGCGCTGGACCAAAGACCCTCTTTCTACCAGTGCTTGTTTATCGCTATATTATGTGAGGATTAGCGCTGGATTAGGCCACCGTTATAGAGGGGCTTAGGTGTCCTGGTAGTTAGGCCCTTGTGTTTTTATGGGTTTTGCTGGGTCTTTTCAGCTTGTATTTTTTTGTTTTAATTTTTTCCATCATGTTGGGCTTGCGTCAATGGGGCGTACTCGATGACACAGGGAGACAAACACATGGTTGTGTGCAATTGCACAATAGCATGTAATTTTTTTTCATCCTTGTTGTAGTTTTCTTTTTGCAAGGTAAGAACACCACTATAATATGAGCAGCAAGCCGTCTCATTAAAAACCTTCCAGTCCACTTAGGTACCCTGGTAAGGACAGGAGTGCGTAAAAAACTTGTTGCTCAGAGAGTTATACAGTGTTCGTACAATCTTGATCAACCAGAGACGAGGCGTAGCTCGGTGGTGATCCCCATGTAGTACCATCCTGATTACAAGCCGTTCTAATAATATCTGGTCCATGACGAAGCCAGACTTTAGTGATCTAGGATTGGGATCCCCACTTGGCTAGAGAATGGCTCACCTCGTTCAACTCCCTCCTAATGTGTCGCACTCGGCACACCCTCCCTGCCTTACACGGGCGCTTGATGTTGTTCACGCTTGATGTTGTTCACTAGGACTGCCGCCGTAGAGCGATTACTCGAGCTATCATTAATCATGTTAACCATCTCCAGGCAATCACTCTCCACAATGATGGATTGATCTGAGTACTCCAGCGCTAGTGCTAGGCCCTCCCTGCAAGCTAGGAGTCCCGCCTCAAGAGGGTTCTAACATGACAAAAGGTAGTTGCAGTCGACAATTTTTTTATCTGTCTGTAATTACATATAGTTGTGTAATTGTATACATGTAATTAACAAATTATGATTTTTAGTAGCAATTGCACATAGACGCGCAATTGCGCATACGTGTGCAACTCACATATGTGTAATTGGATCCAAACTATATCTTCGAGTGCAAACACCATTAGCTTCTTGTTCTTGCTGAACTTGTCAGTTCGGCGATAGACTTATTAATCAAGAGTATTTTTTGGTGGACTCATGAAGCTTGTCCATCAAATACACTAAGGTCAAGTGGCGTCAACAGATTCAAACAATAAACCACACTAAAGGGACTCTCCTTGTCTTTGAATGCATGGTACGATTGTAGGAGAACTCAACATTGGGAAGACATTCCTCCCATCCAATGCCTTCAAGTTTTTCTTGATGAACACTTAGAGTAGAGTTCATAAAAATTGGTTGGCAGCCTCTATTTTAGTATTTGTTTGTGTATGAGAAGTTGTGGAGAAAGGAGATTCACTCCCAACTTGACCCCACAATGTCTTCCAAAACTAGCTTAAGATCATGACCAAAGACGATAGTCTTTGAGAATCCATGCAGTCACAAAATTCCTTTTGAGAACAAACTTGCAATGTGTGAAGCATCCTCAATCTTATGACATGGAATGAGATCAGCCATTTTATAGAAACGATAAAAAAATCAAATATGAATCATTTCCGTTTTTGGTGCATTGCAACACAAGTAAAAAAATACATACTTATATCCTCTAAATGTGAACTAGTAATAGGTGATGGTATGAAATACATGGGATGGAGTTTGAACTTTGCTTTGTTGACATGTATGCCATGCATAGTGGAATTTTTCAATCTCTATATCTTTTAATCTTTGGCTAGTAAAGATGGTTGGAGAGAATTTCGTATGCCATATCTCTTCCAAAATTTCCAATCCATATGCCTCCATGAGATACCTTTAAAAGTAGTAAACAAACACATGACTTGGAAATGCAAACTTTGTTAGTTCAAAAGAAAAATCCTTGCTCTAAGTAGTGGCTTCTAGATCGTTACACTTTTCCCATTATGATAAATGATTGTGCAATGTATGATTCCAAGCACCAGCCAAAAATTCCTATACACAACTGAATATAGTATTGCTAGCTTGGATCTCCACATGCTCTATCTCATCTTGGTCCTGAACTTTGATATTAGTTTTCTTCATGTATGGTCATGCCCCACAAGTTGAGTTTTCTGGTACTCACATATTTATACAAAACTTTTTAACTTTTGCGTAACTAGTTTTCCACTAAATGTATTACATTTTTATAGATCATTCAATTTAACATATTAAATACTATTATCTACTCCCTCCGTTCCAAAATGTAAGGCGCCTAAGTTTTAGCCAAAAGTCAACATCTTCTAAGTTTGACCAAGTTTATACGAAAAAATATGAATATCTACAATATCAAATGGACATTTTGAGAAACTATACTTTCTGGTGAATCTATTGATATTGATTTGGTATTGTGAATGTTTATATTTTTATGTATAAATTTGGTCAAACATAAAATATGTTGACTTTTGACTAAAGCTTAGGCGCCTTACATTTTGGGACGGAGGGAGTATGTATAAGGAGCAATATTTATAATATGGACATGCTACTATATTTGAAGCTACTAATTAAGTTAATGTGACAAGCTAGAATTTTATTGCGGGGAATGTTTTAATTAACTCTTGATTTCGTTTGTTCCAATGGACTCCACCATAAATAAAAAAGAATCAAAAATATCACATTACTTCTGAATTATCTTATGGTGCTTAATGTATCATAGTTCGTTTGTCCATGGTATGTTCATATACAGATAAATGTATCAAATAACTTGATGAAGATGTTCTTTTGTAACACGTGGCCTTCATGTTTAGGTGTAACTCAAAATTAAAAAAATCTAGAGCTTATAAGTGTAAATAAATTAATTGAAACTTTCTAGGCTCGATCCTATTGTGCTCGTGCTTGTCGGAGAGCGTCGCCTCTACTAACCTAACCTTTGACTCATCATCCTCCTCATCATTAAAAGAGGCTTCCGATTCATCAGAGGAAGGAGGGAAATGAGTGGGATATGCCATTAAATCGTCTCCTCTCCATGGCCTTAGGCAAAATATGAGGACGTCGTGCGGTTACGACACAAGAAAAAGGTGGAAACGATCCTCCTCCTCTCGGTGTCCGATAGTAGGCTAGACACTGCCACGAAGACGAAGTTCCAGACAGATCTGAAGGCAGCCACAACCATCTCCTTGGATCCTTGGGAGGGACAAGGGTCGCTGATGATGACGACAACAACGGTGGTGGTGGAGGTGGAGGAGGAATCCTCCGACTTCTTCTCTAGCTCCAGCTCCGACTTCGGCGACACCAAGGAAGCCTACCTGGTTTGAAGTACTAGATAAATCTATGTAAACTATTTACTTATCTATACACTAGATAAGCTAGTTATAATTAGTTACCAAAAGAATATGTATATTTAGTTACTAGTTATAAATATGTACACTAGATAAATTTTGCGTCTATTATTGTATTAAAAATTGTTACTAGATACACCTTTGCGTGGATAGTTTTATTCGTCTTGCTTGTTTTGGGGCTTTAATGAATTTATCCAGCTTTCTATGTTCCTTGGAAAACTATTAGTCTTTGTGGTTTAGTTTAGTTTAAGACTTTTTGTAACGTATCCTTTTAGCTTGCCATCAAATTTGTATGGTTTCATTCTTTGCAATGGACCAGAGAAAAAACCTAGTACGATTTGTCTTTTTTATATTTAGAACCCGCCATTTTTCTTTATATTTTATTGCTTGGAGAATCGTAAGATACATTTGACTTTTCTTAGCATGATTTGAAATTCACAAATTGTATAAATAAATATGTTAAGTTAGACTTGCATTCCTAAATTATCTTACTCATGCATAATTGATGCGAGCTTATGCATTATAAGAATTTGCATATTGCTTATGCATTTTACGCCCTTTAGGGCATCTCTAACCCAACCCCCAAAATTTAGAGCACTAAACAGTGGACTATCCTAGATGAGAAATAATATTCTCCTCTAAACGGTGGCCGGCAGAACCAATCCCCAAAATCTAAGGCCCAAAAATTTGATCCTTATGTGCACATTTAAACAAACATGTGGTATGCACTTGAAATTAACACAAGATTCGACAATATTTAACACGTTTTCAAAGTTTTTCATACATAGACTTAAAACATAGCTAAAATAAACGGTGGCCGGTGTCAGTGGCCATCATAGAAACCCTAAAAACTATGATGGTCATCTCAACGTCGAGGTCGCCGCCACCTAGCCATCGAGCTTGTCCAGCGACGCCTCGAACGAAGAGTTGGACGACTTGTCGTCGTCGGAGTCGCTGCAAAGGTTGACGATGGCCACAAGCGCAGACGAAGATGATGCCACCGACACGGAGGAAGAAGACGCCACCGGCGCATCTAAAGAAGAAGGCCCCGATGCGGAGGAATTATCTGTTGTGTGGCGTGCGGCATACTCCGCATATCGCTACGCCTCCAATGCGACGCGGCCTGGATTGAGTCGCGGTACCTCCTCCATGTATGCCTCGCCGGTGGCCTCGGCCTCGAGGCGCTACCGAGCTTCGTGGCCCTCCCGCACGATGCATGCCGTGCGTCCGCATCTGGGCGGGGAGAACAGCTCCGGCACCTCACCAGAGCCTAGCTAAGGGGAAGTTGAGGTCGCCGCAGTTGCTGCCGTGGAGTCGAACGTTCACGACGTCGTGCACCCACGTCGCCTGCCACGCGGACTGGAATGTCTCTAGTCAGTTCGGCGGCCGATGTTCCTATTGGTGATCTTCGACACCCACGTCTCCCACTCACGTTGCTGGACGCTGTGGTAATGGCCGTGCGGAGGCGGTGCCGGTGCCGGTGCCCTAAATCGGCCTCGAAGCAAGCCGCCACCCCGAATGGCGATACGGATCGACAAAGGAGACCAGTGGCAGGAAGATCCGGCCATCTCCGGCGGTGGCGGTGGAAGGTGTGGCCCGCCGAGGATGCTGAGCGGCGCGTCAGTGGGAAGCTGAGCGGCGTGGTGCAGTGGGGATTTTTTAGTCCGCGGTCTCATGGCCGAGCAAATATAGGAGGGGGTGGGGATTTTGGGGGTTGAAATTCTAAATAAAGTCCTCTAAAGATTTTTAGGGCTTCGGTTAGATGCCGCTTCGGCAGTTAGAGGACTGAAAAAATTCCTCTAAAGGTTTTTAGGGGTTGGGTTAGAAATGCTCTCAGGGAGAGGTGGAAGACAGAGAAGCCGGTGACCAAGATTCTGTTGTCTCCATCTGTGCATTGAAGACGGTGAAGTTGATCACCTTTTAAACTGTTTTACTCCCTCTGTTTTAAAATATAAGATGTTTTAGCTTTATGAAAGAAATGTATCTATATCCCTTTTAGTGTTTAGGTTCATTCCAAAACTAGATGAACCTACACACTAAAAGGGTCTAGATACACTTCTTTCACAAAGCTAAAGCATCTTATATTTTAAAACGGAGGGAGTATATAGTTCACATTGGAAACAAATGTTTCTGGTCGTCAGTGCATAAGTCACTAAGACAACGGTTTGTTTTCTTGCAACGGTTACCCATGTTCAATCGCCAAGGGAATAGAGAACCTATGTCTTTGAACCTCCACGTTGACGTCGTCAGTGATAAGATTGCCACGACGGAGCATATCTCCTTTCCTGGCTAGAGTTTTGATCCACGTCTTAAAGTATCGTGGCAATGCAATCAAACAAAACAAACGTGCTAAACGCAAGTGTACAATTTGCAGTCGATACTGTGCCACAGATAGATTCGTCCATGTCCATGCAACAGCTATTTCAGCACAAGCAAAGGCAGAGAACCTGTTCGCAAAAAAAAAAAAAAAAAAAAAAGGCAGAGAACCAACGTACCTACACTACACGCGTACGCCCATTCTAGGACTACCAGTAGACATTTAGCTGCCCGTACGTGCACAAGAGCAGTGTGGTAGTAAACACTACCCAGAGTACAGTAATAACTAGCGTACCGTACTGGCCGTGTCCCCAACCTGAGCATACACTGACGAGACAACAACGCGAGACATAACAATGTTCCGTTCCACCACCACCAGACACGACCACGAGGATCTCGATTTCCCAACAGACATAACACTGTTCGCCACTAATGAAACGAGACATATTAGGAAGTCAGACCAGACCAGCTGTCTTCTCTCATCTCTGTACACTTGCCTCAATCACTCAATGGCGGGTGAGATGAACAAATAGTTAACGGCCCCTGTGAATCCATCACATGGCTGAGATGGCCTACAGGAGAGGATGCCCTCTAGCTCTAGCCTCCACAGCTAGCTAGGAGTACAGACAAAGTCTATCCGAATCCAAGTTCTGTTTAGAAAATTAGAAACTGATATAAAATAAATATTACTACTGTACAGGGCTTCGATCCAGGTCAGCAGAACCTGATCGAGCAGCTGATCGATCAATGTACATACATTATTGGAGTAGCTGAGTAGGAGTATTATACGTTACTAACAGCATCTAGTAACACCATCTGCAGCTAATCGGCATCTGGCAAAATCGTCGGATCGAACAATCTAGGACGCCGGTGTTTGGGTCACGGTCCCTAGCTGCGTCCCCATTTTTGCATCTTTGGCTAGTAAAATGGTTAGAGAGCATTGTGTAGGTCATCTTTATTCCAAAATGTCCCATCCATTTGCATGTATGAGATTGTTTTAAAAGTAGTAAACAAACATATCACTTGGAAATGAAAACTTTCTTAGTTAAGAAGAAAAAAAAACCTATCTATTAGTACCATTTTGAATCATTACATTGTTCCCATTATGAAAAAAGGAATATGGAATATATGATTCCAGGGACCAACATAAACAATTTATGCACAACTGAATTCAGTTTTGCTATCTTGGATCTCGATATGCTCTATATTATCTACGTCCTGATTTTTATACCATTTGTGTTTATGCTGGGCCACACCTCAAAAGTTGAATTTTTTGGTACTCACATATTTGTACAAAACATTTTTACTTTTGTGTAACTAGTTTCCACTAAATATATTACTTTTTTATACATCATTCAATTTAACATATTAAATACTATTATCTATGCATAAGGAGCAACATTGATAATGTAGACATGTTACTATATTTGAAGCTACTAATCAATTTCATGTGATGAGCTAGAATTTTATTGCAGATAATGTTTTTATTAACTCTTGATTTAGTTTGTTCCAATGGGCACCATCATAAATAAAAAATAATAAAAATATCACATTACTTCTAAATTATCTTATGGTACTTAATGTATCATACTTCGTTTGTCCGTGGTATACTCATACACGAGATGAATCTAACAAATAACTTGATGAAGATGTTCTTTTCTAACACGTGGCTTTCAAGTTTAGGTGTAACTAAATTAGAAAAATCTAGAGCTTGTGTCTCTCCCGTCGAGTCGAGAACGTCGCCTATTGTGCTCCCGTCGAGTCGATCCTATTGTGCTCCTGCTTTTCGGAGAACGTCGCCTGACCCATCGTTTTACTCATCCTCCCCCTCATCGTTAGAGGAGGCCTCTGATTCATCAGAGGAAGGATTGAAATGAGTGAGATATACCGTCGACGCGACTCCTCTCCATGGCCTCGCCAAACGCGGGGATGCCGTGCGGGTACGACACAAGATAGTGGTGGAAATGGTCATCCTCCTCTCGGTGCCCGACGCTAGGCTGGACACTGCACGGAGGCGGTGTTCCAGGCAGATCTGAAGGAAGTCACAACCCTGTCCTTGGATCCTAGGAAGGGACAAGGGTCGCTGATGAAGACGACAGTGGAGGAGGAGGAATCGTCCGACTTCTTCTGTAGCTCCAGCTCCGGCTCCGACTCCGACGACAACGGTGCACTGAAGAAGGTGTAGTTGACCTTTTTTGTATTGTTTTATATACTACTCCAGCTTACACCTTCACGATAAGATTGCCATGACGGAGCATATATCTCCTTTCCTGGCTAGAGTTTTGATCCACGTCTTAAAGTAGAGTGGCAGTGCAATCAAACAAAACAAACGTGCTAAACGCAAGTGTACAATTTGTAGTCGGAACTGTGCCACAGATAGATTCCTCCATATGCATCAGCTATTTCAGCACAAGCAAAAGCAGAGTACAAACGTACGTACACGGTACACGTGTACGCCCAGGCTAAGATTATCAGTAGACTACAGATTTAGCTGCGCGTGCGTACACAAAAGCAGTGTGGTAGTTTACACTACCCAGCCGTACAGTACCTACGAGCGTACCGTACCGGCCGTGTCCCCAGATACACCGATCGACGAGACAGCAACCGAGAGACATAACACTGTTGCGTTCCACCAGCCACGACCACGAGGGATTTCCCAACAGACATGTAGCACTGTTAGCCACTAATTAAACGGTAGACTCTCAAGTGAGATCCCACCTCAATTTCATCTCTGGTTTATTTTAAAATTTCTAGGATAAAATTTTGACAAAATTTTCTACTCCCACCGATCAATATTACTTATCGTAAAAATGGATGTTTCTAGATATACTTTAATGTTATATATATTCAATCCAGTGATAATTAATATGGATGGAAGGAGTACTGCAAAATTTAAAAAGGGATCCCACTTGACACCCTATGAAAGACATACTCGTTCGAATTACTCCACGCGCACGCTTACCTAGGTGGACTAGTACTCTTTTATTTTTCATCCAAAAAATTCCTGAGATTTTTGGTATACATAGTACACACTTCATACTATCTATTTCAAAAAATTCAGGATTTTTTAAATAAAAAATGAGGAAGTACTAGTCCACTACATAAGTATGCCCGTGGAGTAATTTGAAACAGAGAGTATTAGGAAGTCAGACCAGACCAGCTGTCTTCTCTGATATCTGTACGCTTGGCCTCGATGGCGAGTGACACGTAGAATAGTTAACGGCCGCTGTGAATCCATCACATGGCTGAGATGGCCTACATGACCGGCCTCTAGCTCTAGCCTCCACAGCTAGCTAGGAGCATACACAAATTGTAAAAAAAAAGCTAGGAGCATACACAAGTCTTTCAGAATCCAAGTTCCATTTAGAAATTACTCCTCTGTTTCAAATTACTCCGCACGCACGCTTATCTAGGTAGGCTAGTATTCTTTTATTTTTCGTTTAAAAAATATCCGAGATTTTTGAAATAGCTAGTACACATTTCATACTATCTAGTTTAAAAATTCTAGGATTTTTTTGGATAAAAAATAGGGAAAAACTAGCCCACCTAGATAAGAGTGCGCGCGGAGTAATTTGAAATAGAGGGAGTAACAAACTGAGAGAAAATAAATACAGTACAGGGTTCTGATCCAGGTCAGGAGATACAGTACTAGCTAGCTGAGTAGAAGTAGTTATACATTACTAAGGGCGTCTCCACCGGCCTATCAAAACAGACGACCCAAAATGTATGTTTTGGTACGGATGGATCGGGCCGAGGTAGGATTTGGGTCACGGTTCGGCCTGTCCGATTGGACCGCGCATAGCGTCCCAACGCATCTTCTCCTTCTCTCCCATTGTCACCGCTTGACGCTCTCGGCGATGGGACGTTAATGGTGACACGACATCGGCTATCAGTGCCAGCGGCGTTTCTCGTCATCTTGTGTCCCGCTTCCTGCGCACGTCTTCCCTCCCACGGCAAGAAAACTCTCTGCGCCTAGCCGACCGTTTCCCGCCCTCACCGCGGTTTATAAAAGACGGTCGCTGGCGTGGCCGAGACAACAAGCCCATGCAAGAGCAAACACCGTCAAAAAAAGCGTCAGCCACCACCAGCCATGCCTCGCCGCAAGATCGCCAACTGGACCAAGATCGAGGAGATGTGTCCCAGCCGCTTCCCGCAGTGCTCCGACGACAGTGCCAAGCTTCGGGCCACATTGATGGCCCAGCGCATGGCCGAGGAGACAGTGGACACCTTCGAGAACAAAGGCCATGTGGCCGAAGAGGCGCTGGAGCAGGTGGTGGAGGCGGCTTCAATGGAGGCCGCCCAATGGGCGATGTGCGAGATTCACCATGTCGCCGCCAAGGAGGCGGTGGCCAAGGAGGCTGCTCGTGAGATCCTCCATGAGGCGGCCATGACCACACTAGGGGAGGTGGCCAGGTAGGTCGCCGTGCGTGAGTTTCGCCACGCCGCTGCATTGCCCAGGGCGGTGGAAACGGCCGAGCACGCCGCCGACGCGGCAACGGAGGAGGGGCGTGTGGCCACTGCGACCGCCACAATGGCCGCATGAGCTCTCGTCGACGGGAACGAGACGAAGGTGGAGCAGGACGAGGAGGAGGAGGCGATCGTCGTCGCCCTGCAGATCGCACATGCGCTGGGCCTCGGCCCCAACAAGGCTCCGGAGAGGGTGACCCTGGCTGAGAACTCGCAGCGCAGCGAGCAGGTACTCCGCGCCGCCGATGATCGACTGGTGGAGGCGGCAGCGAGGGTGGCGACGGGCGTAGCTCGGGCCGACCAGGAGGCGAGGGATCACTGGATGGCCGAGCTGGAGAGGGTCCTGGCCAACTGTGAGGTGGAACGGCAGAAGGAGGCGAGCAAGGCGGATCGCGGCGAACGTCGACTCGAACGCCTCTAGTAGCACACCATCTGGGCAGCGAGGGCGGCGATCGACGGGACCAACGGCAGCCGCAATGGTGGCCGCAACAACGGCGGCCGTGGCAACGGCGGCGAATAGCCGTTGGGACGGCCTCCTCCAACAACAGTAGTAGTCTTTTTTTATTTTGTTCAAATGTGTATTTTTAATGGACACGACCAAATCTATAGAGTGTTAGTACTAATGTTTCATTTACATATGAGCCTAGCGGCTAACTATCGGTCACCCGCGCACTGTCCGGACCGACGCAACGTTGCCCGAATTTGGTGCGTAGATGGATCAAGCTAGACACGTCAGTCCGGATAGATTGTGCCGCTGCCGCGCACGCTGCGGGAGTCCGCTCGGACCGGATGGATCGTGTAGGTGGACAGATGCCCTAAGTTTCTCGCTTCCATGTTGGTCTCTTCTGACTTAACAATACATAGTTCGGGGCTAATGATTGCGATGGTGCGGCAAGGTATAGTCTCCCTCTCACGATGATTGCGCTGTCACAACTGGGAGTTCATGCATGTTTGATGCCATTCGTTTCAAAAAAAAAAAAAACTGATGCCATTCACCTGCATGAACGAAGTGTTTCCGCTTCAAGGTTTTCCTATGTTTGCTTTCTGTCGTCCTTTCGGAAAGGTGCACCGGAGCAGGAGAACGAGGAAAAAGAGTGGAGGGCCAAATTTGTTATGGAGACTTTGGCATTCAGATTTTCAGTCTCTCGGATGAGGATGAGGGGCACGAAAATCAGGTAAAGAGATGCGTCCATGTTCTGCAGCTTTGAGCTGTCCCTTTTGAGAAGCAGTAGGTGGGTCCTCAAAACAGGCATACACCCCGCTATATTAATATAGCAACCAAAGGTGAGATCGCTGTTGGATCAGACAGCACAACGTTCAAAAGGACTGATACAACGAAAATGCTAGGGCAACAGCAAAAAACATGCCCAAGACAAAAGAAATGAAAGACACAGTGAGTTGACTAAACGCTGGTGATTTGCCATCGCTGCGTCCTCCGAACTAGTCCCACCACGCTGCTAGAACTCTGAAACGCCCAACACCAAACAACATCTTCAAGAAGGGACACGCCGCTAAGACGACGTTGTTGCCCGGCCCAAAGCTGGACCTAGGGTTTCCCCTGGCACTCAGGGTATAGTGAATTGGGGCTATCCGCGCCACCCTTAAGGAAGGAATGGCGCCACCCGAAGGCGGCACCGCGTCGGGGTCGAATCGACAAGGATTTCTCCCTAGCCCCACCCACAAAAAACCCCGGAAGCTTCGGAGCCTCTCCACCATACTCGTCGCCCACCAGCATGCGCCACCACGATCTTGTATATACCTGCGTCTTCATCTCGTCAAGCTCACAGGCAGGCAGCCCGCAGTGATGGAGGGACACGACAAAGTTCTAGCGAGGGACAATAGCACAACGGCTAGCGGGATGAGCCCACCTCCACCACCATGAGGCGGTCGTCGACCGGACATAGGCAGCAAGAGCACACCAGGCCCGGGCAGGCCCAGCCGGGCCTGGGGGAAGGGGGGCGCTAAGCTCTCGCCATCCCTGCTGCAATGGGCCTACCACTGCGCCGCTTTCCCTGCTGGATCCGTCGTCGCCACCATCGAGCAGAGATGGCTTCAGCAGTAGAGGGGCCGGCCCTCCCTAGCCCAGATCGGGCCCAAAGGGGTCGGATCTGAGCCAGTGGGAGCAGCCTGGCCGCGCCACCACAGGGCCCCGACGTGCGCACGCCGGCGCCGGCACCACCGCAAGCGCCAGTGCGCGCCGTCCCGAGCTGCACCACCGCCAGAGGGGAGCCGGCCCCGACCGCCCCTAGCGACGCGGGGAAAGGGGAACCGCCGCCGCCGATGCCGCCTGGCTTATCCCCTGCCGACGGCGGGCGGAGGGGGGAGGAGGAGGGCCGAGGTCTCTGGCTACAGACGGGGAGGGCCACGCTCATCACCCTCGGGGGGGGGGGGGGGGGCGGCGAGAGCGCGGGGGTCGCGATGGTTTTTTTTTCTTCTCTTCTTCAGATACAGTCGCAGTAGGTGGGTCAAATCTGAAGCATCTCTTCCCCTTTCTTTCACCACAAAGATCACATGGTCGTGAGGGCTAGAGTATTGGTGTGTCGCGTAGGTGGCGAGCTAGATGCAGGATGCACGCCAGCTGCACAAGTGAGAGTGGGACATTTAGAGGATTCAGACAAAGCTTTGGTCATGCAGAACAGGCCGTGAGCCCGTGAGACATATTTAAACATCTCGGTCACCAAAAGTGCGGGTCATACACCGGTAGCTACCTGTCGATACCTGCACACAGCTTAATTCGCCCATGCACAAGAGAAACAAATTGTTCGGTTTATTCGTTCTGAAATTTGGCGTGGAGCGAATTGTATTTGATCTTGCATATTCTGAAACTGAATTTTGGTATGCAATGAAAAGTTTGCTGTGATATGGTGAAAATCTGGTAAATGCATGTGTGCCTCATATATTAGCGGAAGTAGATCCAAACTGATGCGTACCAGCTACTTCGTACCATTTTGTACACTCCACATCTTCTCAGTGTCCAACAGACTTGGAACCCCCTACAAATTAATATGCAGGTACTCTCGGTCAAAGGATGTGCTTGATGATTGAACATGTGGGGGTAAAAATTGTCCTGTAGTACTCCGTCCACACATTATGAGTTGAACATTGATTTTCTCACTTTTCTGATCTTTATCATCTTATTATAGCCATAACTAGCAAGCAAAGCAATGATTGGAGATGGTCAAAACATGACAGCTCTCGGCTTTGACTGACTGAAGTTTCTCCGGGACGGATATGTGCCCTTCTAGGACAATTCGGCTGCTTTCTGTCCGCAACCAACAAAGTCAGGCATCTGTAGCAGGAGCAGCAGCGATGGCGCGCAGTCGACACGGTCCGGAGGAGGTTGAAGATAAAGAGCATTTCAAGGATTTCGATGTAACTTTTATTTTTGTTGAGATGTTTTGTACTGTTCATTGTTTCTTTTAATGCCAAAGTCCTATTCTCAAGATAAATAAAATAAGGTAAATTAACACCATGCCATCTGGCATAATTTTGGACCGGTTGATCAATATGTGATAATTCGCTTAATGGTACCGAGAGCATTGTTTCTATGATGTGCAGTGGCTTGATATCCATAATGTTGTCATGTTCATTATATATGTTTGCCGAGTGTTTTTTAAAAACACACGACAAAGCTTGACTTGTTTGCCGACAACTGAACCATTGCTCATGACAAATAACCGACAAGCGGGAGCCACCTATCAGAACCGCCGTCACCATCCCTTGGCCTTCTTCTAGCTTTAGTTTGCAGACATCTCTATTATGGAACTTGGTAAAATATTTTCTGTGAGCCCGACCATATGATCTCGGCAAATCGACGATTTAAAGGTCATTATTTGCCGAGCCGTTTTTCATGAGCTTGATCATGGCAAAGAATTTGCCGAGAGGAATTGCTTTTTTACTATGTGCCTAGGGCACACGGAAAATTCTCGATTTCCTATAGCGACGGTCTATTAACTACATCGTAAAATGAAATGTAATTAATCACCATAACTTGAAAGAATAATACATATTTTAACCTATAGCAAATATTCAAGAAGTTAATAATACTTATAAAATTAACTTTAATTTATTAAATATTTATGTGATTATCATTTACTCGGCAACGAGTACCGGTATATATACTAACAATCAATCAATTTATGATTAACTCTAAACATCATCTATTCTGGCTCATGGCCGATCTAATTATTTTTGTGCAATTAGGACAAGGTAAACATTCTTGCTTATTTATACCAAACATTTTTATTTCCCCATTACTTGTTTTAACATATGTGTGTTTTATACTAATAGTACTTATATATGTTGGAGATATGCCCAAGAGGCAATAATAAAAGTGGTTATTATTATATCTTTGTGTTTATGATGAATGTTTACATCCCATGCAATAATTGTATTATAAGGAAACACTGATACATCTGTGTTTTGTAAACATAAAAGAGTCCCTAGTAAGCCTCTTGTGAAACTAGCTTGTTGATTAAATGATGATCATGGTTTCCTGATCATGGACATTAGATGTCATTAATAACAAGGTTATATCATTAGGAGAATGATGTGATGGACACACACCCATAGTAAGCGTAGCATAAGATCAAGTCATTAAGTTCGTATTGCTATAAGCTTTCAAATGCATAGTAACCTAATCCTTCGACCATGAGGTTATGTTAATCACCATCACCGGATGGGTACTTTGATGACATCAAACACCGCTTCGTAACTGCGTGGTTATAAAGGTGTCATTGGGTATTCTGAAAGTATGTGTTGAAGCGCATGGACCAAGAGTGGGATTTGTCCATCCATATGACAGATAGATATGCTCTGGGCCCTCTCGGTGGAATGTCATCTAGTTAGCTTGCAAGCATGTGACTAGGTCACAAGGCATGACATAACATGGAACGAGTAAAGAGTACTTATCGATGTGAGGTAGAACTAGGTATGGAGATACCGACGATCAAACCTCGGATAAGTAGAATATCGCGTGACAAAGGGAATTGGTTTCGTATGTTAATGGTTCTATCGATCACGAAGTCATCGTTGAGTATGTGGGAGCCATTATGGATCTCCAGATCCCGCTGATGGTTATTGATCAGAGAGGTGTCTTCATCATGTCTGCATATTCACGAACCGTAGGGTGACACACTTAAGGTTCGAAGTTGTTTTAAGTAGATATGGAATGTGCGTTGGAGACCGAATGTTGTTCGGAGTCTCGGATTGGATCCGGGACATCACGAGGAGATCCGGAATTGTCCGGAGAATAATATTCATATATTGGGGATCATTTTCTAAGTTAGGAAATGTTCCGGAGTATTTGTATGGGGATTCTAGAAAGTTTCGGAATGTTCCGGAAGGTTCTTGAAGGTTTCTTGGAGTTTACTTGAAAACCAAGAAAGGATCAAGGAATCCTTGTGGGGCAAGACAAGGAGTCGTGGGGGAGGAGGACTCCTCCCCCCTTCCCAATCCGCCGGCCAAGGAGGGAGGGGAGTCCTACTAGGACTCCCCCTCCCATGGCGCCTCCCTCCTTTAAATAGAGGGGTGGGGGCGCCACCCCTTGCCCCCTACACATCAAACCCTAGCCGCCGCCTCTCTCCTCCTCCTTCTCTCTGCTCGGGCTTAGGCGAAGCCCTGCAGAATTCTCTACTCCACCACCACCACCACACCGTCGTGCTGCTGGAATTCCGTGGAGAAGATCTACTACCTCCGCTGCTCGCTGGAACGGGGAGAGGAAGGTCTGCTTCGACTCCGCACGCAGTGACCGATCATGAAGCTGCCGAACGCTGGCGCCGGAAGGATCGTCCACACGATCTTGAGATCGGCAAGTGATCGACTACATCAACCCCGAGATCTAATCTCGTAACGCTTTCGGATCTACGAGGGTTAGTACAGATCTATCTTGTTGCACATGTCTAATAGATTAGATCTTGGCTTTTATCTAGATTAGATCTGGGTTTTGTTCGTTTTTGCGGTAAATTTTTTTTGTTTTCCATGCTACGAACCCATCAATATATACCCTGTTAAATACTATTTTCAGTTATATGTAGCATCATTGAAAAATAAGTCATTACCATATTTTAAATATATATTCAAATGTCACTGAAAATGATTTATTTTAAGATTTATTAGTTTAGAATGTAACAATCTGTTATCATGGATTTCACCACAACTGTGAGCAAAGAAGAATCATCATATTACTCAAATAAATGTATGCCCCTTCAATGCGTTATGATGCGTTTATGTATCATTTCTCCGGTGTATATTTCAATATGTGGGTCATAACAAATAACTAACCAGATGTTTCTAGGGTATGCCAATGTTAAGTTCGGATACATAAAAAGTTGAGATTTCAAATGTACAAAGTGTCAATACTCTTCTTGAAAGGATTAATCTAAGGGATTTGCAGGGAAAGTAATTAGAGAGGGAGACGGATGTGGGAGGGAAAACTTGGTAGACCACATCAATATTCTCTAAATGCAGGTAACTCCAGAAAACCGTAAAAAAAGTTAAACATGGTGTAAAAGAAAATAGAGTAAGTAAAAAAATAGTGGTTCAAGCCGAGACAAATAGGCTCACCGGACAGCTGTGTGTCTCATAAAGACGAAATATTCTTTTAGCGGGAGGCAACATTTCCATCGATAGCGAGGCGTTTATGGTGACTTCATCAATCTCAAGACCCGATACGCCGGTTCAGTCTCTCAGAGATGCTTAGTGGTAGGATGTGCGTTTGTGCATTCATAGGGGTGAGTGTATGCGTCTTGTGAGCGTTTTCGTTGCACCCGTATTGGGTTTTTATAGAAAAATCAAATATCAATAGAAAAAGGGACCCAAAAGAAACACGAAAACATTATATACTGAGAACCATACCATGGTTGCGAAAATGCATATGCGCAGAACAGCTATCCGGTCCATTGGTTGTTATTGGGATCCAGATTTGAAGGACCCACCAACCTGCCACCTACTTTATTATATTTCTTTCTTCAAATATACTAGTAAAATTGGAATCAAGCTCAACTTTCACTAAATAATGCAATTTGCTTTTTCATATTTGACTTCCTCGCGACGAACTCTTCAAATAGAGCCTAATATTCAATATATATAAATTTATTTTGAACTATTCTGTGACCTAGATCTGCATGGTTCTAACACCTCACGCATGTAGTTCTGTAGTAAACTGTGTTGGATCTATAAAGTACCAACACCTTATATGTGCAGTTCTGTGATAAATGGTGGTCCAAATTCCTTTTTTAGGTGGGATATACATGGGACCAACCCGCTATTATAAAAGGGACGGCCGCTGAGACGGGGGCACCAAAAATCTCCATGCGGAACAGCCAGCTCCCTGAGATCTGGGGCGACCTCAGCAAGTTCTCCCTCGCTGCCTACCCCCTCTTCCCCTCTGGGCGCCGGTGAGAAAGGCCCCTTTTGGGGGGAGGACAAGGAGGCCGAAGAGGAGGAGGAGTAGGACATGGGAGAGTGGGAGGACCACGTCCACGGCGAAGGCGATGGCAGCGAGGGACCCCAGGACACGACCGTGGCCCACTACGTCCTCAAGAAGCATGTCCTCGAGCTTTCCCGAGACTTGGCAGTGAGGGAGGCCGCCGGTCGGCAACCCGGCGAGCGGCTATGGCTGGATTTTGTGGCCGTGGCGAGGGAGGCGAAAGCGACGCTCGAGGAGCGCGGCGAGCGGGATGCGAATGAGGCGATGGAGGACGAAGGCTGCCCGGGTCGCCGTTGAGGCCTCCGCGCTAGAGACGGTGGAGGCCGCTGCCTTGGACCGCCTATTGTCATGCCGATACCGAGGCGGGGAAGCCGTCCTCAATTCGCCCAAAGGCAGGTCGAGACGGTGGTCTTTCGTGCGGCGGTGATGACCACGGCCCAACGGGAGGCGAGGGTGGCGTGCAACCGCACATCAGAAATGGCCGCGAGGACGAGGGAGGCGGAGACTCTCGGGTGCCACCGTAGGAGGCAGACATCAATGGCGATGGAGGCGACATTTGTGGCCCGACGGGCAAGGGCGGCCTCTAGGCAGGAGAGGGACGATGTAGTTAGAAAGTAGATTAGTTTAGGGATAGCCCCAACTTTACCCCTTTAACCTATTTGTATTTTCAATGAAAAAACCGTTAGCAAACTTTATGTATATTACCCGTGGCCCAAGGAAGGACAGGCCCAGACGCTCGGCCCACCCTCAACACAAACTCAGCTCATTTTTGGCCCAGTTTGCGTCAAAACGGACACGTCTAGGCCGTTTTCTCCATTTACATGCGCGTTGGATCATGACCTCAATCCGAAAGGACACAATGGGAGCCGTACAGTCTGTTTGCAGGGCCGTTGGAGATGCGCTTATTTCTCTAACTAACACGATCCGGCAGGGCAAAATCTAGCGAAGCGCCTAGCGCAAAGTTTTGCGTCTACGAGCGTACGGCGTACCTAAGTGCCCATCCACCGGGATCGTACTGAACAACTGCCGATAGACTGGGATAAAAATCCTAGCGCCTATGAATAGTACAGTACGTACGCAATGGAAGCAGTGGCGAATCTAGGATGAAAATAGAGGGTGGGCTCACATAGTTAAAATGTTATAGGGTACTAAACATAGATCAAAATTAAATTAATATCTTCCTAAATACAGCCAAGGAACAAATATAGGGCGGACCCAAAGAAAATAATCAATGGGGGCCCAAATATTGACCGGGGGCCTTTCTATTGCTACTTCAAAAATTCTTTGCATTATCCTTCAAAATTTAAAAGGATTTGCCAAATTTGAGTGGGGGCCTAGGCTCCCACCGAGCTCTTCTTGGGTCCGCCTAACATTAGTATACAATGTTCCATCAATTCACATCAGACAAATATAACTACTCAGTTATTTTGTGGAGAGGACAATTATAAATTTGAGTCGGCACTAATGGTTGTTGTGCAGTGTACTGTCTCTAACATTCTTCATTCTACAAAATAAATGTTTATAATATTCTTTGTTGAGCAAAACGAGCAATTAGGAAGTGCTTTCTCGTCCTAGTATGTTCACTTGTAGGCCTTTGGGACGGTGGGAAGCGGAAATTGAAGGCCCAGAATGAGTGGAGCATACGCATATGCCTTCCTCCCACGATACGTGCTCTCGTTTCCAGGTACAGCCACTGCTGCTCCAAATCTATGGCTTCTATCGCTCTAAATTGACATAATCTTGACATATTGGTGGGTAGGCTTCAGCCTAACGGAGCCTAGCCCATAGATTCGCCCCTGAATGGAAGCAGTGTGCAGCAGAGCACGTACCGTAGACCCGAGCGTGCTACTGTACCGACCAGCCCTGTTGCCCCGCACATACACGCGCGCGGACGACACAACAAGGAGACATAGCGCACAGTTCCGTTTCGCCAGCCCATGCACGATCGATGGAGGATCTCAATTTCGCCAGAGACAACACTATTCGCCAGTAATGAAACGAGAAACAAAACAAGACCGGGACACTCGTCTTGCTCGATCTCCTATCACAAGCAAAATAATCAAGACGGTGTACTGATCGACGCGCGCTCGATCGTATCGGCATTCAGATTCAGTCATTGGCTGAGATGGCTACGGGAGAGGGATGCCCCCTAGTAATACTATAGCCTGCACAGTTAGCTAGGAGTATATACAATTCTACCAGAGTCCAATTGAGTGAGAATCATTACCGTACATGGCTACGCTCCAGTACAACTGGATAGGGCAGCTGATCGATCAATCTAGTACTCCCTCCGTTTCAATATATATATAAGATGTTTTATCTTTGTGAAGAGAGTGTATCTAGACACCTTTTAATGTGTAAGTTCGTCTAGGTTTGGAGTGAACCTACACACTAAAAAGGATCTAGATACACTCTCTTCATAGAGCTAAAACATCTTATATTTTGAAACGGAGGGAGTAGCTAGCTGAGTACTCCCTCCGTTTTGAAAATAAGATGTTTTAGTTTTGTAAAAGTTGTATCTAGACTCCTTTTAATATGTACTGTGTAGGCCCATTTAAGTTTAAAGTAAACTTACACACTAAAACAGATTTAGATATACTCCTTTTATAAAGTAAAATATTTTATATTTTAAAACAAAGAAAGTAGTACGGTGCATATATTACTATTAAGGGCCTCGTCAAACCGCTGTGTACCTTTGTGTCTTAATCATGTGGCTCTCTTGAGTTGCAGCCAAATGATTGCACTACGCTGTCACAACTGGGAGTTCTTGTTTCGGTTTACGTTTTTTTTTAAACACAGTACAAACACAGACGCTCACAATACGTATATCTACTCATTCCGATAAACACACGCACGTACATTTTATCCGTATGAGCACCTTCGAGAAACTGAGGAGATTGATGAAGTCAAGTCATCACAAACGCCTCGCTATCGACGAAACTTCACCTTCCACTGAAAGAATATTCCGCCTTTACGAGAAGCGTCTTGTTTCCGTTGTTGATTACTCGCTGACAGTGCTTTGGCCTACATGCCCAAAGCGTACCTGCTTCAGGGTTTTCCTATGTGGGCTTTCTGCTTTCTGTCTGCCTTTTGGAAAGGTACACACGACCAGGAGAACAAGGAAAAAGAGCAGAGGCCCAAATATGTTACGACAACTTTGGCGTTCAGTCTTTCAGACGAGGGGCATGAAAATCAGGTCCTGTAAAAAGATTAGTGCACGATGCGTCCAAGTTCTGCAGCTCCGAGCTGTCCCTTTTGAGAAGCAGTACGTGGGTCAAATCTGAAGCATCTCTTTTTTTCTTTTAAAATGAGGGTAAACCCTGGCCTCTGTATCCTGAAATGCACACAGCCATTTATTAAAAGTTTCAAGAAGTACAATAAAAATATTACAGCTCATAAAACAGATAGGAAGATGCGCAGATCGATCATCTAATAAAACAAAAGGGTCTCACAAGAGAGTGGAAATAGCAGCTAAGCAACAGTCAATCTACTAGAATGCCGCCACGAAGCCTGGCTGGAGAAATCCGAAGTAACCGTCACAAGACGAGTGCAATCAGAAACCATTGGTTGTCACTGGTGCTCTGGGAGGAGGAAAGCCTAGAGTTGAATCCAATGCGCCGCCATAAGAATAACCTGCAAAAAGGAAGGAGCTCCGAACTTGTTAAAAATACAGTTGTTACGACTTTTTCAAATGGACCAACAAATGGCCGAAATACCAATACGAATCCTCCCTTCATTCACTTTACCTACTCCGTTTAACCATTTTCCAAACATAATGGTGATATTAGTCGGAGGAGGGAGGTTATACGTGAAGAAAACCACATGCCATAAAATCTTTGCGAAAGGACATGAAAGGAATAAATGTTCAATTGTTTCGACTTCGTCACAGAATCAACATTTCTTACATCCATTCCAATTCCTTCTAGCAAGGTTATCTTTGGTTAACAAGATTTTATTATACAGAAACCACATAAAGATTTTAATTTTCATAGGAATTTTTATCTTCCACAAATACTTTGTGGGAAAGCGCGGATGTTCATTCATAAGGTCTTCATACATGGATTTAACTGAAAACACCCCATTCTCGGTTAGTTTTCATATGAATTTATCCTGAACTGGAGACAACGATATCATCATCAACCTCTCACATAGGTGCAACCATGCACCCATTTATTTCTAGTTAAGGTTCGTCGGAACCCAAAAGTTAAAGGATTGTGAGACAGGATATCATGCACTAGACCGTGTTTTCTATGAACAATATTATAAAGAGATGGACACTATTGGACGAGAGGCGGCTCTCCTAACCAAGTGTCCCCCCAAAATCTGATACCTTTCCCATCACTAGGTTTGAAAATGTCGCGGGTAAAGAACTCATCCTTCACTCCCATTAGTCCTTTTCAAAAGGGTGAGTTGGTTGGTTTCGCTTCTACTTGAGCTAGAGTTTTATTAGCTGTTGTTGAGCAACTCTTGCCACACCCCTTCCTCTATTAATAACTTATAGAACCACTTACTCATTAGACATCTATTTTAAGATATGGCACCTCTATTCCCAAACCACCCTGGTCTTTGGGTCGACATATAATGTTCCATCGAGTAAGTCTATATTTCTTCTTATGTCCATCGCTATGCCAAAAAAAACCTTGAACGATAGAAGTCCAGTCTTTTTCGCACACCTTTCGGGATTTCGAGAAAAGACAACATAAACATAGGCATACTTGATAGAACATGGTTAATTAGAACCAGTCTATATCCGTATGATAATAACTTTCCTTGCCAGCATTCTAACTTACTCTCACACATATTTTCCACTGGGTTCCACTCGGAGTTGCGGAGTTTCCTGTGATGTATAGGTACCCCCCAGGTATCTAAACGGTAAAGATCCCGCCTCGCACCCAAAAATCTCCCAATAGGTTTCTTCTTGTTCGACAGCCTTGCCAAAGTAGACGATTTCGCTTTTATAGAAATTAATTTTGAGCCCCGATAATTGTTCAAAAATGCACAGGATTAGTTTCATATTGACCGCTTTCTGCAGATCATGTTCCATGAACAAGATTGTATCATTTGTGTATTGCAATATAGAGAGTCCCCTCTCAACCAGATGAGGGATTAAACTGGCGACTTGACCATTCTCTTTTGCTCTAGCAATTAAGATAGCATCTCTTCCCCCTTTCTTTCACCACAAAGATCACATGGACGTGAGGACTACAATATTGGTGTGTTGTGTAGGTGGCTTGCTCGATGCACAGAAGGTGCACAAGTGAGAGTGTGGGACATTCAGAGGATTCAAACAAAGCTTTGGTCATGCAGATCTTACTTAGGAACAATTTTCCTGAAATTTAGTACAAGCAGTTGTTGTTCGTGAGTAAATCTAGTTTAACTAAGAAAATAAAAACATAATAGTAATAACACAGTACACTTGTAGGGTTGTGGCCTAGTTGACAGCGGGGAGGTGTTGGTGCCGGTAGCAGGCGTGGCGGCCTAGTCGTGATCCTCGATCTTGATGAAAATCATGGTAGGTGGCTAGGAGAGGGCGGTGGAGCAGCAATGGCTGCTTGAGCTTGAGTGGCCGCCAACATAGTCGATTCGTGGAGCACTACAAAATACCCCTCATACGCAGCGGATTTTTAGGACGGCACAAACGAAAAGTACCTGCAAAAGTTAGATGCGCGACGGATAGGAAATCGCAACACCATTTTGTCATGGCGGCGTCTTTTCGCCTCTGTCGTGTGATTCACGGCGCCTTTATGCACCGCAATCCATATTTGCAGGGTCCCACAACCGATTTGTCTTTTCCATCCACTCTTTTTGCTTGTTCGCTTAGATTTCGAATGGCCCTGCCTAAAATTAGACCGTCGTGGCCCACCTTAGGCAAATATTTCCCTTCCCCTTTACAAAATCTCCATTCCCCTCTACATACTAAACCCTCGACTTCCGAGACCACCCGCTGATTACGCCGACAAGGTCGGTCGACGACGGCCTGAAGTGACTCCCTGCCATCGTCCCTCGTCGATGCCCCCTCCGTCGGTGTCCTCCCCTCCATTGTGCATCACCGACATCACCTAGGTCAGTGTGGTAATTCTTCTGCGCATACTCTGCTTTGTTTCCACCATCCCCATTGTGCTTACAACCTCCATTTGTGCATTGTACATGACTCTATTCCCACCGTTTTACCATCCGATAGATGGCATGACGAGGGAAGAGAAGGGCTTCTTCGTAGTAGGAAGAAGCCCCAAATGTAATATCAGAATATGAAAATAGAAAAACCATAAAAGCGAACAATGCAAGAATCAGGGAAAATAATTTTGCACACAAGTTCCTTATACGGCCATCCACTCACGAAGATCCAATTGTTCCTGGACAGAACAATGTTACAGATGAGATGTGTATACTTGCCTGGTTATAGTTCTACCATTATTATTTACCCATAAATTCTACTTTAGTCGCTTATGATTACTCTTAAATTTCACTTAGCCACCAGATGAGCCCGATGATGAACAGGAAGATCCTTTGTTTCAAGAAGGTTAGGGATTTGCAGAAGAGGATAAAGAGGCAGAGGAGGAAGAACAAGAAGATAGAACGATGATGACAACAACGGGGATGAAAGTAGCACTGATAATTAATTAGACGAAGAGGAAGAGGCATGGATAGACGCAAACAAAGAGAAAAATGAAGGTGCATTGTGCAATCTGAATTTTAGTCCACAGTAATGCTAACTGAATTTTAGTCACAGTGCTAGCTGAATTTTGGTCATCGTGTTAGCTGAATTTTAGTAACAGTGCTAGCTGAATTTTAGTCATGTTGCTAGCTGAATTTTAGTGCACATAACATAACTTTCTACCCTGAGTTACATGCGTGCATCCTTAATACTGAAGTGCGACTAATGAATGGGAGGAACATGAGGGGTTCTACTAAGATGCGGTCAATAACAAAGACTAATGGGAGGTTCAAAATTTTCATCAAATTCAACAAACTAGGCCAGACTTGTGGGCTTTCTACGACCAACTTTGCTAACTATATTGTCTACTTGGCAAAAAAATGTGACCTATCCTTTAGGTTTACAGATTGGAGGCAAGCTTATCATAAGCAGAAGTTGTGAGACGTACTAAACGTAACCATAGCTTTTGCCTATTAAGCCTTCTTACTATTTTACATCAATCTTATTATCTTGACACATTCTTCACAAAATGTAGAACTATTTTGGCATTGATTCTTTGTGTTGGGTAATGAGGTCAGCTGGAAAGAAATGGCGTGATTTCAAAAGCACGCTGAAGAAGATGTATTACAGACCTACCTTGACTTTTGAGGAGAATGTTGCAAATGGTTGTAGAGATAGAATGTCACACGCTGATTGGGCAGCGCTGTGTGGGTATTGGAGCTTGTATTCCATCAAGTAGAAAGCTCGAAAGAATGCTAAAAATCATGTCAATCAAACAAATTCCCACCATACTTCTGGATCAAGGAGTTTTGCTAGGGCAAGGTACATTGGGGTGAGTAGCATCTAAGTTGTGTACTTATACTTGGTATCCATTTTCTGAATGTTTACATAGATTGTTTTTGCTTCCTATCCTATATCTGCATGAGAAGATTGACCACACTTGGGCCATTCCATTCCATGTCTATAAATACACAAGATTACAATCCTAGGCATTACAATTACAATCAATGTCATAACTATACAATCAATGCCATAACTATGGATTATTGTGGAGATCACAACAAATAGGGAAACTCCACAATAGGAAGATATGTCACGTTACGTGACATATCAATCTAACACTCCCCTGCAGTCACAACGGGAGGAGGATGAACGTTGAGACTGGACCGAACATCCAGAAACAGCGGTGATGGAAGACCCTTCGTCAGGATGTCGGTGAACTAGAGGGATAAGGGGACATAGAGGACACGGACCTGGCCCAGGGCAACATGATCGCGAACGAAGTGGAGGTCGATCTCGATGTGTTTGGTACGCGGATGCTGCTGGGTTCGTGGACATGTAGACGGCTCTAACATTGTCGCAGAACACAACCGTGGCGGGAGGAGATGGTCGATGAAGCTCATGGAGGAGTTGGCGAATCCAACTAGCCTCGGCGACGGCATTAGCCACAGCGTGGTACTCAGCCTCAGCGCTCGAACGAGATACCGTGTGTTGCCGCTTCGAAGATCAGGAGACAAGGTTATCACCGAGGTAGACGCAAAAGCCCAACGTGGAGCGTCGAGTGTCGGGCAGCCGGCCTAGTCGGTGTCGGTGTAGGTGACCATGGAGTCCGGAGATGAGGAGTGAAGCTGGAGTCCATGAGAGATTATGCCCTTGACGTAGCGCAAGATGCGCTTGATGGCTGCCAGGTGCTGCTCGCGAAGGTCGTGCATGTGAAGACACACCTACTGAACGGCGTATGCGATGTCAGGGCGCGTGAAGGTGAGGTACTAGAGATCCCCGACGAGACTCCGGTACTCAGTCGGGTCGGTGATGGGAGCACCAACGGTGGCAGAGAGCTTCGAAGACATGTCGATCGGTGTCATTGCAAACTTGCAGGCAGTCATGTCGGCTTTGTCCAGAATCTCCGCGGCATACTTGGCTTGCGCGAGATGCATGCCGGAGGGGTCGTGGGTGACCGCGATGCCGAGGAATTAGTGAAGGCTGCCCAGGTCCTTCATGGCGAACTCAGAGCGAAGAGAGGCCATGATCCTAACGAGTAGGCGCGGCGAGGAAGCAGTGAGAACTATGTCGTCCACGTAGAGGAGGAGGAAGGTCGTGGCCTCGTTACACTAAAGAATGAACATCGAGGTGTCCGAGCGTGAACACGCGAAGCCAGTCGAGGTGATGAAGGTCGAGAAGCGCTGGTACGATGCGCGAGGAGCCTGCTTGAGACCGTATAGAGAACGGTTTAGCCGATAGACGTGCTCGGGAAGGGTTGAGTCGATGAAGCCTGTGGGTTGTCGACAGTAGATGACCTTGGCGAGCTTGGGTGGAGGAAGGCATTCTTGATGTCAAGCTGGCGAGTCTCCCACTTAAGGGAGAGCGCGAGGGAGAGGATGACATGGACCATGGCTGGTTGGACAATCGGGTTGAACGTCTCGTCAAAGTCGACACCTTTCTCTTGGGAGAAGCCACGAAGCACCCAACGTGCTTTGTAGCGGTCGAGGGAGACGTCAGGCTTAAGCTTGTGGTGGAAGACCCACTTGCCGGAGACGATGTTGGTGTTGTGGGGAGGAGGCACGAGATCCCATGTGTCGTTGCCGAGAAGAGCGCGGTACTCCGGGGTCATGGCATCAAGCTAGTTGGGGTCCTTGAGAGAAGCACGAGTAGAGGTGGGAACCGATGAATACCTGTTGACAGAAGCAAACAAGTTAAGCCGCTCACGGGGTCTAACATGGATGCTGGAGGAGCTGCGCCTGTGGTGCATAGGCGGTAGTGGCGGCTGCGGTGGTGGCGCATGGGCCGAAGGAGGTGGGGAGGGGTGCTTGCTCAATATGTAGAGCTCATTGGGAAACTCCAGGAGGAAGGTATGATGAGCACAGCAACAAGTTTTCCCTCAGTTATGAAACCAAGGTTATCGAACCAGTAGGAGCAAGGAAACACCTCCAAGGTGTTGTTTCCAACTTGGAATCCTGCACAACATAATCACATAACTTTGCCCCCAACTTACAGTGAGGTTGTCAATCTCACCGGTTTTGCTGAAAACAAAGGATTAAACGTATTGTGTGGAAGATAGTAATTGCTTTGCAGAAAGTAAACGGAAAACAGTAAATAGATTGTAGATTGATGGTAAAAGAATGGACCGGGGTCCATAGTTCAGTAGTGGTGATTCTCCTTAAGATAGATGACATGTTGGGTGAACAAATTACAGCGGGGCAATTGACAAACATCGAGAAAGCATACATGCATATACTAATCATCTTGACTCCTATGAGATTAAATTGGGCATTACAACATTATACATAGACCGTAATCCAACTACATTTATGACTAATAATCCACCTTCAGGTTAACATCCGAACCCCCTCCAGTATTAAGTTACAAGCAACAAATAATTGCATTAAGCAAAGTGTGTAAGGTAATCAATACGATTGTTGTATGAACAAAGGATTGCTCTTTTCTTCCTAGTAGCAACAACAAATATAGTACCTTAGAGATTTCTGTCACTTCCCTAGATTCTTAGAGGCATGAACCCACTATCGAGCATAAATACTCCCTCTTGGAGTTGCTAGCATCTACTCGGCCAAGATAGATACTAACAACGGAGAGCATGCAAGATCACAAATAACAAATGAAGGAGATATTCCCTAGAGGTAAATAATAAATAGATTTTTATTGTCATATATCAATTAGTTTATAATAGTTTCGTATTGTGCTATAACTGTGCCAAGTAGAAACATTGGTACAGGTGTGGTATGAAACAACCAAGTCCCTAGTAGCCTCTATTCATACTAGTTCGTTGGTCACGAAGATGATCTGGGTTTCAAGATCATGGGCATTTATGCCGACTGACA
Organism: Avena insularis; assembly: GCA_023614405.1. Taxonomy (NCBI): domain Eukaryota; kingdom Viridiplantae; phylum Streptophyta; class Magnoliopsida; order Poales; family Poaceae; genus Avena; species Avena insularis. The sequence continues at coordinate 21,529,520 of CM042694.1, read as the reverse complement.
ACGAGATCATATCATTGGAGAATGATGTGGTTGGACATTCCTCGAAGGATTGCAACACGATCAAGTCATCTAGTTCATTGTTGCAACAACTATACCTAGACTCCTTCTCCTTAGACCGTGAGCTCATATTACTCATTGTTTCCCTAGGTCGCTTAGGACGCATCAACCGTCATCTGGTAATACGGTGGCCATAAAGGTGTATGTTGGGTATTCCGAAGGAACAGTAGATGACATGTGACTGCAAGACCGGGATTTGTTCACCCACATGACGGGTAAAGATACATACGGCCGACTTGGTGAGATTACATCCATATATGTTGCAACATGTGACTAGGTCACGGGATGTAATATCACGGTAACAAGAAAACAGAACTTGTTGTGAACGAGATTGAACAAGGTATAAGATACCATTGATCGGATCTCGGACAAGTTGTATCGAGAAACAAAAGGAAGAGGATGCTACATTTAGACGGTTGCTGGCTCGTGGTTGATGTAGAGCTCGTTGGGAACCCCAAGAGGAAGGTATGATGAGCACAGTAGCAAGTTTTCCCTCAGTTATAAGACCAAGGTTTAATCGAACCAGTAGGAGCAAGGAAACACCCCAAAGGTGTTACTAGCTGAGCTTTGGCAGGGCGCACTACCGGTGCTAGTAGCAACGTGGAGACCTGCACAACACAACCACAGAACTTTGTCCCCAACTTGCGATGAGGTTGTCAATCTCACCGTGTTTTGCAGAAAACAAAGGATTAAACGCATCGAATGGAAAGAAGTAAAAGTTTGCAGAAAGTAAACACAAAGAAGTAAACAGTTGTAGATTATATGTAAAGAAAAGGACCGGGATCCATAGTTCACTAGAGGTGGCTCTCCTTAGATAGATAACATGCTGGATGAACAAATTACAGCGGGGCAATTGACAAACACCGAAAAAGCAATACATGCATATACTAATCATCTTGACTCCTCTGAGACTTGATTGGGCATTACAACATAATACATAGACCGCCATCCAACTGCATCTATGACTAATAATCCACCTTCAGGTTATCATTTGAACCCCCTCCAGTATTAAGTTGCAAGCAACCAATTATTGCTTTACGAGCTGCGTGTAAAGTAAACAATACAATTGTTCTATGAACAAAGGATCGTTGTTTTCTCCCTAGTAGCAACAGCACATCTAGTACCTTAGAGATTTCTGTCACTTCCCCAGATTACCAGAGGCATGAACCCACTATCGAGCATAAATACTAACTCTTGGAGTTGCTAGCATCTACTTGGCCAAGATAGCTACTAACAACGGAAAGCATGCAAGATCTCAAATAACAAAGACATGATAGAATCATTAATCAATCTAAAATAGCATCTCAATATCCATCGGATCCCCGCAAACACAACATGCAGAATTACAAATAGATGATCTTGATCATGAACGGAGCTCACAAGATCTAAACATGAAAGCACAAAGGAGGAGAAACCAGCCATCTAGCTACTACATGGATCCGTAGTCCAAGGATGAACTACTCACGCATCACACCGGAGGCTTGCATGGTGATGAAGAAGGCCTCCAGGGTGAATTCCCCTCTCCGGCAGGGTGCCGGAAGAGCTTCAGATCCCTCCCGGTCTAGGGATGGAGATGGCTGACTCTGACTCTTCGTGGATTTTTGATCGGGCCCTTAGGGTTTTCGTCCCGAGGGCAATATATAGGCGAAAGGAGGGGCCGAGGGGGTGCCGGGAGCCACCACACCACCTCGGCGCGGGCCGGGCACTGCTGTGACCAGGTGGTGTGGCTGACCCTCGCCCCTCTCCGTCGTATTCTGCACTTGATCCCTTCCGAAAAATAGGCACTTTGGCTTTTGTCCCATCCAATTCGAGAATATTCATTTTCACTTTCCTGGAACCAAAACACAGAGAAAAGCAGGCAATGGCATCGTGGCTCTTGTTAATAGGTTAGTCCAAGAAATCATATGAAAAGTACTCCAAAGTTGGAACAAAACACAAGAAAGTGGATAAAACCAAGCATGGAACATCAAAAATTATAGATACATTTGCAATGTATCAACATCCCCAAGCTTAACTCCTGCTCGTCCTCGAGTAGGTAAGTGATAAAAAGAAATAATTTTTGAGGTGACATGCACCATCAAAGACTTGATCAAAGTATTTGTAAAACATTCAAAGCTGGGATCATAGTACTTCAATCATAACATGAAAGACAAAGTTCTAGCAATAAGCAAAGAAACTATGATGCAACATGAAAAGGCACAAACAAAAGATTCATGAATAACAATGCTTTGCAAGACGTTTGTTTGTTTCACATAAAGAAAACATAGCATAATAGTATTCAGCTTGTCCATCAATGGAGTAGCAAATATAAATGCATAGAACACCTTCAAAGTTCATAAGAGTAACTAGATACAATAGTTTCAAACAAGCAATAACAAGTTATGCATCAATCAACTAGTCTTGGGACAATGCACATAGAACTAAGAATGGCCACTATGCTCTCAAAGTAGGTGCATAAAGATAGAAAGTGGAGACTCAATATAATGGTGGAAGAAAGGCCTTTTGTGAAAAGGAAGTAGGGATTCAAGTCTCATAAAGAGCTTCCAAAAATTATGGTACTTATAGTTTTCAGCTCTCATTGCCTCTATCATAAGCATCTTGAAGTGATTAAGGTTAAAGTGAACAAACTATGGTGTACATGCTTGATGAAGTATAAGTCATAAATCTCATGTCCCTTGTATACGAGGGCCGCTCCTCATTCTACTCAAGTTTTGTCACCGGTAAGTTCTTGTCATTGTAAGTACATGTGTATCATTGAGAACCGCCAACGGGGTACCCCTTGCCCGATGATACGGAAGAATCCCCATATCAAAATGACAAGGCAAGCAGACAACAAGCATCTCAACATTCTTCTTATTTACCATGGGAATATGGTGCTTTTTTCTCTCTTTCCTCTTTTCATAATATCTTTTTTTTTCTTTTCTCTTTTTTCTCAATATAGGACTCTTTTTTTATAAGAAAAATGCTTCTTAGATAGCTCATTATGGTTACGTTGCAGGTTTCCACCATGTCAGCATGGATTAGACCAGCGGCCCAGACGTTTCTCTAACACATATACATAACTCCATGGACTTACAAGCTCCCCTTTCATTTCACACCGACGACATCCATATACAAAAGAGCATGATATCAACTAGGTACAAGTACCAAGTGCAATGTTGAAAGTGTTCCCCATAAAAGCATGGTTCTGCTAATTCCCAACAAATAAGTGCAAGCATATACAACATAGACGACACCGTGGTTCAACTTTATTAAGGGCAAGTAAAATAAAGTGTGCCATCAAGTTCGTGAGAGCTTTAATCACTAGTTTCTCATAACAAGAGAAAGGTAAACAGAATCATGAATATACTTGGAATAGCATAAGCTAGTAGGTAGGTATGGTGGACTCTTTATAATAACTTGGTTTAGGGAGTTGGATGCATGAGTGAAACTCATACTTGGTGGTGGAGGCTAGCAAAAGACTGGGATCGACAAACTAAGAGAGCAATAATGGCCATAATCATGCAGAGCGACAAAACATCATTGATCAAAGCATAAAGTGATAATACAAGTTGAAAACTAAAGGATCATAAAGGCTATGGTGACTTGAGATAGTCATAACATGGTGTGAGCATGTGCCAAGTCAACCCAAATAAAGCATCAAAGGAGAATACCACTATACTATGCTTTAATATGCTAAAAGAACACATGATTCATCCAAGGCACATTAAGCAATCTCAATTGTTTATAACAAGTCATGCTACAGCAAAGAATACTAAGCATAAATCCAAAACAATATCAAGCATGGCATGACAAAGCATAGGCCACAGTCAAAAAGCGAGCTCTTTTTACCACATAAGTATGAACTTTCCTACTCTTTTCTAAACCAAACCAAACTATTTGCAAACCAATGTATGAAAGAGGGGGTCCAACCAACTTATTCAGAAAACTAAGCAAACCAAGAAAACTAAAAACCAAAACAAAAACAAAAAGAAGACGCTCCAAGAAAAACACAACTGTGCATGAAACAATAAAAATGAAGTGTTTGGAAGAAACCTGGAATTTTTATTGATGAAGAAGGGGAATGCCTTGGGCATCCCCAAGCTTTGACGCTTGTACTTCTTGAATATTTCTTGGGGTGACACGCGTGGCATCCCCAAGCTTGAGCTTTAGTCCATCCTTCATCTCATTATTCATTCCTTCTATACACCTGAAATTTTTCCTTCATACAAAACTTCACACAATCTCATTAGCAATATTAGTGCATTTAAGATAAATAAGTCTCAATGTTCAGTTCTAACACCAAATAAACTTCCATTAGAACACTAGCTACTGTAGCACTTCCCTCAAAAAGCTGAATTCCCCAAAAGAACTCAAGAAAGAACCAACAAGAAGCAAATATAGAAAATGGCAGAAATCTGTCAAAACAGACCAGCAGGTAAAGACGAATTTTTTCGAAGACCTTCTGTTGCTCAAATCAAAAAGTGTTGAACTAACGGAAGTGAGACAACAACCTGGGGCAGAAGCACAAACAATTACAGCTCAATCCGACGTACACAGCTCTCTCAGGAATTTTTACGGTGAAGCACAAAAATCTGTTTCGGGACAGCAATTTTCCCAATCATTACTTCATTCTCATTAGAGGTTACTACTTGAGTGCCCGTGCGTTGCCATGAAGAATAACATGTCGTATGAAATCATTTATCTAAACGATACTTTTCGTTCACCCACCTAGGTATCTTCCTCTGAAATTGTCTAACACCTCTCTCTTGCCGGTCAGGTAGCCAAAGTGTTTTTACTTTCGATCAACAACAACTTCTTTTTCCTAAATATTCGTGCCTGAAATCCCCGTTGTTGTTACTCCGCTATGTCGTCATCATGTTTGGCATCGTTTCACCATCTACCTTATCTACCTAGGGATTTTTTGACGATGTTCATTTTTTCAAACTCCGTTTCCATCTCTCAACTCTACCTCCACCTTGTCACCTTGATCACCGACATCTCACTCTCTGCATCCTAGCCAGCATGCCAAAGAGGATACTCCTCGGTTACCCGGCAACAGAGTGGGTGGCCGTACTCTGAGGAACTACCCGTGTCTGCCAGGATGTTAAAAAAACATTCACCCCTCAAATGTCTAGTACTCCCTCTGTCCCATAGGTTAGGGCGTATATCTTTTGTCTAAGCTATTAAGGAGAATCCAAGGTAGAAAATATTTCCTAAACTACCCCTAATTAATCGTTGTGTCTGTCAATTTAATAGCGTTGGATATTAAGCAGCGATAGGTATACTAAAAGCAAGTACTATAGGATACAGTCAGCTGGCTATAAGAGATAAAATAGTATAATTTGTGTGAGGTGGAGGAGATAGAATGTAAGCGGACTTAAGTTAAGAGTCAGCTCTAGTATGCACGATCTCTTAAAAAAAAGACCGGTGCATGCACGAATAGTTAATGACATCGGAGATTAAGGAGAGTCCTAGCATGCATGGCCAATAACATCACTGTATATGTGAGAGAATTAAGAAGAATTAATCCCGAAGGGATATAATTTTATCCTTGCATGCAAAACGCACCGACCATTGATTTCTCAGTGAACGGTTGAGGAGGGTATTTAGGGGAGATCCAGAGGAAAAAGCACCCTGCGCCTTAAGCTGTGAGGAAAAAAGGAAAAAACTTTTAGGCCCTAAGCCATGGGATCGAGGGAGTATATGCTAGTTTACGTTTAGAGCTCGTTTGGCTCCCATAATTTAGGGCTAGAATCAAGTAATTCATTTGTGATTCCAAGAATCAACCTGTTTGGCTGCCACGGAATTGGTTACGGAATTCATTTGCAAATTCCATGATTTTCATTTCATGCCTAATCTTAATTCCTTTTGGTACCCTGTCATTTCTGTGGAATTGCCAAATAAAATGATATCATCAATGTCATTTCATTTCATTTCTACCAAATGAAGTGAAATGATGGGAGCCAAATGAGCTATTAGAATATTTTATAGGTTCTAGAAATGTATGCTATGGCACCAAATCAGATTTCAAGGGCACACGGAATTATGGCAACAGGGAAGTGGAAGTGAGAAAAGACCCCATGCCTACAAACACATAAGTGGCAACACTTTCAAAAATAAAAAATCAATGGAAAAGATATGATTGTAGTCGAAAATCCTTACTATAATCCAAGAAAAAAGTTTCAAATAAATTCATAACAAACAGATTGATCACCAAGACTTTCCTTCAATCTCTCAAAAAAAATCCTTCAAGGTTCATGTTGCATCCTTCCTGGCGTCGGAGTTATGGCAAGGCGGAGGATGGCGCTGTGCGGAGGATGGCGGTGGCTGTGGTCTTCGATCCCGCTCGCGGTGGCGGCTGCCCGGGTTCTCTTCTTTCTCCCGGGCAGCAGTGATGATCCGGACAGTGGCTTTGGTCATGGCGACGGGGAGCCTAGGCGTGGGGCAGCGTGTGGGATGTTGGGTCTGGCTGCCCCTTCCAGAGGCTTCGGCGGCGGACGCCATGATGTGGTTCGGTGTGGTGGTTCGGCCGGTCCTTGTGTGGCGGGCGCGTGGGTGGTGGTGGTGACTCATTGCTAGGCGAAAGCCTTGTCCTGGCGGTTGGCTGGGACTGACGTCGGCAACGCCCTTGGGCGTCGCGTACTTCTTGAAGTCTTCGTCGAAGCGGTGTGCTCGCTCCTCCGTCCGGGTTCTCTAGGGGAAACCCTCGATCCCTTGCGGGTTCAGGCGAGTGCAACGCTCTTGCATCGTTTTACCTCTTGAGACCTTGCTTTGGATGTTCCGCCGGCCAGAGGGACATGTGGAGTGTGTTGGTGGTTGGCGTTTTCGTCTTCGGCTAGAAGGAGCGCGGCCCCGAGGTTGGCGTGGATGTTGGAGCAACGGCTCCGGTCTTTGCCTCCGTCTTGTTGCGTTGAGGTGTCTGTGTTTAGGTGTTGACCTTGTTCGCTTGGGCATCTTGGTCGTCGACCTGTGTGGAGCTTGGCAAGGCAGCGTGTTGTGTCGAGTTGTATCGGTTTTTGGCCAGTTTTCCTCATAAATTGTCCATTTCTTTTCTACTATATCAATGAAAAGACAACTCTTTTGCCTCGTTTCAAAAAAAAAGGTTCCAGTATGTATAGCTGCCATTACACGAATTTAAATGCATCAAAGTAGACACATATTCCTCATGGCACATCATGTAAAAAAGACCAGTCACATATCTTTACTGAATTCCTATCGGTCGAGTTCAGCAACGAAAAAATCTGAGGCTGCAAGAAGTATCGTCCCTGCTCTTCCTTGTATGTGCTTTGGATGTCGGTCACTTTGCTGTTTTTTATTTTGTTTTTTTATGAATCGGTCACTTTGTTGTTGTGTGTGGGCCTTTGATCAACTTTACCAGATCAATGGGTTCTCTATGTTTATCCAGCTTCATTTAGTGGAATGATTAACAGTGCAATACTCCTTATTAGCTTGGAGCCTCAAAATAGATGTGTGCACGAGGAAGAAAATAACTGAGAAATTCAGACGAAATGAAACAAGGTTACAAGAGCTTTTAGATTGCAGCAGCTGCTCTTTTTTTTCATATTCTCTCATGCCCTCATTTTTGCTTTCTCTATCTCAACACTTGAATAGAGTATACCTACCGGCGACAGAAATTCATGAAAAAAGGGTAAATAAATTGCACCAGGAAACATACGTACATTACCAAAATATTATTAACAAAAGAAGATGACACAAGAAGTGATGCTTTCATCTAACAAGAATTTTCCTGTTTTATCAACCAAAAAAAGTAGTGACAAGGTCAAGTATACTGGTAACACTTGTGACCTACAAGTAATATCCTGATACAAAGCATTATAAATAAAAAAGAAAAAAATGCTAACATGGTGAGGAAATTCTGAAGTAAAATAAAAACGAGTGAACTATTCATAAGTTTGCAGACACTAAGATAAGTATAAAACTCTAAAAATACCATATATTTTGGGCTTAAGAAGTGTGGCCAATCAGTGGAAAGAGCAATAAAAAGGCATTAAAGGACATGTATTTTCCAACTCCGGGAGACCGGGACTACAGACAGCAAAGTGAAGAGTAAATAAGTGTAGGGGGCTGCATAGTGGAAGGTATATATTCGGTGTGCATATAGTACAAAATGGTGTTCTAATACAGGAAAACAAATGTAAATCATCCTTAAATGGTTTTGTTGCCATACCTTTCTTGCTAATTCAGAAAGAAAACATCAACTCTAAAATCATCACCAAGGGCAAGCACACTTCGGTAGCATTCTTTATGATTCTGTTCTTAGTATTCATGTTCAATGCTGAGAAAAGCACAACAGTGTAGAAATGAAAAACAACATAATATGAATCTTTGGTTATGGAGAAGGATGGCTGTAAATTAATTGTAGGCACACCGATATGTAATCAGCATAATGTGCAATCTCATAAGCATATTCAAATTGTTAATTTAAGTACCCTTAACGCAGTAGTTGGAAAAGTTTCCTATGAGATGTGTTGGAGAAGTACAAGCTCATGGAACTGTGTATTCCTTCACAGGGCAATCCTTTTATCTGATCTTTTATTAGAACAGGCTGAATATAGAAGACAAAAAAGTCTAAAAGTACGACACGGAAAATTGTACCTTGAACTGAATGCCAGAACCATCCAATTTAAAAATGCACTCACCTTGAATAATGTACCAGAGAACCATAATGTTGTATATAGCCAGAGATTTTGGGCAAGAAATCATACTCAACTTGCTTCCTCTTCCTATATCATGAAATGGTTAGCTAATAGAAAGTTGTATATGATGCACCGGTCTCTAGGAGAACTTCCCGTTAGTCTGCACTAATTTCCTCAGGCAATGGTGATTGGTGAGATAACAAACTAACTATGCAATATCATGAGTTTATTGGCACATTCTTCATATATCAATTGATAAGTGAGTCATGAACAATCATTAGTCACATGAAACAGCTACATAGAAAAATGAATGCAACATGTAATAGTTAAACTACTATTTTTTAGAGCAACCAGCAGGAGCTCTTCCTTTACTATTAGAAGGAGAGAAATGGCCAGTTTGAAGGAAAATTGGCCAAAAACCGATAAAAAGACACGCGTCCGGTTTATAAGGGAAACCAGACGAGAAAAACCAACATGGCCTGTTTTTTCGGGAAAAACAGGCGAAACTGCACACATGGCGAAACTACCACGACACCAGCACAACGGCAACGGCGAGCACTACGAAAACCTGGTCCACGTCCCCGGAGAGGAAGGCAGAGCCGAAGGAGAACAACTAGGCCTATCAAGCTTCATGGCGAGAGGCAAGCTGTAGAGAACATGGCAGCGGCACTCGCACGCCGACATGCCCCGAAAATGTCAACTCTACCATAGCACCAGCAACCCCAAGAATGGCTCACAGCACTCCGGAAAATGACGCCTCCAAGGAGGTTACGACGTCCAAAGGACACCGTCGTCATCCAATATAGCGGAGCCATATTTGGGTTTTCACCCTAGAATGATGGACGGAGGGGTGTTGGGACTCCTCGACATCGCCCCCAAGGGGAAAAACGGCACCCTTGAGCATCGCTGATGTCGGCACCGACCAAAATCGGGAAAGACTTTCACCCAGAGACCCCGAAACCACCTCCACTGGACTGTCAAGGAAACAACCCATGTCGTCATGCGAGCACAACCATCGGCAAGAGGCAACACCCACGCCAATGCAACCATGCCTTTCCGCCCACACGGCCAGGGCAGAGCATCAACACCACCTCGACTTGGAGTTGCCGCTCCGGCCTACACGCGAAGCATAGCAACACCTCATATTCAGACACCACCATCCACGGGACGCCGGAGCCAGCGTCCCGTCCACCAAGAAGCGGCGCCGCCACGTCGCGTCCTTGCGCCATGGCACACCTCTTCCATGGACCTGCATATGTCGGCCTGGTCCGCCGTGCCCCAACCAGTTTGCCACACATGCTGGCCCTCCATAGCCACCAGGACACCGATGGGACTAGGCACGGGGCCCACACCCCTCGGCCTCCACGCGACCACCATCTCGAGGTACTTCCTGGCCTCCCTCCCATCACCTCCGTGTCCCCAGGGATGCCGCCCCGACCTCCCTGCATCGGCGAGTCGCCGGGCCGAACGGATCCAAATCGGACCGCATCCGGCCGGTAGAGCCCCGAAGCGCCTGACCATGCTGCACACCCCGCCGCCACCTCCGCCCGCCGGAGACCACGCCACTGCTATTTATTGATGAAAAAACACCAAATTAATTGTTTCAATCGAAGGAGACATAGCATGTTACCTATACAACATACATGTTTTGAACTACTACGAAATCAACCTTGTGAATTACATCACAACTGAGGCGCTCATATATGTGCTTCAACTACTTAATGGCCGGTAGATATGTTGGAAAATAAACATAGTATGCACCCTAGCATGGTCTAAACCTATGTTGAGAAAGCTACTCTCAATCTATGCATTTGTTGCATCTAGAACTCCATGCAAAAGATTTCTCAGAATTGTATACCGAGTATGTCTGAGAAATCCCTCTCATCCATTGTGCAGTTCACAAGTTAAACTCATATTTGGTTGCAACTTCTGTGAGGTAGTCTTGAATAATGAGGGGAGTGCAATTTCCATCTTCGTAATTGATGTATGTTCCGAACCATGTTACATAGAAATCTCTGGATTTAAATTTAATTAATATCTCAAAAAGCAAGACCTGGCCTCAAACATGAGAGGGTTATGAGTTTACTGTGAAAATATAGTAGATGTATAATTTCGTAGAAGAATGGTACACTGCACATAAAAAAGGTAGTCCAAACACAAGTAAATTCCATCTCTAATCATGGCGATATAAGATTACCTCCATATGCACATGATGCCCTTTTTCGCTATATGAAAACAAATCAATAAATTTAAGTGGGGAGGTAAAATGTATGGCCAATATTACAAGTATACAGCCAATTATTTATTGAATCCTCACCTCGAAAATGGTAATCCGGCGAGATTCAGCAACCATATATGTGCATCAGAACAGGCTCAAGCCATCTGGTCACCTCTGTTTGGCTCATTGCCTCTCACCATCATATCAAGGAGATTGGAACTGCTCATTTCATCCTCACACAATTTTGAAATAACTCGCATCCCTACAAAAAACCCGAATAGATTTATAAGATACTCATCAACAATCATTCCTTCTTGGTCTAGCATGCGAATGTTATGACTTGATGGCTCGGCCAATGGTAATTATCCAACTCTTCAAATTCCATTCACCTAAAGCATCCAACCGCGGTGATGAGAACTAATAAAAAAAGGAGTGCTTACCAAAAAACAACCCAATCTTATTAGTAGTGAGATGTTGATAAATCAATACTCTATTGCATGTTATCTCATTTGGTGAAACTGCAATAGCACACAACTTAAGAGACCGATTCTCAAGACCAAAACTTTCTGAAAATATGTACATCTCTGTGCCAAGGGATGCCAAGTGATTGCTATGAAGCAAGAAAGTATGGAAGATGCATGTACAATCATTACTTGCTAATACAAAACTGGTGCAGGTAGTGTGATAAAGTAAAAAATATCAGAACTTTCAGACTCGGTGTATACAATTCACCCGCACTGCAGCAGGATTGATCATAAGCATAAATATTGCATAGTTGTCAACCTGCCAACTAATACACCATCTGAAGACAATATGTTCTGAACTCCAACTATGACTAAGATGGATTCAAACCCTACAAAAGGACAGACCAGCCATGCCTTAGCAATAGGTGCTCCTCTATGAAATTTCTACCTAACAACAGGTTGTTAAGAAAAATTTCACCTCTTAATAAATATTCTAAACATGGAAACCGAAGTGCACATGTGGCAGATAATCAACTGGGCACAAATAGTGTCTTTTGAAAGCTAGACATGTCCGTCTACCTTGGATTAAGTCCTCAATGGAAGTTCAATACTGGAGCCTATAGCATGCGAACATCATATACTAAGGTGTCTAAATTCTGCATAAAAAAGGACAGTTAAGATTACAGCATGCGAACATCATATACTAAGGTGTCCAAATTCTGGAGAAAAAAGGACAGTTAATGAAACTATCATGACCAGAAAAGACGTCCAGGAAGGTGAGAGCCATGTCTTATCTCAGTCGAATTGAGGCGCCCAACGAAAACTAACTATGTCTCCCTAGGTGTCAGGAAATGGATCACGCGCCCTTGCTCTGCGGGTGAGAGCCGCCAGGAGGAGGGCGGGTCGGATCTAACGTGGGCGGCGGTTGTGAGCTTGAGGGAAAATATGAGGAGGAGGCTGGGGATCGGGGCCGGGTGACGCCAGAGATCCCAGTAGGAGAAGAAGGGCGTAATCGGCTCATCCGACGAGGGAGCTGGCGATGCAGTGACGGGATAACGGCGGCGTGAGTTTAGCCTCCACGACCAGCGCCACCACCGCACACCTGGCCCCCTTGTCTTTTCGGGAACCCTACCTGCCGCCGTCATCTTCGTATTCACCTGGATCACGCGCGTCTTCATTTTCGGGGAGAATCAGCGGCGTCGGCGGCGGAGAAAATCGAGGGGTGAGGAACCTAAGGCCAGAGGAATTTTTCATACGGAAATAGATGAGGCAAAAGAAACGACGGAGACAGGCGGCCTGGTGGATGAGAGTCGATCAGACGGTCCGGGTGTGTCCGATGTTTAGCGACCGAGATTTTAGGGTTGTGATCTCTCAGATGTTTGATGCGACCTACGATCACCAACTCTCTTTTAATAGTAAAGACTCTTGGCACAAAAAGCAAATAAAAAGGATAAGGAGAGGTTATTACAGAGATAATAACTTTCAAGACTCATCTAAAACTCTTGGGTTATCTCCCAACAAGTACTTTTCTTTAACGCCTTTAAGTTAGGCATGAAAATTTGAGAAGATGCTCTCATAGGAAATATGAATTGAAGTAAAAGAGAGCATCAAAAAGCAAATTTTGAACACATTTCAGTCTAACCCACTTCCTATGCATAGGAATCTTGTATGCAAATAAATGCACAAAGAACAAAGTGACAAGCATAGGAAGATAAAACAAAAGTAACTTCAAGACTTTCAGCACATAGAGAGGTGTTTCATTACCATAGAAACTTCTACAACCATATTTTTCTCTCTCATAATAATTTTCAGTAGCCTCATGAATAAACTCAACAAAATAACTATCACATAAGACATGTTTTTCATGATCTACAAGCACTAGAGCTTTATTATAAACATTTTCAAAAGAATCCTCGGGAACATAACATTCACCCTCCTTTGATAAGCATGGGGGACAATCAAATAATGTAAGGGATAAAGATTTACTCTAATTAGAAGGCAAGCATGGGTAGATCCATTTTCCTCCTTTTGTCCATCACTCTCCTCCTCTTTTTCATCTAATGAGCTTTCAGGTTCAGCAATTTCCTCTTCCATGGAGGTTCTAGCAGGCGGTGGTTCATCTATTACCTTAGCAGCCATAATACTGTTCCCAAATAGGAAACTGAGTGAGCTATCCATACTGAAATAGTGATCGGAGCAGAGCTAGTCATAAAGGCAACTTAAGAAAGGAACTAATTTTTTTTGTGTTTTTCCAATAAGAAAGCAAACTAGTAAAACTAATTTTTTTGTGTTTTTTTGAAGAACAAAACAAGCAAACAAAGCAAAAAGAAACTAAGCAAAACAAAAACAATAAAGTAAAGAGATTGGTTAAGAGGGACTCCCCTTGTGAAGATGTCCTTGACTCCCCGGCAACGGCGCCAGAAAAATCTTTGCTGGCTCATGGTTGATGTAGAGCTCGTTGGGAACCCCAAGAGGAAGGTATGATGAGCACAACAGCAAGTTTTCCCTCAGTTATGAGACCAAGGTTTAGTCGAACCAGTAGGAGCAAGGAAACACCCCAAAGGTGTTACTAGCTGAGCTTTGGCAGGGCGCACTACCGGTGCTAGTAGCAACGTGGAGACCTGTACAACACAACCACAGAACTTTGTCCCCAACTTGCGATGAGGTTGTCAATCTCACCGTGTTTTGCGGAAAACAAAGGATTAAACATATAGAATGGAAAGAAGAAAAAGTTTGCAGAAAGTAAACACAAAGAAGTAAAGAGTTGTAGATTGTATGTAAAGAAAAGGATCGGGATCCATAGTTCACTAGAGGTGGCTCTCCTTAGATAGATAACATGCTGGGTGAACAAATTACAGCGGGGCAATTGATAAACACCGAGAAAGCAATACATGCATATACTAATCATCTTGACTCCTCTGAGACTTGATTGGGCATTACAACATAATACATAGACCGCCATCCAACTGCATCTATGACTAATAATCCACCTTCAGGTTATCATCCAAACCCCCTCCAGTATTAAGTTGCAAGCAACGGATTATTGCTTTACGAACTGCATGTAAAGTAAAAAATACGATTGTTCTATGAACAAAGGATCGTTGTTTTCTCCCTAGTAGCAACAACACATCTAGTACCTTAGAGATTTCTGTCACTTCTCCAGATTACCAGAGGCATGAACCCACTATCGAGCATAAATACTAACTCTTGGAGTTGCTAGCATCTACTTGGCCAAGATAGCTACTAACAACGGAAAGCATGCAAGATCTCAATAACAAAGACATGATAGAATCAATAATCAATCTGAAATAGCATCTCAATATCCATCGGATCCTCGCAAACACAACATGTATGGATTACAAAGAGATGATCTTGATCATGAACGGAGCTCACAAGATCTAAACATGAAAGCACAAAGGAGGAGAAACCAGCCATCTAGCTACTACATGGATCCGTAGTCGAAGGATGAACTACTCACGCATCACACAGGAGGCTTGCATGGTGATGAAGAAGGCCACTAGGGTGAATTTCCCTCTCCGGCAGGGTGCCGGGAAGAGCTTCAGATCCCTCCCGATCTAGGGATGGAGATGACGGCGGCTACAGACTCTTTCGTGGATTTTTGATCGCGCCCTTAGGGTTTTCGTCCCAAGGGCAATATATAGGCGGAAGGAGGGGTCGAGGGGGTGCCGGGAGCCACCACACCACCCCCTGGCGTGGGCTAGGCCTGGCCACGCGGCCAGGTGGTGTGGCCGGCCCCTGGCCCCTCTCCGTCTCGTATTCTGGCACTTGATCCCTTCCGGAAAAATAGGCACTTTGGCTTTTGTCCCGTCCAATTTCGAGAATATTCATTTTCTGACTTTCCTGGAACCAAAAACAGCAGAAAACAGGCAGCTAGAACTGTGGCTCTTGTTAATAGTATAGTCCAAGAAATCATATGAAAAGTACTCCAAAGTTGGAACAAAACACAAGAAAGTGGATAAAACCAAGCATGGAACATCAAAAATTATAGATACATTTGCAATGTATGAACGGTTCAAACGACATTGTCATCAAGAATGCATAGGGGTCACATGGATATCCCTGGTCCCTCTGTGATCATTGATACAGATCATGTCTAGAGCATTCCCGAGCCGTGAGAGGATACACTTAAGGGTACGATGAGAGCGATCATTCTTAAGACGGAATCATGGTAGAGAAAGAGAGAAAGCCGGAATCATTCCACGGAGAAATCCGAAGTTGTTCGGAGAAAGAATAAAGGACCGGAATCATTCCGGGAAAGATCCGAAGTCGTTCGGAGGAAATCGAAAGGGAACCGAAAGGTGTTTTGGGTCAAGATGGATTTTGTAATATGTAGTTACATATTAATTAGTATAATTAATATTAAATATAATATTAAAATCTAATTTGAAGGGTTATTCCACTAATGGGCCAAACTTCCCAGGGAAATAGGGCCCATGAGGGAAAACTGAAAGGGGGGAAGGGCCAAGGGCCAGGCGCCTTGAGGGGGCCCACCCGACCAGCCTAAGGCTGTGCGCAGGGTAGGGCCCACCCTAGGCCGGCTGGCCCATTAAGGCCCATGTGCCTCCCCCTCTCCCTTGTTTAGTCCCACGTGGGAAACCCAAAGGGGAGGGCACACCCCCTCGCCCTATATAAAGGGGTGCCATGGGTGGGATGAGACACACCAATATTTGGAGAAGTCCTTTGGTTGAGTTTCTCCTTCTCTCCCTCTCTCTATACCTTGTGACCATGGCCCCAAGTCTGGGCTGTGCGATCAAGGCACACCTGCAGTACGCCGTTGCACTGTAGGGATTCCTAGCCTGATATCAACTTCCGCACTCCCGGCGGGATCGGGCAGCCGAAGGTATCATCGTGCACCGAATGTGTACGAAGACACGAGGCGCAACACTTGGGGCGCTTAAATGTTGTGAGCCGGAGTTGTTGCACGATGAAGATGATGAAGATCAAGAAGGAGCAAGGGGTGACCTGCGAGGAGCTTCGCGACCTTGAGGTCGGCTACGAGTACGACTACTTCAACCACGTTCCTCGCGGAACGTTAACCGCGTACGGTCTACAAGGATATGTACTCTCTACGCTTTGGCTGTTACCGCATTACTACATAGATAGATCCTAGGAAAGTTTTGGGGTTCCGTCGTAGGAAATTTTGTGTTTTCCGCACCGATCTCCTTCAGTGGTATCAGAGCCGATCTATGCGTAGGAGTGCTGTACGGCCAGTATGCACAAGTATTGTGCGGGCATTGATCCCTTAGTTGTTACCCTCTAACGTGTACTTGTTTATATCACGGTATTGTTTGATGAAGCGGCCCGGACCAATCTTACGCGTATTCATACGCGAGACTGGTTCCACACTCAACATACGGCTAGATCTTAGTGGAGACCAATTATAAATTGATCTCTTATTATAAACTTAGTCTAGATGTCTGTTTGCAAATATTTTAGTAGATCTTAGCCTATCCCATTGAGGTCCTTTGTGACCATAGGAATATATTGCTTAATACGGAACTTAGCAAAAGGGTCCAACTTTATAGATTAATACCCACGCCTAAGGGATATCCTCGTAAAAGGTGATCTTCTCTTCTTGATAAAATAACCATTAGGAGATAATTCGATGACTCCGAAATTTTTGTGTTTTCTCCATAAACATCCAACAAGCCATTCTCCATTCGATGGAGAGTTGGGCTACATTTTGTATTCTACAAGATCAGGCACATAGAGTATGAGCCATTGGATGGGTTTTCCTCCATCATGGATGAAAAGAGAATGTTTGGAGAAACACTTAGCGATCTTGCATTAGAGTTGAGAACTCTTAGAAGGGCTTGATTGCAAAAAGAGGTCATGGATGAAAAGGTATATGTTAGATATACAAAATTATAAATGTGGTTCTTACTGTTGGAGATATGCCCAAGAGGCAATAATAAAAGTGGTTATTATTATATCTTTGTGTTTATGATGAATGTTTGCATCCCATGCTATAATTGTATTATAAGGAAACACTAATACATGTGTGTTTTGTAAACATAAAAGGGTCCCTAGTAAGCCTCTTGTTAAACTAGCTTGTTGATTAATTGATGATCATGGTTTCCTGATCATGGACATTGGATGTCATTAATAACAAGGTTATATCATTAGGAGAATGATGTAATGGACACACACACCCATAGTAAGCATAGCATAAGATCAAGTCATTAAGTTCACATTGCTATTAGCTTTCGATACATAGTAACCTAATCCTTCGACCATGAGGTTGTGTTAATCACCATCACCGGATGGGTACTTTGATGACATCAAACACCACTTCGTAACTGGGTGGTTATAAAGGTATCATTGGGTATTCTGAAAGTATGTGTTGAAGCGCATGGACCAAGATTGGGATTTGTCCATCCATATGACGGATAGATATGCTCTGGGCCCTCTCGGTGGAATGTCATCTAGTTAGCTTGCAAGCATGTGACTAGGTCACAAGGGATGGCATAACACGGAACGAGTAAAGAGTACTTATCAGTAACAAGGTAGAACTAGGTATGGAGATACCGATGATCAAACCTTGGATGAGTAGAGTATCGCGTGACAAAGGGAATTGTTTTTCGTATGTTAATGGTTCTATCGATCACGAAGTCATCGTTGAGTATGTGGGAGCCGTTATGGATCTCCAGATCCCGCTGATGGTTATTAATCGGAGAGGTGTCTTCATCATGTCTGCATATTCACGAACCGTAGGGTGACACACTTAAGGTTCGAAGTTGTTTTAAGTAGATATTGAATGTGCGTTGGAGACCGAATGTTGTTCGGAGTCTCGGATTGGATCCGGGACATCACGAGGAGATCCGAAATTGTCCGGAGAATAAGATTCATATAATGGGGATCATTTTCTAAGTTAGGAAATGTTCCAGAGGGTTTGTATGGGAATTGTCCGGATTGTATGAGGTTTCGGAATGTTCCGGAAGGTTCTAGAAGATATCTTGGAGTTTATTTGAAAACCGAGATAAGATAAGATAAGGGGAGTTTAAAGGGGAAACTTGGGGGGGAAGGACTCTCCCCCCAAGCTCCCTAGTGCGCCGGCCCTAAGGGGTGGGCCTAGGGGTGGGAACCCTAGGCCACACCCCTCCCTCTATATATAGAGGGGTGGAGGCGCCACCCCTCCTGGCCCCTTCCCACTCCAAACCCTAGCCGCCTCTCTCTTCCTCCTTCCATCTGCTCCGGCTTAGGCGAAGCCCTGCAGAGTTCTCTACTTCACCACCACCACCACGCCGTCGTGCTGCTGGGATTGCGTGGAGAAGATCTACTACCTCCGCTGCTCGCTGGAACGGGGAGAGGAAGGTCTGCTTCGACTCCGCACGTGTGACCGTCTGCGGAAGCGCTGCCGGAACGCGGCGCCGGAAGGATCGTCTACTCGATCTTGAGATCGGCAAGTGATCGACTACATCATCCACGAGATCTAATCTCGTTAACGCTTTCGGTTCTACGAGGGTTAGTACCGATCTATCTCATTGCTCATGTCTAGTAGATTAGATCTTGGCTTTTATCTAGATTAGATCTGGGTTTTGTTCGTTCTTGCGGTAGAATTTTTTTGTTTTCCATGCTACGAACCCTTCAAAGGGTATCGAGCCTTGTCTATGCATAGATCTGTTGCCCAGTAGAACACAATGGTGTTGTGGGCGTTGGTGCTCGTGCCGCCTTTTTGCTGTGTACTTTGCATCTTGCGGTATGGTGGGATGAAGCGGCTCGGGCTAACATTACATGTCATCGCACATGAGACTTGCTCCACGCTTGACGTGAAACTTGCTTTGCACAAGTGGCTTTGCGGGTGTCTGTCTCTCCCATCATAGTATAGATCAAATCTACACTTTGCACTTGATAGCACTTGTATCAACGTTGTGGTTCAGTTTCGTACGTAAGATCCGTTCTTATTCGAAAGCCCCAAACCGCATAAAACTTGCAAAGAAAATTAGAGGCGTCTAACTTGTTTTTGCAGGGGTTTTGTGATGTGATATGGCCATCATGTGATTGTGATTATATTTGATGTATGCAATGATCCTTGTTGTAATATGACAACCGGCAGGAGCCTAATGGTTGTCTTTAATTCTGTTAAGACCTGCGTGTCTATTCATCTTGTAATAGCTTTATTCCAAGTAGTTGTAATAGTTGCTTGTCATGATGGACAACCATGAAGCGGCGCCACTGACCTTGACGCAATGCTGGTGATGATGGAGATCATGTCCGTGCTTTGGAGATGGAGATCGAAGGCACAAGAAGAAAGGGCCATATCATATCACACTAATTATGAATTGCCTATGATGTTAATCCTTTATGCATCTTGTATTGCTTAGATCGCGACAGTAGCATTATAAGATGATCCCTCTCACTAAATATCAAGTAATAAAAGTGTTCGTCCTTAGTTGGCACCGTTGCTAAGACTCGTCGTTTTGAAGCATCTCGTGATGACCAGGTGTGATAGATTCTACGTGTGCATACAACGGGTGCAAGCCAGATTTGCACATGCGGAAACTAAGGTTAATCTTGACGAGCCTAGCATGTACAGACATGGTCTCGGAACACGGAATACCAAAAGGTAGAGCACGAGTCATATGAATGATATGATGAACATGAAGATTGTTCGCCGATGAAACTACATCTTCTCTCGTGAAGATCGGACTTGGTGTAGTGGACTTGGTTCGTGTAATCACTAAAACAATGTGAGGGATGTTGTTTTTGAGTGGGAGTTCACCTAGTTAATTTAAGAATTAAAATTGAACTCAATTTATCATAAACTTAGTCTAAACTACTTGCAAATTTGTTGTAGATTGTGGCGAACCTCTCCATCAATTTCAATGCGTTCCTAGAGAAAGAAAAACTTAAGAACAATGGAAGCAACTTCACGGACTGGCTCCGTGGTCTGAAGATTGTCCTCAGGGCTGGTCAGATGACCTATGTGCTCGATGCACCGCTAGGTGACCCACCTGAAGATGCCACCGATGACGTAAAAATGTTTACGCCCACTCGGAAAATCATTACTCGGCAGTTCAGGTGCCATCACATGCGATTTGGAAACGGAGCTTGAGCGCTTTGAGCACCACGACCGTTCGAGATCATTAAGGAGCTCAAGCTCATTTTTGAGACTCACGCCGTGAGAGCTATGAGGCCTCGAAAAGTTCTTTACCGCAAGATGGAAGAGGGAAGCTCCGTCGGCACGCGTGCTCACCATGTCTGGGCACGCAAACAAGCTCCAAGAGTTGGGGATAACGATTCCTAATGAGTTAGGGATTCACCGTGTCCTCCAATCACTGCCACCGAGTTATAAGAACTTTGTGATGAACTACAATATGCACTGCATGAACAAGACGTTGCCTGAACTATCGTCCATGATGAAAACTGCTGAAGTGGAGATCAAGAAGGAGCACCAAGTGTTGATGGTCAATAAGACCACCAATTTCAAGAAACAGGGCAAGCCTAAGAACAAGGGCAACTTCAAGAAGGACGACAAGAAAGCTGCCGCACCTGCTAAGAAGCCCAAGGCTGGTCCTAAACTGAATGCTTCTCGCAAGGGTGCTGGTCATCGAAGCATAATCGCCCCAAGTACCTGGCAGATCTGAAGAATGGCAACATCAAGAAGAAAGGTATATTCGATATACATGTTATTGATGTGTATCTTACTAGTAATCGTAGTAGTGCCTGGGTATTTGATATTGGTTCGGTTGCTCTTATTTGTAACTCGAAACAGGAGCTGCGGAATAAGTGAAGACTGGCGAGAGACGAGGTGACGATGCGCGTTGGAAATGGCTCCAAGGTTGATGTGATCGCCGTCGGCACGCTCCCTCTACATCTACCTTCGGGATTAGTTTTAAATTTGAATAATTGTTATTTGGTGCCTGCGTTAAGCATGAACATTATATCTGGATCTTGTTTATTGCGAGACGGTTACTCGTTTAAGTCCGAGAATAAAGGTTGTTCGATTTATATGAGTAATATCTTTTATGGTAATGCACCTGAGATGAATGGTTTATTCTTACTGAATCTCGATAGTAGTGATACACATGTTCACAACATAGATGCTAAATGAACAAAACTGAATGATAATTCTACATCCATGTGACACTGTCGTCTTGGTCACATTGGAGTGAAGCGTATGAAGAAACTCCATTCTGATGGACTTCTTGAATCACTTGATTTTGAATCACTTGAAAGATGCGAAGCATGTCTAATGGGAAAAATGACTAAGACTCCATTCTCTGGAATAATGGAGCGAGCTACAGACTTATTGGAAATAATACATACCGATGTGTGCGGTCCAATGAGTGTAGCATCGCGTGGTGGATATCGTTATGTTCTCACTTTAACAGATGACTTAAGTAGATATGGGTATGTCTACTTTATGAAACATAAGTCCGAAACTTTCGAGAAGTTTAAGGAATTTCAGAGTGAAGTGGAAAATCATCGTAACAAGAAGATTAAGTTTCTGCGTTCTGACCGTGGAGGTGAATATCTAAGTTATGAGTTTGGCATGCATTTGAAGAAATGTGGAATACTTTCGCAGTTGACACCGCCGGGAACACCACAACGTAATGGTGTGTCCGAACGTCGTAATCGAACTCTCTTAGATATGGTTCGGTCTATGATGTCTCTTACAGATTTACCGCTATCGTTTTGGGGCTATGCATTAGAGACAGCCGCATTCACTTTAAATAGGGCACCATCTAAATCCGTTGAAACGACACCGTATGAATTGTGGTTTGGCAAGAAACCTAAATTGTCGTTCCTTAAAGTTTGGGGTTGCGAAGCGTATGTAAAGAAGTTACAACCTGATAAGCTAGAACCCAAAGCGGAGAAATGCGTCTTCATAGGATACCCTAAAGAAACAATTGGGTATACCTTCTGTCAAAGATCCGAAGGCAAAGTTTTTGTTGCCAAGAATGGATCCTTTCTTGAGAAGGAGTTTCTCTCGAAAGAAGTGACTGGAAGGAAAGTAGAACTCGACGAGGTTATTGAACCTTCTCTCGGGGTTGAGAGTAGCACAGCACCGGAAGATGTTTTCGTGCCGCCTGCACCAACTAGAGAGGAAGCTAATGATGGTGATCATGAAACTTCGAACGAAGTTACTACTGAACCTCGCAGGTCAACGAGGGTTCGTACCACTCCTGAGTGGTATGACTCTGCCTTGAACGTCATGTTGGTGGACAACACTGATGACCCTGCGACATATGAAGAAGCTATGGTGAGCCCATATTCCGACAAATGGCTAGAAGCCATGAAATCCGAAATGGGATCCATGTACGAAAACCAAGTATGGACTTTGGTGGACTTACCGGATGGCCGTAAGGCTGTCGAGAACAAATGGATTTTCAAAAGAAAAACAGATGCTGATGGTAATGTTACTGTCTATAAAGCTCGACTTGTCGCGAAAGGGTTCCGACAAATTCAAGGAGTTGACTATGATGAGACTTTCTCACCAGTAGCGAAGCTAGTCTGTGAGGATTTTGTTAGCAATTGCTGCATATTTCGATTATGAGATATGGCAGATGGATGTCAAAACAGCGTTCCTTAATGGTGACATTGAGGAAGAGTTGTACATGGTACAACCCAAGGGTTTTGTCGATCCTAGTGATGCTGACAAGGTATGCAAACTTCAGCGCTCCATTTATGGACTGAAGCAAGCATCCCGGAGTTGGAATCAACGTTTTGATAAAGTAATCAAAAATTTTGGTTTTATACAAACTTATGGAGAAGCTTGTATTTACAAGAAAGTGAGTGGGAGCTCTGTAGCATTCCTAGTACTATATGTAGATGACATATTGTTGATTGGTAATGATATAGAACTTCTTAATAGCGTCAAAGCCTATTTGAATAATAGTTTTTAATGAAGGATCTTGGCGAAGCGGCATATATTCTAGGCATCAAGATTTATAGAGATAGATCAAGACGCCTGCTAGCGTTTTCACAAAGTACATACCTAGACAAAGTTCTAAAGAAGTTTAGAATGGAAGAGAGCAAGAAAGGGTTCGTGCCCATGTTGTCAGGTAAGACCTTGAGTAAGACTCAAAGTCCAGCTACGGCAGAAGATAGAGAGAAGATGAATAATGTTCCCTATGCCTCAGCCATAGGTTCTATCATGTATGCCATGTTGTGTACAAGACCGGATATAGCACATGCTGTTAGTTTGACTAGAAGATATCAAAGTGATCCTGGAATGGAGCACTGGACAGCGGTCAAGAATATCCTTAAGTACCTGAATAGGACTAAGGATATGGTTCTTTCTTATGGAGGTGATGAACAGCTTGTTGTAAAGCATAATCGATGCTAGTTGGAACACCGATCCAAATGACTCAAGTCACACCGATAATGTATTTATTTTGAATGGTGCTGCAGTGAGCTGGAGGAGTGCCAAGCAAAGTGTTGTGGCGAAATCTTCAATCAATCGAATACATAGTCGCTTGGAGGCTGCACAAGAAGCCATATGGATGAAGGAGTTCATTACTGAACTTGGCGTGGTTCCTAGTGCGTTGGACCCGATGGCCATCTACTGTGACAACACAGGTGCCATAGCTAATGCACAGGAGCCAAGGTCACATAGCAAGTTGAAGCACATCAAGCTACGTTTCCATGCCATTCGCGAGTATGTCCGAGATGGTGACATAAGGATTTGCAAAGTACACACTGATCTGAATGTGGCAGATCTGTTGACTAAACCTCTCCCTAGAGCAAAGCATGACCAACACCAGAACGCCATGGGTGTTAGGTATATTACCATGTAATCTAGATTATTGACTCTAGTGCAAGTGGGAGACTGTTGGAGATATGCCCAAGAGGCAATAATAAAAGTGGTTATTATTATATCTTTGTGTTTATGATGAATTTTTGCATCCCATGCTATAATTGTATTATAAGGAAACACTAATACATGTGTGTTTTGTAAACATAAAAGGGTCCCTAGTAAGCCTCTTGTTTAATTAGCTTGTTGATTAATTGATGATCATGGTTTCCTGATCATGGACATTAGATGTCATTAATAACAAGGTTATATCATTAGGAGAATGATGTAATGGACACACACACCCATAGTAAGCATAGCATAAGATCAAGTCATTAAGTTCACATTGCTATTAGCTTTCGATACATAGTAACCTAATCCTTCGACCATGAGGTTGTGTTAATCACCATCACCGGATGGGTACTTTGATGACATCAAACACCACTTCGGAACTGGGTGGTTATAAAGGTATCATTGGGTATTCTGAAAGTATGTGTTGAAGCGCATGGACCAAGATTGGGATTTGTCCATCCATATGACGGATAGATATGCTCTGGACCCTCTCGGTGGAATGTCATCTAGTTAGCTTGCAAGCATGTGACTAGGTTACAAGGGATGGCATAAGACGGAACGAGTAAAGAGTACTTATCAGTAACAAGGTAGAACTAGGTATGGAGATACCGATGATCAAACCTTGGATGAGTAGAGTATCGCGTGACAAAGGGAATTGTTTTTCGTATGTTAATGGTTCTATCGATCATGAAGTCATCGTTGAGTATGTGGGAGCCGTTATGGATCTCCAGATCCCGCTGATGGTTATTGATCGGAGAGGTGTCTTCATCATGTCTGCATATTCACGAACCGTAGGGTGACACACTTAAGGTTCGAAGTTGTTTTAAGTAGATATTGAATGTGCGTTGGAGACCGAATGTTGTTCGGAGTCTCGGATTGGATACGGGACATCACGAGGAGATCCGGAATTGTCCGGAGAATAAGATACATATAATGGGGATCATTTTCTAAGTTAGGAAATGTTCCAGAGGGTTTGTATGGGGATTCTAGAAGGTTTCGGAATGTTCCGGAAGGTTCTAGAAGATATCTTGGAGTTTATTTGAAAACCGAGATAAGATAAGATAAGGGGAGTTTAAAGGGGAAACTTGGGGGGGAAGGACTCTCCCCCCAAGCTCCCTAGTGCGCCGGCCCTAAGGGGTGGGCCTAGGGGTGGGAACCCTAGGCCACACCCCTCCCTCTATTTATAGAGGGGTGGAGGTGCCACCCCTCCTTGCCCCTTCCCACTACAAACCCTATCCGCCTCTCTCTTCCTCCTTCCATCTGCTCCGGCTTAGGCGAAGCCCTACAGAGTTCTCTACTCCACGACCACCACCACGCCGTCGTGCTGCTGGGATTGCGTGGAGAAGATCTACTACCTCCGCTGCTCGCTGGAACGGGGAGAGGAAGGTCTGCTTCGACTCCGCACGTGTGACCGTCTGCGGAAGCCCTGCCAGAACGCGGCGCCGGAAGGATCGTCTACTCGATCTTGAGATCAGCAAGTGATCAACTACATCATCCACGAGATCTAATCTCGTTAACGCTTTCGGTTCTACCAGGGTTAGTACCGATCTATCTCGTTGCTCATGTCTAGTCGATTAGATCTTGGCTTTTATCTAGATTAGATCTGGGTTTTGTTCGTTCTTGCGGTAGAAATTTTTTGTTTTCCATGCTACGAACCCTTCACTTACAAAACTCGTTGCAGTTTGCAAAGTATTTGATACCTGTCCCGTTTTGTGAAAACAGGATGATCTGCTTGAGAATTGCTGGATTTGAGGCAACATGACTTGATGACGGCAAGCAAAATAGTTGATGGCCGACATCACATCTTCCCTCAAAGTTTATCATTTGGATTAGTGCACTTGAATATAATTTTGTAATCCTAGTTTGTGTGTCTTGCTTTTGGCGAGACGATTATTCATATGAACAAGTTGCAAGCCAGTTTGTACTATTCTTATGAACAATACCTCATGGTCACATTATGATTATAAACAAGTTATTCTCATCACTATGTTAATGATAATAGTTTAAACGTTTATAAAAGATTAGAATGCTAAAAGATATCCAAAGCTTAATAATGAAAAGACACTACAGTTTAAGTGATTTTGGTTATTACATGTTCTTTATGAAAGATCGGGGTCCTAGATGCTTAATCTAGAGACTTTGCAAAACCATGCTTGTTGGGCAGAATGACTAAAACTCCGCATTCTGGTAAAACGGTGATATGCGAAGAAATGTTGAATCTTATACATATTGATGTATCGTATTTTCAACAAGTAGTGGAAATCATTAGGTAATTGTGGACTTAAGTGAATAAGCATATTTACTTAATGAAACATGAGTTTGAAATGATTTGAATTGTTCAAATGAGTTCATGACTAAATGGGATATTGAATTAACTGAATTAGCAAGTCTCTTCGATTTGATCGACACGACTAAAGTATTCAAGTTAAGTTTAGCATAAAAAGAACTTGTGAAAGATGTTTCACAAATTATGATAATTGGACGAATTCAAACTTAGTTGAAATGTCTAAACATCATAATCAATATGTATTAGATACATATGGTACAATATTATCTCTTATCAGGGTTATGGTTGTCGTTTAGAGTTAGAGATCAAAATAAGCAAACACTCATTTGAAATACAAAGGAACATCTAAAAGATTCGTGGAAACAACACCATAAGTGTTATGGCACGTTCAAGTTTCTGGAGATTTCGATAAGTCAAAATCGTGGCGAATAAACAAGTCTTTGTAGAGCATTCTTAGGAAACTATGAATGCATCATCCACAAGGGGCAAACCTGCTATTGTCCTAAGTTGATGTGTCTTGATGAAGATACAGGTGGAAGAAAGTAAAAGATCAAAACAAGGTATTTGACCTTACCTCTAAATTGTTGAGTGGCGCAGCGGAATTTGTTTCGTGAATCCAAACTCTACAAATAGAGGAGAAACCAATGATAATGATCATAAAGTTTCAGGGAATACTTTTACAAAAGAAAGTAGGATTCAACTATATATTCTACAAGTTTGTGGAATTGTATTATTAATTCACTTGTCATGTTTTGAACAAGACATACCTACGAATTACAAAGAAGCGTGATGGACCTGAGTGCGAGAAATGACTATGAGTCATAAAATCCTATATTAAGTTACATTTGAGATTACAAAGTAACATGTTACTTGATCTTATTAAAGTAAAGAAGTTTACTTGATATTTCTGAATGACTGCAAAGTCATAAGAATGAAATGAAACTTAATAAATGACAAAAGCTCGATTTGTCACAAGTTTGGACAAATTCAAGGAGTTGACTACAACAGTAGTGATGCTTAAGTCTTTTGGATTTACACTAGAAATATATGGATATTGAAGTCTCGTAATTGGAATTCTCAAATTGATAATGATCAAAGAATTTTGGAATGTCCAAGATTATCGAGAGGACCTAGACTTGAGTGGGAGCAAATCAGCTTAGCTAATTCATAATATGTAGCTGACATATTTTGAGTGGGAGCTAAGTGAAATCCCTGGATCTCAAACATGAAAGTCATATTCTGAATGGGAGCTAAGTGAAATCCCTGGATCTCAAACATGAATGTCATATTTGAGTGGGAGCGTGAAATCATTCTGGAATATGTAGACGACATATGTGAATGATGTGATTGGTGTTAATAGTATTTAAGTTAGGATGAAGTTGAAGTTATTAAACAAAAGATCTATCTAGATAGATTAGTAAGTTTAATAAACACTGAATGTCAAATGCTTCCTGGACTTGATTCTGAAAGTCCTGAGCAAGATTCTGAAGTAGCTCAGAATGGAACATAGTAAGAAAGAAGTTCTTACTATATGAAGCGTTAAATTAAGTATTGCAAGTATGGTTGAAAGAAAGAGATGCGTTGCATCTCCTATGCCTCAGTCATGGGTTCTTCCATATAACCATGTTGTATACTCGACATAAAGTGACCCAAGGTTCTGGTTGATAGGACAAAGTCTTAACTATAAGAACGTGTCTTTAAGTGACTCCTGAGTTGATCACTGAACCAGAATTAAGTTTGTACTTAAGTAGCAAGAAGCAATCTAAGTGGCATAGATGCATTTCATGCACTAGGATCTACATAGATATAGAAGTATAAAGGCTACATCTAATGTGCTGTATAATGTTATGGTGAGGCTAGTTCACTTTTAACGTAGAATGATGTGTCCTAGGGCCCAGTGCCCATGAGAAAGCCCTCGAGGTTGATCTAACGTCACTGTAAGCTCCTGGAATCCGGCCTTGTTCTGCTGCCATGACTATAGTATATACACAAAGGATAGCAAATTGTGTTTCGAAGTTTAGATGACAACAGTGAAAAACGACCGTCATTATAAACACTAGAAACAAAAGTCTCACTTTGTTGCCAAACAAATACTTCGACCCATTATAAGATAATGGTGTGAATGTCAAAATTAGGAAGACATTAACGATTTGCAAAAGACATAATGATCTGGTAAAACAGAACATGGACATGGCGTTTCCCACGAGCATGCATGATCTATAAACGCATATGGTATATGGTTTATATGAGTAAAATGCAAGCTGGATTATTTGTACTCTAGTGCAAGTGGGAGACTGAAGGAGATATGCCCTAGAGGCAAATAATAAATAGGTTTTTATTGTCATATCTCAATTAGTTTATAATAGTTTCGTATTGTGCTATAACTGTGCCAAGTAGAAACATTGGTACAGGTGTGGTATGAAACAACCAAGTCCCTAGTAGCCTCTATTCATACTAGTTCGTTGGTCACGAAGATGATCTGGGTTTCAAGATCATGGGCATTTATGCCGACTGACAACGAGATCATATCATTGGAGAATGATGTGGTTGGACATTCCTCGAAGGATTGCAACACGATCAAGTCATCTAGTTCATTTTTGCAACAGCTATACCTAGACTCCTTCTCCTTAGACCGTGAGCTCATATTACTCACTGTTTTCCTAGGCTGCTTAGACTGCATCAACCGTCATCTGGTAATACGGTGGCCATAAAGGTGTATGTTGGGTATTCCGAAGGAACAGTAGATGACATGTGACTGCAATACCGGGATTTGTTCACCCACATGACGGGTAAAGATACATACGGCCGGCTTGGTGAGATTACATCCATATATGTTTCAACATGTGACTAGGTCACGGGGATGTAATATCACGGTAACAAGAAAACAGAACTTGTTGTGAACGAGATTGAACAAGGTATAAGATACCATTGATCGGATCTCAGACAAGTTGTATCGAGAAACAAAAGGAAGAGGATGCTACATTTAGACGGTTCAAACGACATTGTCATCAGGAATGCATAGGGGTCACATGGATACCCCTGGTCCCTCTGTGATCATTGATACAGATCATGTCTAGAGCATTCTCGAGCCGTGAGAGGATACACTTAAGGGTACGATGAGAGCGATCATTCATAAGACGGAATCACGGTAGAGAAAGAGAGAAAGCCGGAATCGTTCCGCGGAGAAATCCGAAGTTGTTCGGAGAAAGAATAAAGGACCGAAATCATTCCGGGAAAGATCCGAAGTCGTTCAAAGGAAATCGAAAGGGAACCGAAAGGTGTTTCGGGTCAAGATGGATTTTGTAATATGTATTTACATATTAATTAGTGTATTTAATATTAAATATAATATTAAAATCTAATTTGAAGGGTTATTCCACTAATGGGCCAAACTTCCTAGGGAAATAGGGCCCATGAGGGAAAACCGAAAGGGGGGAAGGGCCAAGGGCCAGGGGCCAGGCGCCTTGAGGGGGCCTACTCGGCCAGCCTAGGGTTGTGCATGGGGTGGGGCCCACCCCCGAGCCGGCTGGCCCATTAAGGCCCATGCGCCTCCCCCTCTCCCTTGTTTAGTCCCACATGGGAAACCCAAAGGGGAGGGCACACCCCCTCCCCCTATATAAAGGGGTGCCCATGGGTGGGATGAGAGACACCAATATTTGGAGAAGTCCTTTGGTTAACTTTCTCCTTCTCTCCCTCTCTCTATACCTTGTGACCATGGCCCCAAGTCTGGGTTATGCGATCAAGGCACACCTGCAGTACGCTGTTGCGCTGCAGGGATTCCTAGCCGGATATCAACTTTCGCACTCCCGGCGGGATCAGGGAGCCGAAGGTCTCATCGTGCACCAAATGTGTACGAAGACACGAGGCGCAACACTTGGGGCGCTTAAATGTCATGAACCAGAGCTGTTGCACTATGAAGATGATGAAGATCAAGAAGGAGCAAGGGGTGACCTGCGAGGAGCTTCGCGACCTTGAGGTCAGCTACGAGTACGACTACTTCAACCACGTTCCCCATGGAACGTTAACCGCATACGGTCTACAAGGGTATGTACTCTGTACGCTCCGGTCGTTACCGCATTACTACATAGATAGATCCTAGGCAAGTTTTGGGGTTCCGTCGTAGGATTTTTTTTGTTTCCGCACCGATCCCCTTCAACAAAGATATGATAGAATCAATAATCAATCTGAAATAGCATCTCAATATCCATCGGATCCCCGCAAACACAACATGTAGGATTACAAATAGATGATCTTGATCATGAACGGAGCTCACAGGATCTAAACACGGTAGCACAAAGGAGGAGAACCAACCATCTAGCTACTACATGGACCTATAGTCCAGGGATGAACTACTCACGCATCACACCGAAGGAAGGCATGGTGATGAAGAAGGCCTCCGGGGTGATCTCTCCCCTCCGGCAGGGTGCCGGGAAGAGATTCAAATCCCTCCCGATCTAGGGATGGAGATGATGGCAGCTACAAACTCTTTCATGGAATTTTGATCGGGTACTTAGGGTTTCTGCATCGGAGGCGTCTTATTGGTGAAAGGGGAGGCCGAGGTAGTGCCCGAGGCGGCTGCACCCTCCAGGCGTGAGCCAGGCCAGGCCACGTGGCCAGGGGGTGTGGCCCCCTCGAGGCCCTTCTCCGTCTCGTCTTCTGGCTCCATGTTCCCCTCGGTGAAATATAGACTTTGGCTTTTTGTCCCATCCAATTCCGAGAATATTCATTTTCTGGCTTTTTTGGAACCAAAAACAGCAGAAAATAGGCAACTGGCACTGTGGCATCTTGTTAATAGGTTAGTCCCCGAAAGTGTATAAAAATACTCCAAAGTGTGGACAAAACATAAGAATGTAGATATAAAACAAGCATGGAACATCAAAAATTATAGATACGTTTGCAACGTATCAACATCCCTAAGCTTAACTCCTGCTCGTCCTCGAGTAGGTAAGTGATAAAAAAATAAAAGAATAATTTTTGAGGTGACATGCACCATCATAATCTTGATCAAAGTACTTGTAGAACATTATAGCTAGGATCATAGTACTTTAACATAGCATGAAAGATATAGTTCTAACGATAAGACATAGCAAGTATGTTGTAACATGAAAAGGTACAAACAAAAGATTCATGAATAACAATGCTTTCAAAGATGTTTGTTTGTTTCACATATAGAAATCATAATGAGAATGGTATTCAGCTTGTCCCTCATAGTGTAGCAAAACATAAATGCATAGGACACCTTCAAAGTTCATAAGGGTGACTAGATACAAATAGTTTAAGAACAAGCAATATCAAAGTTATGAATCAATCAAAAAGTCTTGGGACAATGCACATTAAACTAAGAATGGCCACTATGCTCTCTCAATAGGTGCATAAAGATAGAAGATGGAGACTCAACATAAAAGTAAAAGAAAGGCCTTCATAGAAGGAAGCAGGGATTCAAGTCTCATAAAGAGCTTCCAAAAATTATGGTCCTTATTAGCTTTCAGCTCTCATTGCCCCTATCATAAGCATCTTGAAGTGATTAAGGTTAAAGTGAACAAACTATGGAGTATATGCTTGACAATGTATAAGTTGGAAATCTCATGTCCCTTGAATACGAGGGCCGCTCCTCATGCTACTCAAGTTTAGTTACCGGTAGGTTCTTGTCATAGTAAGTACATGTTTATCATAGAGAACCGCCAAGGGGTACCCCTTACCCGATGATACAGAAGAATCCCCATATCAAAATGACAAGACAAGCAGACAATAAGCATCTCAGTATCTTCTTATTTACCATGTGAAAATGGTGCCTTTTCTCTCTCTTTCCTCTTTTCTCATCTTTTTTTCTTTTTTTTCAATCTCTATCTCTTTTTTTATAAGAACAATGCTTCATAGATTGCTCATTATGGTTATGCTGCAGGTTTCCACCTCATTAGGCATGGATTAGACCAGCCGCCCAAGCGTTTCTCTAACACACATACATAACTCCATGGACTTACAAGCTCCCCTTTCATTTCACACCGACGACATCCATAAACAAAAGAGCATGATATCAACTGGGTACAATGTACAAGTGCAATGTTGAAAGCGTTCCCCATGGTAGCATGGTTCTGCTAATCCCAACGTATAAGTGCAAGCATATACAACATAGATGACACAATGGTTCAAGTTTATTAGGGGCAAGAGAAGTAAAGTGTGCCATCAAGTTTGTGAGAGCTTTAATCACTAATTTTCACATAACAAGTTTAATTCAGAAGGTAGATAAAAACATGAATATACTTAGAATAGCAAATGCTAATAGGTAGGTATGGTGGACTCTTTGGAATAACTTGATTTTATTTGGAATTGGATGCATGAGTGGAACTCATACTTGGTATGGAGGCTAGCAAAAGACTGGGAGCGACCAACTAAGAGAGCAATAATGGGCATAATCATGCAAAGCGACAAAACATCATTAATTAAAGCATAAAGTGATATTACAAGTCGAAAACTAAAGGATCATAGAGGCTATGGTGACTTGGTATAGTCATAACATGGTGTGAGCATGCGCCAAGTCAACCCAAATAAAGCATCAAAGGAGAATACCACAATACTATGCTTTAATATGCTAAAACAACGCATGATTCTTTCAAGGCACATTTAGCAATCTCAATTATTTGTAACATCTCATGCTACAGCAAAAATCACTAAGCATAAAGCCAAAACAATATCAAGCATGACATGATAAAGCATAGGCCGCAGTAAAAAACAAGCTCCTTTTTACCACTTAAGCATGAACTTTTCCTACTCTTTTCCAATGCAAACCAACTTATTTGAAAACTAATGTATAAATGAGGGGGTCCAACCAATTTATTCAAGAAAACTAAGCAAACGAAAACCACAAACAAAAATGAAGACGCTCCAAGAACAACACAACTATGCATGAAACAAGAAAAATGAAGTGTTTGGAAGAAACCTGAGATTTTTATTGATGAAGAAGGGGATGCCTTGGGCATCCCCAAGCTTTGACGCTTGTACTTCTTGGATATTTCTTGGGGAGACACGGGCGGCATCCCCAAGCTTGAGCTTTTTTCCATACTTCATCTTATCACATTACTCTTCCCTACACTCAAAAATTTCCTTCATACAAAACTTCACACAATCTTCATTAGCAACATTAGTGTACTCAAGATAATAAGTCCTTTGGTTTAGTCTCAACACAATTAAAACTTCCATTAAAACACAAGCTACTGTAGCACTTCCTTTAAAAATTTCAAGTGATCAAAGAGAACTCAAGAGAAAGAGATTAAGAGGCAAATGCAAATAATGGCAGAAATCTATCAAAACAGACCAGCAGGTAAAAACCAATTTTTTCGAAGATCTTCTGTTGCTCAAATAGAGAAGTGTTAAACTAACAAAAGTCGGATAACAACCTGGGAAAAAGCACAAAAAATTACAGCTCAAACCGACGTATCGAGATTTTTCACGAATTTTTACAGCGAAGCACAAAAATCTGTTTCGGGACAGCAACTTTCCCAAACATTACTTCTCTCTCATTAGAGGTTACTCTTCGCACAAAAACCACACAAAAATGATAAGGAGCGGTTATTAAAGAGGTAATAACTTCTAAGACTCAACTAAAACTTTTGGGTTATCTCCCAATAAGTGCTTTTCTTTAACGCCTTTGAGCTAGGCATAAGAAGCAAGAAAAGAATCAAGTATTCTCAAATGAAGAAGCATTAAGAGATAATTTGGTTTTAATAGGAGAGGTGATGTCTACGCACTTCTATTCTTGTAGACAGTTATTGGGCCTCCAAGTGCAGAGGTTTGTAGAACAGCAACAAGTTTTCCCTTAAGTGGATCACCCAAGGTTTATCGAACTCAGGGAGGAAGTGGTCAAAGGTATTCCCTCTCACGCAGCCCTACAATCAAGATACAAGAAGTCTCTTGTGTCCCCTACACACCCAATACACTTGTCAAGTGTATAGGTGCACTAGTTCGGTGAAGAGATAGTGAAATACAAGTGGTATAAATAATTATAAGTGGTAACGGTGATAGAAGATAGCTTGATGGCGTGGAAAAGACTAAAGGCAAACTGAAATAAAGATGGAAGCAAGCAAACATGTAACAGATCTAATAGCAAACGGTGTTTCAGGGCTTAGAAACAAGGCCTAGGGATCATACTTTCACTAGTGAACACTCTCATATAAATATCTTCTCTTTATGATACTACTCTTAACTACTCTCCGGTTGGACACTCTAATCGATGGTAGGGCTATAACAACACACCTCAAAGTAAGCCTTTCCCATCTAGAAAACCCCACACTGTCACCTTGAGTACTAGATGAGTCCAACAAACACCACAATTTCATAAAGATATCTGATGACCCACAAGTATAGGGGGTGTATCATAGTATTTTCGAGGGAAGTGAAACCCAATTTATTGATTCGACACAAGGGGAGCCAAAGAATATTTATAAGCCTTAACAACTGAGTTGTCAATTCAGCTGCACCTAGAAACAATCTTGCTCATAGTAGTTTATGAGTAGCAACAGTTTTGTAGTAGGAATAGCAGAGTAGCAGCAGTAGTAAAGCAAAGACAGTAGTAACAAAAGTAGTAAACAGTGGGATTCAAGTGCGGTAGGCATAGGGATGGATGGACGGGCGTTGCATGGACAAGACAATTCACATAGCAATCAGAACATAGGGCAATTGCAGATAAATAAGATAAAGCACCCAAGTACTAGACAATCCTAGGCATGTGTTCCATATATAGTCATACCTGCTCGCAATGAGAACTTGCACAACATCTTTTGTCCTGCCAGCCCGTTTGCAGCGGGGCCTCTAGGGAACTACTGGCAATTAAGGTGCTCCTTTTAATAGAGCACCGGAGCAAAGCATTAACACTCAGTGAACACATGTGATCCTCACATCAAAGCCTTTCCCTTCCGGTTATCCCGATTTCTGTCACTTCGGGGCCATAGGTTCCGGACAACGACGTGTGTATACAACTTGTAGATAAGACCCAAAACAATACTATCATAATGAATCAATAACATGTTCAGATCTGAAATCATGGCACTCGGGCCCTACTGACAAGCATTAAGCACAACAAGTCGCAACAAAGTCATAAAGAATTAATAAAAGATATTAGGCACCATGCCCTAACAATCTGATGCCATTACATGAACGATCTCATCCAATCTCTACCATCCCCATAGCCTACAGCGGGGGATTACTCACTCATAGATGGAGGAAACATGGATGGTCGATGGAGATGATGGTGGAGATCGATGGAGATGGCCGGGGCACTTCTGTCCGGCAGGTGCTGTAACATTTCTTCGTCCCCGAATCTCCCCTTCGGTGGTGGCGGCGCTGCAGAACTTTTTCTGGAAAAACGTCGAACCCCCCGAAGTTTTTAGGTCAGAAGGCTTCTTATAGGCGAAGAGAGAGGCCGAGGGGGTGCCTGGGGCCACCACACCATGCCCTGGCACGGCTAGGCCCAGCCCGCGCCTGGGGGTGGTGTGGCCAGCCCCTGGCCCTCCTCCGTCTCGTATTCTGGCTCCTGGGGTCTTCTGGAAAAATAGGCACTTTGGCTTTTGTCCCGTCCAATTCCGAGAATATTCATTTTCTAACTTTCCTGGAACCAAAACAGCAGAAAACAGGCAGCTGGCACTGTGGCTCTTGTTAATAGGTTAGTCCAAGAAATCATATGAAAAGTACTCCAAAGTGTGGACAAAACACAAGAAAGGAGATAAAACCAAGCATGGAACATCAAAAATTAAAGATACATTTGCAATGTATCAACATCCCCAAGCTTAACTCCTGCTCATCCTCGAGTAGGTAAGTGATAAAAAGAAAGAATAATTTTTGAGGTGACATGCACCATCAAAGACTTGATCAAAATATTTATAAAACATTCAAAGCTGGGATCATAGTACTTCAATCATAACATGAAAGAAAAAGTTCTAGCAATAAGACAAATAGACTATGATGCAACATGAAAATGCACAAACAAAAGATTCATGAATAACAATGCCTTGCAAGACGTTTGTTTGTTTCACATAAAGAAAACATAGCATAGTGGCATTCAGCTTGTCCCTCATAGAGTAGCAAACATAAATGCATAGGACACCTTCAAAGTTTACAAGAGTGACTAGATACAAATAGTTTAAAACAAGCAATATCATGGTATGCATCAATCAACAAGTCTTGGGACAATGCACATAGAACTAAGAATGGCCACTATGCTCTCAAGAAAGTGCTCATAGAATGTGTGGAGACTCAACAAGGAAATGAAAAGGTTTTGAATAGTTTGAAAGGCTTCCAAATGCTGAAAGTATGGTACTCATTAGCTTTGAGCTCTCATTGCCCTATCATAAGCATCTTTAATGTGGTTAAGGTGAAAGTGAGGTCCAATATGAGTTATATGCTTGACAGACTATAAACTGAAAATCCCAAGTCCCTTGAGTACGAGGGCCGCTCCTCATGCTACTCAACTTTAGTTACCGGTAAGTTCCTGTCATCGTAAGTATGTGCGTATCATAGAGAACCGCCAACGGGGTACCCCTTGCCCGATGATACGGAAGAACCCCCATATCAAAATGACAAGGCAAGCAGAGAATGAGTATCTCAGCAATCTTCTTATTTACCATGGGAAAATGGTGCTTTTTTCTCTTTCCTCTTTTCATAAATCTCTTTTTCTTTTTCTTTTTCTTTTTCTTTTTCTCAATAGCTATCTCTCTCTTTTTTTTATAAGAAGAATGCTTCATAGATATCATTATGGTTACGCTGCAGGTTTCCACCATGTCAGCATGGATTAGACCAGCAGCCCAGGCGTTTCTCTAACACACATACATAACTCCATGGACTTACAAGCTCCCCTTTTATTTCACACCGACGACATCCGCAAACAAAAGAGCAAGGTATCAACTGGGTATATATTTACAAGTGTTGAAAGCGTTCCCCATGACAGCACGGTTCTACTAATCCCCAGCCTATAATTAGCAAGCATATAACTTTCATGGTTCACAATGGTTCAGGTTTATTAAGTGCAGGAAATAAAGTGTACCATCAAGTTCGTGAGAGCTTTACTAACTAATTTTCTCATAACAAGCAAACATTTTATTCGAAAGAAAACAAGGCATATTGGATATGCACGGAAGTAGCAAATGATGCTAATAGGTAGGTATGGTGGACACTTTGGAAATATTTGGTTTAGGGAGTTGGAAACTTGAGTAAAACTCAGTGTAAGTGAAGGCTAGCAATAGTAAGGGAGCGACAAACGAGAGAGAAATAATGGCCATAATCATGCAGAGCGACAAAACATCATTGATCAAAGCATCAAGTGATACTACAAGTTGAAAACTAAAGGATCATAAAGGCTTATGGTGACTTGAGATAGTCATAACATGGTGTGAACATGTGCCAAGTCAACCCAAATAAAGCATCAAAGGAGAATACCACAATACTATGCTTTAATATGCTAAAACAACGCATGATTCATCCAAAGCATATTAAGCAATCTCAATTGTTTATAACAAGTCATGCTACAGCAAATAATACTAAGCATAAAGCCAAAACAATATCAAGCATGGCATGACAGAGCATAGGCCGCAGTCAAAAACAACCTCTCTTTACCACTTAAGCATGAGCTCTCCTACTCTTTTCCAAACCAAACCAAACTATTTGAACACCAATAAATGAAAGAGGAGATCCAACCAATTTATTCAGAAAACTAAGCAAACCACGCAAACAAAAAACGAAAAATAAGACGCTCCAATAACAACACAACTATGCATGAAACAATAAAAATGAAGTGGTTGGAAGAAACCTGAGATTTTTATTGATGAAGAAGGGGATGCCTTGGGCATCCCCAAGCCTTGACGCTTGTACTTCTTGGATATTTCTTGGGGTGACACGCGTGGCATCCTCAAGCTTGAGCTTTAGTCCATCCTTCATCTCATTACTCATTCCTTCCATACACCTGAAATTTTTCCTTCATACAAAACTTCACACACACAATCTTTATTAGCAACATTAGTGCAGTCAAGATAATAGGTCTTAAGGTTCAGTTCTAACACCAAATAAACTTCCATTAGAACACTAGCTACTTTAGCACTTCCCTCAAAAATCTCAATTCCCCAAAAGAACTCAAAAAGGAACCAACAAGAAGCAAATGCAGAAAATGGCAGAAATCTGTCAAAACAGACCAGCAGGTAAAGACGAATTTTTTCGAAGACCTTCTGTTGCTCAAATCAAAAAGTGTTGAAATAACAAAAGCTATATAACAACCTAGGGCAGAAACACAAAAATTCACGCCTCAAAAAGACGTTCAGAGATTTTACACGAATTTTTATGGTGAAGCACATAAATCTGTTTCGGGACAGCAACTTTCCCAATCATTACTTCTCTCTCATTAGAGGTTACTCTTGGCACAAAAAAGCAAATAAAAAAGATAAGGAGCGGTTATTATAGAGGTAATAACTTCCAAGACTCATCTAAAACTTTTGGGTTATCTCCCAATAAGTACTTTTCTTTAATGCCTTTAAGTTAGGCAAAAGCAAAAACTAAAAATGGATAAAATAGAAGTAAGCGGAGATAATCATAGTGAAAACATTGTTTTGTTCAATGAAATCTTTTTGTTAACAAGGTTGATCAGGTGTTGTTACCAAATCAATTTCATATGAGACAAAACTTTGAATTCCACTAATGATTATGTTACCTCAACCTTGATAGCAATGGTCCCAATCATAATAGTTTCAAAATTTTCTCTTGGTATGGGACAATATATTTCTCCAACTTGAATGCCTTCAACATGTTCAATTGAATTCAAACCATAAGTCCTTTCAATCTTCTTGGGGAAATAGACAGTATGATCCTTGTCATTAACATTGAAGGTCACCTTTCCTTGATTACAATTAATAACAGCTCCTGCAGAATTAAGAAAAGGTCTCCCAAGAATAATAAACATATTATCATCTTCAGGCATTTCAAGCACAACAAAATCAGTTAATATCAAGCAATTGTGAGCCACCTGAACAGGTACATCCTCACATATACCCACAGGAATAGTGGTAGACTTATCAGCCATTTGCAAAGATATATCAGTTGGTATCAATTTTTCAAGCTGAAGCCTCTTATAGAGAGAGAAAGGCATAACACTAACTCCAGCTCCCAAATCACACAAAGCAGTTCTAACATAACTGTTCTTAATAGAGCAAGGGATAGTTGGAATCCCTGGGTCTCCAAGTTTCTTAGGAACCTTACCATTGAAAGAATAATTAGCAAGCAAAGTAGAGATTTCTTCATTAGGGATCTTCCTTTTATTCGAGACAATGTCCTTCATATACTTTGAGTAAGGAGGCAATTTAATAGCATCAGTCAAAGGAATTTGCAAGAATAAAGGCTTCATCCAATCACAAAACTTATTATAGTGTTCATCTTCTTTTGACTTGTGTTTCTTATCAGGGAAAGGCATAGGTTTTTGGACCCAAGGTTCTCTTTAACTACCATGTTTCTTACCTATAAAATCTTATTTGGTGTATTTAGTAGTCTTAGTGTGGTTTTCAGGTTCTTCTTCAACTTTTTCTTCATTAGGAACTTCATTTTCTTCATTACCACTTTCAGTTTCAGCATCAGAGATAGATATACTATTAGGATCTATAGCAGGTTCAGAGGGTTCTACAACAGTTTTATGTTTCTTTTTCCTTTTCTTATGAGTAGAACCACTATTTTCAGCTTGTTGAGAATCTTGCTCAATTCTTTTGGGATGCCCCTTAGGATATAGAGGATCCTGGGTAGCAGCACCACTTCTAGTTCTGATTTCATAAGCATGTTTTTCTTTAGCAGCATTAACTAGCAAGTCATTTTGCACTTTAACGAGTTAATATATTTGAGTTTGAACCATTTGAAAGAGTTTAACAATCATTTTAACATCATTAGAGGTTCTTCCCACAATATCTTTCAACTCAACAATAGCTCTAGTGTTTTTCATTAGATGATTTTGCACCCTTTTATTAAAGTTATCTTGCTTAACAATAAAGATATCAAATTCTTCTAAGCATTGATCATGAGGTTTAGAGTAAGGGATATCACCTTCATCAAAGTGTTGGAGGGAG
This sequence comes from Avena insularis, assembly GCA_023614405.1. Lineage (NCBI taxonomy): Eukaryota > Viridiplantae > Streptophyta > Magnoliopsida > Poales > Poaceae > Avena > Avena insularis. Next base: position 21,488,942 of record CM042694.1, on the reverse strand, counting down.
TGTACCTCAATAGTGGATGAATTGGGAATAGGCTTACATAATTCTTCTATAGGAGGTAAATTCTTGACATCTGCAGCTTAATTCCCTTCTCCTTAAGACATTTCTTAGCTTCCTTCATCACTTCATCATTTAATTCAATAACTCCCCTCTTCTTTGATGTTGGAATAGGCTTAGGAATAGATGGTTTAGGTACAATTAGTTCAGGTATAGCTTGTTTAGGAGGAGTCCAATCTTCATAATTCTTGCTTATTTTAGCCATTAATTCCTCAGCTTCCTTAGGAGTCCTATTCCTGAAAACACAATCAGCACAACTATCTAGGTATGGCCTAGATTCCTCGGTTAGTCCATTATAAAATATATCAAGAAGCTCATTCTTAGGTAATGGACTTCCAGCCTATGCATGAATCAAAGCACAAAACCTTGCCCAAGATTCAGGCAATACCTCTTTTTCTCCCTGTTTAAAATCAAAAAGTTCCTGCAAAATAGCATGTCTAGCACTGGGAGGAAAATATTTCTACAGGAAAGTACTAATCAAACACTCAGGGTTATCAATAGATCCAGGAGGTAAATTATTAAACCAAGTTTTAGCTTCTCCTTTCAGTGAAAAGGGAAAAATCTTAGCAACAAAGTAAATACGCATCTTAATATCATCAGAAAACAAGCCACTCATGGTAGAAAGTTCATTCATATGTGCTACCGCACTTTCATTCTTAGTCCCACAAAAAGGTTCTTTCTCGACAATAGCTATGTAAGATAGATCGAGAGAGAAATCATAATCTTCATCTATAATGTTTATGGCAGAAGCAGCAAACTTAGCAGCAGGAGATAATTTGGGTCTAATAGTACGCCTCTCAAGGAGACTCTTAGCAGCGCTCCTATCATGGGTGTTCTTACATTCTTTAATAAACTCATCGGTCATCTCAACATAATCTTCTTCAATATCATAACTCTCACTAGACTCAGGTGAGCTAACAGGTGTGGTAGTGTCTTCATTAGGAGTTTCGGTATTTCCAGCTATAGTTCTAGCAATTGTAGCATCTAGGAAAGGACCTAATGAACCACTCTTATCAAGCACAGCAGAAGCAGCATCATAAGTATCAGAAGTTTCAGATTCAGCAGTAGTAGCAGTGTGTGTAGCATGTGTATGTGGTGGTGTAATGAGGTTACTTATAACAGAAGGTGAATCAAGAGCAGCAGAGGTGTTTAGAACCGTACCTCTTCTTGTAGTGGATGGTAAAATAGGAACCTTGCCATCACGAGACTTACCCATGATGGATGGATAGCAGCGAACAATCGAGAATCCAAGTGAACTTGATAAATAAAGCTATGCTCCCCGGCAACGGCGCTAGAAAATAGTCTTGATGACCCATAAGTATAGGGGGTGTATCGTAGTATTTTCGAGGGAAGTGAAACCCAATTTATTGATTCGACACAAGGGGAGCCAAAGAATATTTATAAGCCTTAACAACTGAGTTGTCAATTCAGCTGCACCTGGAAACAATCTTGCTCACAGCAGTTTATCAGTAGCAACAGTTTTGTAGTGGGAATAGCAGAGTAGCAGCAGTAGTAAAGCAAAGACAGTAGTAACAAAAGTAGTAAACAGTGGGATTCGAGTGTGGTAGGCATAGGGATGGATGGATGGGTGTTGCATGGACAAGACAATTCACATAGCAATCAGAACATAGGGCAATTGCAGATAAATAAGATAAAGCATCCAAGTACTAGACAATCCTAGGCATGTGTTCCATATATAGTCATACCTGCTCGCAATGAAAACTTGCACAACATCTTTTGTCCTGCTAACCCGTTTGCAGCGGGGCCTCTAGGGAACTACTGGCAATTAAGGTGCTCCTTTTAATAGAGCACCGGAGCAAAGCATTAACACTCCGTGAACACATGTGATCCTCACATCAAAGTCTTTCCCTTCCGGTTATCCGGATTTCTGTCACTTTGGGGCCATAGGTTCCGGACAACGACGTGTGTATACAACTTGCAGATAAGACCCAAAACAATACTATCATAATGAACCAATAACATGTTCATATCTGAAATCATAGCACTCGGGCCCTAGTGACAAGCATTAAGCACAACAAGTCGCAACAAAGTCATAAAGCACTAATAAAAGATACTAGGCACCATGCCCTAACAATCTAATGCCATTACATGAACGATCTCATCCAATCCCGACCATCCCCATAGCCTACAACGGGGGATTACTCACTCATAGATGGAGGAAACATGGATGGTCGATGGAGATGATGGTGGAGATCGATGGAGATGGCTCCGGGGGCACTTCCCCGTCCCGGCAGGGTGTCGGAACAGAGACTTTCTGTCCCCCGAATCTCCCCTTCGGTGGTGGTGGCGCTGCAGAACTTTTTTTTGGAAAAACGTCGAACCCCCCGAAGTTTTTAGGTCAGAAGGCTTCTTATAGGCGAAGAGAGAGGCCGAGGGGGTGCCTGGGGCCACCACACCATGCCCTGGCGCGGCCAGGCCCAGCCCGCGCCTGGGGGTGGTGTGGCCAGCCCCTGGCCCTCCTCCGTCTCATATTCTGGCTCCTCGAGTCTTCTGGAAAAATAGGCACTTTGGCTTTTGTCCCGTCCAATTCTGAGAATATTCATTTTCTGACTTTCCTGGAACCAAAAACAGCAGAAAATAGGCAGCTGGCACTGTGGCTCTTGTTAATAGGTTAGTCCAAGAAATCATATGAAAAGTACTCCAAAGTGTGGACAAAACACAAGAAAGGAGATAAAACCAAGCATGGAACATCAAAAATTATAGATACATTTGCAATGTATCAACATCCAACTCCAAATATAACTCATAACAAGTATTTGTAATCTCTAACCTAAGTGCCACCATGGTGTGCACGCTGTCACTTTCACACACATGGGGAGAGCAGAGATCTATTAAAGCACTTGAGTAGCAAGGTAGATCTATAGATTACAAGCTCATGATCTCAATAAGATCATGCATAGAGAGAGAGATGAACACATAGCTATCGGTAGAACCCTTAGCCTCGAGAGAGAACTACTCCCTCCTCATCATGGGAATCAGCAATGGTGATGGAGATGGTGGTGTAGATCGATGGAGATGGCTCGAGCACTTCCCGTCTCGGCGGTGCCGAACAGAGACTTTCGTCCCCGAATCTCCCCTTGATTGGCGGCCATGGAACTTTTCGTGGCTGGAGGCTTGACTATTTAGGGTTTCTGCATCGGGAGGCATCTTATAGGCGAAGATGCAAGGTCGGTGGGCGGCCAGGGGGCCCACACCACCTGGTGGCACGGCCAGGGCTAGCCCGCGCCACCACATGGTGTGGACGCCCTGTGGCCCCTCTCCGTCTCGTCTTCTGGATCCGTGAATCTTCCGGTAAAATATCAACTTTGGCTTTTATCCCGTCCAATTTCGAGAATATTCATTTTCTGACTTTCTGGAACCAAAAACAGCAGAAAACAGGCAACTGGCACTGTGGCATCTTGTTAATAGGTTAGTCCAAGAAATCATATGAAAAGTACTCCAAAGTGTGGACAAAACATAAGAAAGTAGATAAAACTAAGCATGGAACATCAAAAATTATAGATACATTTGCAATGTATCAAGAGGCAAAAGGAATCTTCTCTCTCTTCTTAGGCAAGTGTTCTATACCTTTAGTGAATGGAAATTGATATTTAATGGTGCCTTCTTTCATATCAATAATGGCACCAACAGTTCTAAGAAAAGGTCTTCCCAAAGTAATAGGACAAGAAGCATTGCATTCAACATCCAAAACATAGAAATCAACGGGGACATAGGCATTGTTAACCATAATAAGAACATCATTAATACTCCCCATGAGTTTCTTTTTAGCATTATCATCAAGTTAGACATTTAAATAACAATCTTCTAATGGTGGCAAATCAAGAATTTCATAAATCTTTCTAGGCATAATAGAAACACTACTATCAAGATAACATAAAGCTTTGAGATCAAAATCATTTACTTTCATATTAATGATGGGTTCCCAACCATCTTCTAATTTCATAGGAATAGAAGCTTTATGTTTCATCTTTTCTTCTTTAATTTTTATGAGAGCATCATTAATGTGTTTTGTAAAGGCCATATTCATAGCACTAGCATTAGGACTTTTTGCAAGATTTTGTAGGAACATAATTACTTCAGAGATATTGCAACCATCAAGATTAAAATCATAATTATCATCTAAAGTAGTAGAGCTATTGTTTCCCATGTTTCGAAGAATTTCAGCATTTTTATTAGAAAAGGTTCCATTGGGTTTACTAGCTTCAACATTAGTGGAAGTGATAGTAGAAATACTAATATTTCTAGCAATTTCATATTCTCTTTCCCACTTAGCATGCAATTCAGCTAATAGTCTAACATTTTCATCAATTCTAACTTGTATATCATGACACAAGCCCAACAACGATCTAAACTAGACGCCTCTAATTTATCAATTGCAAGTTTTACGTGCTTAGGGCTTTCGAACATAGAACCGTTGTTACCTACGAACATGGAACCACAACGATAATAACCAAATTATTAGCAACTCGTTGTAAATCAGATATTAACTATAGTAGGAGAGACAGACACCCGCCAGCCACTTATGCAAAACTAGTTGCATGTCAATCGTGGAACCGGTCTCATGTGCGATGACATGTAAGGTTGGTCCGGGCCGCTTCATCCTACTATGCCACCAATATCCAAAGTACATATAAGAACCAATAACATGATCATCATCGCCCACATACTCTTATGTGTTCTACCCGTGCAAAGCACCTACGCATAGATCAGGCTCTGATACCACTAAAGGATTCGTAGCATAGAAAACAAAAAATTTCCTACGATGAGAACTATATGCCAAGATCTATCTACTAGATACAAGCAATGGGTGATATACATCCATGGAGAACTTACCCTCGAAGACAACAAAGTTTTGTTAACGAGTAGGAACTCGTGGATGATGTAGTCGTATGCTTGCCGATCTCAAGATCGTGTGGAAGTCCTAGCGCCGCAAACCAGTAGCGCATCCGCACTCGCACACACATTCAGGCCACCGAACAACCTCCACCTCCTCGCTCCAGCGATGCAGCGGAAGCAACAACTCCTTCTAGACGAAATGCCACAGGGAACATGTATCTCGCTAGTCCGAGACCATGGGGAATAATTCTAGAGGGGGAGAGAGATCCTTCATGAGAAGGTGTCAGGAAGAAGGGTGAGAGGGGTGGCCTTTTATAGGAGGAGGGGGTACCCCCTCCATGGCCGGCGCCCTATGGAGGTGACCCCTCACCTCATTCATGTGGTGGTAACTCCCTCCACATTAAAATGCCCCTTCACATTCTCTTTTAAAGTCTCCACTCTAAATGCATTAAATTTCTCCAAATTTAATGCTCTCTCATTTAATAAAACTCTTTTATTAAATTTATTCAGAATTTTATTAATTACTTTAATTAACAAACATTCACATAAAACCCCCTGCAACATTTCAATATAACATGCAGAACCAATTTCTGCAATTTCACCCGAAACAGTTTCGGTGTCTATTGAAATAATTCTAGAGCTTTGCAATTCATTCGTCTGAAACACATTTGCTCCAAATGGTGTTGGTGTCCCTTAAGTGTGTCACCCTACGGTTCGTGAATAATGCAGACATGATCGAGACCCCTCTCAGATCAATAACCAGAAGCGAGACCTGGAGATCCATACTGACTCCTACACATTCTACGATGACTTCTGTGATCGTGAGAACCTTTAACATTAGTAACTAAATCCCTTTGTCTTGTGATATATTACATGTCCGAGATTCGATCATCGGTATCTCCATACCTAGCTTGATCTCGTTACCAACAAGTACTCTTTTGTCGTTCCCGTGATATAACATTCTAGTGATCTTATCATTTGCTTGCAAGCTAACCAATGTGATATCACCGAGAGAGCCTAGAGAATATCTATCCATCATCGGGATGGACAAATCCCACTCTTGATCCATGAGCTTCTACATAACACTTTCGTTGCACTAAACCCACCTTTATAATCACCCTTTCACAGTGTGACGTTTGATGTTATCAAGATACTCTTCCAGTATTAGTGATTAACATGATCTCATGGTCTAAGGACTAGGATTACTTTGCTAGATGTTATAGCAATATAAACACAATGACTTTGATCATAATGCTATACTTCGGATGAATGTTCATCACATCATTCCACTAATGTTGTGACCTCGTTATTAACAACATCCAATGTCCATGATCAGGAAACCTTGATCATCTTGTTAATCAACGAGCTAGTTTATAAGAGAGGCATAACTAAGAACTTTCTTTTTGTTTATTAAACACACATGTATCAATGTTTCCAAATTAATACAATTATAGCATGCAAAATAAACATCTATCATATACTTGGAATATGTATAATACCAACTTTATTATTGCCTCTCAGGGCATATTCCCTTCATTAGCACCCAAACTAATGGTCATAAAGGTACCTCTAGCAACAGAATCCAGCAGATTTCTTGAAGAATAATTCAGTCCTGCATAAAATGTTTGGATAATCATCCAAGCAGTCAGTCCATGAGTGGGATAATTATTTACCAAAGATTTCATTCTTTCCCAAGCTTGAGCAACATGTTCATTATCAGATTGTTTAAATTTCATTATTTCACTTCTCATAGATATAATCTTAGCAGGAAGATAGTATTTTCCAATGAAAGCATCTTTGCATTTAGTCCAAGAATCAATACTATTTCTAGTTAGGGATTGCAACCATTCTTTAGCTTTTGCTCTCAAAGAGAAAGGAAACAATTTAAGCTTAATAATATCCCCTTCTATATCCCTATGTTTTTGCATCTCACAAAGTTCAACAAAGTTATTAAGATGAGCGTGACATCTTGATACCAATTCCAGAAAATTGTTCTCTCGTAACAAGATTGAGCAAAGCAGGTTTAATTTCAAAGAAAGTAGCTTCAGGAACATGTGGAGCAATAGGTGTGCACATGAAATCATTGTTGTTGGTGCTAGTGAAGTCACACAACTTAGTGTTTTCAAGAGTAGTCATTTTTTTTGTTTTTAATAAAGAAAGCAAACTAGTACAACTAATTTTTGTGTGTTTCTGATAAAGAAACAAGCAAACAAAGCAGAAATAAACTAAGCAAAACAAATAAAACAAAGTAAAGAGATTGGTTATGAGGGACTCCCCTTGTGAAGATGTCCTTGACTCCCCGACAACGGCGCCAGAAAAAGTCTTGCTTGCTCAATATGTAGAGCTCGTTGGGGAACCCCAAGAGGAAGGTATGATGAGCATAGCAACAAGTTTTCCCTCAGTTATGAAACCAAGGTTATCGCACTAGTAGGAGCAAGGAAACACCTCCAAAGTGTTGTTTCCAACTTGGAATCCTACATAACACAATCACATAACTTTGCCCCCAATTTAAAGTGAGGTTGTCAATCTCATCGGTTTTGCTGAAAACAAAGGATTAAATGTATTGTGTGGAAGATAGTAATTGCTTTGCAAAAAGTAAACAGAAAACCGTAAATAGATTGTAGATTGATATTAAAAGAATGGACCGGGGTCCATAGTTCACTAGTGGTGATTCTCCTTAAGTTAGATGACATGTTGGGTGAACAAATTACAGCGAGGCAATTGACAAACATCGAGAAAGCATACATGCATATACTAATCATCTTGACTCCTATGAGATTTGATTGGGCATTACAACATTATACATAGACCGTAATCCAACTACATCTATGACTAATAATCCACCTTCAGGTTATCATCCGAACCCCCTCCAGTATTAAGTTGCAAGCACCAGATAATTGCATTAAGCAAAGTGTGTAAAGTAAACAATACGATTGTTCTATGAACAAAGGATTGTTGTTTTCTCCCTAGTAGCAACAACACATCTAGTACCTTAGAGATTTCTGTCACTTCCCCAGATTCCTAGAGGCATGAACCCACTATCGACCATAAATACTCCCTCTTGGAGTTGCTAGCATCTACCGGCCAAGATAGCTACTAACAATGGAGAGCATGCAAGATCATAAATAACAAAGACATGATAGAATTAATAATCAATCTGAAATAGCATCTCAATATCCATCGAATCCCCGCAAACACAACATGTAGGATTACAAATAGATGATCTTGATCATGAACGGAGCTCACAAGATCTAAACATGGTAGCACAAAGGAGGAGAACCAACCATTTAGCTACTACATGGACCCGTAGTCCAGGGATGAACTACTCACGCATCACACCGGTCTCTCCCCTCCGGCAGGCATGGTGATGAAGAAGGCCTCCAGGGTGATCTCTCCCCTCCGGCAGGGTGTCGGGAAGAGCTTCAGATCCCTCCCGATCTAGGGATGGAGATGATAGCGGCTACAGACTCTTTCGTGGAATTTTGATCGGGTATTTAGGGTTTCTGCATCGGAGGCTTCTTATAGGCGAAAGGGGAGGCCGAGGGGGTGCCCGAGGCGGCTGCACCCCCCAGGCGCGGGCCAGGCTAGGCCGCACGGCTAGGGGGTGTGGCCCCTCGAGGCCCTTCTCCGTCTCGTCTTCTGGCTCCGTGTTCCCCTCGGTGAAATATTGACTTTGGCTTTTGTCCCGTCCAATTCCGAGAATATTCATTTTCTAGCTTTTCTAGAACCAAAAACAGCAAAAAACAGACAACTGGCACTATGTCATCTTGTTAATAGGTTAGTCCCCAAAAGTGTACAAAAATACTCCAAAGTGTGGACAAAACATAAGAAAGTAGATATAAAACAAGCATGGAACATCAAAAATTATAGATACGTTTGCAACGTATCGAGGGGGTGGTAAGGGGGCGCGTGGCACGGGAGGTGCCAGAGGGACGACGACAGGAGGAGAGTCGGCGTCAAGGAAGTCGTAAGTGGAAGTTGAGGGTTGTTGTCGTAATGCAAATGGAAAAGTGGACTCGTCAAAAATAACATGGCGAGAGATAATAATGCGATGAGTGGTGAGGTCCATGCAGCGATAACCTTTGTGGTGAGGAGAACGACCAAGGAAAACACAAGCACTAGACCGGGGGCGAGTTTATGAGGCATGGTAGATGCGGTGTTGGGATAACAAAGGCAACCAAAAACACGTAGAGACGAGTAATCGGGATGACTATGAGAAAGTGCAAAATAGGGAGAGGGAGCGGTGATGGTTTTGGTGGGGAGACAATTAAGGACGTGAGTGGAAAAATTAAGAGCTTCTATCCAAAGGCGAGGCGGTAAACTAGCCTAAAAAAAGAAGAGAACGCACTATATCATTCACCGTACGAATAATACGCTCGGCTTTACCGTTTTGTTGGGAGGTGTATGGACACGAGAAGCGAATGTGTATGCCGTGTTCGGCGGCGAAGGAGTGAAGTTTGGCGTTGTCGAACTCACGACAGTTGTCACACTGTACGGACGCAAGAAGCAAATTAAACTAAGTGTGAGCGAAAGCGCGAAGAAAAGTAAGCACGGTGTAAGCATCGGATTTGTGTCGTAAAGGAACGGTCCATAGAAAATGAGTAAAATCATCAAGGCTTGCTAGGAAATATTTATTACCAGAAATACTAGAGATTGGTGATGTCCAAAGATCACAATGGATTAACTCAAATGGGCGAGTAGTACTAGTGGTGGAAGAAGAAAATGGCAAACGTACATGACGACCAATCTGACATGCATGACACAAAGTACCATGAGTATTTTTATTACACGACAACGAAATATGCTGCGAGAGACGACGATAAGCGTCATGACCGGGATGACCGAGACAACGATGCCAAATATCATGGGAGGTGGTGGTCATTGTGAGGGCACGGGGCGCCGGGCTGAAAGGAATAAACCTCCCCCGTACTATTGCACTGAAGCAGTTCATGCCAAGTGAGAAGGTCCTTCACAGAAAAACCAAAAGGGTCAAACGCGACTATGCACTGATTATCTGTAGTAAACTGACATACAGAGATGAGGTTTTGAATAATGCAAGATGTAACTAGGACATCACGAAGATGAAGAGGACGATTAGAGAAAAAGAAGGAAGAGAGGCAATGCCCCGATGCGGAGACGGGGACGGAGGAACCGTCTCCAACAGTGACATGACGATACATAGGATGTGGGGAGAGAGAGAGAGAGGAGAGGATACCGGCGTCCTTGGAGAGGTGGGAGGTGGCACCGCTGTCCATGAACCACTCTGGAGCGGGCTGCTGTAGTGTCATGTCGGTGAAGTGCTGGGGGAGGGTGGCGGGATCCCACATGGGTGATGACGCAGGTGCGGCGGTGTAGTAGGGGGTGTCGTATCCAACATCATGGGGGGCGCTGTAGGGGGCGCCGTAGCCGGCGCCGTGACCGGCGTGGGGGGTCGCCATGGAGGCACGAGGACCCGGGCAAGGGCCAAGCAGGCTAGGGCCAGGGGCAGCCATAGGAGGAGGGGAGGAGGAGGGGCGGTTGTCCAGGGATGTAGGAGGTGGTGACTAGGAAGGAGAGGAGAGCGGAAGCGTTGTGAGGAATTTTTTGCTGATACCATGTGAGAAGATTGACCACACTTGGGCATTCCATTCCACGTCTATAAATAGACAAGATTACAATCCTACGCATTACTATTACAGTCAATATCATAACTATACAATCAATGCCATAAATACGGATTATTATGGAGATCACAACAAATAGGGAAACTCCACAATAGGAAGATATGTCACGTTACGTGAAATATCAGTGTAACAATCTGAATGTGTGCATCTTTGATTTCGAGAAAACTCATAAATCGTCGAATTACAAGAGCTGGATTGTACAGAGCCACACACACGACCAAAGAAAATGTGCCTACTGATGAAGTGGCTGAGAGAAATATTGTAAGTTATTATTCACTATCTTCTAACATACGATGTATATATGTGATGGTTAATGCGAGTGCTAATTGTAGAACAAATAATATGCTAGGCCAATATGCATAGAAAACTTCTACTTGATCCAAGCCTTGAGTACAGAGATATTGAAAAATGTGATCTTTATGCCCGTGCATTTCCAAAGATACAAGGGGTAGAGTTCGTGGACTGAGGTTGTTACCTCATGCTTGTAAGCGGTTGAGATTGCAAGAACATCTATGAGGTGTACATAAATAACATAGGAGAACTGTGAGTTTAGATCGACAAATGTTGTCCTTATCACCAGGTTGGATGCCCAGGAGGAAAGAATAAATGCACTGTAGAAGAAGTTGGATAGTCAAGAAATTTCTGCTAACCAATCTTGCATAGCAGGGCAGAGCACTAGTCAACCAGAAGCTAATGTGAAATCACTTCTTCGAAGTATATCTCAAGTTGTGCAGCCTATCCCATATGTGTCACTTTCTAATGCCATAGATATCAAAATTCTTGAAGTGGCATCTCACTATGTTCTACCTCCTCGTGGTGTTGTAATTACTCTCCTATCAAGTATCAGAAGTGCTGACATTGTTCCTCATTTGGTGCTAGCTTGTACTGTGGCTGCTACTAGAAGAATTCAAACTCCTACTATGCCTTTATTGGCGACTCATGTTGATGATGTGCTAACTAGAGTAGTTGGTGATACTGAAGTGGTAGCTCCAGATGGTGGTGCTGGTGCTGCTATTGGTACACCTCCAGATTGTGGTGCTGCTGCTAGTACACCTCCAGATGATGTTGATGCTGCTATAACTACCCCTCCAGATTCTGCTATAACCACCCCTCCAGATGCTGCTGAGGCTAATTAACCCTTACACTACTGTTGTTGCTTCGAAGGGAACTACAAATTCATCTGTTGGTGGAAATAGTTCCAAAAAGAAGAAATCAGGAGTTGGTCGTTATAGGCCTCCAGTTTTCGTGTCTTTGTCACAGGTGATCATTAGACAATTCAGTACTTACTTATTCCTATTACTGTGTTATGCATTTTAATTGTTGACCTCTGCACTTTTATAATCCGAGGACCACCATGAAGACGATGTTCTCAAGTCTTCAAGTTCGACTAACTGCACAACTCATGTATATGTATTCTATATGTATATGAGCTATCAGGAATGCATATGTTGTTGATGCTACATTAACTTCATATAGATTGAATCAAGAGTGGATATGTGATCCATGACAAGTAATATGACAGTTTCATTTGGGAAGTTAACTTGCACAGACAAGCATGCACTGTGGGATGATGGACAACCGTTAGGGGATTACTGCGTGATCTTGGTTGATGTTGTAGTGGAAAAGCATCTACCACTGCCTAGGCCACTCGAAAAGGTTAAGAAGTTGGGCCAAACTCTTAACATCAACATTGCTTGGCCATTTTCAAATGTATGTGAATATTTACTCCCATCTGCCAGATTTATCAAATGCGCATATGCTGACAAATGTGTATCTACGGACTCCGTAGGTTACGAAGGCACAATGAGCTCCTAGGTCCAACAGTATACCTATTTCTATTCTTGGATCGAACAAAAGTATGTCTAGTTTTTTAACTAGTATATATGCTACTATACATATTTCCTTGTTTGTAGCAAAGTGATTTATAGTTGTTTTTATTCCTTGTTCATCAGGAGTTTGTCACAAACTCAAAAGAAGACCAAGCAATCAAAACTTCATTGTAGCACTTGTTAACCTGAAGGAGATGGGTTCCCTGCTGGTCGAAGATTGAGTTAATCAGTGTGAAGTCGATTACACTTAAACTTGTCTTCAAAACTTGTGTGATGGATGTTTCAAAACTGATTATGATGCCTTTTGTAGTGATACGATGTATGTGTTTGATACTCTGTTATACTATATATTCAAATTTGTGTTTTGATATTTGGAAGCATCATGCGTGATTTGGTATAAATTAGGGAAACCCTAAATATAGAAACCACTACCTAAATTGTTGCGTCTAGAAGCATCACGGGGACACTAAAATTATGCCCTGCACGTGTTACGTAGGACGACACCATATTGTGTCATAGTCTCATAGCTGCCACGACAAGTACGCAGTGCCGCCATACATGGGCCGTGGAGTAAACTCCTTGATGTTGTGGAAGCGTTAGCTCGGTGGATCATGTTGTGTCGTGCCAAAAAAAAAGCCGTCGTTTTAGAAGCTTCGACGTAGTTATCCTTGGCAACTTTTTTTGTCGTGCTAGCGCGAGCATGGTGACTAAGCCCGTGCCTCGGCGTCTATAAGCGCCAGTGCCCAAGATCCATGTTGTCATGAAGAAAGATCGACCAAGAACGTCCCACTTTGCCTGCTCCCCAGGTTTAAGATGTAAATGTCATCATGGAGTTCTCCTCCTTGGTCATCAACTCGGTCTCATGACGATCGACGCTGGAACATGCGCGGCCTACAGGGTCGCGGTGCTGCGGTACTGCGACCAGTCTAGCAGGCTGGGCTGGAGGGTGGTAAGGTATACCCGACACACTCTTCCTCCTCTAGATCCTTGTCGTCATCATCTCGATGGCTGCTGTTGAGCGTCGTGCTCGGCCTCGAACCATCCATTCCCCTTTGGGAATGGATGGAGTACGTCGGGTCCCTCCACAAATCCAGATATATCAAGGCTCGGTGCCAACATATACCTTGACGACGCGTGGGCCTGGTTGAGATGCATGTTGCTCAGCGGGTGCACATCTGGCCACGGGCACGACATGCCCGACTCCGCTAGTGCGCGTGACCTCGACGCTGACGGTTCACCCGCCGCTCCGAGCGTTCCTGCAGTGGCACACGTCGGATGCAGGATGGTGGAAGCGAGATAGTCAGGGGCGTGGGATGCGGGAGGGATGGCCTTGCGGCCACCGGATAATGACATGTCTCTTGGTCGTTGCGGACGGGCCTAAACCACGAGGACTTCTTCATGGCCGGCGGTGGGAAGTAAAGCGACTAGGTTTTGGCCCGAAGTAAAAGTGAAGTGGACTAGATATGGATAGAGATAACGCGGTCCCCATTAAAAAGGACCTAGGAGGTATGTAAGGGCGACTGTTTCCCTCCTTTCGTCGCTTGGAGCGGGCTCTATGCAGATAGGGGAAGACATGTGCGGACATGTATCCGCGGTTGGCGTATTTCGAGCTGAAGTTTAGATTGAAAGTTGTACATGCATGGAGGCCCAACACGTTAATACAAACTGTTCCTTCCACTAGCAGCTACTCCCTCCGTCTAAAAATATAAGACGTTTTAGGTTCGTGAAACAAATACATCTAGACGATTTTGTGTTTAAATTCAAGTGAATCTATACACGAAAACACATCCAGATATATTTCGGTTTCACGAAGCTAAAATATGTTATGAACGGAGGGAGTACTACTGACACCTACAAGTTAGACGAAGATGACAATTACGGCAACGAGCGAACGGAGGACGGATGTCCCGTCTCGTCTCATCGCATCCAACAGTTACCACTGCACATACTCCTCCGTGCCGCCGTGCATGTGTCCGCGATCACGGCGGTCGTAATCGTACGGGCGGCGCACGGCCAGTCCCTGTGCTAGATGCTGTGCCTAACCTCGCCGTAGTACTGCCCTTCATTGATTTAGCAGTAGACTACAGATTGAGCTGTGCACGTACGGACGCGACTGAAGCTAGCAGTGTGTAACATTACCAGGCCGTAAAACACCTAGTACACCGATCGACGAGACAGCACCGAGAGACATAACACTGTTCCATTCCACGACCACGAGGCTCTCAATTTTCCAGCAGACATAAAACTGCTGGCCACTGATGAAACGAGAAAAATGAATTGCCGGCCGGGACTCGTCTCTCGCGCTTGCGCTCGCGATCGCACGCAAATAATCAAGTCCCTGTCTCCTCGTAATCGGTCGTTCGGGTTGGAACTCACTGTGTGTCGTGCATGATGAGAGATCACGATCGTAAGTTTGAGCCGGCATTCACGTATATATTATGTTTTCTCCAACGCTGGTATATAGTGATAGAAGCAACTAGATACTTTTTTATATATTAGAAACGGGATAGGCGCGAGAATTACAAAAATCCGTGTCTAACAAGGATCAAACTCTAATTGCTGGGATGCGCTAAGCACGACCAAACCACTTTGCCCCACTCTTCCAGTTACTATATATTGTTGCTTGATCGGATACTTCAGAGCAAGCAACAGGCCGGTCGCCGGGATCGGCTCGCCAACGGAGGCAGGCTACTTGTTCCCATGCGATTTCGTCTGTATACGCTTTGGAACCTAGTACGCGAATGGCGAGTGATGAACGAATTAGTTAACACGGCCCAGTGAATCCATCACATGGCTGAGACTGAGATGGCTATACGGGAGGAGGCCCTCTAGCTCTAGCCTCCACAGCTAGCCACGGGTACCGACAAGTCTACGAGAATCCAAACTACTCGGTGTTCAGAAATATAAGTCATGTACAATAAATATCTTTTATTGTATAGGTTTATTCTAAACCTATACGTAAAAGTCATCTAGATACATTCGTTTCACAAGCTAAAACGTCTTATATTTTAGACGAAGAAAGTGATTTAAAAAAGAAATGCAAATTAATAGAAAATAAATATTGTACATGACTCCGATCCAGGTCAGTGGAACTTGGTCGAGAAGCCGATCCATCAATGTACTAGCTAGCGTCGTGTGTGCATCAGTCAAAGCGTTCTGGCTTCCATGTGGATCTCTTTTTACTTAACAATAGAGTTTGGGGCAAATGATTGCTATGGTGTGGCAAGGCATAGACTCCCGTTGATTGCGCTGTCACAACTGGGAGTTCATGTTTGGTTATGTTAAAGTGCATTGGACTACATGAACAAAGTGTTCTCTGCTTCAGGATTTTCCTACGTGGCTTTGTGCTTTTTGTCTGCCTTTTGGAAAGGTGCACGAGAGCTGGAGAACATGAAAAGGAAGAGAGAGCCAAAAGATACAACAAATTCGTTATATATGGCAACTTTGGCGGAGCTTGAGTCTTTCAGAAACGATGTATCCATGTTCTTGCAGCCTAAAAGAACTGTTTTAGGCTGTTCCTTTTGAGAAGTAGTGGGTCAAATCTGAAGCATCCCTTTCTCCTTCCTTTCACCACAAAGATCACATGGACGTGAGCGCTAAAATATTGATGCTACCACAGGTCCACAATTTTGCTCATGCAGCACAAGGCCATAACGAAATATTTAAACACATGATGGTCGCCAAAAAGTGCTGGTCATACACCTAGGTAGCAAGGTTTGGATACCTCCACACAGCTCTGCTCATGGACAAGCGACAAAGTGGTCGGTATATTCTGGAATTTGGAGTGGAGTGGATAGTGTATTTGATCTTGCAGATTCTGTTGACTGATTTTGGTTTTCAGTGGAGAAGTTTGTGGTCGTAATATATGGTGAGAACTTGTGGTAAATTGGCATGCATATTAGTGTACGCAAACTGATTTCAACTTACCGGCAGCCAGTTCATACAGGGAAGAAAATCTTATGAGACCCGGTCTATATTTCTCAAGAATAGACCCACCTCTATACATAGTGGCTAGAAAAAAGACTAATTAACAGATAAAAAAGACTAAATAATTAAAAAGATGGACACATGTCAGGTATAAGACAGGGTCTATAAATAGACCCGGTCTCATAGGCACCATATACCACACTCCACATCATTTCGGTTTCCAGCGGACTTGACCAGCTCCTACAAAATTAATTAGTGTTGTTGTATATACCAGTACTGTCGTTGGGAGGATGTCCTTGATGATTGAACATCTGGGAGAACAAAAAGAAATGTAGAGTACTTCCCAGACATTAATGACTTGAACATTGATTCTTCCCGGTGATCTCATCATCATATAGCCATAACCAGCAAGCAAACCAATTCAATGATAAGACATGCGAAAGTGCTAGATTGGTTTGACGGACTGAGTTTTCTTAATTCTGCTTGCCCCAAGTACGATCCATGGATTTCGGACAAGTAGCTAGTGTTTCGGGTGTCAGCTTGCTAGCTGCTGCTGCATCGAAGCTTCGCAGGGCCAGCAACTAGTGCTGTTGTTTTAGGCAGTTTTGGACAAATCTGTCCGTTTTGGATAATAGCTAACTCTAGGTCTGATCCTACCCGGAAACTATTTCGGAAACTTTCACCTTTTTCATCTCCTTGGTGCGTGGTGTGTGGGTGTGTCTGTGTGAGCGGTGCTCTTTCAGCACTTTCTTCGTAATCAAGGATTAAGGAACCCATTAATTACGTGGTAGCTTCTGTTGATGTTTGTGTGATCGTTTGGTTCTAAAACCCCATAGCGTTTTAAGTTCTCCCTCCGGTCCATATTATTGTTTTCAACTTTATCTAAATTTAAATGTACCTAGTTAATAATTTAGACTAATTCACCCGAATCTCATTAATATAGACCGGAGAAAGTACCTAGATCCGGCTAAACTTTTTCTGTTCAGCAGCACAGGCCTCCTGCACATACGGCTACATGTGCATGCAACTGGCCGGCAATTAACTACACGTACGTACCGGACTTGAGGCGTATAAGAACGTACCGTAGAAGAAGACAAATGCGGCAGCGAGGCTGTCCCGTCTATTCTCATCGCATCAGCGGCAGCATCGAGCAACTACCACGGCACATGCTCCGCCATGCCGCCGCCGTGCATGGTAGCTAGATGCTGCCTAATCGTACGGCCGGCGAGCGCACGTACGGTCATTCCCTGTACAAGCTAGATGCTGCCTTTTTTTTTTGGCATGGTAGCTAGATGCTGCCTAATTTCGCCCTACTCCGCACTACCCTGCGGTCTACCCTTGGTGTTAACGTTCAGTCCTGCCGCCCCGTTCTGCGCTGCGCTGAAAGCCAAAAGTTGAAGCAAAAAGGAACCCGAAAAACGACAGGCCAAGGGCAGGACAGTCTTTCTGTCCTATAAGAGCAAGTACAATAAAGACCAGTCAGCAGACTATAAGACATAAAATAGTATATTATGCTAGTTGGAAGAGAGAGGAGGAGAGAGAAAATGAACAGGCTCTTGGTTAGAGCAAGTACAATAGAGCTATGTCAGCTGGGATAAGAAGTAAAATATAGCATTTGTACTGAGTTGGAACAGAGAGAAGAGGAGAGAGAAGAGGAGCCGACTGTAAGTTAAGAGTCAGCTCTAGCACGTGCTCCTAGGTGCTTTGTGAGAGTAAAATATGGACCACACTTTAATAAATTAGTACATCCTTGTGTCCAATTATTGTACGTGTTAGCTATATGACTGACTACAGATGATGTGGCAACATCTTATAGCCAACAACCGGCTACACAATTAAACTTGCTCTTAAGAGCCAGCTGCAGCACGTGCTCCTAGGCACTACTCCCTCTGTTTGGGATTATTAGTCCTAAGAGCTTTTTTATATTGTTTGAGATTATAAGGACTATCTCATTTATTAGTCTCTCGTCCAATGCATGCTCTTCTTTTCCTCTCACTTCTCGCATGCATGTAAAACTATTGGTGCATGCATATCTTAAGGAGAGAGTTATGGAGTGTCCTGGTATTAGCAACTTGGTCCTTAGGACTAATAATCCCAAACAGAGGTAGTATGTGAGAGTGTAAAGTGGGCCATGTATTAATAGAGTACTATATTTTTAACTCTACCTATTGTAGATGTTGGCTATTAGATTGGCTATATATGACATGGACATGCCTTATAGCATATAGCTGGCTCTACTATTGCCCTTGCTCTAAGGGCATTCGTTCGAATGATTGACGCAGCGCTCCTCTCCCTCCCGCGCCAGGCTGCCAGCTCCATCAGTCGATCCCCTGCTCCTGTATGGGATTGGGATGCACATTGCCACCTACAGACTGTAGACTGGGAGACTGCATGTTGTTCAGTGGGTGCACATCTGGCCACGGGCACGACATGCCCTAATCCGCTAGTGCGCGTGACCTCGACGGTGACGGTTCAGCCGCCGCTCCGAGCGTTCCTGTAGTGGCACACGTCGGATGCAGGATGATGGAAGCGAGATAGTGAGGGGCGTGGGATGCGGGAGGGATGGCCTTGCGGCCACCGGATAATGACCTGCCTCTTGGTTGTTGCGGTCGGGCCTAACCCGCCAGGACTTCTTCATGGCCGGCGGTAGGGAGTAAAGTGACTAGGTTTTGGCCAAAAATAGAAGTGAAGTGGACTAGATGTGGATAGCGATGACGCGGTCCCTATTAAAAAGGACCTAGGAGGTACGTAAGGGCGACTGTTTCCCTCCTTTCGTCGCTTGGGGCGGGCTCCATGCAAATAAGGGAAGACATGTGTGGAAATGTGTCCGGTTGGGGTATTTTCAGCTCAAGTTTAGATTAAAAATTTGGAAACGGACCGATCCTGGTTACGCACGATGACGTTCCTTGTCCTTTGTCTGGTTCTTTAAGATTGAACGCATCCTGACAAGCATCGGAAGTACTCACTCCGCTCCAAAATATAAGATGGTTTATCTTTTGTAAAATAAATGTATCTAAACGTTTTTTTAATGTGTATCAAAATATAAAATGTTTTAGCTTTGTAAAACGAATGTATCTAAACGTTTTTAGTGTCTAGATTCAGAATAAAGCTACACACTAAAAAACAAAAACGATTAGATCCATCCGTTTCACAAAAATTAAAATATTTTATATTTTAAAATGGGAGTAATAGCGTGCATGTTTTCCTTTACGGGAAATGCAAGCAGAATGGCACGCTACACGTACGCCTAGGCCCTAGAGCCAGGGGCGCCCGAAGCCGAATGTTGTACATGCATGGAGGCGCAGCACGTTAATACAAACTGCTCCTTCCACTAGCAGCTAGTACTACCGACACATACACAACGTACTAGACGAAGATGAGATTTGCGGCAACGAGCGAAGGGAGGACGGATGTCCCGTCCCGTCTCATCGCATCCAACAGCTACAACTGCACATGGCGGTGGTAATCGTACGGGCGGCGCACGGCCAGTCCCTGTGCTAGATGCTGCCTAACCTCGCCGTAGTACTGCCCTTCATTGATTTAGCACTAGGGGCTGTTTGGTTCTCCAGCCATACTTTGCTAAACCAAAGTTTAGCAGATTGACAAGTGTTTAATTTTTATCATATTTTAAAATTGTGACACTTTATTATTTCTCCACGTGTCATGAGTAAACTTTTGACACAGTTTATGGCTTTTAAATTCTAAGCCACACTTTTATGACTTTCATACTTGTCAATCTTAGGTTTAACAAAATGTGACCGGCAACAAAACAGCCTCTGGACTACAGACTGAGCTGCACGTACGGACGCGACCGAAGCTAGCAGTGTGTAACATTACCAGGCCGTAAAGCACCTAGTACACCGATCGAGGAGACAGCACCGAGAGACATAACACTGTTCCGTTCTTCCCGCCACGACCACGATCACGAGGCTCTCAATTTTCCAGCAGACATAAAACTGCTGGCCACTGATGAAACGAGAAAAATGTATTGCCGGCCGGGACTCGTCTCTCGCGCTCGGGACCGCAGGCAAATAATCAAGTTCCTGTCTCCTCGGTTTTTTTCCTTTCCTAAATGCGAGCATAGCCCGGCACTGCATCAAGAGATGCACACAGTCAACTTTTATGGCAAAGTACTCCTTCCGTTTCAAAATATAAGAGGTTTTAACTTTGTCAATAAAGTGTATCTATCCCTGATTTAGTGTCTAGGTTTATCTAGGTTTATTTAGAGTGAACCTAGACACTAAAATGAATCCAGATACACTTCTTTTAAAAAGCTAAAACATCTTATATTTTAAAACGGAAAAAGTATTACTCAATGATGTTAACATTTATTACAAAGTAGCATATCTCCTCGTAATAGGTCGTTCGGATTCGTAATAGGTCGTTCGGATTGGAAATCACTATGTGTCGTGCAGGGTGAGAGATCACGATAGTTTGAGCCGGCATTCACGTGTATACGTAGTATTATGTTTTCTCCAACGCTGGAGTTTCTTTTTGGAAGTTTGGAATACGAATTCCACTCCGTTAATTTCACAACATTTTGTACTCCGATTTTTGACAAAAACAAATACAGATTTTTTCTTGAGAAACACAATACAAACACAGACGCTCACAATGCATACATACACACTCATCCCTATGAACACACACACGCACACCCTATCCCTATGAGAACCTCCGAGAGACTGAGCCGGCGGGTCTTGAGAACACAATACAAACGCAGACGCTCACAATGCGTACATACACTCATCCCTATGAACACACGCACGCACACCCTACTCCTATGAGCACCTCCAAGAGACTGAGCCGGTGGGTCTTGAGATTGACGAAGTCACCGCGGGCGCGTCGCTATCGACGGGAATGTCGTCTCCTACTGAAAGAATATTCCTTCTTTATGAGATACCAAAGCGTTAAACCTGGGGTACAGTTTGCACTGCACGCGACACAGGTCGCCTCTTTTCCAATCGATCTGAAGATGTGTAGTGTCAGATCGCGGTGCCAGTTACCATATATAGTTGCGTGATCGGAAGCTTCAGAGCAAGCAACAGGCTGGTCGCCGGGATCGGCTTGCCAACGGAGGGAGGCTGCCGGTGCCTTTCTACTACAAAGAACATCTCCAACCGAAACGTTAAAATAGCGTGCGTTCAAACTAGTTTGCAGCGTCATTTTTAGGTTTACAGTGTACACGGACGTGTGGCGCTCCACCGGACGCTGCAAATTGCCTCGCACAAAAGCAGCGTTCCACCAGACGCTGCAAAATACATGACGCGCGGTGGTTCAAACAACAAAAACACATATAGACGGAAAAATGAAGATCAAACAGGCACCAAAAAATCAAAAAGAAATATAAAAAAAGGTGAAAAATATTATAAATTGTAGGTTTATATTACAACGAACACACACTAGTTCGTAAACGTTGGTGCTGATCGATGGTAGCAACGAAGCTAGATTACCTAACTTCATTACTACCACCGACCAACTTTCACGTTGCGAACTAGAAATTGGAATATTGCTTCTTGGACATAGCTCAAGATTGCAGACACGAGCCTAAACTACTCGTTGTCTCCGAAATCAAAGTCCGACGACTCCGCCGTCGACGATGATACCGGCGTCGACGAAAAAAATGAAACCAGCAGGATCTACCGAGATAAGATAAATGGGTTGGCCTCTGCGTGAAAAAGATGAAACGCGCTTCCTGCCTTCTCGTCCTCCTCCTTGTGCCTTCGGTGCCTCTTCGGTCCCTCTCCGCTGGTTCCTTCGGCGTGATAAAAAGCGTGATGGTGATCGAGAAGAGAAAGGTCTCGCCACGAAGCGCCGCAGCTCCTCGATCTCGGCAATCATCGGTATAGCCTTCTTTGGCGGCGGCGCTCCTCCTTGGTGATGGCACTTGCGCGGCGAAGGCATGGCTGGTAGCGCGAACATCTCCGCGTACTTTCGGTGTGGGGTGGCGATCGAGGAGATTGAGGTGTGGCGCGTGGTCCACGGCGCCATGCCGCCCGTGCGTGCAGCAGGAAATTGACCTTGTGCGCCGAGGATCCAGCGTGGACCCAATGCCGCAATAAACCGCGGATCTCGGCGATGTCCCTTGAGAAGCAGCGAAGTGGACGATGTAGCGAAGGTTTTCCAGCGGCGGCGCGGCGACATCGTCGCGGAGGAAATGCGTGGCGCGTGCGAAGAATGCGCTAGCGCTGTGAGTTTTCTGCGTCGCGATATGGCCTCGAGTGTGCACTATGGCCTTCGGGTTATTGCAAAAATAGCTTTCTGCGATAAAATTGGAGTTTTTCGTACCGCTTTTCTATTCTGGCTCCATCATCGGAGATGCTCTGCTCATTCAAGGCGGCCGAAAATGGCACACTAGTAGAAAATGGGGTACTAATTCCCAACATAGTAGGGTTCCCTTACGAGCAGGGTACTAAAGAATTGTACCATCTGAACGTAATATTTTCCCAGGCTAAGGGTTTCAGTCCAAATTTGAGGCAAGGTGGGGCCAGAGCTGAACCTTTGGTACCGGTTCGTCTTAAGAACCGGTACTATAGGGTCCCTGCCCTATTTTTTAAGCCCGATCGGCCTGCATCTCATTTCCCCTTCTCCTTCTCCTCTCTCACATTTCCAAATATTTTGCACCTCTCACACTCCAACAAATCTCCATTTTTTCCACCATTTTATCAAGATTGACGGCTCCCATCTATCTAAGGGTTAGCAATATCATCCTTTCTTCTGGTGTTCCTAATTTAGCTCATTTCTTTGCTAGTTTAACTCGTATTATTTTTGTAGTGCTAGCAAGGTACTATTTTTGTAGTGCTAGCAAGGTGTTCGATGAAATGCCTAAGTTAGGGATTTCATTCTTTTTATATGCAATTTGAGCTCAAATTAAAGTATGATTTGTAGGTTTTAGTATCGTCCCCATCCTCACCACCGTCGATCGCCAGCGTCGTCCCCTAGCCAGCACCGTACCACCTCGGTGAGCCTCTTCTTTTTTATAAAAAAACTTAGTTTTATATGATGAACTTGAATATTAATTAAGTTGGTCACTCATATATCCATGATGTTGTGTAATTAATGATTTTTGATATACTTATATATATAATGCAGATGAATCGACAATGGATGTACGGTGACCGATGCCATCCCGACTTCATTACTGGTATGCATTATTTTCTCAACGTGGCTGGGGCAAACAGGCGGTCGCATGGTTTCATTTATTGTCCATATAGTTCCTATAACAATACGAAGGATTACTCTACCTCAAAGACCCTTCATGTCCACCTGCTTGAGAACGGTTTCATGCCCGGCTATAATTGTTGGACCAAGCATGGAGAAAGAGGGGTTATAATGAAAGACAACGAAGAAGAAGAGGATAGTGACAACTATCCTATGTTCACTGAAGACGGTGATAGTAGAATGGGGGAAGACGAAGATGAAGTAGAGCCCATTTTTGATGACCCCGATGATGATTTGGGTCGGGCCATTCTTGATGCGAAGATAAACTGCAGAAGTGAAAAGGAGAGGTTGAAGTTGGAGAAAATGTTAGAGGATCACAACAAACTGTTGTACCCAAATTGCGAAGATGGCCAGAAAAAGCTGGGTACTATACTGGAATTGCTGCAATGGAAGGTAGAGAATGGTACTTCTGACAAGGGATTTGAAAAGTTGCTGAAAATAATAAAGAAGATGCTTCCAGGGGAGAACGTATTGCCCTCTAGTACGTACGAAGCAAAGAAGGTTGTATGCCCTCTAGGATTAGAGGTGCAGAAGATACATGCATGCATCAATGACTGCATCCTCTACCGCGAGGAGTACGAGAATTTGAATGCATGCCCGGTATGTGGTGCATTGAGGTATAAGATCAGGCAAGATGACCCTAACGATGTTGAGGGTGAGTCCATCCCTAGGAAGAGGGTTCCTACGAAGGTGATGTGGTATGCTCCTATAATACCACAGTTGAAACGTTTGTTCCAAAACAAAGATCATGCCAAGTTGTTGCGATGGCACAAAGAGGACCGTAAGAATGATGTGATGCTGAGACACCCCGCTGACGGGTCGCAGTGGAGAAAAATCGACAGAGAGTTCAAGTTATTTTCAGATGACGCAAGAAACTTAAGATTTGGTCTAAGTATAGATGGCTTTAATCCTTTCAGGGAGCCGAGCTCCAGTCATAGCATCTGGCCAGTGACTCTATGTATCTATAACCTTCCTCCTTGGTTGTGCATGAAGCGGAAGTTCATTATGATGCCAGTGCTCATCCAAGGCACGAGGTAACCCGGCAACGACATTGACGTGTACCTGAGGCCATTGGTTGAAGAACTTTTACAGTTGTGGCGTGAAGAAGGTGTACCTGTGTGGGATGAGCACGAACAAAAGGAATTTAACATACGAGCGTTGTTGTTTGTAACCATCAATGACTGGCCTGCTCTTAGTAACATTTCAGGACAGTCAAACAAGGGATACAATGCATGCACACACTGTTTAGGTGAGACTGACAGTATATATTTGGGAAACAAGAATGTGTACCTGGGGCATCGTCGATTTCTTCCAAAATAGCATCACGTAAGAAAGAGAGGAAAATATTTCAGAGGTGAGGCAGATAACAGAACGAAGCCTACCCGCCCTACTGGGATGTTATATATGATATGGTCAAGGATTTAAAAGTGATCTTTGGAAAGGGTCCTGGCGGACAATCTGTTCCGCATGATGTTGATGGACACGTACCCATGTGGAAGAAGATGTCTATATTTTGGGAGCTTCCCTACTAGAAAATCCTAGAGGTTCACTTTGCAATCGACGTGATGCACGTGATGAAAAATCTTTGTGTGAACCTGCTAAACTTCTTGGGCGTGTATGGGAAGACAAAAGATACACCGGATGCATGGCAGGACCAGCAATGTATCCACGAAGGAAACAACCTGAATCCAGAGAAGTATCAAGGTACTGTCAGCTACGCTCTTACCAAAGAAGAGAAGGAGATCTTTTTTGAAGTCCTGAGTAGCATCAAGGTCCCATCTGGATTCTCATCGAATATAAAGAGAATAAGAAACATGTCAGAGAAAAAGTTTCAAAACCTAAAGTCTCATGACTGCCACGTGATTATGACACAATTACTTCCGGTTGCATTGAGGGGCTTCACGAAAATGTTCGAGTACCCATTGTGAAGCTATGTGCTCCTCAATGCAATTTCTCGTAAGGTGATCAATCCAAGAACTCTACAAAATTTACGAAGGATGTGGTGCGAGGTCTAGTCACCGAGTTGGTGTTCCCACCATCCTTCTTCAATATTATGACGCATCTCCTCGTTCACCTGGTCGAAGAGATTGACGTTCTCGGTCCTATATTTCTATACAACATGTTCCCCTTTGAGAGATTCATGGGAGTCTTAAAGAAATACATTCATAACCGTGCTAGGCCAGAAGGAAGCATCTCCAAGGGCTATGGAACAGAGGAGGTCATTGAGTTCTGTGTTAACTTTATTCCTGACCTTAAGCCGATCGGTGTTCCTGAATCGCGCTATGAGGAGAGACTGCGTGGAAAAGGCACACTAGGAAAGAAAGCAACAATGTGTATGGACGGACATTCTTTCACTCAAGCACACTACACAGTTCTACATAATTCCAGCTTGGTGGCTCCGTACATAGTGGAACACAAGAATATTTTATGCTCCGAATACCCGGAGCAACATGAAGATTGGATTGATGGAGAACACATGAAGGCTTTCGGCGGTTGGTTGCAAACACGTCTCATGAATGTCACTGATGAAGGACATCTATACTTGTTGGCCAAGAAACCATCTTCGACTATATCAACTTTTCAAGGGTACGAGATAAATGGGAATACATTTTACACGTTCGCCCAAGTTAAAAAAAGCACCAACCAAAACAGTGGCGTCCGCTTTGATGCAGCAGAGGACAATGGGAAGCAGGTCACATATTATTGGTACATAGAGGAGATATGGGAACTTGACTATGGACCTAATTTCAAGGTCCCTTTGTTCTGGTGCAAATGGTTCAACCTGAAAGACGGGGTACAGGTAGAGCCGCAGTATGGAATGACTATAATGGATCTCAAGAATCTAGGGTACGACACCGAACCATTCGTCCTAGCCAGTGAAGTGGCTCAGGTTTTTTATGTGAAGGACATGTCTACGAAACCGAAAAAAAGAAAACAAAGGCAAGAGGACACATCATATGATGAGCCAAAGCGCCACATAGTTCTTTCAGGAAAAAGAAACATCATGGGAGTAGAGGACAAGACAAACATGTCAGAAGATTATAATAAGTTTGATGATATTCCACCCTTCAAGGCGAGAACTGACCCAAGAATCATGTTAAATAATGAAGATTGTCCATGGTTGCGTCGCAATCAGAAGAAAGGGAGACACACGAAGAAAAGAAGACTAGATAGGGATCATAACTTGTGTATCTCAATATGGAAATCACTTCCCCATTTATTTTTGTGTAATGATCTTACTATATGTAAGATATTAACAATGGAGATGGTTGGCTTGTTTTACTAGTTAAGTAGCTTTCACGTGCTTGCAAGGAAATTTTCGAGAAGCTCCACCACGGGAGATTTCCCAACCCTTTCCCCAACACCGTTAGAGGAGATGGAGTCTTTCATGGGCTTGTAGGGAAATTTTTCCGAGGCGGAGCTTCCGAAGATGTCATAGGGCGTGTGCACCAACGACATCTTCGAGAAGCTACGCCACGGGAGATTTCCCAACCCTTTCCCTAACACTGTTAGAGGAGATGGAGTCTTTCACGGGCTTGCAGGGAAAATTTTCCGAGGCGGAGCTTCCGAAGATGCCGTAGGGTGTGTGCACCAACAACATCTTCGAGAAGCTCCGCCATGGGAGATTTCCCAAGCCTTTCCCCCACACTGTTAGAGGAGATGGAGTCTTTCACGGGCTTGCAGGGAAATTTTTCCGAGGCGGAGCTTCCGAAGATGCCGTAGGGCATGTGCACCAACGACATCTTCGAGAAGCTCCGCCACGGGAGATTTCCCAACCCTTTCCCCAACACTGTTAGAGGAGATGGAATCTTTCACGGGCTTGCAGGGAACCTTACGAAGACGCCATAGGGCGTGTGTGATGGCTCAATGCACGGCGCCCAGAAAAGTGCTGGTGCGTGGTTGATGTAGAGCTCATTGGGAACCCCAAGAGGAAGGTATGATGAGCACAGCAGCAAGTTTCCCTCAGTTATGAAACCAAGGTTTAATCGAACCAGTAGGAGCAAGGAAACACCCCAAAGGTGTTACTAGCTGAGCTTTGGCAGGGCGCACTACCGGTGCTAGTAGTAATGTGGAGACCTGCACAACACAACCACAGAACTTTGTCCCCAACTTGCAATGAGGTTGTCAATCTCACCATGTTTGCGGAAAACAAAGGATTAAACGTATCGAATGGAAAGAAGTAAAAGTTTGCAGAAAGTAAACACAAAACAGTAAACAGTTTATAGATTGAATGTAAAAGACAAGGACCGGGATCCATCCATAATTCACTAGAGGTGGCTATCCTTAAGATAGATAACATGCTAGGTGAACAAATTACAGCAGGGCAATTGACAAACATCGAGAAAGCAATACATGCATATACTAATCATCTTGACTCCTTTGGAGCTTGATTGGGCATTACAACATAATACATAGACCGCCATCCAACTGCATCTATGACTAATAATCCACCTTCAGGTTATCATCCGAACCCCCTCCAGTATTCAGTTGCAAGCAACAGATTATTGCTTTACGAATTTCGTGTAAAGTAAACAATACGATTGTTCTATGAACAAAGGATTGTTGTTTTCTCCCTAGTAGCAACAGCACATCTAGTACCTTAGAGATTTCTGTCACTCCCCGAGATTACCACAGGCATGAACCCACTATCGAGCATAAATACTAACTCTTGGAGTTGCTAGCATCTACTTGGCCAAGATAGCTACTAACAACCGAAAGCATGCAAGATCACAAATAACAAAGACATGATAGAATCAATAATCAATCTGAAATAGCATCTCAATATCCATCGGATCCCCACAAACACAACATGCAGAATTACAAATAGATGATCTTGATCATGAATGGAGCTCACAAGATCTAAACATGAAAGCACAAAGGAGGAGAACCAGCCATCTAGCTACTACATGGATCCGTAGTCCAAGGATGAACTAATCACGCATCACACCGGAGGCTTGCATGGTGATGAAGAACGCCTCCAGGGTGAATTCCCCTCTCCGGCAGGGTGCCGGGAAGAGCTTCAGATCCCTCCCGATCTAGGGATGGATATGACGGCAGCTACAGACTCTTTCGTGGATTTTTGATCGGGCACTTACGGTTTTCGTCTCGAGGGCAATATATAGGCGAAAGGAGACGCCGAGGGGGTGTCGGGAGCGGCCACACCACCCCCTGGCGCGGGCCAGGCCTGGCCGCGTGGCCAGGTTGTGGTGGCTCCCTGGCCCCTCTCCGTCTCGTATTCTGGCACTTGATGGCTTCCGGAAAAATAGGCACTTTGGCTTTTGTCCCGTCCAATTCCGAGAATATTCATTTTCTGACTTTCCTGGAACCAAAAACAGCAGAAAACAGGCAGCTAGCACTGTGGCTCTTGTTAATAGGTTAGTCAAAAAAATCATATGAAAAGTACTCCAAAGTTGGAACAAAACGCAAGAAAGTGGATAAAACCAGGCATGGAACATAAAAAATTATAGATACATTTGCAATGTATCAACATCCCCAAGCTTAACTCCTGCTCGTCCTCGAGTAGGTAAGTGATAAAAAGAAAGAATAATTTTTGAGGAGACATGCACCATCAAAGACTTGATCAAAGTATTTGTAAAACATTCAAATCTGGGATCATAGTACTTTAATCATAACATGAAAGACAAAGTTCTAGCAATAAGACAAAGAAACTATGATGCAACATGAAAATGCACAAACAAAAGATTCATGAATAACAATGCTTTGCAAGACGTTTGTTTGTTTCACATAAAGAAAACATAGCATACTAGTATTCATCTTGTCCCTCAATAGAGTAGCAAATATAAATGCATAGGACACCTTCAAAGTTCTTAAGAGTGACTAGATACAATAGTTTAAAACAAGCAATAACAAGTTATGCACCAATCAACTAGTCTTGGGACAATGCACATAGAACTAAGAATGGCCACTATGGTCTCAAAGTAGGTGCATAAAGATAGAATGTGGAGACTCAATATAATGGTGGAAGAAAGGCCTTTTTATAAAAGGAAGTAGGGATTCAAGTCTCATAAATAGCTTCCAAAAATTATGGTACTTATAGCTTTCAGCTCTCATTGACCCTATCATAAGCATCTTGAAGTGATTAAGGTTAAAATGAACAAACTATGGTGTACATGCTTGACGAAGTATAAGTTAGAAATCTCATGTCCCTTGGATACGAGGGCCGCTCCTCATGCTACTCAAGTTTAGTCACCGGTAAGTTCTTGTCATCGTAAGTACATGTGTATCATAGAGAACCGCCAACGGGGTACCCCTTGCCCGATGATACGGAAGAATCCCCATATCAAAATGACAAGGCAAGCAGACAACGAGCATCTCAGCATTCTTCTTTTTTACCATGGGAATATGGTGCTTTTTTCTCTCTTTCCTCTTTTCATAATCTCTCTTTTTTTCTCTTTTCTCATTTTTCTCAATATATGACTCTTTTTTTATAAGAAGAATGCTTCATAGACAGCTCATTATGGTTACGCTGCAGGTTTCCACCATGTCAACATGGATTAGACCAGCGGCCTAGGTGTTTCTCTAACACATATACATAACTCCATGGACTTACAAGCTCCCCTTTCATTTCACACCGACGACATCCATATAGAAAAGAGCATGATATCAACTAGGTACAAGTACCAAGTGCAATGTTGAAAGCGTTCCCCATGAAAGCATGGTTCTGCTAATTCCCAACAAATAAGTGCAAGCATATACATCATAGACGACACAATGGTTCAAGTTTATTAAGGGAAAGTAAAGAAAAGTGTGCCATCAAGTTCGTGAGAGCTTTAATCACTAGTTTTCTCATAACAAGTTTAATTTGGAAGGTAAACAACAGCATGAATATACTTGAAATAGCATAAGCTAATAGGTAGGTATGGTGGACTCTTTGGAATAACTTGGTTTAGGGAGTTGGATGCATGAGTGGAACTCATACTTTGTTGTGGAGGCTAGCAAAAGACTGGGAGCGACAAACTAAGAGAGCAATAATGGCCATAATCATGCAGAGCGACAAAACATCATTGATCAAAGCATAAAGTGATACTACAAGTTGAAAACTAAAGGATCATAAAGGCTATGATGACTTGAGATAGTCATAACATGGTGTGAGCATGTGCCAAGTCAAACCAAATAAAGTATCAAAGGAGAATACCACTATACTATGCTTTAATATGCTAAAACAACACATGATTCATCCAAGGCACATTAAGCAATTTCAATTGTTTATAACAAGTCATGCTATAGCAAAGAATACTAAGCATAAAGCCCAAACAATATCAAGCATGCCATGACAAAGCATAGGCCACAGTCAAAAACAAGCTCTTTTACCACATAAGCATGAACTTTCCTACACTTTTCCAAACCAAACCAAACTATTTGCAAACCAATGTATGAAAGAGGGGGTCCAACCAATTTATTCAGCAAACTAAGCAAACCAAGCAACCGAAAAACCAAAATGAAAACGAAAAAGAAGACGCTCCAAGAAAAACACAACTGTGCATGAAACAATAAAAATGAAGCGTTTGGAAGAAACCTGGGATTTTTATTGATGAAGAAGGGAATGCCTTGGGCATCCCCAAGCTTTGACGCTTGTACTTCTTGGATATTTCTTGGGGTGACACGCGTGGCATCCACAAGCCTGAGCTTTAGTCCATCCTTCATCTCATTACTCATTCCTTCCATACACCTGAAAATTTTCCTTCATACAAAACTTCACACAATCTTTATTAGCAACATTAGTGCACTCAAGATAAATAAGTCTTAAGGTTCAGTTCCAACACCCAATAAACTTCCATTAGAACACTAGCTACTGTAGCACTTTCCTCAAAAAGCTCAATTCCCCAAAAGAACTCAAAAAGGAACCAACAAGAAGTAAATGCAGAAAATGGCAGAAATCTGTCAAAATAGACCAGTAGGTAAAGACGAATTTGTTCGAAGACCTTTTGTTGCTCAAATCAAAAAGTGTTGGACTAACGAAAGTTAGATAACAACCTGGGGCAGAAGCACAAAAATTCATGCCTTAAAAAGACGTTCAGAGATTTTGCACGAATTTTTACGGTGAAGCACAGAAATCTGTTTCGGGACAACAACTTTCCCAATCATTACTTCTCTCTCATTAGAGGTTACTCTTGGCACAAAAAGCAAATAAAAAGGATAAGGAGAGGTTGTTACAGAGGTAATAACTTCCAAGACTCATCTAAAACTTTTGGGCTATCTCCCAATAAGTACTTTTCTTTAACGCCTTTAAGTTAGGCATAAGAAGCAAGAAAAAATCAAGTGTTCTCAAATGAAGAAGCATTAAAACCAAATTTCTTGCCCTTACCTCTCTTACTTTTATTCTTAACCTTGGGGAAAATATGATTGTTTGGTGGAGAAGATAGGTGCATGGTCCCCTTTCCCACATCTATTATTGCTCCAAGGAGTTCTAATAGGGACCTTCCAAGTGTAATTTGTCCTTTTCCTACACATTCAATAACAAGATAATCAATAGAAATCATTTTCCCAAGGATATTTGTAAACACTCCTTCAGCTATTCCAAGAGGTAATATGGTAGTATTATTAGCAAGAGATATTTCTTTTCCTCCTTCAGTAAGCCCCCAAGTATTCAGAGATTCATAAATATCTTTGGGCATAAGACAAAATTCACACATGATATCACAACGAGCTTGAAAAATTTCAGTGTTTATCTCAATCTTTACTGTAGGGAGCCACTTTGATGGTTCAGAGTTTATTGGAACATAATTTTGATGCTCCCTAAGCGTATTATAGCAATTTTCTAAGCTAGTAGTGCTAGTCTCAAGAGTGTTCAACCTAGCAAATATTTTTGCGAAGGAAATATCAGTTTGGCTAGGCAAGTTGTAAGTGAGGATCAATTTCTTTATAGCATTAATAGCATCATCCTCATTACATTGGAGGAAATCTCCTCCCACAACAGCATCTAAAGCATATCTATAGCAAAGAGCAATCCCAAGGTAAAAACTGCTAAGGAACAAGCTTCGAGTCATTTTAGGCTCAGTTTTTTCATGTAGATCAGAGATTCTAGACCAAGCTTCCTTAAAACTTTCCTCAATTCCTTGTTTAAAAGTGAAAATCATTTCCTCGGGTGACATAGTGATTGGAGCAAGGCTAGACATAATGGCAACTTAGGATAGGAACTAATTTTTTTGTGTTTTCAAATAAGAAAGCAAACAAGTAAAACTAATTTTTTTGTGTTTTTGATAAAGAAACAAGCAAACAAAGCAAAAGGAAACTAAGCAAAACAAAAATAACAAAGTAAAGAGATTGGTTATGAGGGACTCCCCTTGTGAAGATGTCCTTGACTCCCCGGCAACGGCGCTAGAAAATCTTGATGTGCTTGTCATTCGACGTAGAGCTCGTTGGGAACCCCAAGAGGAAGGTATGATGAGCACAGCAGCATGTTTTCCCTCGATTATGAAACCAAGGTTTAATCGAACAAGTAGGAGCAAGGAAACACCCCAAAGGTGTTACTAGCTGAGCTTTGGCGCACTTTTGCACCGGTGCTAGTAGCAACGTGAGACCTGCTAACACACAACACAACTTTGTCCCCAACTTGTGATGAGGTTGTCAATCTCACCGTGTTTTATAAAACAAAGGATTAAACGTGTCGAATGAAAAGAAGTAAAAGTTTGCGAAAGTAAACACAAAAGCTAAAATTTATAGATTGAATGTAAAAGACAAGGACCGGGATCCATAGTTCACTAGAGGTGGCTCTCCTTAAGATAGATAACATGCTAGGTGAACAAATTACAGCGGGGCAATTGACAAACATCGAGAAAGCAATACATGCATATACTAATCATCTTGACTCCTTTGGAACTTGATTGGGCATTACAACATAATACATAGACCGCCATCCAACTGCATCTATGACTAATAATCCACCTTTAGGTTATCATCCAAACCCCCTCTAGTATTAAGTTGCAAACAGCAGTTATAAAGCTTAAACTGCGTGTAAAGTAAACAATACGATTGTTCTATGAACAAAGGATTGTTTTCTCCCCTAGCAACAACACATCTAGTACCTTAGAGATTTACTGCTTTACCCTAGATTACAGGAGAACCCACTATCGAGCATAAATACTAACTCTTGGAGTTGCTAGCATCTACTTGGACAAGATAGCTACTAACAATGAAAATCATGAAAGATCACAAATAACAAAGACATGATAGAATCAATAATCAATCTGAAATAGCATCTCAATATCCATCGGATCCTCGCAAACACAACATGCAGAATTACAAATAGATGATCTTGATCATGAGCAGACTCCTCACAAGATCTAAACATGAAAGCACAAAGGAGAGAACCAGCCATCTAGCTACTACATGGATCCGTAGTCAAGGATGAACTACTCATCACAGGAGAGCTTGCATGGTGATGAAGAAGGCCTCGGTGAATTCCTCTCTGGTAGGGTGCGAAGAGCTGAGATCCCTCCGATCTAGGGATGGAGATGACTGCAGCTCTGACTCTTCGTGGATTTTTTATCGGGCACTTAGGGTTTTCATCCGAGGGCATCTTATAATAGAGGCGGGCCAAGCCTGGCCACGCGGCCAGGTGGTGTGGCCGCCCTCTGGCCCCTCTACGTCTCGTATTCTGGCATCTGATGACTTCCGGAAAAATAGGCACTTTGTCTTTTGTCCCGTCCAATTCAGAGAATATTCATTTCGACTTTCTGGAACCAAAAACAGCGAGAAAAGCAGTAGGCAACTGTGGCTCTTGTTAATAGGTTAGTCCAAGAAATCATATGAAAAGTATTCCAAAGTTGGAACAACACACAAGAAAGTGGATAAAACCAAGCATGCTGGCACTGTGGCTCTTGTTAATAGGTTAGTCCAAGAAATCATATGAAAAGTATTCCAAAGTTGGAACAACACACAAGAAAGTGGATAAAACCAAGCATGGAACATCAAAAAATTATTTGCTTGGTTTTATCCACTTTCTTGTGTGTTGTTCCAACTTTGGAATAATTTTCATATGATTTCTTGGACTAACCTATTAACAAGAGCCACAAACTGCTATTCTGCTGTTTTTGGTTCCGGGAAAGTCGGAAAGTGAATATTCTCGAATTGACGGACAAAAGCCAAAGTGCCTATTTTATCGAAGTCATCAGCCGAATCACGACGGAGAAGGGCCAGGCCACCACACCACGGCCCGCTGCCAGGCCTGGTCCATGCCGGGGGTGGTGGCGCTCCGGCACCCCTCGTCCCTATCCTTCCGCCTATAAGTTGCCCTCGGACGAAACCCTAAGTCCCCGATCAAAAATCCACGAAGAGTCTCAGAGTCGCCATCATCTCAATCCCTAGATCGAGGGATCAAGCTCTTCCCAAAGACCCACGGAGAGGGAATTCACCGAGGCCTTCTTCATCACCATGCAAGCCTCCGGTGTGATGCGTGAGTAGTTCATCCTTGGACTACGGATCCATGTAGTAGCTAGATGGCTGGTTCTCCTCCTTTGTGCTTTCATGTTTAGATCTTGTGAGCTCCTTTCATGATCAAGATCATCTATTTGTAATTCTGCATGTTGTGTTTATGGGATCCGATGGATATTGAGATGCTATTTCAGATTGATTATTGATTCTATCATGTCTTTGTTATTTGTGATCTTTCATGCTTTCCGTTGTTAGTAGCTATCTTGGCCAAGTAGATGCTAGCAACTCCAAGAGTTAGTATTTATGCTCGATAGTGGGTTCATGCCTCTTGTAATCTGGGGAAGTGATAGAAATCTCTAAGGTACTAGATGTGCTGTTGCTACTAGGGAGAAAACAACAATCCTTTGTTCATAGAACAATCGTATTGTTTACTTTACACGTAGTTCGTAAAGCAATAATCTGTTGCTTGCAACTTAATACTGGAGGGGGTTCGGATGATAACCTAAAGGTGGATTATTAGTCATAGATGCAGTTGGATGGCGGTCTATGTATTATGTTGTATTGCCCAATCAAGTCTCAAAGGAGTCAAGATGATTAGTATATGCATGTATTGCTTTATCATTGTTTGTCAATTGCCCCGCTATAATTTGTTCACCTAGCATGTTACCTATCTTAAGGAGAGCCACCTCTAGTGAACTATGGATCCCGGTCCTTGTCTTTTACATTCAATCTATAAACTGTTTACTGTTTTGTGTTTACTTTCTGCAAACTTTTACTTATTTTCATTCGATACGTTTAATCCTTTGTTTTCTGCAAAACACGGTGAGATTGAAAACCTCATCGCAAGTTGGGGACAAAGTTTTGTGGTTGTGTTGTGCAGGTCCACGTTGCTACTAGCACCGGTAGTGCGCCCTGCCAAAGCTTAGCTAGTAACACCTTTGGGGTGTTTCCTTGCTCCTACTGGTTCGATTAAACCTTGGTTTCATAACTGATGGAAAACTTTCTGCTGTACTCATCATACCTTCCTCTTGGGGTTCCCAACGAGCTCTACATCGATCGTCGAGTGCATCAAGACATTTTCTGGCGCTGTTGCCGGGGAGTCAAGGACATCTTCACAAGGGGAGTCCCTCATAACCAATCTCTTTACTTTGTTGTTTTTGTTTTGCTTAGTTTTCTTTTTGCTTTGTTTGCTTGTTTTGTTCTTCAAAAACACAGAAAAATTAGTTTTACTTGTTTGCTTTCTTATTTGAAAACCCAAAAAAATGACTACTCTTGAAAACACTAAGTTGTGTGACTTCACTAGCACCAACAACAATGATTTTATGAGCACACCTATTGCTCCACGTGTGGCTGAAAATACTTTCTTTGAGATAAAACCTACTTTGCTAAATCTTGTTATGAGAGAACAATTTTCTGGTATTGGTAATGAAGATGCTGCTTCCCATCTAAATAACTTTGTTGAACTTTGTGAGATGCAAAAGCATAGGGATATAGATGGTGATATTATTAAACTGAAATTGTTTCCTTTCTCTTTGAGAGGAAAAGCTAAAGAGCGGTTGAATTCCTTAACTAGGAATAGTATTGATTCTTGGACTAAGTGCAAAGATGCTTTTATTGGAAAATACTATCCTCCTGCTAAGATTATATCCATGATAAGTGAAATAATGAAGTTTAAACAACTTGATAATGAGCATGTTGCTCAAGCTTGGGAAAGAATGAAATCTTTGGTAAAGAATTGTCCCACTCATGGACTGACTGCTTGGATGATCATCCAAACTTTTTATGCAGGATTGAACTATTCTTCAAGGAACCTATTGGATTCAGCTGCTGGAGGTACCTTTATGACCATCACTTTGGGTGCTGCAACAAAACTTTTGGACAATATGATGGTTAATTATTCTGAATGGCATAATGAGAGAGCCCCACAAGGTAAGAAGGTAAATTCTGTTGAGGAAACCTCCTCCTTGAGTGATAAGATTGATATTATTATGTCTATGCTTGTTAATGGGAAAGCCCATATTGATCCAAATAATGTTCCTCTAGCCTCTTTGGTTGCTCAAGAAGAGCAAGTTGATGTGAACTTCATAAGTAATAACAACTTTGGCAACAATGCTTATGGTAATAATGCTTATAGAAACAATTTTGGTAACAACAATTATAAGCCATACCCTCCCAACAATGGTAATGCTTATGGAAATTCTTACAACAATAATAAGAGTGCTCCCTCTGAACTTGAAGTTATGCTTAAAGAGTTCATTAGTAAACAAACTGCTTTCAATAAAACTATTGAGGAAAAACTCTCTAATGCTGAAAGAAATATAGCATCTTTGGCTGAAGCTCAATCTTCTTTGAATAAAATGGCTGCTAAACCTGAAATTAATGAGAATCCCTTTGTAGCTACTAATGCTATACAAGTAAGAATTAATGAAAATGTTAGACTATTAGCTGAATTACATACTAAGTGGGAAAGAGAAGATGAAATTGCTAGAAACATTAGTGTTTCTACTATCACCACCACTAGTGTTGAGGCTAGTAATAGCTCTACTACTTTAGATGATAAAGTTGATTTCGATCTTGATGGTTGCAATATCTCTGAAGTTATTAAGTTCCTACAAAAGCTTGCTAAAAGTCCTAATGCTAGTGCTATGAACATGGCTTTTACAAAACACATTACCAATGCTCTCATAAAGATTAAAGAAGAAAAGATGAAACATAAAGCTTTTATTCCTATGAAGCAAGAAGATGGTTGGGAACCCATCATTAATATGAAAGTGAATGACTTTGATTTTAAAGCTTTGTGTGATCTTGATAGTAGTGTTTCTATTATGCCTAGAAGGATTTATGTTATGCTTGATTTGCCTCCTCTTGAAGATTGCTATTTGAATGTCCCACTTGATGATAATGCTAAAAAGAAACTCATGGGGAGTCTTAATGATGTTCTTATTATGGTTAACGATTCTTATGTCCCCGTTGATTTCTATGTTTTGGATGTTGAATACAATGTTTCTTGTCCTATTACTTTGGGAAGACCTTTTCTTAGAACTGTTGGTGCCATCATTGATATGAAAGAAGGCACCATTAAATATCAACTCCCACTCAAGAAAGGTATAGAACACTTACCTAAAAAGAGAGAAAATATTTCTTTTGCTTCTCCTATGAAAACAAAATTTGGTCTTAATGCTTCTTCATTTGAGAACACTTGATTCTTTCTTTGCTTCTTATGCCTAACTTAAAGGCGTTAAAGAAAAGTATTTGTTGGGAGATAATCCAAGAGTTTTAGATGAGTCTTGGAAGTTATTAACTCTGTAATAACCGCTCCTTATCCTTTTTATTTGCTTTTTGTGCCAAGAGTAACCTCTAATGAGAGTGAAGTAATGATTGGGAAAGTTGTTGTCCCGAAACAGATTTCTGGGCTTCACCGTAAAAATTCATGAGAGAGCTCTGTACGTCGGATTGAACTGTAATTTTTTGTGATTCTTCCCCAGGTTGTTATCTAACTTTCGTTAGTTCAACACTTTTTGATTTGAGCAACAGAAGGTCTTCGAAAAATTCGTCTTTACCTGCTGGTCTGTTTTGACAGATTTCTGCCATTTTCTGCATTTGCTTTTTGTTGGTTCCTTCTTGAGTTCTTTTGGGGAATTGAGAATTTTGAGGGAAGTGATACAGTAGCTAGTATTCTAATGGAAGTTTATTTGGTGTTAGAACTGATCCTTAGACTTATTTATCTTAAGTGCACTAATGTTGCTAATGAGATTGTGTGAAGTTTTGTATGAAGGAAAATTTTCAGGTGTATGGAAGAAAGGAGTAATGAGATGAAGGATGGACTAAAGCTCAAGCTTGGGGATGCCACGCGTGTCACCCCAATAAATATCCAAGAAG
Organism: Avena insularis; assembly: GCA_023614405.1. NCBI lineage: Eukaryota > Viridiplantae > Streptophyta > Magnoliopsida > Poales > Poaceae > Avena > Avena insularis. The sequence continues at coordinate 21,450,118 of CM042694.1, read as the reverse complement.
TACAAGCGTCAAAGCTTGGGGATGCCCAAGGCATCCCCTTCTTCATCAATAAAAATTCCAGGTTTCTTCCAAACGCTTCATTTTTATTGTTTAATGCACAATTGTGTTTTTCTTGGAGCGTCTTCTTTTTTGTTTTCGTTTTGGTTTTTCGTTTTCTTTTGTTTGCTTAGTTTTCTGAATAAATTGGTTGGACCCCCTCTTTCATACATTGGCTTGCAAATAGTTTGGTTTGGTTTGGAAAAGAGTAGGAAAGTTCATGCTTATGTGGTAAAAAGAGCTCGTTTTTGACTGTGGCCTATGCTTTGTCATGCCATGCTTGATATTGTTTTGGCTTTATGCTTAGTATTCTTTGCTGTAGCATGACTTGTTATAAACAATTGAGATTGCTTAATGTGCCTTGGATGAATCATGTGTTGTTTTAGCATATTAAAGCATAGTATAGTGGTATTCTCCTTTGATGCTTTATTTGGGTTGACTTGGCGCATGCTCACACCATGTTATGACTATCAAAAGTCACCATAAGCCTTTATGATCCTTTAGTTTTCAACTTGTAGTATCACTTTATGCTTTGATCAATGATGTTCTGTCGCTCTGCATGATTATGGCCATTATTGCTCTCTTAGTTTGTCGCTCCCAGTCTTTTGCTAGCCTCCACAACCAAGTATGAGTTCCACTCATGCATCCAACTCCCTAAACCAAGTTATTCCAAAGAGTCCACCATAACTACCTACTAGATTATGCTATTCCAAGTATATTCATGCTTTTGTCTACCTTTCACTTGTTATGAGAAAACTAGTGATTAAAGCTCTCAAGAACTTGATGGCACACTTTACTTTTTGCATCTAATAAACTTGAACCATTGGGTCCTTCTTTGTTGCGTATATACTTGCGCTTTATAAGTTGAAATTAGCAGAACCATGTTTCATGGGGAACGCTTTCAACATTGCACTTGTACTTTGTACCCCTTTGATATTATGTTCTTTTGCTTACGGATCCCGGCGGTGTGAAATAAAAGTGGAACTTGTAAGATCATGGAGTTTGTATGTGTGTTAGAAAGCGCTGGGCATTAGCCTAATCCATGCCTAATCATGGTGGAAACTTGTAGCATCACCATAATGAGCACTCTATGAAGCATCCTCAATAAAAACCTATGCAAATAGCAAATAAAAAGATCACTGAGATGCTCATTGTCTGCTTGCCTTGTCATTTTTATTATGTGAAAGCTCCCGTATCATGTGCAAGGGGTGCCCCGTTGGCGGTTCTTAATGATACACATATACTTACAATGACAAGAGCTTACTCGTGACTGAAGTTGAGTAGCATGAGGATCGGTCTTCGTAAGTAAGGGGCATGAGATTTCGGTTTATAACTTGTCAAGCATATCCTCTTAGTTGTGTCACTTTAACCTTAATCACCTTCAAGATGCTTATGATAGGGGCAATGAGAGCTGAAAGCTATAAGTACCATAATTTTTGGAAGCTATTTATGAGACTTGAATCCCTACTTCCTTTTACAAAAGGCCTGTCTTCCACCACTATATTGAGTCTCCACCTTCTATCTTTATGCACTACTTTGAGAGCATAGTGGCCATTCTTAGTTCTGTGTGCATTGTCCCAAGACTAGTTGATTGATGCATAACTTGTTATTGCTTGTTTTAAACTATTGTATCTAGTCACTCTTATGAACTTTGAAGGTGTCCTATGCATTTATGTTTGCTAGTCTATTGAGGGATAAGCTGAATACTTTTATGCTATGTTTTGTTTATGAGAAACAAACAAACATCTTGCAAAGCATTGTTATTCATGAATCTTTTGTTTGTACCTTTTCATGTTGCATCATAGTTTCTTTGCTTATTGCTAGAACGTTGTCTTTCATGTTATGATTGAAGTACTTTGATACCAGCTTTGAATGTTTTGCAAATACCTTGATCAAGTCTTTGATGGTGCATGTCACCTCAAAAATTGTTTCTTTTTATCACTTACCTACTCGAGGAAGAGCAGGAGTTAAGCTTGGGGATGTTGATACATTGCAAATGTATCTATAATTTTTGATGTTCCATGCTTGGTTTTATCCACTTTCTTGTGTTTTGTTCCAACTTTGGAATACTTTTCATATGGTTTCTTGGACTAACCTATTAACAAGAGCCACGTCACCGCTGTCAAATTTTTGCTGTTTTTGGTTCTAGGAAAGTCAGAAAATGAATATTCTCGGAATTGGACGGGACAAAAGCCAAAGTGCCTATTTTTCCGGAAGGGATCAAGTGCCAGAATACGAGACGGAGAAGGGCTAGGGAGCCACCACACCACCTGGCCACGCGGCCAGGCCTGGCCCGTGCCAGGGGGTGGTGTGGCCACTCCCCGCACCCCCTTGGCTTCACCTTCCGCCTATAAGTTGCCCTCGGGATGAAAACCCTAAGTACCCGATCAAAAATCCACTAAAGAGTCTGTAGCCGCCGTCATCTCCATCCCTAGATCGGGAGGGATCTAAAGCTCTTCCGCACCGCCGAGAGGGAATTCACCCCGAGGCCTTCTTCATCACCATGCAAGCCTCCGGTGATGCGTGAGTAGTTCATCCTTGTACTACGGATCCATGTAGTAGCTAGATGGCTGGTTTCTCCTCCTTTGTGCTTTCATGTTTAGATCTTGTGAGTCTGCTCATGATCAAGATCATCTATTTGTAATCCATACATGTTGTGTTTGCGGGGATCCGATGGATATTGAGATGCTATTTCAGATTGATTATTGATTCTATCATGTCTTTGTTATTTGTGATCTTGCATGCTTTCTGCTGTTAGTAGCTATCTTGGCCAAGTAGATTCTAGCAACTCCAAGAGTTAGTATTTATGCTCGATAGTGGGTTCATGCCTCTGGTAATCTGGGGAAGTGACAGAAATCTCTAAGGTACTAGATGTGTGATACATTGCAAATGTATCTATAATTTTTGATGTTCCATGCTTGGTTTTATCTACTTTCTTATGTTTTGTCCACACTTTGGAGTACTTTTCATATGATTTTTGGACTAACCTATTAACAAGATGCCACAATGCCAGTTGCCTATTTTCTGCTGTTTTTGGTTCCAGGAAGTCAGAAAATGAATATTCTCGGAATTGGACGGGACAAAAGCCAAAATTACTATTTTCCCGGAAGACTCATGGAGCCAGAAGGAGAGCCGGAGGGGGGCCACAGGGTGGCCACACAACCCCTAGGCGCGGGTCCACCTAGGTTGCGCCAGGACATGGTGTGGGCCCCCTGGCCGCCCACCGACCTTGCCCTCTGGCCTATAAGATGCCTCCCGATACCAAAACCCTAAGGGATCAACCAGAAAGCCACGAAAAGTTCCGCAGCGCCGCCGCCACCGAAGGGGAGATTCGGGGGACAGAAAGTCTCTGTTTCGGCACCCTGCCGGGACGGGGAAGTGCCCCCGGAGCCATCTCCATCGATCTCCACCACCATCTCCATCACCATTGCTGATTCCCATGATGAGGAGGGAGTAGATCTCTCTCGAGGCTAAGGGTTCTACCGGTAGCTATGTGTTCACCTCTCTCTCTATGCATGTTATTAAGATCATGAGCTTGTAATCTATAGATCTACCTTGCTACTCAAGTGCTTTAATAGATCTCTGCTCTCTCCGTGTGTGTGAAAGTGACAGCGTGCACACCATGGTGGCACTTAGGCTAGAGATTACAAATACTTGTTATGAGTTATATTTGGAGTTGGATGTCTTTATGAAATTGTGGTGTTTGTTGGAGTCATCTAGTACTCAAGGTGACAGTGTGGGGTTTCTAGATGGGAAAGATGAACTTTGAGGTGTGCTGTTATAGCCCTACCATCGATTAGAGTGTTCAACCAGAGAGTAGTTCAGCGTAGTATCATGAAGATAATATATTTATATGAGAGTGTTCACTAGTGAAAGTATGATCCCTAGGCCTTGTTTCTAAGCATTGAAACACCGTTTGCTATTAGATCTGTTACATGTTTGCTTGCTTCCATCTTTATTTCAGTTTGCCTTTAGTCTTTTCCACGCCATCAAGTTATTTTCTATCACCGTTACCACTTATAATTATCTATACCACTTGTATTTCACTATCTCTTCGCCGAACTAGTGCACCTATACACCTGACAAGTGTATTGGGTGTGTTGGGGACACAAGAGACTTCTTGTGTCTTGAATGCAGGGTTGCTTGAGAGGGGATACCTTTGACCACTTCCTCCCTGAGTTCGATAAACCTTGGGTGATCCACTTAAGGGAAAACTTGCTGCTGTTCTACAAACCTCTGCACTTGGAGGCCCAACAACTGTCTACAAGAACAGAAGTGCGTAGACATCAAGCTATTTTCTTGCGCCGTTGTCGGGGAGGTAAGGTAAAAGGTATTCACACCGGAGGATTAAAGAAGAAGAACCTCCCACGGCAAACGCCTATTTTCTGGCGTCATTGCCGGGGAGGTAAGGTAAAAGGTACTCACATCCTCCAGTGTGAGTGCTCGAAGTTATTTCCTTTAGATTCTGCAATTTTGTCTTTTTGTTTCTTGTTTTCACTAGTTAGGCTTAATGGAAAACAACAGCAAAATTAGAGAGCTTTATAGTATTTATCTTGAGTTAGGACATGAAGTGTTTGAAGAGAAAATTAAAAAACCTATGGAACTTTACTTACACACTAATAGCGATGTTGTTAGTATGAATTCTTTGGACACCATTATTGCTAATGCTATGGAAAAGTCTAAGCTTGGGGGAGCTAGTTTTTATGAAAATGATCTTTTTAGTTCCTCAGCTTTGGAAGCTAGCTATTCTATTGCTTATGATGATACAAAATCTCCAATATTTGATGATTATAATGATTAGTATGATATTTTTAGTCCACCTACTATTGAGGAGAAAATTAATGATTACAATATGCCTCCTATATTTGATGATTATGGTGATGAGAATAATAATGATAGCTATTTTGTTGGATTTGCTCCCACTACAATTAATAAGAATGACTATGCTTATGTGGAGACTATTAATTCTTTTATGCATGTGGCTCATGATAAGAATGTTTCATGTGATAGTTATATTGTTAATTTCATTCATGATGCTACTGAAAGTTATTATGAGAGAGGGAAGCATGGTTTTATGCATCTCAATAATATTATGTTTCCCCTCTTTATGTTGAAAGTCTTGAAGTTGCACTTGTTTTGCTTTACTATGCTTGTTGCTTTGTGCTTTCATGACTTGTTTCTTTACAAGATTCCTATGCATAGAAAGTGGGTTAGACTTAAATGTGCTATGAATTTTCTTCTTGATGCTCTCTTTTACTTCAATTCATATTTCTTATGTGAGCATCTTCTCAAACTATCATGCCTAACTTAAAGGCGTTAAAGAAAACTACTTATTGGAAGATAACCCAAAAGTTTTAGATGAGTCTTGGAAGTTATTACCTCTGTAATAACCGCTCCTTATTATTTTTATTTGCGTTTTGTGCCAAGAGTAACCTCTAATGAGAGAGGAGTAATGATTGGGAAAGATGCTGTCCCGAAACAGATATCGGTGCTTCACCGTAAAAATTCGTGTAAAATCTCTGAACGTCCTTTTGAGGCGTGAGTTTTTGTGCCTCTGCCCCAGGTTGTTATCTAACTTTCGTTAGTTCAACACTTTTTGATTTGAGCAACAGAAGGTCTTCGAAAAAATTCGTCTTTACCTACTGGTCTGTTTTGACAGATTTCTGCCATTTTCTGCATTTGCTTCTTGTTGGTTCCTTCTTGAGTTCTTTTGGGGAATTGAGCTTTTTGAGGGAAGTGATACAGTAGCTAGTGTTCTAATGGAAGTTTATTTGGTGTTAGAACTTAACCTTAAGACTTATTTATCTTGAGTGCACTAATGTTGCTAATAAAGATTGTGTGAAGTTTTGTATGAAGGAAAAATTTCAGGTGTATGGAAGGAATGAGTAATGAGATGAAGGATGGACGAAAGCTCAAGCTTAGGGGTGCCACGCGTGTCACCCCAAGAAATATCCAAGAAGTACAAGCGTCAAAGCTTGGGATGCCCAAGGCATCCCCTTCTTCATCAATAAAAATTCCAAGTTTCTTCCAAACGCTTCATTTTTATTGTTTCATGCACAGTTGTGTTTTTCTTGGAGCGTCTTCTTTTTTGTTTTCGTTTTGGTTTTGGTTTGCTTAGTTTTCTGAATAAGTTGGTTGGACCCCCTCTTTCATACATTGGTTTGCAAATAGTTTGGTTTGGTTTGGAAAAGAGTAGGAAAGTTCATACTTATGTGGTAAAAAGAGCTCGTTTTTGACTGTGGCCTATGCTTTGTCATGCCATGCTTGATATTGTTTTGGCTTTATGCTTAGTATTCTTTGTTGTAGCATGACTTGTTATAAACAATTGATATTGCTTAATGTGCCTTGGATGAATCATGCGTTGTTTTAGCATATTAAAGCATAGTATAGTGGTATTCTCCTTTGATGCTTTATTTGGGTTGACTTGGCACATGCTCACACCATGTTATGACTATCTCAAGTCACCATGGCCTTTATGATCCTTTAGTTTTCAACTTGTAGTATCACTTGATGCTTTGATCAATGATGTTTTGTCGCTCTGCATGATTATGGCCATTATTGCTCTCTTAGTTTGTCGCTCCCAGTCTTTTGCTAGCCTCCACAACAAAGTATGAGTTCCACTCATGCATCCAACTCCCTAAACCAAGTTATTCCAAAGAGTCCACCATACCTACCTACTAGCTTATGCTATTCCAAGTATATTCATGCTTTTGTCTACCTTCCACTTGTTATGAGAAAACTAGTGATTAAAGCTCTCACGAACTTGATGGCACACTTTACTTTTTGCCTCTAATAAACTTGAACCATTGTGTCTTCTATGTTGTATATGCTTGCACTTATTTGTTGGGAATTAGCAGAACCATGCTTTCATGGGGAACGCTTTCAACATTGCACTTGGTACTTGTACCTAGTTGATATCATGCTCTTTTGTATATGGATGTCGTCAGTGTGAAATGAAAGGGGAGCTTATAAGTCCATGGAGTTATGTATATGTGTTAGAGAAACGCCTGGGCCGCTGGTCTAATCCATGCTGACATGGTGGAAACCTGCAGCGTAACCATAATGAGCTGTCTATGAAGCATTCTTCTTATAAAAAAAAGAGTCCTATATTGAAAAAAAGAGAGAAAAAGGAAAAAAATACTATGAAAAGAGGAAAGAGAGAAAAAAGCACCATATTCCCATGGTAAATAAGGAGAATGTTGAGATGCTCGTTGTCTGCTTGCCTTGTTATTTTGATATGGGGATTCTTCCGTATCATCGGGCAAGGGGTACCCCATTGGCGGTTCTCTATGATACACATGTACTTACGATGACAAGAACTTACCGGTGACTAAACTTGAGTAGCATGAGGAGCGGCCCTCGTATCCAAGGGACATGAGATTTCTAACTTATACTTCGTCAAGCATGTACACCATAGTTTGTTCACTTTAACCTTAATCACTTCAAGATGCTTATGATAGGGGCAATGAGAGCTGAAAGCTATAAGTACCATAATTTTTGGAAGCTCTTTATGAGACTTGAATCCCTACTTCCTTCTATGAAGGCCTTTCTTCCACCATTATATTGAGTCTCCACATTCTATCTTTATGCACCTACTTTGAGAGCATAGTGGCCATTCTTAGTTCTATGTGCATTGTCCCAAGACTAGTTGATGGATGCATAACTTGTTATTGCTTGTTTTAAACTATTGTATATAATCACTCTTATGAACTTTGAAGGTGTCCTATGCATTTATATTTTCTACTCTATTGAGGGACAAGCTGAATACTAGTATGCTATGTTTTCTTTATGTGAAACAAACAAACGTCTTGCAAAGCATTGTTATTCATGAATCTTTTGTTTGTGCATTTTCATGTTGCATCATAGTTTCTTTGTCTTATTGCTAGAACTTTGTCTTTCATGTTATGATTAAAGTACTATGATCCCAGATTTGAATGTTTTAAAATACTTTGATCAAGTCTTTGATGGTGCATGTCACCTCAAAAATTATTATTTCTTTTTATCACTTACCTACTTGAGGACGAGCAGGAGTAAAGCTTGGGGATGTTGATACATTGCAAATGTATCTATAATTTTTGATGTTCCATGCTTGGTTTTATCTACTTTCTTTTGTTTTGTCCACACTTTGGAGTACTTTTCATATGATTTCTTGGACTAACCTATTAACAAGATGCCACAGTGCCAGTTGCCTGTTTTCTGCTGTTTTTGGTTCCAGGAAGTCAGAAAATGAATATTCTCGGAATTGGACGGGACAAAAGACAAAGTTACTATTTTCCCGGAAGACTCACGGAGCCAGAAGGAGAGCCGGAGGGGGGCCACAGGGTGGCCACACCACCCCTAGGCGCGGGTCCACCTAGGCCGCGCCAGGGCATGATGTGGGCCCCCTGGTTGCCCACCGACCTTGCCCTCTGGCCTATAAGATGCCTCCCGATACCAAAACCCTAAGGGATCAACCAGAAAGCCACGAAAAGTTCCGCAGCGCCGCCGCCACCGAAGGGGAGATTCGGGGACGAAGTGTCTGCTCCAAGACCGCCAGACGGGAAGTGTTCTCAAGCCATCTCCATCGATCTCCACCACCATCTCCATCACCATTGCTGATTCCCATGATGAGGAGGGAGTAGATCTCTCTCGAGGCTAAGGGTTCTACCGGTAGCTATGTGTTCATCTCTCTCTCTCTATGCATGATCTTATTAAGATCATGAGCTTGTAATCTATAGATCTACCTTGCTACTCAAGTGCTTTAATAGATCTCTGCTCTCTCCGTGTGTGTGAAAGTGACAGCGTGCATACCATGGTGGCACTTAGGCTAGAGATTATAAATACTTGTTATGAGTTATATTTGGAGTTGGATGTCTTTATGAAATTGTGGTGTTTGTTGGAGTCATCTAGTACTCAAGGTGACAGTGTCGGGCTTCTAGATGGGAAAGATGAACTTTGAGGTGTGCTGTTATAGCCCTACCATCGATTAGAGTGTTCAACCGGAGAGTAGTTCAGCGTAGTATCATGAAGATAATATATTTATATGAGAGTGTTCACTAGTGAAAGTATGATCCCTAGGCCTTGTTTCTAAGCATTGAAACACCGTTTGCTATTAGATTTGTTACATGTTTGCTTGCTTCCATCTTTATTTCAGTTTGCCTTTAGTCTTTTCCACGCCATCAAGTTATTTTCTATCACCGTTACCACTTATAATTATCTATACCACTTGTATTTCACTATCTCTTCGCCGAACTAGTGCACCTATACACCTGACAAGTGTATTGGGTGTGTTGGGGACACAAGAGACTTCTTGTATCTTGATTGCATGGTTGCTTGAGAGGGGATACCTTTGACCACTTCTTCCCTGAGTTTGATAAACCTTGGGTGATCCACTTAAGGGAAAACTTGCTGCTGTTCTATAAACCTCTGCACTTGGAGGCCCAACAACTGTCTACAAGAATAGAAGTGCGTAGACATCAATGTGCTATTGCTACTAGGGAGAAAACAACAATCCTTTGTTCATAGAACAATCGTATTGTTTACCTTACAGATTGTAAAGCAATAATCATTGCTTGCAACTTAATACCGGAGGGGTTCGATGATAACCTGAAGGTGGATTATTAGTCATAGATGCAGTTGGATGGCGGTCTATGTATTATGTTGTATTGCCCAATCAAGTCTCAAAGGAGTCAAGATGATTAGTATATGCATGTATTGCTTTCTCGGTGTTTGTCAATTGCCCCGTTGTAATTTGTTCACCCAGCATGTTATCTATCTTAAGGAGAGCCACCTCTAGTGAACTATGGATCCCGATCCTTTGTCTTTACATACAATCTATAAACTGTTTCTGCTTTGTGTTTACTTTCTGCAAACTTTTACTTCTTTCCATTCGATACGTTTAATCCTTTGTTTTTCGCAAAACACGGTGAGATTGACAACCTCATCGCAAGTTGGGGACAAAGTTCTATGGTTGTGTTGTGCAGGTCTCCACGTTGCTACTAGCACCGGCAGTGTGCCCTGCCAAAACTCAGCTAGTAACACCTTTGGGGTGTTTCCTTGCTCCTACTGGTTCGATTAAACCTTGGTTTCATAACTGAGGGAAAACTTTCTGCTGTACTCATCATACTTTCCTCTTGGGGTTCCCAACGAGCTCTACATCGATCGCCGAGTGCATCAATGCAATATCTCCTTTTGTTCATATTCTGGAACACTATCTTCGCATAATACCATCCACTCCTTCTTTATATAAGTGTGGGTCATCCCAAAAATAATGCCTCAAATCATAAAAGAACTTCCTTCTTTGCTGAGCTGTACAAGTTGGAGGCAAATACTTGGAGACAATAAAGTTAGCATAATCAGCGTACCAAGGGCTCCTTCGCGAGCTTACCCCTACCGTAGCCAACTGTTCATTTGGGAAACTATCATTAACATGCATAGGGTCAAAAGAGATGTTTTCCAATCGAGATAAATTATCAGCTATAGGGTTTTCAGCACCTTTCTTATCTACTATATGTAGATCAATCTCTTGTAAAAGAAGCACCCATCTAATAAGCCTAGGCTTAGCGTCCTTCTTCGTCATAAGGTACTTAATAGCTACATGATCAGTATGAATGGTGACTTTTGAGTCTACAATATATGGTCTAAACTTATCACAAGCGAAGACGACAGCTAGAAATTCTTTCTCAGTAGTAGCATAATTCCTTTGAGCAACGTCTAGAGTCTTACTAGCATAATGAATAACATTTAATTTTTTATCAATTCGTTACAGAAGGATAGCACCTACAGCAAAATTACTAGCATCACACATTATTTCAAAGGGTAAACTCCAATCAGGTGGTTGAACAATAGGAGCTGTGGTTAAAGCCTTCTTAAGAGTTTCAAAAGCTTCCTTATAATCATCATCAAAAACAAAGGGTACATCTTTTTGAAGAAGATTAGTGAGGGGTTTTGATATCCTAGAAAAATATTTAATAAACCTTCTATAGAACCCAGCATGACCAAGGATACTACGAATACCTTTGATGTCTCTTGGACATGGCATTTTCTCAATTGCTTGAACCTTAGCTCTATCAACTTCTATGCCTCTTTCCGAAACCTTATGTCCAAGTACAATCCCTTCATTGACCATGAAGTGGCATTTTTCCCAATTAAGAACAAGATTAGTTTCTTCACACCTCTGTAAAACTTTATCACGGTTGTGCAGACAATTATCAAAAGAAGTTCCATAGATAGAAAAGTCATCCATGAACACTTCCACAATTTCCTCACAAAAACCATGAAAGATAGTAGACATGCATCTTTGAAAAGTAGCAGGAGCATTACATAAACCAAAAGGCATACGTCTATAAGCATAAGTTCCGTAAGGGCAAGTAAAATTAGTTTTTTCTTGATCTTGTTGTTTAACCACAATTTGAGAGAAACCAGAATAACCATCAAGAAAACAAAAATGGGTCTTTTTAGACAACCTTTCCAACATTTGATCAATAAAATGAAGCGGGTAGTGATCTTTCTTAGTAACTTTGTTCACTTTCCTAAAATCAATGCACATCCTATAGCCTACCACTATTCTTTCGGGAATAAGCTCATCATTATCATTAGGAACAACGGTAATTCCTCCTTTTTTAGGAACACAATGAACAGGACTAACCCATTCACTATCAGCAATAGGGTAAATAATACCAGCATCAAGGAGTTTCAATACCTCATTTCTTACCACTTCCTTCATCTTAGGATTTAAATGTCGTTGGTGCTCTACTACTGGCTTTGCATCTGGTTCTATATTGATAGAATGATGACATATAGTAGGTGAAATCCCTTTTAAATCATCCAGAGTATAGCCCATAGCTCCTCGGTGTTTCTTCAAAACCTCCAATAACCTTTCTTCTTCCTTCCCAGAAAGTTTAGAGCTAATAATAACAGGATATATTTTTTTATCATCAATATAAGCATATTTAAGATCATGAGCGGGAGGTTTTAGATCGAAGACCGGATCCTTTTAGGTGGCAACATGGTACCCAAGTCTTCTACAGGCAAGTTATGCTTAAGCATCTTGGGTTAACAACGGAGAATCTCGTCAATCTCATTCATTTCTTCCATGAAGTTCTCACTTTCGTGATCTTCCATAAATTGCTGCAAAGCATTGTTAGGAGCAAGAGAAATAGAAGCAAGTTGTTCAACTCTAAAATCCTCATTATGGGTTTCCTCTTCACAAGGTTCTTTAGTAAATTTCGAAAAATTAAACTCATAAGATTCCCCATCAAACTTAGTCAAGATTTTCTCCCTCTTGCAATCTATAATAGCTTCACAAGTACTCAAGAAAGGTCTACCAAAAATGATAGGATAAGTTTTACTAGCAGTTGAACCAAGTACTAGAAAATCAGCAGGATACTTAATCTTACCACAAAGAACTTCCACATCTCGTACAATACCAATTGGAGAGATGGTCTCTCTATTAGCAAGGTGAATAACCACATCAATCTCTTCCAATTCGCAGGGACTGATTTCATGCATAATTTCTCTGTAAAGCTCATAAGGAATAGCACTGGAACTTGCACCAATATCACATAAACCATAATAGCAATGATCACCAATTCTAACGGAAATCACAGGGACACTAGCCTTTTTAGTTCTATTAGGATGTGAAACAATGTTAGAGGCATCCACACAAAAGACTATGTGTCCATCTTCTATGCTTTTAGTGACAAGGTCTTTCACAATTGCTACCATAGGTTCAACGTTTATTTGTTCATCAGGTTTTACAGTTCTCTTTTCACTTTTAGTGATTACACCAGTTATCATAGGATGATCCTTTACCTTATCTAGGAAGGGAATCTTCTCGATATAGGGTTCAGGTAAGATGTGATCAATAGTGCAATACTCAACACTCCCAACAGGAACACAGTCAACAATATCTTTATAAGGTGCATGGTACTTGTTCCATCCCTTTTTTGGAATTTCAATATAAGAAGCAAAAGCCTTCAAGAAATTTGTAATAACTTGTAAATCAATACCATAAGCATTACTAATATTTTGAAAGTCATCAGTTCCCATAAAAGATTCAATGCATTGATAATCATAATTTATACCTGACTTTCTTCCTTTGTCATTCTCCCATGCTTCCGCATTGTCTTGAATACGGTCCAGAAGATCCCATTTAGCTTCTTCTTCCATGCGAGTGAATGATCCAGCACAAGAAGCATCCAATAAATCCTTATCATGAAGAGGGAGCCTTGCATAAAAGTTATTGATAATAATATTGTTGGGGAGCTCATGAATGGAACATTTGAGCATTAGTAACTTCAATCTCCCCCAAGCTTGAGCTGTACTCTCTCCATCAAGAGGCCAAAAGTTGTATATTTGATTCCGATCTTTATGAATCTCACTAGGAGGATAAAACTTTGAATAAAAGAGAGGTACTATTTCCTCCCATTCCAAAGCTTGACCATTCTTCAGTAGCTTATACCATTCCTCATCTCTTCCTTTCAGCGAAGGTGAGAATAACTTCTTCTTAACTTGATCTGTAGTAATACCTGCACACTTGAACAACCCGTATAATTCGGTATAAAGAGTAAATGATCACCGGGATGGACAGTTCCATCTCCAACATAGTAGTTATCCATAACATGATCAATAATTCTTGTAGGTATTTTGAAAGCATCATTCTCAGCAGGTGGTGGTTCATCTAATACCTTAGCAATGGTAGTAGCATTACCAAATAAGAAACTCAGCGAATTATCCATAACGAAAATAAAGCAACTAACAAAAGTAAACAATACTCATAGTAGAAGTTTCCTTTACTAGTTCCACTCTCCAATAGCGCTTCACTCCCCGGCAACGGCGCTAGAAAATAGTCTTGATGACCCACAAGTATAGGGGGTGTATCACAATATTTTCAATAAGTAAGAGTGTCGAACCCAACGAGGAGCAGAAGGTGCTGGCTAGTGGTATGGATCAGGAATTCTCTGCAAATACTTAGCAAACGTATTTTTAGGGGTTTTTGATAAAGCAAGTAAACAAAGTACGAGTAAATAAAAGACAATAAGAATAGATGCAGCAAGTGGCCCAATCCTTTATGCAGCAAAGGACAAGACGATTGTATTACTTAAGATGACCAAACGTTCTCGAGGATAGATGGGAAGACTATCAAGTGCTTTCGCTTCATATAGTTGATTAATCTTCTTTAGCTTGCTAAGTGTTGTGTGGGTGAACCTGTGCTAATGTACCGACCTTCCTAGGACTAATACATACTTGTGATTATACCCCTTGCAAGCATCCGTAAGTACAAGAAAGTAATTAAGGTAGAAACCTAACCACAACTTTAAACTCTAAGACCCTTGCGTCCCTTGTGCAATGGTTTCCTAACAGGGGTTCAGGTTTCTGTCACTCCATCAACCCCTACGATTAGTAGCCAAATACACAATGCATTCCCCTAGGCCCATATAGGTGAAGTGTCATGTAGTCGACATTCACATGACACCACTAGAAGAAGTACACCACAACTTAAATATCAAACTATTGAATCTTTCTCGACACAACTCAACATGACTTCTCCCATGTCCTCAAGAACAAAACGAACTACTCATAAGACATCATATGGATCATGATCAGAGATGGAATAATGATGTATAACAATCTGAACATAAACAATAATTCAATGGTTCCACTCAATAGCATCAACTACAAAGAGTAATCAACACCGGGAAAGTTTCCCCTAAGAACTATGCATGATTCAACTCAATTGTTACAGTAATATGGAGATGGTGATGAGGGTGCTAATGGTGATGATGATGATCCCGATGAAGTCCAGCTTGATGGTGGTGTTGATGGCGCCGATCTCCCCTCTTCGGGAAGGAATTCCCCTGACAAAAATCTGTCTGTCGGAGAGATCTTCCTTTCTCGATGTTTTCCGCCCCGCAGAGGCGGCGGAATCTTTCTATGGTTTCTCCTCGAGTCTTAGGGTTTCGGGAGGAATATATACGCCAGAGGGGAGAGCCAGAGGTGGGCCAGGGTGGCCACACCACCTGGTGGCGTGGCCTAGGGTGGCACGCGCCAGGGGGTGGTGTGGGCCCCCTGTGGCCCATCTCCACTCCCTCTTCTGGCTTCCTTCGTCTTCTGAAAAAATAGGATTTTCCGTATATTTTCCCGGAATTTCTGATCTTCGCGAATTTTGCCTCCAAACAGCACCTTTTCCATCAGAATCCTGACTGCAGCGGCCCATGCTCCAAAAGTCATCAACCATGCAAAAACAGATGAAATAACATAAGTATCATCTCTTAATATGAAATATATCAATGAATAACAGTGAATTATGATATAGAATAGTGATGCAAAATAGACATATCACAGTGCGTCCACCCACACGTCCTTATCCTGCCGACAGCTTTAGTCTCGGTTGCACCCACCAGCCGGGACTAAAGGTTACCCACGCGTCCTTATCCCACCGACAGTTTTGTTAGAAAAGAAAGGACATGTCTACCAAACCGAAAAAAGAAAAGAAAGGCAAGAGGACACATCATATGATGAGCCAAAGCGCCACATAGTTCTTTCAGGAAAAAGAAACATCATGGGAGTAGTGGACAAGACAGACATGTCAGAAGATTATAATAAGTTTGATGATATTCCACCCTTCAAGGTTGCGTCGCAATTAGAAGAAAGGAAAACACATGAAGAAAACTCAGAAGACTAGATAGGGATCATAACTTGTGTATCTCAATATGGAAATCACTTTCCCATTTATTTTTGTGTAATGATGTTACTGTACGTAAGATATTAACAATGGAGATGGTTGACTTTTTTTGCAGGGAAATTTTCGAAAAGCTCCGCCATGGTAGAATCGTAATAAAATTTTATTCCCGCCCATTGTTTCCCGCCCTTTTCCTCCCACGCGGCGTCGTGGTGGAAAACTTAAAAAGAAATAGAAAAGAAACAGAAAAAGCAAAGAAATAGAAAAGAAAAGAAATAGAAAACAAAAAAAATAGAAATAGAAAAGAAAAAGAAATAGAAACAGAAATAGAAAAGAAAAAGAAAAAGAAATAGAAAAGAAAAATAAATATAAAATAAAAAGAAACAGAAAAGAAAAAGAAACATAAAAAAGCAAAGAAATAGAAAAGAAAAGAAATAGACAATAAAAAGAAAAGAAATAGAAATAGAAAAGAAATAGAAACAGAAAAAGAAATAGAAAAGAAAAAGAAACAAAAAAAACAGAAAAAAGCAAAGAAATAGAAAAGAAAAGAAATAGAAAAGAAGAAGAAAAGAAATAGAAAAAGAAATAGAAATAGAAAAGAAAAAGGAAATAGAAAAAGAAATATAAAAGAAAAAGAAACATAAAAGAAAAAAGAAATATAAAAGAAAAAGAAACAGAAAAAACAGAAAAGAAAAAGAAACAGAAAAAAGCAAAGAAATAGAAATGAAAAGAAATAGAAAAGAAAAAAAAAGAAATAGAAAAGGAAATAGAAATAGAAAAGAAATAGAAACAGAAAAAGAAATAGAAAAGAAAAAATATAGAAAAAGAAATAGAAAAGAAAAAGAAATAGAAAAAGAAATAGAAAAGAAAAAGAAAAACAAATATAAAAGAAAACGAAACAGAAAAAACAGAAAAGAAAAATCAAAGAAATAGAAAAAAGAAAATAGAAATAGAAAAAAAGAAAAAGAATCAGAAAAGATAAAGAAACAGAAAAAAATACCTTTGCTGCCGGTTCCAGCCACAACCGGTTTGTGGCTGGAACCGGTAGCAAAGGTCCCCCAGGGGATTTTCTCACCCGAGGGCCTCCTTTCCAGTGCCAGCCACACACGCTCGCGAGCCACACCTCGCTGTCTCCGCAGCCACGCCGCCGTCCGCAGGTTAGTCCCCCGATCCTCCCTTCTTTCCTTCCCCCGCTCGCGCCGCCGTCCGCAGCCGCGCCGTGGTTCGCCGTAGACGTCTTCGCCGACGCCGCAGACGCCCATGCCGGTGACGCCATCCCGCGTTGCGTGGCTTCGTCGACACCGCCCTTAGGGTGTTCGATGAAATGCCGCAGGTGCCCATGCCGCCTTGCTCGCGCCGCAAACGCCCACGCCGCCTTGCTCGCGCCGTAGACGCCCACGCCGCCTCGCTCACGCGCGCGCGCACCGGCAGTGTTGGGTGGCCTCGCCACGCCACACGCCATGCCGGCTAGGCGGCCTCGCTAGAGCACGCGCGCGTCGGCAGTGTCCGGTGTCAACGTCGCCACGCTACACGACCTCGCCACGCCGCCTAACCGACAACGCTTCTTGCACGCCACCAGCACCGACACGGCGGTGTTGGCGAGGCTGCCGCCGTGCCAGGCGCGCACGTGGTGCATGCCGGCGAGCTTGGAGGCGGCGTCCACCATGCCGACAAGGATGGCGAAGACAAGGAAGATGTAGAAGGTGGCGCCGTTGCCGGAGGCAGTCGCGGAGGCAGGGCGCGCATCGCCGCCGGAGAGGAGAAGAGAGACGTGGTTGGGTATGTCGTGGGGCAGATCGCGAGGTCAGTCCGCGGCAGGAGGATCCGAGGAGCCAGGATTACTGAGGGTCGATGGGCACCACCCTTCACTTGAATTGTTATCCATCTAGCAATCTGTTATGATCATGACATGCTGAATCAAATAATTGCACTTAATTTTGTAGTGACATTGAGCTATGGAGGACAACACCTTCATCTGAGATGAGGAGCAAGAAGAAATGGTGCAGAAAATGATATATGAGAGTGCTCGTGGACCGGAACCCGATGGAGAACCCGATGGAGATGACGATGATTTTGCCTCACAATTTCTGAACGATGTCGGTGAGGGACTTGAGTCTGAAGAAAGAAGAAACAACGAAGTGTCCTTAACAAACTCCGGCAAGGTGTATATTTATATAACAAGGCTAGATGCATTGATTTATTTGTATTGCACTTATTAACGAATCGTTTTGTTTTAGCCTTCTGGATCATCGAGCAAATCTGTTAAAAACCAACGAGGCCCGACACAACATCTAAAGGGCGAGGGCAGGTTAGCCCTCACCGCATTTAAGGATAGTGGTGAACCGGTGGAGCACTATCGTAAATTTATAAATCAAGCTGGAGTTCTTGTTAGGTACCATGTACCGATCAGCATTGTACAGTGGCATAAGCCGAAGAACGCGGGGGCTGAAGCTAGTTATGTCAACGATACTCTAAAACTTTTTCTTTGGGACAGTCTACTGACACACTTCAGCCTACCGGAAGACATGACGGAAGGGCAGAAGAAGAAAGTCAAGGAATGGACTTTTAAGAAGATGGCCACACAATTCCAGACCTAGAAGAAATATTTATGGTCCAGATATGAAGATGAAGATCCAGTATTCACTAAAAGTATAGTGAAGATAAAAGATCACTGGCCCGCATTTAAGAGGTATAAGAAATCGTCTACTGATGTGTCCCGATCAATCACAAATACGAAAAATGCTTCAAAGAAGAAACATTTCCATCATTTGGGGTCAAGTGGCTACAAGACTGCCATTCCAAAGTGGATAGCATTTGAGGCTAAACTAATGGAGGCAGAAATCACTCCACAGACATGGGACTGGCCCGACAGGTCCAAGTTCTGGTTGTTCGCGCATGGGGCAGGGTTGGACCCAAAGACAGGGAAGATCGTTGCAAAGGGAAAATGGAAGAAAAAAATTGAAGCAATCACGATGGAGCTTATAGATGCAATTAAAAAGTTAGAAAGGGAGAGTACATTCCCGATAGAGAGAATGACAAGCTCACACTCGCTCTGGGGAATCTTGAACACGTTGGACGGATACGAGCCCTCCTAGGTGTCACCATGAAGGAAGCGTGGCCGGAGTGCGCTGTCACTTATAGAAGCCGTTCAAGAAAGAAGAAGCAGGAGTCAGACAGGTTAACGGAACTGATAAATAGGGTGGAGGTGCTTGAGAAAAATCAGAGGGCACCTGATCAGCCGCTGTTTCTACAAGATCCTCAAGCCGATGCCGCCCCATCTCAGCGAAGAAGCAGTGTGGGTTCCTCGCATATTGAATGTGGAGGAAGCTACCCCATGGATTATGTCACAGAGAAGACAGATTGCGAGCTTCATTTGCGAATGAGGAACGTGTCCGTTAAGGTGGCGGTCTGCTATGTTTACCCAACTGAAGATGGAGCAACACACCATCATATGCCGATTCCAGCTGGATGTGCTCGTGTTGGGGTGGATGATGTTGTTCCGGGTTATGAAACAGTGGAGCTTGATTTTCCTAGAGGTGACGAGGAGAAGACAATGGTCGATGTCAAGCGCGGTTTCGCCCTATGATCCAAGAAATACATCGCCCTTTTGCCAAGGCCACCGACTTGGCTAGATGTACACCTGTGTGATCTCTGTACACTTGGCCTCAATGGCGAGTGATGAAGGAATAGTTAACACGGCCCAGTGAATCCATCACATGGCTGAGATGGCTATAGGGGAGGAGGCCCTCTAGCTCTATCCTCCACAGCTAGCTAGGAGTATAGACAAGTCTATCAGAATACAAACTCCGATTCAAAAAAAAAATTACAGATTGGCAGAAAATAAATATGCCTATTATACATGGCTCCGATACAGGTCAGTAGAACTGGATCGAGCAGCTGATCCATCAAATTCAGTAGCACATTACCAAGTCCTCGTCAAACCGCCCTGTACCTCCGTCGTGTGTGCATCAGTCAAAAGGTTCTGGCTTCCATGTGGATCTCTTGCTTTGTGACTTAACAATACATAGTTTGGGGCTAATGATTGCGATGGTACGGCAAGGTATGGTATCCCTCTCCCGTTGATTGCGCTGTCACAACTGGGAGTTCATGCATGTTCGGTTATGTTAAAATCTGAAGCCACGTTGGTCTGCATGAAAAAAGTGTTTCTGCTTCAAGGATTTCCTATGTGGCTTTGTGCTTTTTTGTCTGCCTTTTTGGAAAGGTGCACGGGAGCAGGAGAACGTGAAAAGGAGGACGGGGCAAAAAAAATACAAATTTGTTATGTCAATTTCAGAGCTCCAATCTTTCAGACAAGGAGCACTGAAATCAGGTAAATGTTGGGATATACTTTTCGGATATCCTCACAGTCCTTACTGACCAGGGTGGCCCACTTCGGGTTAGAGCTTTGCTTCACGGGCGGCCTAGTCAGGGAGAAGAGACGGAGTCCAATCCGGCTACGGAAAGACCCAGAAGACTTATCGACATAGGCACATAGTGTTACTTGTAGTTCAAGATGTACTCTGTAACCGACTCTTAGTCGTAGCCGGATAGATCTCTCCTGTAAACACTAGGCCGGATATCTATATAAGTCGTCCTAGGGAGAGCCTTTAGGGCACCCCTTACAATCACAATATCAACTCGCACAGGCGAACCCCTTGTAACCCATATTCCAGCTCTGCCGTATTACTGAATTGCTAGCAGGAGTAGGATCCGTCCAAAGCCGGCGGATTCGAACCTGGGTAAACTTGTGTGCTCACCGTCCCGGAACACCGTGCGTCTCACACCCCTCTCTTCTGCACGCCTCGAGGACCCCCTCATGGCGTACTTGTCATCAATCCAACGACAGTTGGCGCCCACCGTGGGGCAATTGAGCTTCGGATCTGCGTTCCAAGCGGAATCTGCAAGAATCGGAATCGGCGAGACCATCGCCGTCGGTCGCATCCTCTACGCCAGCAACGTCCCTCTCATCGTTCTCGACGAGACTTGGATTCCGGCTAGGGAAGCCGTGACCACCTACACCATCATGTCTTTCGGTGAGATCGATGTTTACATCGGTTTCGCTGAGCCTGCCCCACCCACCCCAGTGGTGATGATGGAGGCAGAAGAAATTTCTGGGTCCCCTTTATCCGCGGAGGCGACAGAGTTCCGGATCTCAGAAAACCCTAATCCCACCCAGCCCGCACCAGTTGCGGAGATAGTAGAGAAATCCGAGCCTGAAGCAGACCTGGCGGTCCAAGTTAAATCTAGAGTGGATCTCCCTAGAGAGACCGAATCCCAGATCGACCCAGCCGCTGAAGTCGAAATCCAGGAGGAGCATAGCAACAACGCTAGTTCCAGCTCTAATGACGCCGGGACGGACAGGCCTTTGCTAAGATACACACTAAGATGCATGATGATGCAAAACTCAGGCATAGATGAAATCCTCGAGACCATCAAACGTTTCGACGAAGCCTACTATGAAGACCGCAGTTATCTCAGGAGGGGCGCGTCGCACTTTGTCGGATATGTAGGCTCCGGATCCGGCTCCGCCGACGCTGGAGGTAACACCGACTCCGTGCTGGAGGCTATCGGAACAAGCGTCGAATTACCGACATCCTCGGATGACTCGATGACGTCGACAGATTTCCGGAAGTTCTCCGCGGAATATGAAGAGGAGGTTAACTCCATAGCTGCTGCAAAAGGAGAAGACATGGACGAAGGATCCGGAGAAAGCTCTCCCAAAGCACATGACAATATGGATCTCGGAGATAATCCCGAGAACCAAATGGCCGAAAGTACCGATCAAAGTTTGACTTCGGGAAACGGGCCCAGAGCCGTCTTTGCTACCAGCGCTGCCAAGAAGGCAAAGAAGAAGAACAAAAAGAACAAGACCCCAGCAAAAGATCCTCCGGCAGAGGAGGTGATTGCCGAGGAATACGAGGAAGACTCGGATGGAGCACTTATCCCAGACGAGCCGAAAGAAGAGTCGGTGGATGGACACGTGATCACTGAAGATGCGCGTAAACTCATCGATGATGCATTAACCACACCTATTCCTACAGCTGCAGAACTCACTGTTGAAGAGCTGGATGAAAGGGCCCAGGCCCTAGAAGCGCGTCGCCAAGTACTCCTTGATGAAGCCAAAAATCTGGAGGAAGAAAAGAAACGCATGGCAACTGTGGAGAAGTACAACTCCAGGCAAAATCAGAAGACCAGGAAACGTCATACTCATGACGACTAGTTCCCGCAGATTCACAAAGTCCTCTTTGGAGGGGAACATGGGATGCCTCGGCGCTATAGCAATGGGGATTGGGTGTATCCGACACCAGTACAGAACACCGTTGCAGCTCGAGAAATCCTATCGGCTAACCCAGGCCCGGAACAGATCCGATAGGGCATTAAGCTACTCAACAAGGGCCTGGAGCAGCAAAAGGTCGCCCTGTCCGGAAGCCAAAAGCTGGTCTCTCATTCTGACCAATGTCGCACGGATCCGGCCTGGGCTGACATAAGACCTCAACGTGTTCCGGAACAACACCATCGTTCCGACCGTCAGGAAGACAATTACTCAAGAACCGGATCTTCGGGATAGCACCACAAAGCTGCACGTGACTGGCGTAACGTTAACCTAGTTGCGGAGCAAGAGGCAATCGCTGCACTGAATCCGAGGAATCCTCCCCGGCGAGAGTCGAAAGATCACAGGGAAGAAGATAAAGAGAAACGTCGGGAGCAGGACCGACAAAGAATGCCACCTCCTAGACACGCAAGCCGTCCGACTGACTGGCAAGGAAACGACGGACACCGTGCCGAGACAAACCGGCAGGGGGCTCGTCACAATGAAGACCCTCCTCGGAACGGGAATAATGACGCTCTAGATGGAGGCCGACGATCAGCCGGAAATAAGCCAGATGCTCCACCCTCTCCACCAAGTAGCCATCACAACGGCTCCCAGGGAGGCCAAGGAGGGCGTTGTGGTGGAGGAGATGGTGGCAGAAGCCGAAGTCCGGCTCCAAGGCACCGCAGCCATAGCCGTCACTCGGGACGATCTCTATCCCCAAATGACGCAAGGCACATATCAACTCCAACATTGAGGCGCGGCGCTACGAAAATGATGACATATACGTGGGCCCAAAGTGCTTCGGACCACACATAAGAGCTACAAAATCCCCGGAAGGATTTGCTATCTCAAGACATATTCAAGCCTACGACAGCATAGCTCAGCCAGATACCTGGCTCTAGGATTTCTTCCAAGCTTGCTGCATCGCCAAAGGCAGAAACTGCCTGGTCGCAACCCGATATCTCCCACTCATGTTGCGGAAGATGGCACAATCATGGCTCAATGAACTTCCGGAGAACACCATCCACAACTGGTATGACATACAAAGCGCGTTCTTTCGGAATTTCGAAGGCACATACCGGAGGCCCTGTACGGTAGGAGACCTACAGCGATGCACCCAGAAAGCCAGAGAAACTTGCTGGGATTATCTCGGACGATGGATCGACACCAAAAACTCCTGTGGAGGAGTAAATGACCAAACTGCGATTGAAGCTTTCATTGCAGGTCTCCCAATTGGTTTACTACGTCATCTTTTGAAGTGTGACAAAGTCACTGATTTGGGAGAGATGATAGAAACAGCGAGCAAGTATGCAGATGCTGACGACGACACAGACGGATTACTCAATGCCCTAGTTGTGCCACAGTCGGCAAAACAACCAAAGCAACAAGCTTAGAAGCGCAAGAATACCTTGGAAGAAAAGCCCAACGCGGAAACTGCAGTGGTCACTGCTACTTTCGGGTCTGGAGGACGAGGAGGAAAAGGCGGTGGCCACGGACACGGTCGTGGGACGTCAAGAGTTCAAGGTAGAGGAGACCAGCAACCCAGCAAAACCTACTCTTGGGCCGACATTGCCAATAACCCATGTGTGCATCACCTAAACGCCAATGGGTGCTCGTCCCACACAAACGCCGAGTGTCGTTTCAATGACGACATTAAGAGAGATGTTACCGCTGGCTACAGGGTAAGTGGAAGAAGGGAAAGAAGAATCCCGAAAAGGATAAAGAGACCAAGGAAGATTCCGACATGGAGGAAGCTGATGCTTCAAATCCCAAGTCGGAAGGGAAGAAAAACTTTCCGACCAAGAAAGACACGTACGTCACCTTCCTCAGATCTCAACCAGCGCAGGTCAAGAAAACAGTTCTACATAAGCTCAATGCAACAGTTCCGGCTGTCCCTCAATTCTTGGACTGGTCGGAAGTGGCAATCATCTTTGACCGTGCTAATCATCCGCCCAAGTTACATAGGCGAGGAAAATACGCCTTAATCGTTAATCCACTTATTAACGGTTATGGTTTCTCCAAGACTCTCATGGACGGCGGTAGCAGCATCAATATCCTGTATGTCGAAATGCTACGCCAGATGAAGATCTCGGAGACCCAGCTGAACCACAGCTCTGTGATCTTTCACGGGGTTTTCCCAGGAAGACAAGCAAATTCCTTGGGAGAAATCACTTTGGATGTTACCTTTGGAACTCCAAAGAACTATCGGACGAAAGCACTTTCCTTCGAAGTGGTCCCGTTCAAGAGCACGTACCATGCTATATTTGGACGTCCGGCTTACTGGGCTTTTATGGCTCGTCCGTGTTACATTTACAATGTGATGAAAATTCCAGGTCCCAACAGCATGATCACCATCAGGGGAGACCCGAAGAAAGCGCGAGAGTGCGAGGATGGAAATACCGCCTTTCTTTGAAGCTGTCTTTGCCGCCCAGGAGTACCAGGAGATCAAGAAGAGCATAGATCCGTCCGAGATGCCCGCAATGAAGAAGGAGGTGACAAAGCCGAATCCGGAGTTCAAGGCATCAGAAGAGACGAAGAAGACGCCATTGAAGGATGATGACCCCTCCAAGGTGATCCAGATAGGCGTAGGCCTAGATAGCACATAGGAAAGTGCGCTCGTCAAGTTCCTCCAAACAAATCAAGATATCTTCGCATGACAGCCATCTGACATACCTGGAGTACCTAGGGAACTTGCTGAGCACTCTTTAAATGTAAACCCAAACGCTAAACCCGTTAAACAGTCCTTACGACGTTTCGGCGATGAAAAGCGTAAGGCAATAGCTAAAGAACTAGCACGGCTCGAGTTAGCCGGATTCATAGAAGAGGTCATCCACACTGAGTGGTCGACCAATCCTATAATGGTCCCTAAAAAGGACACCATTGATTTAAGAATGTGTGTTGATTATACTGCCTTGAAAAAGGCTTGCCCCAAAGATCCGTTCGCTCTGCCTAGGATTTATCAAGTTATCGATTCTACGGCAGGCTCGGAACTCCTTTGTTTCCTCGACGCATATTCTGGGTATCACCAAATCCGGATGAAGGAATCTGACAAAGTCAAAACTTCATTCATAACCCCCTTCGGAACCTTCTGTTTTGTTATGATGCCCTTTGGGCTGAAGAACGCAGGAGCTACGTACCAACACACAATGCAGCGTTGCCTCCATGATCAAATCGGACGCAATGTGCATGCTTATGTGGATGATATTGCGGTGATGTCCAAAAAGAAGGAAACATTGATTTTCGACTTGGAAGAAACATTCGCTAATCTATGAAAATACAACATTATGCTTAATCCGAAGAAATGTTTCTTTGGAATCCCAGCCAGAAAATTGTTAGGATTCATCGTGTCTCAAAGAGGCATAGAGGTGAACCGAGACAAAATCAAGGCTATACTCAATCTTTCTAGGCCAACTCGCCTGAAGGACGTACAAAGACTAACTGGTTGCATCGCTATAGTCAGTTGGTTTGTAAGCCGGCTCGGTGAAAGAGCCGCACCATTATACAAACTCCTGAAAAAAGACCAAGGATTTTGTGTGAACCGACGAAGCTGAAGCTGCACTACAAGACCTGAAAGCAGTACTCTCATCTTCTCCTATCCTTGCTGCACGGGAACCACAGGAACCGATGTTGCTCTATCTTGCTGCGACAAACAAAGTCGTCGGTATCGTTATGGTAGTGGAGAGACCGGAGGAAAATCAAGAACACTTGGTGCAGCGCCCGACTTACTTTCTCAGCGAGGTCTTAACAGAATCGAAACAGCGGTATCCGCACTATCAAAAGCTAGCTTATGGTGTGTTCTTGGCATCTCGTAAGCTACGATACTATTTTCAGGAGCATCCAATCACCGTGGTGAGCACACCTCCCATGAGAGATATAATCAGCAACAGTGACGCCACAGGACGCGTCGCCAAATGGGGCATAGAGCTCTCAGCTTTCGATATTGTGTATAAACCTTGAACAGCAATCAAATCCCAAATCCTTGTTGACTTTATTCCTGATTGGACAGAGACGAAGGAGAATATGACTCTCCCTGAGTCGGAATATTTGACCTTATATTTTGATGGGTCTAAGGCTCGCGGGGGCTCGGGGGCTAGCGTGGTGCTCAAATCACCCCAAGGAGATAAACTTTTATACGTGTTGCAGATCCGACGTTTGATGTGTTACGGAGATTCAGATCTTGTCGTGACGGAAGCAAATGCATTATCTCGAATAGGCTCTGCACGGAAAGAGGTTCTGGATGGCGCTTTTTTAGAGCACCTCAAAGTTCCCTCAATAAAGGGAGTGGACGAGGAATATCCGACCAAATCCGACTCACCTTTGATAGCAGTTCTACCTATAATTCTCAGTTTGACTCAACCCTACCTTGACTATTTGGTAGATGGCAAATTACCCGAAGACGAAGTTTTGAGCCGGCAGATCATCCGACGAGCAAAAGCTTATACTGTAGTTAGTGGTGATCTCTATAAGCGGAGTGTATCTGGGATCTTTCAGCGCTACGTATCTCCGGAAGAAGGAATGGAAATCTTAAGAGAAATCCACGAAGGCGAGTGTGGTCACCACGCTGCAGCCAAATCTTCAGTGGCAAAAGCTTTCTGATACAGTTTTTTCTAGCTTACAGCCAAGCCAGATCTCGAACGGCTGGTCAAGACGTGCAAAGGCTGCCAAAAGTACGCCAAGCAAGCTCACATTTCGGCTGATCAGCTGCGAAAAATACCTATAACATGGCCTTTCACGGTCTGGGGGCTTGACATGCATGGTAGGACCGTTTAAACGGGCTCCAAGTGGATTTACTCACCTCTTAGTGATGGTGGATAAGTTCACCAAATGGATTGAGGCTGAACCCGTCACTAGTTGTGATGGAGCAACAGCCAAAAGATTTGTCGAGGATGTTATAATCCGGTATGGTTATCCGCATAGTATTATCACGGACAATGGGAGTAATTTCTCTATGGGAGAACTTGCCAAATTTTGCAACGAACAAAATATCCGGCTTGACATTGCGTCAGTCGCACATCCGCAAGCTAATGGACAAGTCGAAAGAGCAAATGGTTTAATCTTACAAGGCCTAAAACTGAGACTCGAAGCACCACTACGACGTGCTGCGGGGGCTTGGGCAGAGGAATTACCTTCTGTAATATGGAGTTTGCGAACAACTCCGAACAGGTCAACCGGATACACACCTTTCTTCTTGGTCTATGGCGCAGAAGCAGTTCTTCCTAGTGATTTGATTCACACTTCTCCTAGAGTGGCTGCGTATATCAAAGAGGATGCCGAGTTTTGTCGATAAAATGATCTCGACGTAGTCGAAGAAGTTCGCATCGTTGCTGAAATGAGATCAACAGCCTATCAACAGAAGTTGTGCAAGTATCATAGCCATAGAGTTAGGAACCAGTCTTTCAATAAGGGCGATTTGGTTCTCCGGCTGGTGCAACAAAGAAAGCACAAACTTTCCCCAGTATGGGAAGGGCCCTTCTTAATTAGTCGAGTATTACATAATGGTTCGTACTACTTAACTGATATGAGGCCAGTCAAAGAAAGACATGCTACTAAGAAGAGAAAGAGAGCTGGAGGCAGTACAAATCCGGATGAGTTAGACAGACCATGGAATATTGCTCAGCTATGTCCATTTTATTCTTAGTTTATCTTTCTTTGTAATCATATATGTGTACATGTTCTGAGAGAAATAAAAGTTTTGGTTGCCTCAATTTTTTCTGAGAAGTTTTTACCATCTTATTTTCGAATGATCATGTCACAGTCAAAAATCCCAGAATACTTGAAAGTACTTTACGCTCATGTTTGTTCTGGTTTAGATTTCCGATTCTTAAAAATGCTACCCTCGGGTATAACTCTAAATTTCCTAGTCTATACTTTGGTTATTTATCTGAATGCCAGATGCGGGTATTTTCCGAGTAGTGAATTGTTGGTACTAGAATCCGGCTTTGTTTCCGAGTTTAAACTGGTTTAGCAATTGAGCTCCGTTGCTCGGCAAAGTTTCCGTGCTGGAAGTTTAGCCGGCTCACGAAAGGGATGAGGCGGAAAGCCAGATAAACGATAAGTGTAGACAAAAAAGTATAAGTGCTTATGTAAACATTTCAGGCACACAGAAAATTTAAGCCAAAAGTGTTGAATAGATAAAAGCTTAGCACTATCAAAAGTGTCATACTACATATTTACAGACCCATAATGTTTTCAGAATAATACATTTGTTTCTGATGATCTATGATGTAGGAGAAGAGGTAGGAGCTGTCGGCTCGCTGGATGCATTGGCCTTGGCTTGATAACATTCCGAGATGTTCAAATCCGATACGGTTTGTTCATCATCGGAAACTTCGGCTACTTCTTCCGGAGGCGGAGGCGGCGTGTCCATGCGGTTGAATAAGGGAGTATCATAGTTGGTTAAGTCAGCTACATGGCACCCATATCCCGCCCAGGAGTCCATGATGGATTTTATATCTTGCTGCTGGCCGTCTTCATCCATAGTAGAGTACTCTCTGGTCACTTGACAGATTTCCATGCTTCCATGGTGGCTCATGACCATTGTGAGAGCGTTCTGTGCTGCGGATCGCGCGTAGGACATATTCCAGTCCTGGACAAGCTCCGACATCTCCTTTTCCTTGTCCCGCACCTGAAAGTTGGACATGCTATGCATGTCCAGAACCTTGAGAGCTTCTCCAATATCCTCGATGGATTGGCGGAAGTCATGAATCAAATCACCGACTTGGGTAAGACGGTGGGTGCGAGGCTCGGCAGAGGTGGAGTCCGTCAAGTTCAGAGGACCTATGCATATAATGCAAAGCGGTTAAATAAATCTAACATTGAAAGAGTCGAAGAATGTAGACAAGTCAGAAAGATGGAAACGTACCAAAGATGACGTCAGCAACTTTGGTTTTCTCTTCACGAAGACTCTAGAGTTCAGCTCGGAGCGCCTCGGAAAGGTCCTTCTCTCTGAAAAGCTCGTCGTTGAGATCCGAGATTTTCTGCTCATGGATTGCAATCTTGCGATCATGTTCCATGGTGGCCATGGAGGAGGATTCGAGAACTTGAGCAATGCTCTTCTCATGATCCGCCGTAAGCTGGTCTGGCTCTCGGAGAAGGTTCTTGTTTTCCACCACCAGGGTCTTCAGATTCTCGGCCTCTTCGATCATAGCAGAGGACTGATTTATTAGTGCTGTAAGTCAAAAAGAACAACTATTCAGCAAACAATATTCGACTATGAAAAAGCAAGACTGGGTTTGAGTCTCGGAAAGTTTACCTTCGGCCTCATCCTTGGAAACTTTAAGCTCAGCATTTTTAAGTCGGAGAGCTTTGATCTCTCTCCGCTTATTGCAGACATTCTTCAACAAATCCTGGTTATATGAATTAACTTTCTGTAAGTCAGAGTACCCAGAGTCAGAAGTCTACTAAAGACTCGGGATAATATTGTAGTTAATATCAGCACGAGCCTTGGGGGCTACACTAGTTCATTCTTTGGCATCCTAATGAAGCATAAACCTGGATTGTTTATCCAACTTAATGTTTGGGGGCTAGAGGATATGATATAAAGTACCATAAAGAAAAACATGAGTTGGAAGTCCGACTTACATGATGTTCATGTGTGAGCTTGCTCAGGCACATGTTCACCTCAGTACCTTCTCGACGAGGGTGAGTGGAATAACTGGAGGTGGTGGAAGCACACCAGCTCTTAGTCCCTCGTCGCGAAGGTGGACTTGTTTGAGAAGATCGGAGTACTTGATGTCCTCCGCTTCTTGTGCTTGTTCTTCGGCAGAGAGATTACGGCTTTCCAGGCATTTCCGGGCCAGCCGCTGGATTTCCTCCACAGATTTCTGAGACAAGACAAATTTGGCAAGTCCTGGATTGTTCAGGAGATTTTCAGCGAAGGTTTCTACCGAGGGATCATTACCCGAAGAGGGTTCACCCTTATCAAAACTTGATTCACCCATGGTGACGTCAGTCTGCGACTCAAGGGTCGCTAGCCCTGTTGAGGGAGCCGGATCTTCTGCGACCACCGGAGATGGAGTAATCACCGGTGCTGCAGAAGGTTGAGGGGCAGGAGTCGGAGGAGTTGCGGCAGGAGAAGCCATGGTTAACTTCGTCTGACGCAGGGCTTCGAGATATTCCCCTTCCCCTTGCCCTTGATGAGCTGCTTACCTCTGAGAAAGTAATATAATGAAGAACATTATATCTCAGAAGAAATCATGAAGTAAAGTACAAAGGCAGAAGTTGTGTGGAAAGTTACCTCTTCACAACTGGCACTTCCTTTGTGCCGATGGCCACTGTCGGAGCTTTGCACTTCCTGGGCACAACGTCTGGCAGTGGGACCAATTCCTCCTCCTGAGAAAACTCCATAGGATATCCCTCGATAGGAGCCAATTCCGACTCGGGGAGGTCGGCAAGCTGAAAAGAAGATAACATCTCACTGTTGAGAAACAAATTAAAGGTGAAACATATAAAAAGGGTTTATTGCTAAAGCTTACCGGCACTATAGGGTCTTCCGCTATATGCATGTCCAGGGATAAATCCGGGATCTTTCTCTCGATCCGCTCCTTTATCAGCCATTTGATCTAGCTTATGTAATCATGTGGCTTTAAAGCCTTGGGGATGATGCGGAGGGAGTCGTTTTTGGACGCCGTGATGGAATGCATCAGTCGGTCACCGTGGTGCTGGAGAGGTTGGATCCGGCGTGCCTCCCAAGATTGGACCAAGTCGGACCCTCTTAGGCCCTTGTGCTTCATCAGATACTCGATCCGCCTCTTGGCGAGAAGCAGATCGTCGTTGAGAGCTGGAGGAGCCTCGTCCCAGGATTCTCGAGGCGTGGCGGCTCCATCGACGAAAGCCGGCAAAGCAGTAGCTTTCCCGGGAGCGGGAATATCCTTATGATAAAAGAAGGTAGCCGACCACTATTTAACCGACTCACTAGCTAAAATCCTAGGATAGGCACGCTCACGTCTAATCGAAAGACTACTTGTGCTGGTAATGTAAGGATTACCGGCGGTGATGGAGTTTCTCCGGACATGTAAGTAAAACCAAAAGAGAATGAGACTCGGCAGAATGCCGAGATACCCCTCGCATAAAGCCGCATAGGCACTCATCTCTAAAAGAGAGTTTGGGGGGAGATGGTGAAGCTAAACACCATAGTGATCTATCACCTCGAAAAAGAATTCCGAGGGAGGGAAAGACAAACCTCTGTCGAGGTGGGTGCCGAAGTGCACCCGCTCGTCGGCGTGTGGATTGGGGATGGTTTCTCCGAAACCACTCCGCCAGTCGCCCACACGGAGGAGCCCTTCGTTCTCCACGCCGCTGAGCTTGGCGTCGTCGAGGACGCACGGGATCCAATCCCCGCAGTTGCTTTCTTTCTCTGCTACTGTCGCCGCCGTCGCCGCTGCTGGTGCCGCGGCCAAGCCGGACGATGATGATGAAGCCATTCTTCCGGTGCACCGGTGACCTTGGGTGGGCGGTGCTAGGAATCTGGAGGCAAGGGAGCTCTGTGCGCGTGCGACAAGTTTAGGAGAAGGAAACGACACGGGGAATAGGTGAAGAAGATGAGAAAAAGGGAATCCTCACCCCTTATAACCACCGAACCGCACCAAGATTCGTGCAAATGGCACAGTACACACGCCACGCGTCATGGAAAGAACTGGGAAGTCCCCACGCGATGATTACGCCGCCTCGATCTCCACGCGTGCATTAAAACGGCGCCTCGGTTCTGCGAACGGCGGACCCACCAATGGTCGTGCTGACAGGAGATATCTGTCAGTGACGTGACTTGACTATGACCAGTGTCAGATGACGTCAGAGACCAAGATCCGTCTTAGTTTGAATATCAAGCTGGAAATCCGAATAACGTACTGATAGGTCCGACTACGGGTTAGAGCTTTGCTTCACGAGCGGCCTAGTCAGGGAGAAGAGACGGAGTCCAATCCGTCTACGGGAAGGCCCAGAAGACTTACCGACATAGGCCCATAATGTTACTTGTAGTTCAAGATGTACTCTGCAAATGACTCTTAGCCGTAGCCGGATAGATCTCTCCTATAAACCCTAGGCCGGATATCTATATAAGCCGTCCTAGGGAGAGCCTTTAGGGCACCCCTTACAATCACAATCTCAACTCGCAAAGGCGAACCCCTTGTAACCCTAATGACCCACAAGTATAGGGGGTGTATCGCAGTATTTTCGATAAGAGTGTCGAACCCAACGAGGAGCAGAAGGTGCTGGCTAGTGGTATGGATCAGGAATTCTCTGTAAATACTTAGCAAACGGATTTTTTGGAGTTTTTGATAAAGCAAGTAAACAAAGTACGAGTAAATAAAAGACATTAGGAATAAATGCAGCAAGTGGCCCAATCCTTTATGCAGCAAAGGACAAGCCGGTTGTATTACTTAAGATGACCAAACGTTCTCGAGGACACATGAGAAGACTGTCAAGTGCTTTCGCTTCATATAGTTGATTAATATTTTTTAGCTTGCTAAGTGTTGTGTGGGTGAACCTGTGCTAATGTACCGACCTTCCTAGGACTAATACATACTTGTGATTATACCCCTTGCAAGCATCCGTAAGTACAAGAAAGTAATTAAGGTAGAAACCTAACCACAACTTTAAACTCTAAGACCCTTGCGTCCCTTGTGCAATGGTTTCCTAACAGGGGTTCAGGTTTCTGTCACTCCATCAACCCCTACGATTAGTAGCCAAATACACAATGCATTCCCCTAGGCCCATATAGGTGAAGTGTCATGTAGTCGACATTCACATGACACCACTAGAAGAAGTACACCACAACTTAAATATCAAACTATTGAATCTTTCTCGACACAACTCAACATGACTTCTCCCATGTCCTCAAGAACAAAACGAACTACTCATAAGACATCATATGGATCATGATCAGAGATGGAATAATGATGTATAACAATCTGAACATAAACAATAATTCAATGGTTCCACTCAATAGCATCAACTACAAAGAGTAATCAACACCGGGAAAGTTTCCCCTAAGAACTATGCATGATTCAACTCAATTGTTACAGTAATATGGAGATGGTGATGAGGGTGCTAATGGTGATGATGATGATCCCGATGAAGTCCAGCTTGATGGTGGTGTTGATGGCGCCGATCTCCCCTCTTCGGGAAGGAATTCCCCTGACAAAAATCTGTCTGTCGGAGAGATCTTCCTTTCTCGGTGTTTTCCGCCCCGCAGAGGCGGCGGAATCTTTCTGTGGTCGCTCCCCGAGTCTTAGGGTTTCAGGAGGAATATATACGCCAGAGGGGAGAGCCAGAGGTGGGCCAGGGCGGCCACACCACCTGGTGGCGCGGCCTAGGGTGGCCCGCGCCAGGGGGTGGTGTGGGCCCCCTGTGGCCCATCTCCACTCCCTCTTCTGGCTTCCTTCGTTCTAGTGGTACAAGACATGACTTCTCCCATGTCCTCAACATGACTTCTCCCATGTCCTCAAGAACAAAACGAACTACTCACAAGACATCATATGGATCATGATCAGAGATGGAATAATGATGTTAACAATCTGAACATAGACAATAATTCAATGGTTCACTCAATAGCATCAACTACAAAGAGTAATCAACAAGGGGAAAGTTTCCCCTATGAACTATGCAAGATTCAACCCAATTGTTACAGCAATATGGAGATGGTGATGATGGTGGTGATGATGATGATGATGATCCCAATGAAGTCCAGCTTGATGGTGGTGTTGATGGCGACGATCTCCCCTCTCCGGAAAGGAACTCCCCCGGCAGAAATCTGTCTGCCGGAGAGATCTTTCTCTCTCGGTGTTTTCCGCCCCGCAGAGGCGGCGGAATCTTTCTGTGGTCGCTCCCCGAGTCTTAGGGTTTCGGGAGGATAATATATGCCAGAGGGGAGTGCCAGGGGTGGACCAGGGTGGCCACACCACCTGGTGGCGCGACCTAGGCTGGCCCGCG
Organism: Avena insularis; assembly: GCA_023614405.1. Classification (NCBI taxonomy): domain Eukaryota; kingdom Viridiplantae; phylum Streptophyta; class Magnoliopsida; order Poales; family Poaceae; genus Avena; species Avena insularis. The sequence continues at coordinate 21,416,180 of CM042694.1, read as the reverse complement.
CCAGGGGGTGGTGTGGGCCCCCTGTGGCCCATCTCCAACCCTCCTTCTGGCTTCTTTCGTCTTCTGGAAAAATAGGATTTTACGTATATTTTCTCGGATTTTCTGATCTTCGCGAATTTTGCCTCCGAACAGCACATTTTTCATCAGAATCCTGACTGCAGCGGTACATGCTCCAAAAGTCATCAACCATGCAAAAACAGATGAAATAACATAAGTATCACGTCTCAATACGAAATATATCAATGAATAACTGTGAATTATGACATAGAATAGTGATGCAAAATGGCCGTATCAAACCCATATTTCGGCTCTGCCGTATTACTAGATTGCTAACAGGAGTAGGATCCGTCCAAAGTCGGCGGATTCGAACCTAGGTAAACTTGTGTGCTCACCGTTCCGGAACACCGTACGTCTCACACCCCTCTCTTCCGCACGCCTCGAGGACCCCCTCATGGTGTACTTGTCATCAATCCGACGACAGTAAAGAGACTGGTGCACGATGCATCCATGTTCTTGCAGCCTAAAAGAACTGTTGTAGGCTGTTTCTTTTGAGAAGCAGTGGGTCAAATCTGAAGAATCTCCTTCTCCTTTCTGTCACCACAAAGATCACATGGACGTGAGAGCTAAAATATTGGTGCTGCCACCTCTGCTTTTGCTCATGCAGCACAAGGCTGTGAGGAAATATTTAAACATATGTTGGTCGCCAAAAGTGCTGGTCATACACCTAGGTAGCAAGGTTTGGAAACCTCCACACAGCTCTGCTCATGCACAATTAAGACAAAAGGGTTGGTTCATTTTGGAATTTGGACTGGAGTGGATAGTGTATTTGATCGTGCAGATTCTGTTGACTGATTTTGGTTTTCAGTGGAGAAGTTTGTGGTACTCACTCCGTTCATTGATGTAGGTCATTCTAATCTTTTTCTAAAACACATATACATAGATATATTTTAGTGTGTAGGTTAAATTATTGGGCTTTGTCTGGTTCAATTTGAAACATCTAAAACGTCGTCTTACATCAATGAACTCCCGGAAAATATGGTTGACTGATTTCGACTTACAGGCAGCCGGTTTATATACTACTACTATGCTACACTCCACATTATTTTGGTTTCTAGCGGACTCTCCTGCTCTCTCCGATCTAAATTAATATTCTCAGATTTGCTACATTCGGATGTATTTAGCACAAAAATATGACTAAATGCGTTTGAGTCTACACAAATATGAAAATATTAATTTGGATCAGAGAGAGTACAAAAATTAATTATTGTACTGTATACACCAGTACTGTCGTTGAGAGCCTGAGAGGATGTCCTTTTGATGATTGAACATCTGGTTCTGGGAGAACAAAAGGAAATGAGTACTTCCAGACAACAGACATTAATGACTTGAACATTGATTCTTCCCGGTGATCTCATCATCTTATGGCCATAACCAGCAAGCAAACCAATGATTGGATATGCAAAAATGCCAGATTGGTTTGACTGACCGAGTTTTCTTAGTTTAACATGTGCAAGTACAATCCATGGATTTCAAACAAATGTTTTTCGGGTGTCGCTAGCTAGCTGCTGCCTCGAAGCTTCCCAGGGCCAGCAGCTAGCGCCTCTTGCATCTCCTTCGTGTGTGGGCGGTGCTCGATCTTCGAGTATACTCGCTTCCTAATTAATTAAGGATTCAGGAACCCATTAGTTAAGTGGTGGCTTCCGTTGATGTTTATTCGCGTGTACGTTTTGTTATGAAATCATCTCGATCGAAACGATAAAGCCACAACGAGGCCGGCCAAAACCCAAATCGACAAAACTCACACTGGACTCAAACTTCAGCCTAAAATGATGACCGTCCGTCCGTCCGTGTGGAGTAAATTGCATATTACTACTACAATTCGGGCACCAGTTACGAGTCAGTACCAATATTCTTAATTTTTTCAGTTCAGTACCAAGTTTAAGGCAGAGAGTTGCAAATAGAACTAATTTTCATCTAATTGCAGTTTAACACGTTTCCCGACATGTGCGACCAATTTTTAGAGCTGACTAGTAAAAAAATGGCCACGTAGGTGTTTTGATTTTTCCCTAACCAGAAATCCCACGCGATCCATCGAAATTCATCACCGTCGGAGTGCCTCTCCTCCGCCAGCACGCCTCCCTACCGACACCTCCCGCAGCAACGCCTCATACTCCAGCACCGACGCCGGCGGCCTCCCTACTTCCTGGGCTGACACGCACTAACCGTCGGCATGCCTCTTCTCCACCAGCACGCCTCCTCGCCGGCGCGCCTCCCCATATTGACGCGGCTCCCTTGCACCATGGCGGAACTCATCCATCGATGCGCACTCCTCCATCGACGGCGTTGACCAAGTCGGTCGGCGATACTAGATCGGGATCAAGGGAGGCTGACGGTGGTAGGAGGTGTGCAGCAGGGAAGGCCGGCGACTGGCGGGCGGGCGCACAGCAAGGGGAGCCGGCGGCTGGCGGGCGGGCGCACAATAGAGGGAGGTGCTGGAGCGGAGGTGCAATAAGGGAGGCGGCGCCGGCGAGCGGGCGGGCGCACAATAGAGGGAAACGCTGGAGCGGAGGCACATCAGGGAGAGGCGACGGCGAGCGGGCGGGCGCATAGCAGAGGGAGGCGCTGGAGCGGAGGCACATCAAGGGGAGACGGCGACGAGCGGGTGGGTGCACATCAGAGGGAGGCGATGCAACGGAGGAACAACAGGGGGAGGCGGCAGCGAGTTTGCCAGGAGCGACGACGACAACTGCTACTGCAGTCAACGCGTCAACGATTAGGGGCAGGGGATGAGGCAAAGAGGATGGGGCTGACAGGTGGGCCCCACGTCCAGCTCAGCTTCTCCTCCACGTATACTGCCAAGTCACCCTTACAGATGACTCCCACATGTCGGGAAGCGTGTTAAACTGCTATCAGATGAAAATTAGTTCTATTTGCAACTCTGTGCCTCAAACTTGGTACTGAACTGAAAAAATTAATAATGTTGGTACTGACTTGTAACTGGTGCCCAGATTGTGGTAGTAATATGCAATTTACTCGTCCGTGTGTGCACGCGCCGGTGTTGTTCTCAACCTCTCGCACGTACTTCACGCACCATGCCTCGATGTGCACCTGTGCAGCAGGCAGTAACCCAGGCACGTAAACATCCGTGCGGTCAATGTGGATCCTCGTGCCATGCTAATATGTTGGGATAATAATAACTTGTATTCATTGGAATAATAGTTATATAGGAGAGAAGAGGAGCCGGCTAAATCGACTTAGGCTAGAGTCCTAATTCAACTCAAACACAACTCTAATACCCCGCAGTGTCAACGTCGGGCGCCACGATGTTGAGACTAGATCGAATATCTATAAATGCTGCAGTGGAGAGACCCATTGGTGGAGATATCTGCAAATTGTGCGTTGGTCGGAACATGAAGAACTCGAACCTCGCCGAGAGCCACCTTCTCTCGAACAAAATGAATATCAATCTCTATATGCTTGGTGCGACGATGCTGAACCGGATTAGAGGCCATGTAGACTGCAGATACATTGTCACGATAGACAATGTTAGCACGCTCAATTGGTCGATGTAGCTCAGCTAGAAGCTGACGTATCCAGACTGCTTCGGCCACTGCATGAGCAACCACTCTGTATCCTGCTTCCGTCGAGGACCTGGAAACTGTAACCTGCCTTTTTTGAAGACCAAGAAACAAGATTATCATCCATATAAACACAAAAATTGGATGTAGATCGTCAAGTATCTAGACAACCTGCTCAGTCTGCATCAAAATAAACTGTCAAGCTTGTAGGAGAAGAATTATTTAGAAGAAGACCGTGGTCGAGAGTGCCTTTGAGATATCGGAGAATTCGTTTGACATGAGGAAGGTGAGGAACACGAGGATCATGCATATACAAGCAAGCTTGCTGAACAGAGTAAGAAATATCAGGACGAGTAAGAGTAGCATATTGTAGTGCCGCTGTGAGACTACGATAGAGTGTAGGATCGGGAACGGGGTCACCATCCGCCGACAGTTTGGCGCCAATATCAGCAGGGGTACGGCTGGACTGACAGTCAATCATGCCAGCACGAGATAGGAGATCGAGAATATATTAGCGTTGAGAAAGAAAGAGAGTGGATGAATTTCGAGAAACAGTAACACCGAGAAAATGATGAAGTGGTCCTAAATTAGTCATAGAAAATTCTTGATTAAGAAGGGTGATAATGTAGCTAAGAAAGGAATCGAAGGAGACAGTTAGAACTATATCATCAACATAGAGAAGAAGATAGGCGGTTTGAGTAGAAGAGCGAAAAATGAAGAGAGAGGAATCAGATTTAGATGGAATGAAACCAATAGTCTGAATAAAGTTGGGGAAGCGTTGAAACCACGCACGTGGTGCTTGTTTGAGACCGTAGAGTGACTTTTGGAGATGACACACAAAGTTAGGATGGGAAGAATCTACAAAGCCAGAGGGTTGCTGACAATAGACGGTCTCATTGAGAGTGCCATGCAGAAAAGCATTTTTAACATCAAGTTGATGAATCGGCATGAGGAAGATACAGCAAGACTGAGAATAATGCGAATAGTGCTTAGTTTGACAACCGGAGAAAAAGTTTCATCGAAGTCAATCCCTTGCTGTTGAGAAAAACCCCGGCATACCCAACGAGACTTGTACTGTGCGAGAGACCCATCGGAATTATATTTGTGGCGAAAAACCCACTTGCCTGAAACCACGTTGGCGCCGGGAGGTTTAGGAACGAGAGTCCATGTATTATTTTGAAGGAGGGCATCGAACTCATCACACATGGCAGAATGCCAAAGAGGATCTAGAAGAGCTCGTTTGTAGGAGGTAGGAATTGGGGAAATATTTGGGGTGGCATTGAGGTTAATAAAACGGCGAGGAACGTGAAAGCCCTTTTTATCACGAGTATACATGACATGATCGTTAGCGGAAATTGTGACGGAAACGGTGTGAGGAGGAAGTTGTGGAGTGGGAGAGTTACTCGGAGTACTAGCGGCGCTAGCAGGAGACGGGGTAGGTGTGTCTGTTCCTGTAGAGGACGTGGTGGTGGTGGGCGAGGACCCAACAGGGGATCCTGCCGCGGCAGGAGAAAGTGGTGCGGCAGGCTGCCGCGGCAGAGGTGACCGCGGACACGAAGGCGGGGATAAGAGAGCACGGCGTGATCGTATGTTGGGTAGGCGAGGAAGAAGTAGGCGTAGATGATTGGACGATGGAGTATGAAAAATTATTTTCGTCGAAGATGACATGACGTGAGACAAGAACACGTTCAGAAGAGGGGTCGAAACATCGAGAGCCTTTGTGATCGTCGGAGGATCCGAGATAAATGCATGGTAATGAGCAAGGAGAAAGTTTGTTAGGGGCGGTGGAGGCGGTGTTGGGGAACAAAGGCAACCAAAAACACGAAATTCGAAATAGTCGGGATGATGTAGGAAGAGAGACTGCAAGGGAGTATAGAGTGGACACGTTTTGGTTGGTCGGATGTTGAGGAGATATGTTGCCGTGCGAAGGGCTTCAGCCCAAAACCGAGGGGGGAGAGAGGCTTGGATGAGTAAAGTACGGAGTATGTCATTGATGGATCGTAAGGATCGTTCGACTTTACCGTTTGAAAAAGAAGTGTATGGACAAGAAAAACGTAAGAAAATGCCTTGAGAGAGAAAGAAAGATCTGTTTTGGGTATTGTCAAACTCTCGACCATTATCACATTGGATAAAACGTATGGGAAGGTCGAAGTGTGTATGAACATATCGCCGAAAATTTAGAAAAATTTAGTGCACATCGGATTTGGCGCGAATAGGAAAGGTCCATATGTAGTGAGAATAATCGTCAAGAATAACAAGATAGTATTTGAAACCAGAAACACTAGGAAGCGGAGAGGTCCATAGATCACAATACAATAACTCAAATGGAAAAGTACTATAGGTAGTTGATGTGCCGAAAGGTAATCTAACATGTTTGCTGCATTGACAGGCATTACAAATAGAGGGATCATGAGAAAAACTAGAACTATCAATAGGGAGACTAAATTCTTGAAGCAAAAACAACATAGTATTTTTATTGGGGTGGCCGAGCCGACGGTGCCAAAGGTTGACGGAGGTGTGCATGGCTTGAGGTGTGGAAGATGGTGCGCCATGTAGAGGATAAAGATCGCCCGAGCTATTGTAGCGAGCGAGGACCTCCACCGTTTCAGATCTTTCACAGATAAGCCGAACGGGTCAAACTCTAAAGAAACATTGTTGTCGATAGTAAAGCGACAAACAGAGATGAGATTTTTGATTAAAGATGGAGCAACAAGAACATTGCGGAGAAGAAAATTTGTGTGCGGATTAGTGATGTATGATTGACCGGCACAAGATATAGGAATTGAAGAACCATCACCAATAGTTATAGAGGAAAAAGTGAAAGAAGATTAAGCTGGCAGAAAATCCATATTTGAAGACATGTGCAAAGATACACCAGAATCGAAAATCCAATCCATACCTTCGTGGTTGTTGAGCGTGAAATTGTTCATGGCAGCGATGAAGGCGGATTGGTCCCAGCTTGGTGGAGCGGTTGATGAAGCGGTTGATGGCGATGGCGTAGGCATGTACGATAGTGCCGGAGGAGCCCCGTACATGTAGTTCATTGGTGTCGAGGATGGCATGTAGTATTGTGGCGCGTGGGGCACCATGTAGGCCGTCGGTGGAACTTGGGCGGTGTAGACCTGCTACGGAGGTCGAGGTCCAAGAGGCCCTGGTGAGCCTATGGATGGACGAAGACCGGGATTCCATGTCCCGGTGTAGACCGGTGGGGCGCTATAGGGAGAAGGATCCGACCAAGGCATAGGCCATGCCTGAACGGGACCCGTCCATGGATCATGTTGTTGCTGCCAGGTTCGCGAGGGGTCCGCGACGGAGGGAGGTGTCGGCGCTGGTGGAGTCGACGCTGGAGGGGCCGGCGTTGGAGTGGTGATACATTGCAAATGTATCTATATTTTTTGATGCTCCATGCTTGGTTTTATCCACTTTCTTGTGTTTTGTCCACACTTTCGAGTACTTTTCATATGATTTCTTGGACTAACCTATTAACAAGAGCCATAGTGCCAGATGCCTGTTTTCTACTGTTTTTGGTTTCAGGAAAGTCAGAAAATGAATATTCTCGAAATTGGACGGGACAAAAGCCAAAGTGCCTATTTTTCCGGAAGACTCACGGAGCCAGAATACGAGACGGAGGAGGGCTAGGGGTTGGCCACACCCCAGCGCTGGTGCCCCAGTGCCGCCCAGGCATGGTGTGGGCCCACCAGGCACCCCCTCGGTCTCCCTCTTTGCCTATAAGAAGCCTTCTTACCTAAAAACTCCGGGGGGTTCGACGTTTTTTCTAAAAGGAGTTCCGCTCCGCCGCCACCACCAGATTCCACAAAACAGCACTAGAAACTCCGTTCTGGCACCCTGCCGGGACGGGGAATTGGAGGAGATCATCGCCATCATCATCACCATCACTTCTCCATCGATCATCCATGTTTCCCACATCTATGAGTGAGTAATCCCTCGCTATAGGCTATGGGGATGGTAGGGATTGGATGAGATCGTTCATGTAATAGCATCAGATTGTTAGGGCATGGTGCCTAGTATCTTTTATTAGTGCTTTATGACTTTGTTGCGACTTGTTATGCTTAATGCTTGTCACTAGGGCCCGAGTGCCATGATTTCAGATCTGAACATGTTATTGATTCATTATGATAATATTGTTTATGGTCTTATCTGCAAGTTGTATACACACGTTGTTGTCCGGAACCAATGGCCCCGAAGTGACAGAAATCGGGATAACCGGAGGGAATGGCTTTGATGTAAGGATCACATGTGATCATGGAGTGTTAATGCTTTGCTCCGGTGCTCTATTAAAAGGAGCACCTTAATTGTCAGTAGTTCCCTTGAGGCCCCGCTGCAAACGGGCTGGCAGGACAAAAGATGTTGTGCAAGTTCTCATTGCGAACACGTATGACTATATATGAAACACTTGTCTAGGATTATCTAGTACTTGGATGCTTTATCTTATTTATCTGCAATTTCCCTATGTTCTGATTGCTATGTGAATTGTCTTGTCCATACAATGCCCGTCCATCCACCCCTATGCCTACCGCACTCGAATCCTACTGTTTACTGCTATTGTTGCTACTATATTTGCTTTACTACTGCTGTTACTTTACTATTCCTACTATAAAACTGTTGCTACTGATAAACTGCTGTGAGCAAGATTGTTTCCAGGTGCAGCTGAATTGACAACTCAGTTGTTAAGGCTTATAAATATTCTTTGGCTCCCCTTGTGTCGAATCAATAAATTGGGTTTCACTTCCCTCGGAAATACTACGATACAACTCCTATACTTGTGGGTCATCAAGACTATTTTCTGGCGCCGTTGCCGGGCAGCATAGCTTTATTTATGAAGTTCACTTGGATTCTCTATTGTTCGCTGCTATCCATCCATCATGGGTAAGTCTCGTGATGACAAGTTTCCTATTTTACCATCCACTACAAGAAGAGGTACAGTTTTAAACACCTCTGTTGCTCTTGATTCACCGTCTGTTATGAGTAAGTTCCTTACACCACCACATACACATGCTTCACACACTGCTACTACTGCCAAATCTGAAACTTCTGATGCTTATGATGCTGCTTCTACTGTGCTTGATAAGAGTGGTTCATTAGGTCCTTTCCTAGATGCTACGATTTCTAGAACTATAGCTAGAAATACTGAAACTCCTAATGAAGACACTACTACACCTGTTAGTTCACCTGAGTCTAGTGAAAGTTATGATATTGAAGATGGTTATGTTGAGATGACCGATGAATTTATTAAAGAATGTAAGAACACCCATGATAGGAGCTCTGCTAAGAGTCTCCTTGAGAGGCGTACTATTAGACCCAAATTATCTCCTGTTGCTAAGTTTGTTGCTTCTCCCATAAACATTATAGATGAAGATTATGAATTCTCTCTCGATCTATCTTACATAGCTATTGTCGAGAAAGAACCTTTTTGTGGGACTAAGAATGAAAGTGCGGTAGCACATATGAATGAACTTTCTACCATGAGTGGCTTGTTTTCTGATGATATTAAGATGCGTACTTACTTTGTTGCCAAGATTTTCCCCTTTTCACTGAAAGGAGAAGCTAAAACTTGGTTTAGTAATTTGCCTCCTGGATCTATTGATAGCCCTGAGTGCTTGATTAGTACTTTCCTGCAGAAATATTTTTTTCCTAGTGCTAGACATGCTATTTTGCAGGAACTTTTCGATTTTAAACAAGGAGAAAAAGAGGTATTGCCCGAATCTTGGGCAAGGTTTTGTGCTTTGATTCATGCACTAGCTGGAAGTCCATTACCTAAGAATGAGCTTCTTGATATATTTTATAATGGACTAACCGAGGAATCTAGGACATACCTAGATAGTTGTGCTGATTGTGTTTTCAGGAATAGGACTCCTAAGGAAGCTAAGGAATTAATGGCTAAAATAAGTAAGAATTATGAAGATTGGACTCCTCCTAAACAAGCTATACCCGAAGTAATTGTACCTGAACCAACTATTCCTGTGCCTATTCCGACATCAAAGAAGAGGGGAGTTATTGAATTAAATGATGAAGTGATGAAGGAAGCTAAATGTCTTAAGGAGAAGGGAATTAAAGCTGCAGATGTCAAGAATTTACCTCCTATAGAAGAATTATGTAAGCCTATTCCCTACTCATCCACTATTGAGGTACACTCTCTCCAACACTTTGATGAAGGTAATATCCCTTACTCTAAACCTCCTGATCAATGCTTAGAAGAATTCAATATCTTTATTGTTAAGCAAGATAACTTTAATAAAAGGGTGCAAAATCATCTAATGGAAAACACTAGAGCTATTGTTGAGTTGAAAGATATTGTGGAAAGAACCTCTAATGATGTTAAAATGATTGTTAAACACTTTCAAATGGTTCAAACTCAAATAGATCAACTCGTTAAAGTGCAAAACGACTTGCTAGTTAATGCTGCTAAAGAAAAATATGCTTATAAAATTAGAACTAGAAGTGGAGATGCTACCCAGGATCCTCTATATCCTGTGGGGCATCCCAAAAGAATTGAACAGGATTCTCAACAAGCTGAAAGTAGTGGTTCTACTCGTAAGAAAAGGAAAAAAAGAAACATAAAACTATTGTAGAACCCTCTGAACCTGCTTTAGATCCTAATAGTATATCTATCTCTGATGCTGAAACTGAAAGTGGTAATGAAGAAAATGAAGCTCCTAATGAAGAGAAAGTTGAAGAAGAACCTGAAAACCACACAAACAATACTAAATACACTAAAGAAGATTTTATTGCTAAGAAACATGGTAGTGAAAGAGAACCTTGGGTCCAAAAACCTATGCCTTTCCCTGGCAAGAAACACAAGTCAAAGGAAGATAAACACTATAATAAGTTTTGTGAGTGGATGAAACCTTTATTCCTGAAAATTCCTTTGACTGATGCTATTAAATTGCCTCCTTACTCAAATTATATGAAGGATATTGTCTCGAATAAAAGGAAGATCCCTAGTGAAGAAATCTCTACTTTGCTTGCTAATTATTCCTTCAATGGTAAGGTTCCTAAGAAACTTGGAGACCCAGGGATTCTAACTATCCCTTGCTCTATTAAGAGAAGTTATGTTAGAACTGCTTTGTGTGATTTGGGAGTTGGAGTTACTGTTATGCCTTTCTCTCTCTATAAGAGGCTTCAACTTAAAAAATTAATACCAACTGATATATCTTTGCAAATGGCTGATAAATCCACCACTATTCCTGTGGGTATATGTGAGGATGTCTCTGTTCAAGTGGCTCATAATTGCTTGATATTAACTGATTTTGTTGTGCTTGAAATGCCTGAAGATGATAATATGTCTATTATTCTTGGGAGACCTTTTCTTAATACTGCAGGAGCTGTTATTAATTGTAATCAAGGAAAGGTGACTTTCAATGTTAATGACAAGGAACATACTATCTATTTCTCCAAGAAGATTGAAAGGACTTATGGTTTGAATTCAATTGAACATGTTGAGGGCATTCAAGTTGGAGAAATATATTGTTACATACCAAGAGAAAAATTTGAAACTATTATGATTGGAACCATTGCTATCAAGGTTGAGGTAACATAATCATTAGTGGAATACAAAGTTTTGTCTCATATGAATTTTTTTTGGTAACAAGACCTGATCAACCTTGTTAACAAAAGGATTTCATTGAACAAAACAATGTTTTCACCATGATTATCTCCGCTTACTTCTATTCTATCCATTTTTGTTTTTGCTTACGCCTAACTTAAAGGCGTTAAAGAAAAGTACTTATTGGGAGATAACCCAAAAGTTTTAGATGAGTCTTGGAAGTTATTACCTCTGTAATAACTGCTCTTTATCCTTTTTATTTGCTTTTTGTGCCAAGAGTAACCTCTAATGAGAGAGAAGTAATGATTGGGAAATTTGCTGTCCCGAAATAGATTTTTGTGCTTCACCGTAAAAATTCGTCTTTACCTGCTGGTCTGTTTTGACAGGTTTCTGCCATTTTCTGCATTTGCTTCTTGTTGGTTCCTTTTTTAGTTCTTTTGGGGAATTGAGCTTTTTGAGGGAAGTGCTACAGTAGCTAGTTTTCTAATGGAAGTTTATTTGGTGTTAGAACTGAACCTTAAGACCTATTATCTTGAGTGCACTAATGTCGCTAATAAAGATTGTGTGAAGTTTTGTATGAAGGAAAAATTTCAGGTGTATGGAAGGAATGAGTAATGAGATGAAGGATGGAATAAAGCTCAAGCTTGGGGATGCCATGCGTGTCACCCCAAGAAATATCCAAGAAGTACAAGCGTCAAAGCTTGGGGATGCCCAAGGCATCCCCTTCTTCATCAATAAAAACCCCAGGTTTCTTCCAAACGCTTCATTTTTATTGTTTCATGCACAGTTGTGTTGTTCTTGGAGCGTATTCTTTTTTTTGTTTTGGTTTTTCGTTTGCTTGGTTTGCTTAGTTTGCTGAATAAATTGGTTGGACCTCCTCTTTCATACATTGGTGTTCAAATAGTTTGGTTTGGTTTGGAAAAGAATAGGAAAGCTCATGCTTAAGTGGTAAAGAGAGCTTGTTTTTGACTACGGCCTATGCTTTGTCATGCCATGCTTGATATTGTTTTGGCTTTAGGCTTAGTATTCTTTGCTGTAGCATGACATGTTATAAACAATTGAGATTGCCTAATGTGCCTTGGATGAATCATGCGTTGTTTTAGCATATTAAAGCATAGTATAGTGGTATTCTCCTTTGATGCTTTATTTGGATTGACTTGGCACATGCTCACACCATGTTATGACTATCCCAAGTCACCATAAGCCTTTATGATCCTTTAGTTTTCAACTTGTAGTATCACTTTATGCTTTGATCAATGATGTTTTGTCACTCTGCATGATTATGGCCGTTATTGCTCTCTCGTTTGTCGCTCCCTTACTATTGCTAGCCTTCACTTACACTGAGTGTTTTCCTCATGTTTCCAACTCCCTTAAACCAAATATTTCCAAAGTGTCCACCATACCTACCTATTAGCATCATTTGCTACTTCCGTGCATATTCAATATGCCATGTTTTCTTCCGAATAAAATGTTTGCTTGTTATGAGAAAGTTAGTTAGTAAAGCTCTCACGAACTTGATGGCACACTTTATTTTCCGCACTTAATAAACCTGAACCATTGTGAACTCTCCATGGAAGTTATATGCTTGCTAATTATAGGCTGGGGATTAGCAGAACCGTGCTGTCACGGGGAACGCTTTCAACACTTGTAAATATATACCCAGTTGATACCTTGCTCTTTTGTTTGCGGATGTCGTCGGTGTGAAATAAAAGGGGAGCTTGTAAGTCCATAGATTTATGTATGTGTGTTAGAGAAACGCCTGGGCCGCTGGTCTAATCCATGCTGACATGGTGGAAACCTGCAGCGTAACCATAATGATATCTATGAAGCATTCTTCTTATAAAAAAAGAGAGATAACTATTGAGAAAAAGAAAAAAAAAGAGACTTATGAAAAGAGGAAAGAGAGAAAAAAGCACCATTTTCCCATGGTAAATAAGAAGATTGCTGAGATACTCATTGTCTGCTTGCCTTGTCATTTTGATATGGGGATTCTTCCGTATCATCGGCAAGGTACCCGTTACATGGTTCTCTATGATACGCACATACTTACGATGACAAGAACTTACCAGTAAATACAGTTGAGTAGCATGAGGAGCGGCCCTCGTACTCAAGGGACTTGGGATTTTCAGTTTATAGTCTGTCAAGCATATAACTCAGATTAGACCTCACTTTCACCTTAACCACATTAAACATGCTTATGATAGGGGCAATGAGAGCTCAAAGCTAATGAGTACCATACTTTCAGCATTTGGAAGCCTTTCAAACTTTTCAAAACCTGTTCATTTCCTTGTTGAGTCTTCACACATTCTATGAGCACTTTCTTGACAGCATAGTGGCCATTCTTAGTTCTATGTGCATTGTCCCAAGACTTGTTGATTGATGCATACCTTGATATTGCTTGTTTTAAACTATTTGTATCTAGTCGCTCTTGTAAACTTTGAAGTTGTCCTTTGCATTTATGTTTGCTACTCTATGAGGGACAAGCTGAATGCCACTATGCTATGTTTTCTTTATGTGAAACAAACAAACGTCTTGCAAAGCATTGTTATTCATGAATCTTTTGTTTGTGCCTTTTCATGTTGCATCATAGTTTCTTTGTCCTATTGTTAGAACTTTGTCTTTCATGTTATGATTGAAGTACTATGATCCCAGCTTTGAATGTTTTACAAGTACTTTGATCAAGTTTATGATGGTGCATGTCACCTCAAAAATTATTCTTTCTTTTTATCACTTACCTACTCGAGGACGAGCAGGAGTTAAGCTTGGGGATATTGATACATTGCAAATGTATCTATAATTTTTGATGCTCCATGCTTGGTTTTATCCACTTTCTTGTGTTTTGTCCACACTTTGGAGTACTTTTCATATGATTTCTTGGACTAACCTACTAACAAGAGCCACAGTGCCAACTGCCAGTTTTCTGCTGTTTTTGGTTCCAGGAAAGTCAGAAAATGAATATTCTCGAATTGACGGGACAAAAGCCAAAGTGCCTATTTTTCCTGGAACTCACGAGCGTAATACGAGACGGAGGAGGGGGGGCTGGCCACACCCCCAGCGCGGGTGCCCCAGTGCCGCCAGGCATGGTGTGGGCCTCCAGCACCCTCGGTCTCCCTCTTCGCTTATAAAGCCTTGACCTAAAAACTCTAGGGGGTTCGGCGTTTTTACTGAAGGAGTTCCTCAGCGCCACAGATTCCATTTAAACAAAGCACTGTAAACTCATTCGCACCTGTCGGGATGGGGAATTGGAGGAGATCATCGCCATCATCATCACCATCGCTTCTCCATCGACCATCCATGTTTCCCCATCTATGAGTGAGTAATCCCCCGCTGTAGGCTATGGGGATGGTAGGGATTGGATGAGATCGTTCATGTAATGACATCAGATTGTTAGGCATGGTGCCTAGTATCTTTTATTAGTGCTTTATGACTTTGTTGTGACTTGTTATGCTTAATGCTTGTCACTAGGGCCTGAGTGCCATGATTTCAGATCTGAACATGTTATTGATTCATTATGATAGTATTGTTTATGGTCTTATCTACAAGTTGTCTACACACATTGTTGTCCGGAACCAATGGCCCCGAAGTGACAGAAATCGGGATAACCGGAGGAAATGGCTTTGATGTGAGGATCACATGTGTTCACAGAGTGTTAATGCTTTGCTCCGGTGCTCTATTAAAAGGAGCACCTTAATTGCCAGTAGTTCCCTTGAGGCACCACTGCAAACGGGCTGGCAGGACAAAAGATGTTGTGTAAGTTCTCATTGCGAGCACGTATGACTATATATGGAACACATGCCTAAGATTATCTAGTACTTGGATGCTTTATCTTATTTATCTGTAATTGCCCTATGTTCCGATTGCTAT